>OZ024740.1:312410657-312625657 GCA_964016885.1 Eledone cirrhosa | reverse complement strand
ATATATATATACACACACACATACATACACATACACACACATATATATATATATATTTACACTCACATATACACACAAACCCACATATATATATATATATATATATATGTAAGAAAGAGAGAGAGAGGGAAAGATACATACACACACATACATAAACGTACACAAACAAACACACATTTTTATATTTTTCTGTCTTGTTTTGTTTCTTTTTTTAGTTTTAGTTTTATAAAAGTAACATGATAAATTTGTCCAACATTTTAAAACAAATAATATAAAACTATTCCCCTTAAATAATAATCAACAAAAATATTTTTTTTGTGTGTGGTTTTTGATGTTGTTTTTAAAGTCAGCAAACTTATCTGTGAAACAATGAACCCAAAGAAAAGAATTTAAAATAAATTTCATAGAAGCTTCTTCAAAATTAAAAAAAAAAAATTCGATAAAAAAAAATATACCGCCCACCTTCTTTTCTCATGGATTTGGCAGATGACTGGAAAAGTCACAAAGTCAATTGTATTGATCTGGTATGTCTATAAAAAGTCAATCTGCCCAATGAAACTTTAATGAAATATGATGGCATAAAGAATGAGTTTGATGGTAATAGAAATGACAAGATCATGTATGAAAATAAGAAGAGAGATCTGGTAGATGAGAGAGTACCAACAAGGTCCAACAAATACACGAATATCTCCCACAACCCAACAACAATACAGTTTTTTTTTTCTGAAGGATAACATGGCTTATAACAAAAAAAAAATATATATATATATATACATACATCATTTAGATTCAGACATTTAAACATACTGATAAGGATTAAAACTTCACTGAAGTACAATTGTAATATCATATGCTTCAGTATTCTCCTTTACTTTCACAGCTGAGTGGTTGGTATTTATTATGTATCATGAATATGTGAAAGGTTTAAATTCTACAACAAACTCAAGCTGATATAAAACAACAGATTTAAACATGTTCAAGATAAAAATATATGAGTAATTTTAAGCTAACTTACTACAAACTTTAGTTTTAAGGCAATGTCAAAGAGGTGATAAGAAATGGCCAATTTTTTGTCAAACATACACATATGGTCGTACATTCCTCCAAGTATAATTTATTTGCAGTGTTGACAATTAAAGTCAAGCTACAATTAAAGTCAAGCTACAGATAACAGAGGCCTGGCATAAGGTGAAACCTTGCTCTATACATTTCAGATAACTTGTCTCAAATGTAGAGAACTGAATGTTAGTAAAGGAAGACACCAGGTTGAGGAAATACTTGCTCCAATAATATCATAATTTGAAAAACCAGAAAAATCATCCAATTCATGCTAGCACAGAGAGAAGATTTTACATGATAACAAAATGGTTAAAATTGCTGACCTTTTTGCAACCTGTTTAACATTCAGCAAAAACACAGCTCTCTGCCTGAAAAGATCCATTTACTTTCTTTTCATAAAAATAAATTAAATTATTAAATAAACATAAGTTTTAATATATAAGTACAAAGGATGATGTGCTAATGGCTGATAGCAACTTCTCTTTCTGTCTTCACCCCTATTTTATAGCATCTGTGCATTTGAAAACATCATCCTATATATATAGATAGATATATATAGATATATACTCAGTGCTTAAAAGCCTGAAAATTTGGCTTACGTACATTATAAGTTTTAACTCTTAGCATTTAAATTGGCTGTACCTGGCCAGAATTCTCTCACCTCTTTCTGTTCAAACCAGCTGTAACCAGTCACTCATACTGATGTTACGATATTGTTCTCAAAATAAATAATATCAAAATCTCATAGATTCAATACTATGTGAGATAAAGCCTTTTCTGTAAAAATATAATAGTAAATATAGAATAGTGTAAATTTTAGAGGGTTAATGTCTTCAATAACTTGAGAAAATTTCAATATATCTAAAAATTCAAATTCAAGATGAAGCTTACAATTAATTCTAATCAATTTAGAGAGAAGAAAAAAACAGGTTTCAGACGATCAACAATTGATCTTCCAAATCAAAATGTTGGAGCAAGATCCAACATACAAGGCTGTTTCCTTAGTCTAAGACCAAAAGACCAAAAGATCTGATTTGTCAATACTTTCAGTGGCCAACTTTTCGTCTTTTTCTGAAATTGGGCAGGTAAAGAGCAATGCACACATACATATATACAAATATAAACATACATAAATTCATATACATGCACACACACACACACACACAGACTGACATGAAAAACCAATGTTGCCCTTCAGTATTCTAATGTAAGGGATGAGAAGGATTAAGAGTATTTAAGGGCCAAGAGAGAGTAGTTAATCAATATAACTGGAAAATACACTCACTTTCTACCAATATAAAATTAATGAGTGATTTCTAGAAAATAAAATTTCATTCAATGATAATGTTTAAACAGTGTTTCATGGTAACTTCTGGATAAATTATAAACTCTGTAGTGTGTAGTGTGGGTGTATAATGTTTGTCTATGTACACACACACACACACATACATATATAATTGTATGTGTGTGCATACATAGGTGTATGTATATAGATATCATCCTCATTATATACATACATGAACACGTGTGTGTGTGTATAAATATATATATATACATATATATACACACACATATGTATATACACACATATGTATGCATGCATATATATATATACACACATGCACATACATATATATATATATCTATATATATATCTATATATATATAGAGAGAGAGACATACAAATACACAACATAATTTTAAATAAATTAAAGATTTGAAGTAGTCGTTTGAGGACAATTAATGAAAATCTTTTTGTTATGTGAGGTTTTTTAATTTCCACTTAAGAATTATTATACACAAACACACACATATATATATATATATATAAACACACTCACCCAAATATATACACACACTCACACACACACACACATATATATATATATATAAACACACCCACCCATATATATATATATATATAAATTTGATTAACTTCTCAAACATTCTTTTTTTGATGTGGTAAGATCAAAAATAATTTCAGAATTATACTCCTGCTGCATGTGTGCGCGCACATGCATGCACACACACATTTATATAAAGATAAATTCATTTAACTAAGCTTACAAACTATATATTTATATATATCTATGGTAATATACAAAGGGGTAAGTCAATTAAATCAACGCCAGTGCATTACTGGTACTTTATTTTATCGACTCTGTAAGGATGAAAGGTAAAGCTAATCTCAGCGGGACTTGAAGTCAGAACATAAAAGGACGTAACTATATGCCACAAAGTATGTTGTCCGCTGCTCTACTGATTCTGCTAATCCACCAAAAATAACACCATATTGGATATAATGGTCAACAAGACATAACTGGTAGCCATCTTGTTTCCAGAATGAAAGGTTTCTGAACGAAGGAGTCACTAGAAATACAGAAAATATTACTCTGTTCTAAATAGTTTTAGATGCTAAACCAAAGATAATCTAATACCAGAATAATCTCACTTATGAAAGCTTCACCACTGCCTAACAAAACATTATTATCTTTCCTCTTTTATTGTCAGAAAGAAGCATGTGTATATGTATATCTATATACATATATGTGTGTATGTATTATGCATACATATACACATATGAATGTACAGTTATCCCTAAATATGTGTGTATATGTTTATATATATATATATATTTATATATATATGTGGTAATTGTAATAAAAACTTTTTATTAGACATGAAATCACAGGCAAGTATATTGAAGTGTCTTGCCCAGGATATAGCATAGTAACCACAGCATGATAAGTTACTAGGTGACTAAACACACTTGGTCATTATGCCAGTTATTTTACAATAATAATAATAATAATAACAATTCCGTACAATAGGCACAATGGGGTGGGGGGTAAAATCTACCCCAGTTCTTATTTTATCGACCCTGGAAGAATCTGAGGCAAAGTCAACCTCCAGCAGGATTTCAAAACAGAATGTAAAACGATTGAACTATATACTGTAAGGTATTTAGTCTAGCACTCTACCGACTCTGTTATTACCTCACCTTAACAACAACATTAATAATAATAATAATAATAATAATACTAATAATAATAATAATTGCATCAATAATAAAATAAATATCAAACATTATAGCCAGAACATCCATAAAAATTTAAAAGAGAAAATACTCTTAAAATGAAATATATACAAAACAAAGATAGATTTCATTTTTTTTTAAATGAAAAAATAAAATAGGATCCATCTATTTTGAACCAAATTTCTTTTTAGGCTGAACTTTTTCAAGAAGATATCAGCCCAAATATTGAAACTATTGCTGCTCAGCCGAGCTATATATATTTTACCAATAGTTTTGAGATTTTCAGTGAAAATATTTTCTTCTTCACACCACATACACATACAAATTATATATATATATATATATATATATATATATATGTGTGTGTGTGTGTGTATGTGTATGCATAGCTGTGTTTTATGGCAGTGACAAAGCTAGTTGTACACTTTGAGATCAGTAGCTGCCTTCATTGAAGTTGGCTTTACAAAATTGTGTCTTTCCAGCATTGATCTGAAAATAAAGAAAAAATGGAAAACCTAAGAAATATGAAGGAGTAATTCAGAGATACCATCCACATGAATACATAATATTTAAGTTGACATATTTAACCCTTTTGTTACAACAGAAGCGATCTATCCACACTGTAAAGTGGTCATTTTCGTGCCATGATAAAAAGCACTGTAAATGTGATTTGTGTTAGGAAGGGCATCCAGTTGTAGAAACCATGCCAGAAACAGTTCTATACGAGTAAGACACGGTCATCTGATCTGAATTGTCTCACAATGGGAACTCCTCTAACCCAGGCTAGCATGGAAAAACGGACATTAAATGTTGATGATGTTACCAAACCTCTTGAAACCACCCGTGGGTCTATGACAGAAAACTGTTTACTTTAAAGTGATTATCATCATCACTGTTTAACGTCTATCTTCCACGCTAGCATAGGTTAGACAGGCTTGTCCCAGTGGGCACTTGGTACTTACTGCACCTGAGCATCGGCCACATATAAAACCTAAATTATTTGATAGCTTGCCTGTGATACCACTACATCTTTTATGTACCCACAGCTTGAATTTGGGAAATAGTATATATTTATCTAAAATCATTCAATTATAATTTTATGTAAGTGCCTTTGTTAAGTTATGCCCCAAGCGCCAGCTGAATAACGAAAAAGTTAGTTATTTTACTAAATCCGTTTAAATTTGAGATTATTTTCGAAGGAATATCATAGACATCATCATCATCATCTTCGTTTAACGTCCATTTTCCACGCTAGCATGGCTTAGACGGGAGTTATCCCACTTGAGGCAAGGCTGGTCGGGTGACCATGTCTCGCTCATATAGGACTATCTGGCAGGTTTTCTACGGCTGGATGCCCTTCCTAACACCAACCACATTTACAATGTTTTTCATTTGAAATGTAGTAAAGAAAATGCAGGGAAAATTCAAAAATTCATTAGAAATAATTATGCAGTGGGGAAAAAAACAATATAGCCAATGATTAACTTTATTTTCATTTTTTTAATAAGTACAGGAGACAGCTGACATGTTTCAGTCTTATTCTGACCTCATCAACATAACCTTCATAATACTTGCTAAAATTGTGATGAAATAATCTCTAAATAGGTGTACAATGATGTTTCTTCAGTCTAAAACATCTAAGTGAAAAAGAAATCAGAGTTGTGATTGTTATACATTTTCCAAGGGTTGGAATTTCAGGGAGTCAAAGGTGAACCTCTATCTAATCTATAGACTTTATGTGATTTACTGATATAAATATAAAATGATGAATATCAAATCTTCTTTCTTATTTTTGTAATCCAAGAAATTTTTGAGAGGGGACACTGCATGTCTCTTTTTTTTTTATGAAACATCAAAAATAAAATCAAAAAGTAAAACTATGCTGATAAAGTTGTTCATCTTCAGTCATCCTTCTTTCAAAGGTGAAGCATTCATTTTGCTTTTTCTAATGGCTAGAATATATGTGGCTCGCCATATCTGCATAAACATTCATGCAATCATTGTTGCCCAAGGGAAAAGCAATGACCGAAACAGCTTGGCACCAGTGACGTCATAACTCATTTTTACAGTTGAGTAAACTGGAGCAACGTGAAATAAAGTGTCTTGCTGAAGGACACAACACATCACCCGGTCCAAGAATCGAACTCACAACCTCCCGATAACAAGCCCAATGCTCTGACCACTAAGCCATGTGTCTTTACAAAGAGTTGTCATTAGCCACTACGAGGAATTAAACTTTATATCTCCCAGATACTGGCTGATATGAATATTAACAATTATCAATTTAAGATTAAACAACATTACTAGCTTTTCACAGATTTTCTTTTCCAACAATCAGGGTGTATTTTCTTGAGCTGTTCAGCCAAATATTTTGCTTCCTCAGCAAAGACATTGCGTTCCTCAGTTTTCATTTTTTTCCACCTGTCTCCCAGCATAACACTGATGGCTCTGAAGTAGAAAGAAAGTCAAAATATATTTGTTTTTGTTGGTTTTGGAAGGGCGGGTGTCCTCTACTGGAAAAAACACCCCGTCTCAGTTAAACAGAATCAGGATTAACATAAACAATAAACAAATTCTTCAAATCAGGAAGCAACAATATTAGAAGCGAGATAACTTAAGTTTAATAAAGGACTATGGGGCAGCTTGACAAAACCTTTCAAAACAAATTTAATTCTAATCCAAATAACAAGCCAATAAAAGAAACTATACTAATTTTATGAAATTATCAATATTCCTAGTTAAGGTGGCCTATAAGAGACAATTGGTCTATCTCCATTTCTGACTCATAAAAGAAAAAAATGAAGTCTGATATATATAGTGATATCTTCTAGAAATAAAAATCAAAACTGATACCTGTACTGTTGAAAGTTCAACCATTTAAGTAAACAGTCACTGTCCAATGTTCAACACAACAGTTTTGTTTATTCTTTTCTCATCATCATTGTTTAACTGTAGTAACAAATGGCTACAATACTCCTCCACCCAATGCAACTTTCATAATCAGTTGTTTCTAGTTAGGTGATTAACCCAAGCCATCGGTAGTATTTAAACCCATAGGTAAGGTAGTCATGTCGGTGACAAAAAGTACCCAGTCCACACAAAGCAAGCCAAAGATAGTTCTGTGTGAGTAAGACATGGTCATCTAATCTGATGTGCCTCACAACGGGACAACTTGTCTAACCCATGCTAGCGTGGAAAAATAGACATTAAAAGATGATGATGATGATGTGCTCACTCTACAACTAATACATCATCATCATCATCATCATCATCGTTTAACGTCCATGTTCCACGCTTGCATGGGTTTGGACGGGAGTTTTCCCACTTGAGGCAAGAGTGGTTGTCTTGCTCGCATAGGACTGTCTGGCGGGTTTTCTACAGCTGGATGCCCTTCCTAACACCAACCACATTTACAGTGTGGAGCTGGGAGGTTTTTACCGTGTTGCCTACACGGCCACATTACAGCGTGGACTGTCTGGCGGGTTTTCTACAGCTGGATGCCCTTCCTAACACCAACCACATTTACAGTGTGGGACTGGGAGGTTTTTACCGTGTTGCCTACACGGCCGCATTACAGCGTGGACTGTGTTTTTTTGTCGTGACACCTACACAATCTCATTTGTTTCGGCCTGGATGTTGTGGCACCAACATAACTTTACATTGAAAGGGGCGGTGTGGATGGGGTGGGGGTGGTGGGACGGGGTGTGTTTTGTTAGGGATGCCTACTGACTGTAGCAGCTTTTACTTTGTATTCAGGTAAGGCGGGTCTTCTCTATTACTGAGTACCGCCAAAGATCTCGGTCCAGTGACATTGTCTTGGAGAGGTGTAAGTGTGTGAGGTCGGAATTTATCAGGTCGTCCTAGGTTTTTCTGGGTCTGCCTACTCCGTGGCTACCGTCTATCTTTATTGCCCTGCACTTTTTTATACAGCTGTCATCTTTCATGCGCATCACGTGACCATACCAACGTAGCCTTCTCTCGACTAAACAACATCTGATCCCTCTTATTTCTAATTTTTCCCTTAGTTCGTTTATGCTTTGCCATTCGCGTATATTACTATTACACATCCAGCGGAGCATGCAAGCTTCGTTCCTCTCTAGTCTGCGTATATCCTCTGCACACAATGCCCAGGTCTCACTGCCATGCAACATTGCTGTTCGTATGCAGGCATCATGCAGCCTGCCTTTCATTTTTAGGGATAACCCTTTAGCGGCTAATAGTGGTATAAGCTTTCTGAACTTTTTCCATCCAGTTCTGACTCTAGCTACTGTACTTTCAGAGCACCCTGCCCCACTGCTGATTTTGTCACCCAGGTAACGGAAGCTGTCCACTATTTCTATAGAACCCTCTGCGCAATTGAAAGAGCTAGTATTTTGTGGGCACTTGCTGCTACTTATTGCACCAGAGCACCGGCCACATGTAAAATCCATGTTCTTAGTTAGCTTACCTGTGATCCCACTACATCTTTTATGCACCCATACTTTGCATTTGGGACATAAAATGGAGTTTCTACCTACGCCTTTCCTACACACTGAGCATGGCCATTTCCCGGAAGGGACCGGCGCCTTATTTTCTTTCCTACAAACTAGAACTTTAGTCTTAGCCAGGTTAATTTTAAGGCCTTTTGATTCTAGGCCGTGCTTCCATGTTTGGAATTTCTTCTCTAGCTCGGCCATTGATTCAGCTATGAGCGTTAGATCATCTGCGTATAGGAGTTCCCATGGGCAGCCGGTCTTGAACTCCACTGTTATAGCCTGTAGGGCAATAATAAATAGTAGGGGGCTAAGAACAGAGCCCTGATGAACACCAACTTTTACGCTAAACTCTTCACTATATTCGTTGTTAATTCTAACCTTGCTGACTGTTTCTTTATACATGGCTTGTATAGCTCTCACAAGCCATTCATCAACACCTAGTTTTCTAAGAGCCCACCAGATAATGGACCGGGGGACTCTGTCGAAGGCTTTCTCCAAGTCGACAAAAGCTAAGTATAGGGGTTTACTTTTAGCTAGGTACTTCTCCTGTAGTTGTCGTACAATGAAAAGAGCGTCTGTGGTACTTTTGCCTGACACAAACCCGAACTGCATTTTATCTAGATCAATTCTCTCTCTGATTAGTTGCACTATTACTTTTTCCGTGACCTTCATGACCTGGTCGATTAATTTAATGCCTCTATAGTTACTCCTATCTAGGGCGTCTCCTTTACCCTTGTAACAGTTAATGATGATGATGCTATGCCAGTCCTTCGGAACAACCCCATTCTGTATGACTTGGTTTACTATCTGGGTGACCATGGTGTGTCCCACCGTTCCAGAGGCTTTCAGCATCTCAGCAACTATTTCCGAAGGCCCAGCCGCCTTACCCGTCATCATATCTTTGATTGCCTTACTTATTATACTACCTTCAATTAACACTGCTGGTCCCTCTATTGGATCGATCTGGGTGAGACTATCCTTCTCCCATTTATTCTCCTCATTTAGTAGCCTTTCGTAGTGACACTTCCAAGCTACCTTCTTATCAGCGTCAGTGATGGCAAGTACGCCATCATCATTTAGTACACACTTCTCCCCGACAATATCACGGTTTTCTTTGACACATTGCCTAGCAATCCTGAACACCTCACGTTTTTGGTCCTCTGCTTCCCTTCTTGCAAAGTACACTTGTCTCCTAACTTCCCTCCTGGCCACTTGATAGTCTTCTCTTCTTCCCCCATCCCGCCATACTTTCCAAGCCTGCTTTTTGGCCTTAATCGACTCCTCCACCTTACTGTTCCACCACCATGTTACTCTCCTCCTGCCTATAGGCCTGCTCCGGCCACAGACTTCGTCTGCTGCCATCAGCAGGTTTGCTTTCAGGAATTCCCACTGTTCCTCTATATTGTACGACTCTAAATGCTCTTCCTTACTGTCGAAAACATCAAGTAATATGCTTTGAAATTTATTTCTGGCTGTGGGGTCCTTTAGCTTCCATATTTTTCTCCTGAGGATAGTCCTCTTCTGCTGTTGGGTACGTTTCGTCCTGACTATGAGGTCGCTAATTATCAGTCTATGTTGGGAGGTGCATTCTTCGTAGGGGAGGGATTTAGTGTTTACAACAGACACTCTGTCACGTCTTCTGGTAAGGATATAATCTACCTGGCTGGTATGTTCCCCTGATCTGTAGGTGATCAAGTGATTGTCTCGTTTTTTGAAGTTAGTGTTACAGATTGTTAGGTTATTTGCGTCACAGAATTCCAGGATTCTGGAGCCTTCCTCGTTTCTAGTACCAAACCCATAGCCTCCATGGATTCCGTCATAGCCGTCACAATGTTGTCCAACGTGACCATTTAGGTCGCCAGCAATAATTATATAGTCACTGTCGATTATTTGGGAGGTAGTGAGCATCAGTGTCTCATAGAAAGTGTCTTTTATAGCGCCAGGCAGTTCGGATTGGGGCGCGTACGCAGATATTATCGTCACAGTAGTTCTATTTAGAACAAGTCTTATTTTAATTATTCTGTCGTTTACTCTATTTACGTCTATTATCTTATCCACCCATTTTTCTGCTAACATGATTCCTACCCCACCCAGCCCATTGTCATTTCCCACCCAGAAAAGCTTATAGCATCGTTTTTTACCCACAATGAATCTAGCAGGCCCGCCCCTCCACCTGGTCTCTTGGATACAGCAGACATCAACCTCCTTACGTTCAAGCATTTCTACAACCTCGTTAGAGCGACCCTTTAAGGTCCCTACATTCATGGTACCAACTCTGAAGTTTTGGATTGCGTTTGGTGGGTGGGGTGCAGGGAGGGGTGAGGTGGATGGGGTTGGGGTTATGTTGGCCATCCGCGGCCGCAACAAAGAGGGTGGGGCCTTGCCCTTTCGTCCGGCAGCATGAGGTGAATTTGTCGTTATTACAAAACACTATCCAACCACACAACCTAGTTTAATATACCCAGAGACCACATAACCTAGCTTAACATGCCCAGAGACCAGACAGAAACATAACATTGACATTATATGGTATGTTGCTGCATTAGTGGACAACTACTAAACATTATAACATAGTTACATTCATGTTATATTTCTGATGGAGCAAGACTAACTGGACAACGCCACCACTACTACTGCTGCTGCTGCAGCAAATGATAACAGCTAACAACAACAACAGCTAACAACAACAACTGCTAACAACAACAACTGCTAACAACAACAGCTAACAACAACTAAAACAATAGCAACAATAATTATATAATAATGAAATTATTGTGTAAAGTGCTCAGGTGCACTACAAATCGTCAATATGGTACATAGAATAATACACAAATGTCAGGGAAGTACATGTGTGTATGTGTTAGCTGTTCTGTTGGCGGATCTCGGGAAGCATGGAGGCCTTAAAGGATGCAGTGTCTCGACAGCTAACAACTGATGCAGGTAGTTTGTTCCATGCTTCAGCAACTCTGAGCGTGAAAAAATGTTTCCGAAAGTCATGGGAACTGTGCTGTTTTCTTACTTTGTGGGCATGTCCACGTGTGTTAGACACATGGAAATCGAAAAGGTACTCAGGGTTGTTGTTGGCAACATGGTTAACAATTTTGTGGGTGTTCACCAAGTCAGTTGTCAGGCGTCGGAGCTTCAATGTATCCATGCCCAGGGAAGCAAGGCGCTCAGAGTATGGTAGATGCCTGATGGAGCGTATTCGCTTGGTTGCACGTCTCTGAACAGTTTCCAGGCGGTCAATGTCCTGAGCAAGATAGGGGTTCCAGACTGGTGATGCAAATTCTAAGTGTGGTCGCACCATAGCTGTATACAGCCTTAAATAGATATCTGGAGAGCGGCTGACAAAGGTCTTGCTGAGTGATGCTAAGACACCCTCGGCCCTCTTGACAATTTTAGAGACGTGCCTCGTCCAACGCAAATCGCTGCTGACCGTAATGCCCAGGTCACGTTCACAGGAAGACTTCTTGATATTAGTGCTGTGGAGGGAGTATGTGGACGCTGGGTTTTTACTCCCAAAATGCATGGTGGTGCACTTGTCCACAGCTAGCTTGAGTTGCCAGTCTGAGATCCACTGTTGCATTGTGTCCAGGTCAGACTGCAAGCAAGATCTATAGTGTTCAGGATCTGTCCTTTTTATCTCAAGGTACAGCTTGATGTCGTCTGCGTACTTTAGTACTGTGGCATTCCTTAATCATCAACATCGTTTTATGTCCACTTTTCTATGCTGACATATGTTTGGGCCAAATGGTTTATGACAATATTTTACAGGTGCACATCTTTCATGGCACTGATCCTTTTAGTTACCTCATATGATAATTTATTCTATAATTCTGTAAATGTGGTTGGTGTTAGGAAGAGCGTCCAGCTGTAAAAAACGTGCCAGAGACGCTTCTGTGTGAGAGAGACATGGTCTCCCAACCATTCCCGCATCAAATGGAACAAAACCATCTAACCCATGCTAGCGTGGAAGATGGATGTTAAACGATGATGATGATGATGATGCTGCTGAATTATACATGAAAGTCTAAGATTAATAAAGGTAGGTTTTATGCTAGTGATAAAAAAAAAAATAAATAAACAATTGTTTATACCTGTTATCTCTCCCAGGGTACATTTGGGTATATTCTAATCGATTTTTTTTAGCAAAAAGCATAAATCCATTCATAGGTCGTTTGGCTTTTAAGGTGTCAGTTTTGACAACACTCTGTTTTTTAGCTTGATTTTCTTCAAGATCTCGACGTTGCTGTGAATGGAAATTAAAATTGTCAAAAGAGTAAGGCAAATAAAAAATAAATGAAATAATTTTTCCTTCTTCTTCTTCATCTTCCACTTACTCCTGAGAGGGTCGTGGGGGCAGAGTCCTTAAACACTCCTTCGAGCGGGTCCTGTCAGAAACAACCGTCTCCAATTGATCTGGCTGGATCCCCAAGTGAGACCAGCCAAGCTCATGGATGTTATCCAACCATCTTGCTTGGGGTCTACTCCTGGGTCTCCTGCCAGTTGGCTTTGCCAGTAAAATCTGTCCAGCAATGCTTTCCTGAGACATTCTAACCACATGCCCATAGTATCGGAGCTGTGATCTCTCAATTCAGAGAAGTAGTGGCTCTACCTGGAGTGACTCTCTGATCTCTGAGCTACGCTACTCCGAGCTACATTACTCCAAAGACCCTTCAGAGGAACCCCATTTCAGTCGCTTGTATTTGCAATTGTATTCTTTTGGTCAGTACCCAAGATTCATGACCATAGGTAAGGGTTGGCACGAATACTGAATTGAAGATAGCGAGTTTAGATTTTATGCCTACCTTCTTTATTCTGAATGCTGAAGCATTCATTAATTTCTTAATGAGAAACATTCAAGAAAATATAACTTTAAGCCCTTCCCTTATACACACACCAAAAAAGGGAAAAGATAAAAACTAAGACAGCAACAATGTTTGAAACTAGAGAGTAGCCAAGTTTACTAGCTAAGTATTTTGATTATTTAATACATACTACACTTGATTTACAACTCACATATAATCCACTGATGGTTGGTTTACTTCACCAGTACTTAAACAGCAAATATGTAAATGTTAAGTGGGGCTAGTTTTATAAACAATGCTACAATAAGTTCTGTGATTAGTGATCTGATTATTTCTCTAACCATTATTATGTATGCATGGCCCTATAACTCCTGAGAGAGTTGTAGGGGTGTTGTATTGACATACAGCGTTTCTAGGGCATTTTTAAAACCTAGTGAAGCCCATCTCCACTCCAGATCTGAATACAGCATTTCTTCCAGAAAACGATAGGGAGTGAGAGAATAGAAGTGAGAAAGAGATATAGAGGAAGAATCAACCCCAGTAGTAGACTGGTATTTTTTTTTTTAATCAAACATGAATGGATTAAAGGCAAAGTTGAAGTGGCAGGATTTGAACTCAGAGAGCAGAGAGCCAAAACAAATACCGCAAAACATTCTATCTGATGTTCTAATGACTGCCAATTCGTTGCCTTATCCAATATTATGAATAGTTCTCTAACCAGCTACTATGCTTTTAAATGAAGACGACAAACCAATGAACTTACTTTAGCCATATTGCTGAGTGCTAGAACTGCAGAAGAATCAGATGGTGTAAAGTCAAAACTGCAATTAGAAATAATTGAATATTAGATTAAACTTAAAATTTAGCTACAACACAGTTTACAATGAAAATTTAGCTACAACACAGTTTACAATGAAAATTTAGCTACAACACAGTTTACAATGAAAATTGAGTTTCTCCAATTGCCAAACATAGGCCCTCATTTCACCTCAAAAACTCCCTCTATATTTAGACTAAATGTTTTCATAGTCACGTTTCATTATACATAGGGGAAATGTTAAAAGTTTGTGGTTAAAGAAATACTTCATAAAAATATCAGTAACAATATTCATTTTTATGTATACATCTCCAATGCTGGCATGGGTTTGGATGGGATGATTTTGAACAATGTTTTAGAGCTGGTGGATGCCCTTCCTCAGACAAACCCTTTTAGTCACCTCTTACAACGTGTAGGGATATGGTATACCTATTCTAAAAACCAAGATACACAACCTAAAAATATACATTTTTACATAAGACAATTAAAACTGAAAACATCTTGTCTCTTAATGACTAATAATCATTTGAGTACTTCTGACAATGTGAAGGGTTTAGTACTCCTTATGTCTTTTCAGTTGGCAAGATATTATATTTCTGTGACCCTTATTTTTTCTATGTCACAATAAGTTGGATGGCTCAACAATACAATCCCTTTATTTACACCCTGATTCTGTGTCAACCTCTAACTGACTCCTTAGTAACTCAGATCTAGGGTACAACCTGATTCTAAACCTTTGTTTGGTCTAACTTCACCTCATATGCCACTTTCTTTACTATTATCTACACAGTGACATACAAACAGGATAACAACGAAAATAAATAAACAATGACTAAAAATTACTTTAAAAATGAAAATGATTTACAAAAAATATTAAAATGTTTAATAAAAGCAAAAAAAAAAGGGGGGGGGGGGGGGCACACAGGAGTTGGGGCAAGTAATACACAAGAAAGCAGACCTTTGCTGGAGAGTTTCAAACACTTCATGGGTATAAGTGGCATCATGGTGTAATGGAGGCAAACAGATATCATCTTCTTCCAGTTTCCGACAAGGGATACCATAATGTTCCACTGTTACAGCAGGTGTATAAGATGACCATCCTGGAATTAAGAGAGAAAGAGAGAGATGATCAAATGAGAAAATAGATCTGATATAGAAATGTAACAGACCATCCTGGAATTGAGAGAGTGAGAGAGAGAGAATGAGAAAATAGATCTGACACAGAGATGTAACAGTATAACAAAAATTGTCTTTTTCACAGATATTAAAAGAGAAATTATGTAATCAACAGAATATACCTAAAAAAAAAAAGTCTAAAGTGTGTCTTAAGCCAGAAGTTCATCAGGCTGATGCTTATCCCAGTTTCTGTGGCGTGAAGCAACTGAGAGTACAAGACTCTACCCCCGGACAGAACGTCAGTCCATCACAGGTGTAAACCCCTAACTATTGCTGGTACTTGTTTTCAGCTGAGTATACTGGAGCAACATGAAATGAAGTGTTTTGCTCAAGAACACAACAAATAACCTAGTCCAGGAATTGAACCCAGTCCAACACCCTTACCACTAGGCCATTATACCTCCAGTATATTATTGATATTTATTTTAATGGCTTTGCAGGGATAAAAGGCAAAATCAGTCCTTGAAGAGTGAAAAAGTAAAACAATGAATCAGATATTGTAAGAGGTCCAACCCATGCAACCAAGGAAAAGTGGACGTAAAAACGATGTTGATGATGATGGCACAGATACAACTGTGTGGTTCATTAAGCAACCATGTGCTTTTGGGTTAACTTCCATTGCACGGAACCTTATACAAATAATTCTATCATAGTTTCAGGTAGACCAATACTCTGTATTCATCATCATCATCAGGTTTAGCGTCCGTGTTCCACGCTTGCATGGGTTTGGACGGGGGTTTTCCCACTTGAGGCAAGAGTGGTTGTCTTGCTCGCATAGGACTGTCTGGCGGGTTTTCTACAGTTGGATGCCCTTCCTAACACCAACCACATTTACAGTGTGGGGCTGGGAGGTTTTTACCGTGTTGCCTACACGGCCACATTACAGCGTGGACTGTCTGGCAGGTTTTCTACAGCTGGATGCCCTTCCTAACACCAACCACATTTACAGTGTGGGGCTGGGAGGTTTTTATCGTGTTGCCTACATGGCCACATTTACAGCGTGGACTGTGTGTTTTTTGTCGTGACACCTACACGATCTCATTTGTTTCGGCCTGGATGTTGTGGGACCAACATAACTTTACATTGAAGGGGCGGTGTGGAGGTGGTGGGACGGGGGTGTGTTTTGATAGAGATGCCTACTGACTGTATTGTGCACCGATATTCTATTTATATATATATATATATATATCATCATCATCATCGATTAAACGTCCATCTTCCATGCAAGCATTTGTTAGATATATATATATTGGAGATACGAAATATTTATACATATTGTATAAAGCTATGCTTGAAGAGAAATCCTATTTCTTTTATATATATATATATATATCCAGGGAGTGTAACGTGAAGTTACTGTAGGTTCACCCAGGTGAGTATTTTATATTTTGATTCCGGAGTTGGGCCAGATCGATACAGATCAAACCTTGAGCTGATCAATAGCGAAACACGCATCACCAATCAATAAACATAATGAAGGCTTAACAAATCGTCCTTGTATTATTATATATATATATATATATACATATATATATATACATATATATATATATATATATATATAGGAACAATTATGACCCCGACGGCTAATTACAGCTTGTGAAAGCTGTACAAGCCATGTATAGGGGAGCAGTCAGCAAAGTTAGGATTAGCAATGAGTATAGCGAGGAATTTAGCATACAGGTTGGTGTCCACCAGGGCTCTGTTCTTAGCACTCTCCTGTTCATCATAGTCCTGCAGGCAATAATGGAGGAGTTTAAGACCGGATGCCCATGGGAACTCCTGTATGCTGATGACCTCGCACTTATAGCTGAATCTATGGTAGAACTAGAGAAGAAATTCCAAACTTGGAAGCAGGGACTAGAAAGAAAGGGTCTCAAAGTCAACATGACAAAGACTAAGGTCCTTGTAAGTAGACGAGAAAACAGAACCCAGATCCCCTCAGGGAAATGGCCTTGCTCAGTATGTAGGAAAGGTGTAGGTAGGAACTCCATTCTCTGCCCCAAATGCAAACAATGGGTACACAAGAGATGTAGCGGGATCTCAGGAAGCTTAATTAAGAATGTAGGCTTCACATGCAGCAGCTGTACTGGGACAGCAAGCAGCAAACAGCCACAGGAAACAAGTACCACCAATCTCTGGGAGGGCTCTGTAGAGACAGTAGATAGCTTCTGCTACCTAGGTGACCAAATTAGCAGCGGAGGTGGGTGTTCAGAAAGTACAATAACTAGGGTAAGAACGGGATGGAAAAAGTTCAGGGAACTACTGCCACTGCTAGCTGCAAAAGGCTTTTCCCTCAAAATGAAAGGCAGACTGTATGATGCGTGTATCCGAACAGCAATGTTACATGGCAGTGAGACCTGGGCGCTGAAGGTGGAAGACTTACGTAGATTAGAGAGAAACGAAGCCTGCATGCTCCGATGGATGTGTAATAGTAATATACGCGAACGACAAAGCATAAATGAATTGAGAGAGAGACTGAGCATAAGAGGAATCAAATGCTGTGTGCAGGAGAAGTGGTTGCGTTGGTATGGACATGTGATGCGTATGAAGGATGACAGCTGCATAAAAAGGTGCAGAGCACTAGAAGTCGATGGAAACTGTGGAGTGGGGAGGCCCAAGATGACCTGGGCTGAGGTGATAAAAGCCGACCTTACCCAATTACACCTCACGACCGTGACCTCTGGCTTCACGCAGTAATACAGAGTACCCGACCTCCCATGGGTACAAGCTGAAGCATATAGACAATATGCCCCCACACCCTCCAACTGCAAGGTGGTCGTGGAGGTGCCACGGCAAAAAAGCACCCAGCCCACACTGTAAAGTGGACGTGTAGGCGCCACGAAAAAGCACCCAGCACTCACTGTAAATGAGGTTGGTGTTAGGAAGGGCATCCAGCTGTAGAAATCAAGCCAAATCGGTTCCTGTATGAGCAAGGCATGGTCAGCCGACCAGACACTGCCCACAACAGGACAACCCGTCTAACCCATGCTAGCGTGGAAGAACGGACATAAAACGGTGATGATGATGATGATGAATTCTGGACTCTAGAATTAGCTGTTGAAACAACTTGAGCTCTGCCGTCGGAGTCATACTTGTTCCTATTACCCACTCTACTACCCTAAGTATTGAGTACTTTGGTGCGTTATGGTCCATCTGGTTCCTTCCACATTTCCTTTGTTATATATATATATATATACCATTATAAACTACCATGCAATAGCACACTTCATCATCAACATCGTTGTCAACAACATTTAATGTCCTTGCCAGATATTCAGCAATTAACCTGAATGAAAACTACATACACAAAGCTATAATCAAAGATTGAACAGAAATGAAAAAGAATTTACCTTTCTCCAGTACAAAAAATGGATGATCTAGTGCACATTTAGCCAATAATGAAGACTGGGAGTCAATATCTGGCGACATTTTCAAGTTCAAATGCCATGTGTTGCTCTCAGCATCTTTTCTATCATATATTTTAGTCATACGAACAAGACGTAAGCCTTTTGCAGCATACCTAAACAGAAGAAAGGCAATGAAACAAAATATTAATTATATCAGATAAGAAAAGAATACTTAGGTATGAAAAGCTCATCTTTAATAGTTATTGTTGGTTCAGCATTTCCTTCCTTTAAGTAAAGTCACTAACTAATAACCATCATTAAAACATATTCTACTGGCATTTGAGACAGGAATGCTGACAAGTAGCCATCTACCTTTCATTAAACCAAACACAGTAAAACTACAGTCGTGGCGACTTTTCAGCAGTTGTGAAAAAAACATTACACTCAGATACATTTCTACACTACCAGGACATCTAATCCAGAAAAAAAGAAAACATATTTATATCAAAATTAATATAATGCTAGTTTCTCTTCTAAATTTAAACTTTGTGATAAGTTGACAACATCAGTATTCTTTTGGAGTTGAAGAAATTGAAGTTACTAAACATCAAATAAACTGTTTATTTCTTCCAATTTTTTTCGTCTTCAATCATCTTTAAATAGGAAAGTAACATGTCCAAGAGAGTAACTTAACCATCCTAAATAACATAATTTCTCATAAGAATTTCTCTCATCTCTAGCAGGTTTCAAGTAAGACCACTTCAACTGTCAAATTTCTCACATCTATACCAGGTTTCAAGTAAGACCACTTCAACTGTCAAATTTCTCACATCTATACCAGGTTTCAAGTTAGACCACTTCAACTGTCAAATTTCTCACATCTATACCAGGTTTCAAGTAAGACCACTTCAACTGTCAAATTTCTCACATCTATACCAGGTTTCAAGTAAGACCACTTCAACTGTCAAATTTCTCACATCTATACCAGGTTTCAAGTAAGACCACTTCAACTGTCAAATTTCTCACATCTATACCAGGTTTCAAGTAAGACCACTTCAACTGTCAAATTTCTCACATCTATACCAGGTTTCAAGTAAGCCCACTTCAACTGTCAAATTTCTCACATCTCTAGCAGGTTTCAAGTCAGCCCACTTCAACTGTCAAATTTCTCACATCTCTAGCAGGTTTCAAGTAAGACCACTTCAACTGTCAAGTAGATTAAATAAGCTTAAGATACTTACCGATCTTTGTTATCTTCTTTGCCACAAGAAGAAGCTGATTTGGAGAGAAGTTCAAGTCGTGCAAGTTCTTCAGCAGTTTGCCATTTTGTCTCTGGAAATTGTATCTGAACACCTGAAATTCATGAAAGGAGAATGAATGAACAATATTTCAATTTAATTTTCTAATGATAATAACATGAGGATAAGCAAAGTAACATTTTTATTTTTAATTAAAAACAACGTCAGTGAAGATGGGGTAGACTATATTGCATTCTGTAAATCAATTATTCTATCAGAGAGGAGCAACTAGATTTTCTAAAATGTATTATTCATTTCAATGTAAAATAGAGGAGTGAGGTTAGCATGTTGTTGTTGCTTTTGTTTAACCTGGGGGAAGCTCTAATCAAGCTTTTGCAAGATAATATGTGTGATTTGTGGCAGATTTAGCCACTATTTCTAGCTTATCAAGCAACTGTATAAACACATGAGGCTTGTGTACTTAAAGTAGGGGAGGTCAAAGGTCATGACTGTGGTGGTAGTGGAAAACACAGCCAAATAGTTAAGTTGCAGCGGGATATGGTTGTGAGGGTAGATTGTGGAGCTTTCGTAATACTGAGTCTATAGAAACAAAAGGGATCAATAAGGTGTATATATGAAGAAACACAGAACCATGCTATAGAGAGAGATGCAGTTCTACATAAGACATATTGTGGATATGTTTCTTTTGTGTGAGGTCTATGGCAATATTTGTGAAATAGAGGAAGGAATATGGAGTAGAAATAGAGTAAATGATCAAATATGTTTAATACTAAAACATAAAAAAAAACAGCAAATTCAATGTATAAAGGTTATATAAGGGTTGGCTGAAAAGTTCATAGGCTGGCTATGAAGTAGTGATGCTAGAGCTGTGAAATGTTGCATGTATTAATTTCAACACTTCTTTGTTTCTTTCTATAGACAATGTTGAAAAGTATACCTCATTTAGTCATCCCATGAGAGTATCTTGGTCAGCCTATGAACTTTTCAACTGACCCTTGTATATGTAACATTATATTAATCTTCACCCTCACCTAATCTATATTATAGAGTAGAGGGAACATTTTTTGATAAAAGGGAAAGGCAATGCTAATATGTAATGATAACATAATAAACAGAAGGAAAGATGTAAGGGATTTGTATGTTAATGTTGGTAGCGAAAAGTGTTTATAGATAGTGATTGTTACCTTTCATGAAACACTGCCACACAGTCGTAGGCCAGGGATGAGACCAAGTACTGCTGCCTTTACTGGAATCTTCTGGTGAAGCTGGACATGGAGCTGAGGATGAAACTTGGGGATCACTGCCATCAGAGCTGCTACAACAACAAACCAAGAAACAGTGATATTTGGTTCTAGAGCGAAACACATACACAAGCAGATATACAAAGAAAACATAGATATACTCACACATACACAAATGTACACACACGCAAACAAGCAGATCCACAAAGATAACATAGATATATTAACACATACACAATGTCCAAACACAAGCAGATACATAAACAAAACAGATAATCTAACATACACACAAATAGTGTACCAAACACACTCACAATATAAGTAAACATTCCCACACAAAATATTGTGATAAAATCATTAACACAACCCATACCAGCATGGAAAAGTGTACATACATAAAGAGATGATGATGATGGGATTCATCTACGAGGGTCAGTTGAATAGTTCATAGGCTGACTGTGAAGGAGTGATGCTAGAGCTGTGAAATCTTGCATGCATTCATTTTAACTCTTCTTATTAATAACTGCATTGTTTCTTTCAAAGGACTAAGTTAAAAAATAAATCTCATTTGGTCACTCCATGAGAGTATCTTGGTCAGCCTATGAACTTTTCAGCTAACCCTTGTAGCTCTACTCACACATAATCCCACACTCCAATATCAACATTGCGATCAATCACATACACATTTAGTCATTCAGAAAGAAATGTGAAGAGGAAGATAGACAACATCAATAACTCACCTTGGTTGTTGATGTTTTATACTGGTGGGCTCTGTCTTCAAGAGAGGACTTTCAGGACCTGTTGCAATGATGGCCAATTGCTGTAGTTTGTTTACATCTGTGGTTGGGTTGTCATCAACTGATGGCCAGGTTGTTGTGGTGGGGCTGCTGACAAGAGTTGTCACAGCTGAAGACAAAGTTAGGGGCATAGGTTTGCACTTACCACAACTGCTCTCTGTCTTCGGTGTTTTTATGTCAATTGAATCACAGATTATTTCTGCAGTAAACAAATAAGAAATAACATCATCAATAAAAACAATACCAATTAGGTGATGATTTATTAATTGGGAAATTACACACATTGTCTAATTAATAAATTACCACCACCTTTTCAATGTTTGTCAGAGAATTCAGGATTTGTTATGTCACAGGTATTTATATCAGCAGTATTTCAACTCAGATAATGTGAAACATCAAATGACATATACTGTTTACTTTTTTAAAGCTTCCACAAATCTGATGGTGACAACACAAGGACTGAATAACAATGTATACACAACTTCACAGTTCCATAGCAATATCCAAACATCACCACATCAAGATTGGGGTGGGAGGGTGGGGAACGAATAAATATCAACTAGCAAAGCAGCAGCAGCCGCCACCGCCAACAACAACAACAATCCTCATATATTGCCCCAATCTAGCAATTTCCTACTTGGTCCTGTTTTCACCACCTAATAATCAACTCAATTTTCATCCCCATACTCACATACCGATACTAAACTTAGACCTTAACCAAGCCTCTAAAGCAAAAAGTGTCAACCTACAAGATGTACTGCCTGAGAAACATTGTCAACAGATATCAGACAAGATAGGATTAGGAACAGTGAGATTAAGAAAATGCTGAGATAATACTAATCCATTATCGACAACAATAATATCGATCCGTTGTCATAAAAAAGCAAAGAATATAATGGTTTTGATATTTCATGAGAATGTCAAATTATTAGTCAGCCCAGCAGGAATATATCACAAGGATGTCTGACTAAAAGATCAGAGGCTGACCTAAGAAGAAGTAGTGATGCAAGTATACTCTGGTACTCTGGTGGATAGGTAATATTAGTAAGCATAAATAATTGTTTCTACAATAGGCACAAGGCCAGCAATTACCCAGTGCATTACTGGTACTTTATTTTATCGACCCCGTAATGGTTTCTGGTTTAGGCACAGGGCCAGCAATTTTGGGGGAGAGGCGAAATTCGATTAAATTGACCTCAGTGCGTGACGATCATTTATTTTATCGACCCAGCAAGGATGAAAGGCAAAGCTAACCTTGGCGGGATTTGAACTCATAAATAATAGAACACAAAGAAGCTGAGGAAAAAATTGGGTTTAAATGAAATCAGATGCAGTATGCAAAAGAGAAATTGTGCTGGTATGGGCACATATAGAATGACAGATATATTTAGAAGTGCAAAGGATTCAAATTGGGTGAAACCTATGGTAGAAAACATGAGACTAAGTAGTAAAGACTGACCTCAAGAAACTTAAGGTTACAGCAGAGATGACAAAAGACCATGATAACTGGCAACACATGGTTCTGCAGAAAAACCACTCTCCCTTGTAAGCATGGCAAAACAAACCCTAATATGGAGATACTCAGGGATTGGAAGGTATATCTATATTTGAGTTTCCTGCCTATGTTTCAATTTATTCACACTAAGAAATGCAGAAATGTTTCTTGAGGAAAAGAAATAAGGTTGTATCTCAGGATATTGAACCTGACAGACAAGATGAGATAAACCAGAAAGGAGTTACAATATACAGTATTCCAGACCCAGCTAATTCATGTTAGCATGGGAAGACTGAAAGACTGAGACAATTAAAGTAATGTCTCTCATGAACCCATGATCATCTTGTAGTCAATAATTCAGTTATACAAAGACCATCATCATCATCTTTTAATGTATGTTTTCCCTGCTAGCATGGGTTGGACACATTGTCACAGACCAAGTCAATAGTCAAGCAGAACTACTAACCCATTCAGATGGGTTGGCGGTTTGCATCTCATTTACTCTATCAAGTGCATTTTATTGTGGTGCCATTACTAGGGAGGTCATGTCTTTGACATAGCTGAATAGTCCTCTGGGCCCTTTCTTTGCAGGTTTTCTATGGATGTGTGCTTTTCCTCACTAACCACTTTACAGAGTGTACTGGGTGTGTTGAACATGTATATCACCAACTCTAGGGAGAGTGTCATGTCTTTGACACATCTGGAGAGTCCTAAACAATTTCACACATATACACAAACCATCCTTATCATCACAGATACATGTATATCCTCTAATATATACATATATTTTATAATACATACACATATATTCTCTAATACATACATATATCCTATAATCCATACACATATATCCTATAATCAATACACATATATTCTATAATCCATACACATATATTCTATAATACATACACATATATTCCTATAATTAGTAAAACTCTAGTATATTTACATATTCATTTGAACTGTATACTTGATCTGTTATCTTAATTTAGTTCAATTCCTATCAGTATGGAAAAATGGACATACAAACAAGAATGAGGATGATACCAAGCAAGCAAAAATGGGAGCTCTTCCTGAGTTGTTTTTCAGAGGTAGTGTGATTTGCTGAATATAAAACATTTCCTGGACACATATTTTGCTCAGGATTGAACTTGTAATCCCCCTCATTCAATTGTCATATTTATCACATACCCATATGAGTGCCATCCTCTCTCCACCATATCCATTATCACTTACATAATGGAATATCCCAGACACGTCTTAAAAACACAGTCACATGACTGCGACCTCAATTTATGGTTATGCTATTTAATATGCCCCTCCTACTTACAGTAAACGACTTCTGACTTGGACAGTATTATTGGACAGTCTCAACTTGACTACTAATTTTACTCCTTTCAGGCAGATTTGTCTCTCATCAGTTTAACATCACTAAACCAGAGTTAACCGCTAGTCTTTAAAAGGGGTTTAAGAAACATTTACATTTTTATTGTGTTGATGCCTACTCTGTTTCCAATAAGTCAGCCTTCTAAATAGGAATATATACTATGAAAATACGTATCTTAACAAAATACCTCCTAAAACCCATTGTATTTTAAGGGATGATAACTTGACTTTGGTTTTCTGGTGTGAAATAGGCAATCCTTTCTGGATTGGATACCAATCTATTATAGGTATCATTCCAAGATGATCAGATACTTATTCTTGACAATATCCACATTATTATCATCATTTTTACATCTGTTTTTCCATGCTTGTAAGGGTTGGAAAGGTCCTTTTCAGCACAGCATCTCTTCACTTGCCTTACACCTTCATCATCTCTTCTGTGAGCCTTAGCGATTTTAGATCAGCTATCACCACCTCTGCCCAGATTTTTCTTGGTCTATCTCTACTGTAACTTCCTTTTATTGGAATTTCCTAGCACATCTTCCCGATCCATGCATATCACATGTCTGTACCAATGCAATCTTCTCTCTTGCACACCACTTCAGATTCTTCTTAAACCCAGTTTTTCTCTCAGTTCATCAAAGCTCTGCCTTTCTCTCACATTTACATTGCAACTCACAACCCATGAACAATGAAAGCCTGTAGCTAGTTGGCCATTTCATTTCTTCAGGTGTTAATACAGTATCTATTCCTGTCAATGAACAGTCTACATGCTCTTGAGAGTTATTATTGATATATATCCCAGGTATAAAGGTTTACAAGATTTTGTCATATTCCTGAGGTAAGTCTTAACCCTTTAGTTACCAATCCGACCAAAACCAGCTCTGGTTCTATGAAATGAAACCACCTATTTTAAAACTTTCCAATTTAAATCAAAATCATCCATCATAATTTAATATAAGGACCTTACATTAAGTTACTATCTTTGTAATGTAATAATAATTTTAACAAATCCCTCAAAATTCTCATCAACTAATTGCAAAAGAGTGTTAGAAATGTGGTCATGAAAGGGTTAAGCAAAAGATATGGCTTGCTTCTCTATTTTGAGTCACCTATAACCTTGGACAATTCAGTTATTCTACAGAATATGCAAGAAGAAGAAGAAGGAGGAGGGTCAACTAAACACTATGGTAAAACACACCAAAGACACCACAAAGTGAGATTGAACCTGGGATCTCGCGATTGTGAAACAAAAATCTTAAAACCACTTGGCTTTGCCTGTATCCACACATGCACACATACACACATAGCTACAAAAGCATGAAGTACCTCTACAAGGGTCTGTCTGTTGCAATGGTTGTGTCATTAATTCATCAGCTGATGTATCTTGGGACATATAATCCTCATTAGCGGAATCGTCAGTGTCTGCATCACTGGCAGACTTATCCGTTTTGTTGCTCTGAAAACCACCACCATAGCAGCCTTTAGTTTTGCCACGGTGGTATTTTAAACCGTTGGCACTGAAAAGAGAAAAGAAATAAACAAAATTATAAATTATAAAATACACATGAAAAAAAAACAAAAAAAAACTACAGTTGAAAAATGAAATTTAAATAAAACCATCCCCAATTGTGAAAACAGCTCAATAGATTATTATTTTTAATTGCAAAACTAACAAAAAAGCGAAGCGATGACCCTATTTTTGTCAACAGTTTTATCATCATCTCATTCAAATCTCCAACACACCAATCCTTTAACACTATAGGATGGTCCGTTTCAGAAGCCAGCTGAGATTTTAAATCCACTTCACTTTACTCACAGTGTGTGTGTGTGTGTGTGTGTGTGTGTGTGTGTGTGTGTGTGTGTGTGTGTGTGTGTGTGTGTGTGTGTGTGTGTGTGTGTGTGTGTGTGTGTGTGTGTGTGTGTGTGTGTGTGTGTGTGTGTGCGGGTGTGCGGGTGTGCAGGTGTGTGTGTGTGTGTTGTTTCATCCCAAAATATTTTGGAAAATCTAACTTTTAATATTACATTTTGATGCATCTAATATAATGAGAATGGACAATTTGAAAGATGTGACATTCATGAATTTCCAAAAAGTATTAACAATCTTCTTCTTGAGTCATCTCTCTTCTGAAGATGAAGCATTCATTTTTTTTTTTTAATGGCTAGAATATATGTGGCTCACCACACCTGCATACTCAGATTTCTCCATTAACTAGAACAGTTGTGTCAACCCATTGTCGAATTAATAGTCGATCATCTGTGAAGCCATTGGTGTTCAGGACACCAAGGTCATCAAATTAAACTGATGATTGCTGCATGAGCTAATGTATACTGTGAAACAAACAGATTTATAATCGAGGCTAACTCCTCTCGATCTGACCCGTTCTACTAGACTATGCTATGATAGTCATATCAGAGGCACCTCATGTAGGATGTGGCTTTTCACAACGCAGGTCGGTCTTTGAACTGAGAGAGGTTTGGTGTTCAGCTTGAATGAGCTTATATTGCATGTTATCAGTTTGCTGACTGCCATGTTGAACAGACATTGGGACACACGGAGATGCCACAAAAGACCATCCAGTGCCAACCAGTGAAAACCACTACAGTATTAACAAAATCAATGGAATATTATTTTGTTACAATTTAAGGCAGAGAAGAAAACTACACCATCTTATACCTGACCCTTGGTTATCTATGATGTTAGCAGGGTCCAAATTGTTAAGTATTCAGGCAAGACACCAGTTCTGGGTGATTCTCTAAATGTTATAGAGACTGCCGCTTTCTCATGTAATATTGGTTTCTGATTTAGGCACAAGGCCAACAATTTTGGGGAAGGGGAAAGTCAATTAAATCAACACCATTGCATTACTGGTACTTTATTTTATTGACTCCATAAAGATGAAAGGCAAAGCTAACCTCGGTAGGATTTCTCTTGTAATATTAAAAAAGGATCCAGCTGGCAAGCAACTTTATTTAGTCATTACATCTACAAGTATTACCACCATCATTTCCCACAAATACTATCAATGCTGCCAATGTGTTCATCATGATTCTTCTACCACTATTATATAATATCTCACAATACTTCATAGTAACTACACTACTCTATAATATCTCACAATACTTCATAGTAACTACACTACTCTATAATATCTCACAATACTTCATAGTAACTACACTACTCTATAATATCTCACAATACTTCATAGTAACTACACTACTCTATAATATCTCACAATACTTCATAGTAACTACACTACTCTATAATATCTCACAATACTTCATAGTAACTACACTACTCTATATCTCACAATACTTCATAGTAACTACACTACTCTATAATATCTCACAATACTTCATAGTAACTACACTACTCTATAATATCTCACAATACTTCATAGTAACTACACTACTCTATAATATCTCACAATACTTCATAGTAACTACACTACTCTATAATATCTCACAATACTTCATAGTAACTACACTACTCTATAATATCTCACAATACTTCATAGTAACTACACTACTCTATAATATCTCACAATACTTCATAGTAACTACACTACTCTATAATATCTCACAATACTTCATAGTAACTACACTACTCTATATCTCACAATACTTCATAGTAACTACACTACTCTATAATATCTCACAATACTTCATAGTAACTACACTACTCTATATCTCACAATACTTCATAGTAACTACACTACTCTATAATATCTCACAATACTTCATAGTAACTACACTACTCTATAATATCTCACAATACTTCATAGTAACTACACTACTCTATAATATCTCACAATACTTCATAGTAACTACATCATCATCATCGATTAACATCTATCTTCCACGCTAGCATGGGTTAGACGGCTCTCATTTAGAGGCAAGTTGGGTCAGGTGACCATGTCTCGCTCATGTAGGGGTGTTTCTGGCTGGTTTTCTATGGCTGGATGCCCTTCCTAACACCAACCACATTGACAGTATGTGTTGGGTGCTTTTTGTCGTGTCTTTTATAAGTCCACTTTACAGTGTGGGCCGGGTGCATTTTGCCGTGTCTTTTATACATCTTGTGTGGGCTCGGGTGGTGGGGAATACTGTACGTATGCTTCAGCTAGTGCTCGTAGGGAGTCAGGTCTTCTGTGTTACTGCATGTTGCCAGAGATCCCGGCCATGTATCATCTCCTTTGAGAAGTGCAATTGGGCAAGGTTGGCTTTTATCACCTCATCCCAGGTCTTCCTGGGTCTCCCCACTCCAAGGCTTCCAACGACTGAGCGCTCTGCACTTTTTTATGCAGCTGTCATCCTTCATACGCAACACATATCCATACCAACACAATCTCCTCTCCTGCACACAGCACTTGATTCCTCTTATGCCTAGTTTCTTTCTCAGTTCATTTATGTGTCGCCATTGTTGCATATTACTATTACACATCCATCGGAGCATGCAGGCTTCATTTCTTTCCAATCTACACAAGTCTTCTGCATGCAGCGCCCAATTGTCCCTACTATGCAACATAGCTGTACATACGCACGCATCATACTGTCTGCCTTTCATTCTGAGGGAGAAACCTTTTGTAGTCAGCAGTGATAGTAGCTCCCTGAACTTCCTCCATCCCGTTCTTACTCTGGCTACTGTACTTTCAGAACACCTACCACTGCCTCTGAGAATTTGGTAGCGCTTGTTTCCTGCAGTCATTTGTTGCTTACTGTTCCAGTGCAATTGCTACATGTAAAGCACATGGCTTAGTGGTTAGAGCATTAGCCTTGCAATCGAAAGGTTGTGAGTTCAATTCTCAGACCGGGTGATGTGTTGTTTCCTTGAGCAAGACACTTTATTTCACATTGCTCCAGTTTACTTAGCTGTAGAAATGAGATGATAGGGACTGGGGTCCCTATCATTCCACTGCAAAAAAAAAGCACCCAGCACTCACTGTAAATGAGGTTGGTGTTAGGAAGGGCATCCAGCTGTAGAAATCAAGCCAGAATCAGTTCCCGTCCCACCCTTGCAAGCAGGGAAAGGCGGGCGTAAAATGAAATGATGATGATGATGAAAGCCTACATTCTTAACAAAACTTCCTGAGATCCCACTACATCTCTTGTGTACCCACATTTTGCATATGGGACAGAAGATGGAATTTCTACCAACACCTTTCCTACATACTGGACAAGGCCATTTCCCTGAGAGGATCTGGGTTCTGTTTTCTCTTCTACTTACTAGGACCCTAGTCTTTGCCAGGTTGACTTTATGACCCCTTCTTTCTAGGCCTTGCTTCCATGTTTGGAATTTCTTCTCTAGTTCCACCATGGATTCAGCTTTGAGCGTAACATCATCCGCATACAGAAGTTTTCATGGGCAGCTGGTCTTAAACTCCTCTGCTATAGCCTGCAAAACGATAATAAACAGGAGCGGGCTAAGGACAGAGCCCTGGTGGATGCCAACTTGTACCCTAAATTCCTCGCTATAGTCATTGTTAATCCTGACCTTGCTGACTGCTCCTATATACATGGCTTGTACAGCCTTCACAAGCCACTCATCTACTCCTAGTTTTCTAAGAGCCCACAAAATTATGTCATGGGGCACTCTGTCAAAAGCTTTCTCCAGATCTTGTTATAATATCTCACAATGCTTTATATTAACTACACTACTCTATAATATCTCACAATGTTTTATATTAACTACACTACTCTATAATATCTCACAATACTTCATAGTAACTATACTACTCTATAATTTCTCACAATACTTCATATTAACTACACTACTCTATAATTTCTCACAATACTTCATATTAACTACACTACTTTATTAACCATATTGATCTTATTTAGTTACCTGAAATGGAAAAAGGTAGGCCAAAAAAATATAAGTTGTGTCTCTAAATTCTGACAAATTAAAAAGAAAAAATTCAACATTAGATGTGAATTGATAATTATCTCTTCCTTATCACATATGCATGTATTCAGTATACCAACATATACTGTATGCTAGCGGTTTAATGTCACTGCACATTGCTACTTAGTTCTTCTCCCTCTCTACACTACTGATAAACATTAGTTTGTTATCACTCTGCTGCCATATCACTGTTGGTTACCATTATCTTCAGATAAAAGTACTCAGAGTGTCAGGCATTTCTGATAATAATTCTAATTTTGGGCAATCAGATCTGAATATATAGAGTGAACCCATAGAATATAAATATTTTCATGAATATCAAAGCAAGATACTAGAAATACCAAGTAGGTAGCTAACAAGGCAGTTAGACTTAAATTAAAAGGGCTAACAAGGGTCAACTGAAAATTTCATAGGCTGGCTATAAAGAATTGATGCTAGAGCATTGAAATCTGGCATGCATTTATTTAAACTCTTTATATTAATAAATGCATAGTTTATTTCCAAGGACTATATTGAAAAATAAACCTCATTTGGTCATTCCATGAGAGTATCTTGATCAGCCTATGAACTTTTCAACCAACATCCTAATTTCAAATAGTAACTTTCCTCCCTTAGTGTATATGTACAGTGCAGTTTGTGGAATAAGGTGGATGGTGGTAGGATGGTTAACGACAGAAACAATTTTTTATTTTACATGTGTGTACATACACACATACACACACAAATATTATTGTGTACCAACTTTTAATATCTTTGTCTATATAAACCTAAGAGGTTAGCAGTAAAATTGTCTATAAAAATACTTCCCGGCAATGAAAATCCCATAGTTGTTATGTAGGCAAGAAGTGTGGCATTTAGCCAAACTTTTCAGCTGAGAAAGCCAATCAGTTTCTGGCTTTCTATAGTAGGTACTGAATAGCTGTTTACCTGTATAGCTTTACTGACAACTTATCTATAATTTAAAGTGTTTTTCAGCACACTATGGAAGAGAATACAATTCTATGGTAAACACCCGAATGTTGGGACAATAAAAGAATTAATAAAACAGTTCTACAGTGTCCAATGCAATATTAATATTGTTGGTATTTTATTAAGAGTCATTCTATTTTCAGTTGTGTCCAGTGAACAGCTTTCTATCTTGGTGGTTTGAACATGGTCTGGTAATTCTCTTTCATTAATCTACTAAAACTGAGGTTTTATGTAAAACAACATCACCAGTGTTTACTACTACTAAATTCATCCACTTCTTTGTGGTGACATGATAAAACCTTTCCATCTCACGCGATCAAACTGCTTCAGTTCTTCACCAGATAGTTCTGTATCTTCCTAAACAATGCTCTTTAATGACCTGAGAGGTCTTCTGCATTTGTGTTTTAGATTAGTGGGCTCCCATAGTAAAAGTTTTCTAGCAGGTTCATGGCCCCTTATGACATGACCTGCAAGTTGACAGGTATGTTTATCACTGGTAGTAAGTAAATACTAGAGGTAGTAAAGAATCTAAAAATATTAAGAATGGCACAAAGCTTTTTTGAAACATTACTCTATAGAATGTATAAATTCTGTATCAATTTCTAATCTTCTTCCCACCATACTCATTGTATTGTTTCTTCCAGTCCTTATAGTCACTAATATGACCATCCAGTCCTGATACTAATATGACCATCCAGTCCTTATACTCACTAATATGACCAATGATACTCCTCTGAAATTCCTATCCTGTTTGCAATTATTTCTCTATCAACTTACAATTCAAATTAAACATCAACTACCTTAACTTCATAAAACCATCTAGATTATCCAACTACACAACGGAACAAAATATGTAAACATTAGAAAAGTTACACTGGCGAGACAGTGAGATATCACAGGATATAAATAAATATATAAATGTTAATAAACCATTGTTGTACACAGTTGTACAAAAGTTAACATAAATATGTCAACATTAGAAAAGTTTCACTGATGACATAGTGAAATATCACATAAATATATGTGTGTGTTAATAAACTATTGTGGTACACATCCAACATATGCCAACATAAATAAAAGTGGATAATGGACCAATAATGAACAATGGAAAAAAACAACAACTAAACTTTAATTCACAAGTTCGTCAAAATTAAATTATAGAAACGGTTAAAAGTTGGAATATGTGTGTACCTGACTAGCACAAATAAATTAAATATGTAAAAGAATGCACAAGTGTCAATCATTAATCCAAGGTATAGAAGAAAAAAGGTTTGGTAGCAAACTGAATATACAAAAAAATCTTCTAACTTGTTACATTGCACTCTCATACAACTAAACACTCCATGGTAGAATATAGAGCAGGATTAGTTCTACACTAGAACAAAGCATGTACTGCAGCTGTAGGTCATTGGTACTTCAGTTCTGAATAGGACAACTCAATCCAGCCCATTCCAACACAGAAAAAAATATAAAGAAAACAAACAGAAGAAAGAAAATGTATCGTTAAATGGATAAAGTTTTACTATGTTGTTGAAATGAACTGCTTACCTCTTGGTTGACATTATGACATTAAATTAAATACATCTACCTGTACTGTACCCATCTTCCAGTCACACATTCTCATACACTCTGTGCAGAACATTACATGTTAGATTACACGTATACAACCCAAGAGTAACCCAAGGGTGAATGTAACAGGACGGGGTGGGGATAAACATTTCAAAACAGCAGCTAACAATCTTATTATGGCTGTAAGTGGCTAATTCAACATAGAACTAGAAGCTGCATCCTTCAACAACAAGCTTTTTCTTCATTGCTCCACCACTTCCTCCTCCCTCTCTACCACTTCAAGCCATCTAAAATAGATCCTACCCACACATACATTCCACATAACTACCACCGCCACCATATTCACAACTAATGCAGTAGTTTCAGCTAACAGTACACCCCCAGTGATGTTCTCAGCTTTCAACTAAATTACTTCCCACCCAGCCCACTTGTGCAGTGGGGTTTGACAACCAAAACTGAAAAAACCGTCCATCCCCTAACCCCATCAACACAAACCAAAGCTAAATAAACACACTAACAAGATATATAAATGTACAAAAGTTTGAGAAGGTAGACACAGCAGCCAAACTCACTCATTTTTCTTCAACGATTTCGTATTTTTTTCTTGCACAAATACAAAAAGGTGTCTGTTATCAACAGTTTTAGCAACCTTTCTACTATTTTCACTTATAATTGTTGTTGTTGTTATTCTATCTTTTCCTCCATCACAACATTTAGTTTGTGAAATACAATGAACAGTAACAGATATGTGTGTACATGAGCGAATATATATATATATATATATATATATATATATATATATATATATATATATATATATATATATATGCAAGTGTACATAAGTGAGAGTGTATGTGAATATATATTTATGTACACACACACACACGAGTCTCCCTGTATGTTTACATGTGCCTGCATGTGTATAAAAAGCTGGATAGTTGTCTATACATAAAACAACACTTCAAATGGGTAGGAGGTTTAGAAAAGAGAAATTATTGCAACTTTAGGTTCTATTTTAAAGTATTTTGGTGCCCTACATGTCTAAATTGAAAACAACCAAGTCAACTATGTCTTTCGGTCAGATGGCTTCAGAGAACCAAAATCAGAAAGTGAAATGATTTAATCTACAATACCACTCTCACAAGTAAAATTAAATTAACCAAATAATAATAATTATTGTTTTTCAATGATCTTACTACATTTCTGCATGTCATAAGAGGCACCAGAAAGCATATCCAGTCATAAAACTGCCATAAAAAAAGGACTTCCTGATGAGTATAACATCTGGGCAGGGAACAGTCTGAAGTACTTTGTGGAGGTCCCTACCTACCTACTCTCATCAAAACACAAGGTGGAGAACCAAAGCAGGAGTTCAATCTATTTATGATGGCCAAGTGCCTAATGTTCCTTGTGGAGACCAGTATATGAGGTTTGGGACATGGAATATAGGGAAATTGTCAGGGAGATTGAAGGGAGTGGTGGATATACTGAATAGAAGAAGAGTGGACATATGTTGTGTGCAGGAGACAAGAAGGAAAGGAAGTGATGTAAGAAACATGAGGGGAAAACAGAAGTACAAGTTTGTGTGGCATGGGTGTCTAGAAGGTGTACATGGTATTGGTGTCATGTATTCTGTAGAGTATGGTGAGTGTTACTGGAGTGTACATGGTGTTGGTGTCATGTATAATTTGTAGACATTGTGCTGTTACTAGAGTGTACCTGGTGTTGCTGTTGTGTAGAGTTTGTAGAGTGTAGTGAGTGTTACTAGAGTGAGTGAACAGTTGATTAATGGTGAAACTGGTGACTGGTAAGTTCTCAGTGGATATCATCTCAGGTTATACCCCATAGGCAGGTCAGTGTTGAAGAGAAAGACATGTTTTGGTGTGTAATAGAGAAGATTATTGAAAACATGAAAGTCAAGGAAGTTATCATGGTAGGAATAGACATGTGGGAAGAAGAATGGATGGTTTTGAGAGAGTCCATGGGGACTATGAGTATGGTGTGAAGAATAAAGAGTGTAGGAACTATTTTGGAGTTTGTTGATAGAGCAGAGATGTCAATCTGTAACATCCAATTTCAGAAAGAAGACAACAAACCTTTTATATACACATCAGATGAATCATTGTCTTGGATTTATGCAGGGAAGAATGACTGGTGCTATTTTTATTGTGAGGCAGTTACATGAGTAATACAAGGATCATCATCATCATCATCATTGTTTAACGTTCATTTTCCCATGCTTGCATGGGTTAGACAGGTTGTCAAGTTATGAGACAAGTCAGGACCAAAGACCAACATGCTAATGTGGATCTATATTATGGGTTGGTTTCTAAAGATGGATGTCCTCCCTAACATTAACCACGTTACAGTGTGGACTGGGTGCTTTTTATTGTGACACCAAAACGATCATCTAACAGGGTGGACTAGGTGCATTTTGTCGTGTCGCCAAAATGACCACCTTACAGAGTGGTCTGGGTATTTTTGTCGTGTCATCAGCATGGCCACCTTACTGGGTGGGCTGGCTGCTTTTTGTTGTGTCACCAATTTTTCCATTTCTTTTAGAGATAAATTATTATTATTATTGGCATTTGTTTACATTATATGTGTATCATTTGTTACCTGTCTCTGATATGTTTTCTTTTCTTTGAATGAATTCAAATACTTTTGTTTATGAAAGAAACAATTTCTGGACCTAAGGAGCAATTTTTCAGAGAAATTTCTTTTTCAAAATGGCATCAAATTTGGTGATGTAAAATGAACAACATAGAGAAAAGGGAGGAGAGTTGTCACTGGATTTGCCTTTCTTTTTCTCCCTTAATAGCAGCTATTACTCAGCACTGGCAGTGACTGTCACTACCACTACCAACAACACCACTATCACTTCCATCACCACCACCACTGGCAAAACAACAACAAAAACTAACACTAGCAAAAATAAAAAATAAAGACAAAATGAAGTTTTCTTTTTTGCAGACATAAGAAAATTTACATTTGATAAATACCAATGAAAACAATATCACTGACACCACTACCACCACCACCACCACCACAATAACAAAAATAGCAATGAAAATAACAACATTATCACTGACAGAAATAACAACATAAACAACAAAAATGATAACAGCATCAGCAGCTGACAGAAACAGCAAGACAACCAAAACATCTTTTTTTTCAGTCATTACAGGTGTTCAGAATAAAAAACAAAATGATATCCACTATCTCTTGCCAACAAAGATGCTAAATTGGCCCAGATTAAGGAAGTTGTCAAGGCTATAGTAATACTGCCACTTGAGCTAATGTCAGAAACTGCAAAAGAAAAACAATGCAGTTTCATACTACTGTATGTCAGTGCTGAGACACCAGAAATAGTTTCAAATGCTCAAGTACAGAAAGTTTTAAAATAAATATAGTCGGATGTCCGATGTCCTCATGTGACGACACTCAATGGTTCCCCATCACAACAAGGCATTTGTCCTCTTCCCTACATATCTTTCAAGGAGGACAGTCAGGCTAAGAATACCAGGTGTCTCACTAGATTTAAACATCTGGTGGATTTTGGTCTGCACTGTTCTCAAAGAAGCCAACACTCTCCTGAATGTGAAGAGGACTATGTGGAAGAAATAGTGCAAGATCAGCTTAAAGATCCTGCTTCAGGGCAAGCTGGAGAACCTAGAAAAATGCATAGGTTTTATTCACATGCCAAATGGAGTGGAGCTATACAACATATGCGTATGTGGTGGGCAGAAAATCGAAATACCATCTATGTGGGACAACAAACCAAAAAATGGGAGAGAATCAGCCACCACTAACAACAACAGAGGCAGTAGCAACAATGCCAACAACTGTAGCAGCAACATCATTAAAAAAAAAATTAACAGCAAAACCACCCTAACCTCCAATACAGCTCTCCCCCACCCCTCTCTTTCTCCCTCTTTCACACACAAACACATACATAGAAGATACATATACAAAAGTACCCTAACCCCATTTCATTTTGATTTTTCTGACACACAAACCTCAATCTCGGTGAGGAGAAAAGGGAACCACAAAAATCAATAAAAAAAAATACATTAAAAAAATGTTAAAAGACACATTTTTCTCTTAACCCAACACTCATTCACAGCACTATCACCAAAACTACACCCTCACCACAGATATATCTGCAATAACACTAAATCCACCACCAAGAAAACACACAAGAACAACACCAGCAAACACAATAACAAAAAACATCCACACCAAACTTTGAGCTAGTAAGAAACAGTAACAAAGAACTGGTGTATTTCATAGAAAACAGGAAAGACACCGAAACAGGAAGAGATTTTCAAACCTAGCACTTTCAAAGTAAAATAATAAGATTACACACTGCAACCTATAAATCAATGATGGAACATTTCTTTCATGACATTGGGAACTCTAATATCATGGTCACCAGTTGAGTTTCCCCAAAAGAAACCCAAATGGACATGGGAGAAAAACACCTGATCTCCAACAGCACCAGGAAGGTAAGTGACCACTTTTTCTCCTCGCTCTTTTCTACCAACATGGCAGCTATTAGAGTTGAATGCATAAATGCATGTATCCTGGGGCCAGCCTGGAAGCAAGGTTGCTTGCTCAACAACCTCAGGTCAATAGCTATAGATGTGACTGCCATTAGCAAGATCAGGGTTTGTGATACACACTCATAGTCAGTTTGGAATGGACAATGGAATGGTAGTGTTATTTTGGAAAGGCCTGGATCTCAAGGTATGGATGAACATCTTGGACTCGGATGGTAAACTGGTGGCCCTGGATGTGAGCAGAAGAAAATTTCTTCAAGTATCTAGAAGCTTATCTTGTTATGTCTTGCCGTTTACTGTTAACAGGGGAGACTGTGGGGTGCTACGAAAAGTCAATAACAGCAGCTGAAATATGAATGGTTGTAAGAGGTATGAGGTGCAGATCACTCAGTTTCCATGATCTGCTCTACAAGCTTACAGGAGAATTTCCAATTCTGTGAGTCAGAAAGTGGTAACGCTGACAAGGAAAAACATGAACAAGGGAGGCATAATTAAACATTTCCAGCCCATAACTCTACCCAACATAGAGTTTAAGATTTTGGCCAAGGTGCTGGCTAGGGGTTTGGTGGTTGTCATCAAATGCATAGTCAAGAAGGGGCAGATGTGCACAGTGCTGACCAGGTCTCTCTATGATATGGTCAGTGAATGAAGAGGATATGTAAAAGCTGGAGAGAAATGAAATGAAAATGCTCCAGTGGATATGTTAGTGTGCATGAAGAACAAAGCATGGATGAGCTGAAAGAAAAAGTGGGTTCAAGAGAAATTTGATGTAGTGTCAAGAGAGAAGACTGTGCTGGTATGGACATGTGTATGGATAATAATCACTGAATGAAGAAGTGCCAAGATATCCCAGTAGAAGGAAGCTGCAAAGGAAGAACAAAAAAGCCTGAGGCAGAAGTGGTGAAAGCTGATTTTATGATGAAAACATGCAAATGGAGGAAGGCTATACTGGGGAAGACCCATCCAACCCATGCAAGCATGGAAAAGTGGGCATCAAAAGTTGATGATGATGATGACTGTTCTAAGAGCAAGAAAGTTGATGTAATGCTGATTCAAATTTTAAATAAACTGCTGCTGCTGCTTTCTCTCTCTCTCTCTCCTGCCTCCTACCCCCTCTCTCTCTGCACAACCGCAGAGAATTTGTGAGGAACAGGAGGAGGAGATTTGTTAATAAAATAATATAAGTGAAAAAAATTAAAAAAAGAGAAAAGTAGACAGCAGGAGAAAGATTTCATAAAAAGTTATGCTCAGAAAATAATTACATATACATACACAGATACATGATGTGTAATATTATATTGCATTATTTGTATGTTATATTCATAAGTGTTTTAAACTTGACCTCCCATTCATTGTAGAGCATCCTTCACATCTCAGCTTGCTTCTCTCATCCCAGTCATGTTTTCTTTGTAAACCCTTTTTACATTTTGTTTGTATAAATAAAGATTGCTTAAAACTACCCTCAGTGGCTGAATAAATATACAAAAAGATAATCATTACTTTCATTGTCGTTGACTACCATGGTTACTTACTGCTAAGAACATTACAGAAGGGGTTACAGCACAACTAATTAAGGACAGAATTGGCCTAGATAAGATCCAGTGCCGGATCAGGCTTCTGCCTGCTACTAGTACCATGTAACTCAACAAACCCTGCTACATGGTCGGACACTAGTCTGGTCTGATCAGGTCAGGCTTCTGCCTGTTACTGGTACCATGTAACCCAGTACAACCAGTTTCATAGTCGATTGGTCAGCGACAAAAGTAAAGGAAGCTAGGAATAGGTGAATGACTTGTGAGGGCTGTAAAAGTCATGTACAAAGACCCAGCCAGCAAGATGAGAGTCAGAAATGAGTACAGCAACAATTTTAGCATGCAGGTAGGTGTCCTCAAACCACATCAGAAGAATTTTAAACCAATTTTCTGTGGAAATTCCAGTATGCTTATAATTTAACCTTACCTATAGAATCTATAGAATTAAAGAAGAAATTCCAGACATAGAAGCAAAACCTGGACTAAAAGGGCCTCAAAGTAAATCTCACAGAGACTAAAGTTTAAAAAAGGCATGGCCCTACTACCATCAAAGAAATTACTGTCCTCAAGATGCAGGAAAAGAGTAGGTATAAACTCTATTTGATGTAACCAGTGTGTCCAATAGATGCACAATAGGTGTAGTGGGAACAGAGGTAGACTAACAGAGAAGGCAACCTTCTGCCGCTACCAATGTCACTTTCCCTTCTACCATCCTAGCAATCTGTTTTCCTCCTTTCACATATAAATCATCCTCTTTCAACTCTTGGTCATAATTCCCATTCAAATCACCCCCTCAGCCATGTTTACCATGAAAGAATGGCAACTGTATAGATGAGAGAAGTCTCTTTAGCTATGCCATGGGCAAAATAACTGCTCTAGCATTAGTGTCATTATAAAATGCACTTAGTATACTCTGTAAAATGGTTGATAAGAGACAGTATAAAGTAGAAAGGACTCTTTAACCATGGTTGGGACATAGTAGCCTCTTTAGTACACTCAGTAAAACAGTTGGTATTAGGAAAAACATCCAACTTTAGAACCCATATTAAATTGGAACATACAAACATGATATGATTCCCACCCACTCACTTACCCAATCACCCTGCCAAGGTGGGCAGTAACACCAAGTATGAACTGACCTGTATCATAACAATCTGTACAACCAATACCAGCATGGACAACAGACATAAAATAACGATGATGAAACCATGGGGAGGTAAAGATGATAAGATATTGTTGATACATGACTATATCGATTAAAGGATGGTAATGGACTACAATATATGAAGGTTGTAAGGTGTGTGTTAATAAAGAAAATCTAATAAAGACAGCCAGCAGTCTGTTAATGTAAACAGTAGTGATAACTGCACAGCTTAATATTTTGAACTAAAACCTGTTCAAATGTAAGTCTATCATTAATCTTATTATCGACCGTGATATTTGATACTCCGTGTTATTGCTTGGGTTCCCTTACATCCTGTGACAAAAGCAACAACTGCCACAACATCAATAATCTGATCCCACCAAATATTGGTACATTCATGCAACCCCCTCTGTGAACCATCCATATACAATAAAAAAAATCTAGCAGGAGCATGACATAAGAAACTGTAACTTCAGGTAACCGAGAACTGCACCCTGGAGGGTAAGTGCTTATACAACACGCCGAGGTTAACTTTGCCTTTCATCCTTACGGGGTCGATAAAATAAAGTACCAGCCACATACTGGGACCGATTTAATCGCCTTTCCCCTCCCCCAAAATTGCTGGCCTTGTGCCTATATAAGAAGCCATTATATATAATTGTAAGATAACCTTCCCTGGAGAAGAAAATATAATTATATAGGTTTGACAGCCAACTCATTCAAGGAACACCTCTATGTGCACACCCATTCATTCAAAAGTGCAAGCCTGTTCAACACCACTGCCCAGGCAAAGAAAGCGTGCGACTTGAAAAACACGGAATATAAAATATCATAAGATCAGCTAAACCCTAAAATATCGTAAGATCAGCTAAATCCTACCAAGGTGAATGCAGAGAATGTGACCTATGTTCAGTTGATGTGTTAGAAATCATGACCCATAGGAGAGACTAGATAAAATACTTAGAATGTTCTCTAGATACAAAAAAAAATCAGTAACCTTATTAAGAAAAACAGGAATACCTAAACCGCCTGGAAACCAGACCTGCAAGCTACCCTCACAAAATAATTAAAACCTCCCTAGATAAAACAAAATAATAATTGAGTTAGTGAAATAAACAGGAATATATAACTTCAGACAACCCTAACTCTACATATTGAAAATAATTAATAAACTCACAGCACCAAAATACAATAGCTATAATTAAAACTCAATCAACACAACTAATACTAACCTACTAATCACCAACCCTAAAAAATAAAAAATAATTTCAACTAACTAGCTAATTACAATTAAAAAAAACTAAAATATAGAAAATAAAAATATTAATAAGCAAATCTGGAAACACCATCAACATTGTTTGGAATATTAACCCTCTAATTTGCAATATAACTCAGTAGCTTCTACAGGGAAGCCACCCAACACCACATCAAAAATAGGAACACAAATATATATACTCATAAATAGTAATTCTAAAATATGTATCTACTCTGCAACATATTTTACCAAAGTATCATTCAAAAAATTATCTGTAACACGTTAGTTCTTAAATTCATTACCTATAAAACAATAAAGAAGCATTTGACCTGTAATTTTGATCTCACAAGATTTGGCTCTGCAACCACTTATAAATTCCAAATAAGTACTTAGGAATCTATTCGTTAAATGTACAAATGAATTCTTGGTACCAATAGTAATTAAACTCCAAATACAGATGAAACATGGGGGTGGGAGATAGATAAAAAAGACTGCAACTGTCTCTAGGTTATAAATATAAATAATAAGCTTATCATAAGGGAATATGAAACACCCCGTCCCCACTACCATGGAAACAAATCTCAAGAGGATGTCAAATTTTGATTTGTCAACATACTGTCCATAATTCATCATCATTTTGACGTCCATTTTTCCAAGCTTGCATGGGCTGGATGGGTCCCTTTCAGCACAAAATCTCTCCACTCATCGAGTTCCTTCCCCATCTCCTTTGTGAATCTCAGCAATTAGAGATTAGCTCTCAGCACCCCCTCCCTGACTTCATTGGTTTACCTCTACTGTGGCTTCCTACTGCGATTTCCTGGCACTTCTTCGCCCAGCGCATCACATGTCCCTTCCAATGCAGTCTTCTCTCCTGCATACCACCTCGGATTCCTCTGAATCCCAGTTTCTCCCTCAGTTCAACTTCTTCGCTATAAATTAAACTAAATCTAGCACTATGATTGATCTATATCAATCTGCCATCAAACCCATCAACAAGTTTACCCAAGTCCAAATAAACAAATAATCAGAGATTTAATGACATTTTCATTCTATGAATCCTTCTCCGATTAGCTGTAATCAAATAAGCAAATTACTATCCAGTGCATGGAAATCAAACAGCTTTACATTTCTGTTCTAGTCTGATATAGAGGTCGTTACACAACAGATACAATGAAACATGTATAAGACAAATAAATGCAATTTAAAAAAATAAAAACTCCACCGCTTTTGTAATACTTCCATCATCCTCTGATTACTGCTAACCCTATGAAGTGATATACGATATAATCAGGTTGTATCTGGAAGATTACGCACTCTATAAAAACCTATACCAACATATTCACATTGAGTACACAGATCTTGGTACATTACATAAACCCCCATTGTTTGTGCATACACTTGAATTTACCAACAATAACAAGGTGGCAATGGATAGTTGTTGCATAAACCAGAACCTCAAAATATATATAGAGGTAAAATTTCGTTATAACAAATACCATTATAATAAATTTTTCAGTATAATAAAAAAATTTTCAATCCCCAGTCACATGCTCAATGTGTTAGGTCGATATAAAGAAATTTTCGTTACAATGAATTTTTTTTTACTCTGCGAATTTCACTGTATATACATATATATAAAATCATCGTTATCATTAACATTTTAGCATCATCATTAGTTTTAACGTCCACTTTTCCATGTTGGCATAAGTTGGACAGGATGGTTTGAAACAATATTTTACAGCTGGATATCCTCCCTGATGCCAATCCATTTAGTCACTTCATATGACGTGCAAGGATACATTGTCCTTATGCTAAAAATCAAAATACACACAGCATATATATATATATATATATATATATATATAGTGAAAGAATGAAGAGTAACATGGTTGGCTGTACAACAAGGGGCTTTATTTCAGGTATTGACAATTGTTTCATTGATCAGGTGAGTCTAGAGGCTGCTAATCGCTTGAAGTTGCGTCACCCGATCTCCATTACATTATTTACTCTGAAGATTTGGTCAGAGGTAAATAATGTAATGGAGATCAAATGATGCAACTTCAAGCGATTAGCAGCCTCTAGACTCACCTGATCAATGAAACAATTGTCAATACCTGAAATAAAGCCCCTTGTTGTACAGCCAACCATGTTACTCTTCACTCTTTCACTATTATTACACCAAGTATAACCTGCATAGGAATTACCGCGAACTCGCTGCCTAACTATGGAAACATCTTGTTGAGTCAAACAAAGCCGTACGTTAAAACTATCCATGACGCAGAGTACTCACAACCTGTAACTGGATTACCTATAACGAAAACTTGTTATCCCATATATATATCATCATCATCATTTAACGTCCATCTTCCACGCTAGCATGGGTTAGACGGGAGTTGTCCCACTTGGGGCAAGGTTGGTCGGGTGACCGCGTCTCGCTCATATAGGACTATCTGGCAGGTTTTCTACGGCTGGATGCCCTTCCTAACACCAACTACATTTACAGTGTGGAACTGGGAACTTTTTACTGTGTTACCTACACGGCCACATTACAGCGTGGACTGTATTTTTTTGTCGTGACACCTACACAATCTCGATCTCATTATCTCATTTATTTGGACTGGATGTTGTGGTACCAACTTTACAGAGAGAGGGTGGTGTTGGTGGGAGTGGGAGGATAGGGTAAGGGTAGGGGTGTATATTTGGTTAAGAGGTGCCTACTGACTGTAGGTTTCGCTTTGTACATAGGCAAGGCGGGTCTTCTGTATTACTGCGTAGCGCCAAAGATCTCGGTCCAGTGACATTGTCTTAGAGGTGCAAGTGTGTAAGGTCGGAATTTATCAGATCGTCCCAGGTTTTTCTGGGTCTACCTACTCCGTAACTACCATCAATTTTGATCGCCCTGCACTTTTTTATGCAGCTGTCATCTTTCATACGCATCATGTGACCATACCAACGTAGTCTTCTCTCAAGTAAACAGCATTTGATCCCTCTTATTCTTAATTTCTCACTTAGTTCATTTATGCTTTGCCGTTCACGTATATTACTATTACACATCCAACGGAGCATGCATGCTTCGTTCCTTTCCAGTCTGCGCAAATCCTCTGCACGTAATGCCCATGTCTCACTGCCATGTAGTATTGCTGTTCGTATACAGGCATCATGCAATCTGCCTTTCATTTTTAGAGAGAAACCTTTTGTGGTCAACCGCGGTATAAGCTCTCTGAACTTTTTCCATCCCTTTCTGACTCTGGCTACTGTACTTTCAGAACACCCTCCACCACTGCTGATTTTGTCACCCAGGTAACAGAAAGTGTCTACTATTTCTATAGAACCATCTGGGCAATAGAAGGAGCTAGTATCCTGTGGACACTTGGTACTTATTGCACCTGAGCATTGGCCACATATAAAGTCTACGTTCTTAGATAGTTTACCTGTGATCCCACTACATCTTTATATATATATATATAAACCCATGCAAGCGTGGAAGATGGACGTTAAACGATGATGATGATGATGATGATATATATATATATAATCAAGTAGATACACAAGCCAAGAAAGCAAGGAAGCAAGACAGGCAAATAGTTGTAAATACCAAGTCCTTTCCTGGGGATGAATATACCTCTCAACATAGATTAGTTGTCAGTGACCTTAAAGTAAGGGCTAGGTGGACTGAGACAAAAACCAGTCTGGAGAAGGAAGTCATGGAAGTTGAGAGAATCTTCTGTAGATAACAAATTCAGAAAAATCCTACTTGATGCTTATGGCAGTAAGGAAGAGAAATTAGTGACATATAACAGAAAAATTGGGAATTTTTATGGACATTCTGCTGGAAGCTCCGAGTCAGATCTGCAACTTGAGCAAGGCACCAGCAAAATGGAGAGTGACATTATGGTGAAATTATAAGGTAGAAAGAGCTATCAAAACAAAAAGACAAACCTGGATAGACTGGAGGATTGGAGGAGACAAAAAGCAATACCAGGCAAAATTTTAAGCAGAGAAGAAGAACCTAGGGTTGAAAGGCCTAAAAGTAAACTTAGCAAAGATGAAAGTGTTAATATGTAGGAAAGAGGACAGCAGAGTGAAACTATCAGGGAAGTAGCCTTATTCAATATGTCAGAAAGGAATTAATAGACATTCCATAAGGTGCACACAATGTAATTTATGGATGCACAAGAGATGTAGAGGGATTGCAGGTAGGCTAATGGAAAAGATAGACTTTGTATGTGGCAGATGCACAGGAGAAATAAGCACTAGAAGCAGACGCAAAATAGATTCCTTCAGTTGCCAGGGAGACTCCTAAGGAGTAGTTGATAGCTTTTTTTACCTAGGTACCCAAATTAGCAATGAGAAAGGATGTGCAAAAAAAGTGTAATAGCTAGGATAAGAACAGACTAGAAGAAGTTTAGAGAACTGTTACTGTTGATAACAACAATGGGTTTTTCTCTCAGAATGAAGGGTTGACTGCATGATGCCTGTGTATGAACTGTAATGCTAAATGGCAGCAGAATATGGGCCTTAACCGCAGAAGATATGTGGAGGCTAGAAAGAAATTAATCAAGTATGCTCTGGTGGATATGTAATATTAGTGTACATGAGCAACATAACATAAGCAAACTGAGAGAAAACTTGGCATAAAAGGAATTGGATGTAGTGTTCAAGAGAGAAGATTGCATTGGTATGGACATGTGATGTGTATGGAGGATAGCAGCTATATAAAAACATGCAGAGACACCCTAGTGGCAGAGACCCATGAAACAGACAGAAGCAGGAAGACATGCCCCTTCCACTAGCACTTCCTAGCAGCTATCTTTACCAGCACTACACCCCTAACCCTACCCATGCCTCTTGCAGCATTCACTCTTCAGCTGCTACCCACTAAAAAGCTCATCGATACCTTTACTATCACATCCTCATGGCTACTCTCTCCACCCGACCCATTCCCCCACCACTATCACTCTTCAGCTATTCTCTCCATCACTATACCTCACCTTCCAGGCACTTGTGAGTGATTATACCCCCCCCCCCCCCCCACACACACACAACACTATTGACCACACCATCCACAATCTCTTCCATCTTCGCTTAGATGTTTTCACCACACCCCTCCTCCACAATGCTATCAAAATCACCCCCTTCTATACTCATCACTCTGTTAAATCATTATCACAGTTGCCATAACTTCATACTTATCTCCCATCAATCACTTCTACCCAAACCTCACAGAACAAAGAGGGCCCTTTCATTAGGACAAGCACCAACAACCTCTCTAGCATTGGTGCCATGAAAATGCACCTGGTAGACTCTGTAAGGTGGTTGGCATCAGGAAAAGCACCCCACTGTAGGAACCATGCCTAAAAAGGGTTGAGAGGACTCATCAGTTGTGACATGGTATGATAACCTTTCTAGCGTTGATGATCTACATGATAAATGCACACAGTATATGCTGTAAAGTGGTTGGTGATAGGAAGAGCATCCAGCTGTAGAAAGCTTGCCAAACAAATGATGGGGGAGGGGGCCCTTAGTTGTGTCAAGGATATGACATCCTCTCTTGTGCTGGTGTATTCAGTAGAACATAAGACTGTATGTAAGTGAGATGCAGACTCCTGGCCTGTCTGGAAAGTCAGGAGCTCCGTCAAACCCTTGCTAGCAGTGAGAGTAAATGTTAAATAATGACAATGATTGATGATATATATTAGATATAAAATTATATACATTACACACACACACACGAGGGTCGGTTGAAAAGTTCATAGGCTAACCAAGATATTCTCATGAAATGACCAAATGAGGTTTATTTTTCAACATAGTCCATGGAAAGCAACAATGCAGTTATTAATAGGAAGAGTTGAAATATGGAGGAGAGCAGTTACATAAAAGCATGCAAAGAAACCCTAGCAGCTGGGACCCATGGAAGAGACAGAAGCAGGAAGGCATGGGATGAGGTTGTGAAGACCGACCTTGAAAAACTAAACCTCACATCATAAACGACAAAGTGCTGTGAGTGCTGGAGTTATGTTGTACTGATGAAAACCTGGCCAACAGCATACAATATGACTTATCCCCATGTTTTAAATTAATGCATGCAAGATTTCAAAGCTCTAGCATCAATCCTTCATAGTCAACTAACCCTCATATATAATATAATACCTATATATAGTTTCAAAAAAACCTGCATGATTAAGTTTTTAGTAGAGTGAATGGCAAAGACTCTGCCGGTGCATGTGTTTTTCCACCTGAAATTCTTAATGCTAATCTTTCATCCATGAAGTATTGTTGATATAGACATGTAGTAGATATGCTTCTGTGACACTAGTTATCATCAGACAACAACCACTCACAGATATTTATTTATACATTAAACCTTTCATAGTGCAGAGGTGTAAAACTGAAATAAATACCAGTAACACAATTTTTGTGGTACAATAGGAGTCACACTTTAAAGTTAGTATAGAATTTGGGTAGAGGTACAACTTCATTGCATAATTTGATAGGATAGATATTGAGATAGAGAGTCAGGAGAGAGTGATAGGCATAAAGACAAATATATATGTTTAGATAAATAGATATAATACAGACATAGAATAGATAGGTAGATAGACAAATAGATAGAATGAAGAGACATGCAGAGATACAAACATATAAACACACGGCTATAAATAGTTAATAGACAAATAAGTATGATATAGAGACAAACAAACAAGTTAAGATACAAATAGATGAACAAAGTGATAAACAGTCATATCTGGTATTTTTTTTTCTTCTTCTGCACTTCTCACTTTATAATACAAATTACCATTTTGTAAACTTTACTGAAATGACTTTTGCCTATGAAAACCATTACTAGTTTCTTTAGATGCTGATATGTTTTTCACACATGAATAACCAAACAAAGAGACAGCTAAACAGCTGGTGAAACAACAAATTTATAGATAGAAAGAGATATAAATAGACAGACATTATAAAAAAAAAAAGAGAGAGAGAACTAGAGAAATAGTTAGCAGGTAGTGCTTACCTTTTGAAACTTTTGTCACATTTTTCACAAATAAATCTTCTGTGTGGTTCAACATGTGTCTTTGTGTGATAGCGTAATCCAGGGACACTTGTGAAGACTTTGCCACAACCATCTTTGGGACACTTTAACAATTTTTGAGTGACGTTGTCTTCTTGGGATTTTTCAAATTCTTGCATCCGTTCCGTTTTTACCCGTGACCGTTTACTTAAGGTGGCATCCTGTTGACATAAGCAGAGATCCATGTTAGAGTTATTTAGTTTGCTTCAAATCACAATGATGTTTTACATTAAAGGTTCTCAACGGGGGGGTTATGCAGTAAGGGGGCGTTTGAAACTTTGAGGGCGCTAGAAGCCCTTTTAGTTTGGTAAGTTTTATAAGTCATATTTGTAGTCCCTTAGACAGTCAGTGATTTGAATGAAGAAAACAAAGAAAATAAATTAAAGAAGCTTGTCAACGAATTCCTTAGGGAGATAAAAGAAAATCAAAAGAAATCAAAGAGAATGAAAGGACTACTTCAACAAAAATGACAAGAAGAAGCAATGGTGGTGAACATACATACATACATACACACACATACATACATATATACACACACAGGTCGGCGTTAGTGTTTGATGAAGTTGAGAACCTGGTCAGCTTTCAGCCAAAAGTGTGGTATTTAAAATGTTCTCCTTACCAAAAAAAGAAGACATAGATCATATCAACATCCTTACACACTTAAATATAAATGCATGTATATATACAAATGTATAAATGCATAGCTATATACATACATAAATGTATGTATATATGTATGTATGTATGTATGTATGTAGATTTATATATATATGTATGTAGATTTATATCATCATCATCATCATCATCATCAACGTTTAACGTCCGTGTTCCACGCTTGCATGGGTTTGGACGGGGGTAGTCCCACTTGAGGCAAGAGTGATTGTCTTGCTCGCATAGGACTGTCTGGCAGGTTTTCTACAGTTGGATGCCCTTCCTAACACCAACCACATTTACAGTGTGGGTCTGGGAGGTTTTTACTGTGTTGCCTACACGGCCACATTACAGCGTGGACTGTGTGTTTTTTTGTCGTGACACCTACACGATCTCGTTTGTTTCGGCCTGGATGGCGCGGCACCAACACAACTTTACATGGAACGGGGTGGTGTGGATGGGGTGGGGGTGGTGGCGGGACGGGGTGTAGTTTGTTAGAGATGCCTACTGGCAAGGCGGGTCTTCTCTGTTACTGAGTACCGCCAAAGGTCACGGTCCAGTGACATTGTCTTGGAGAGGTGTAAGTGTATGAGGTCGGAGTTTATCAGCTCATCCCATGTTTTTCTAGGTCTGCCTATTCCGTGGCTACCGTCTATCTTTATTGCCCTGCACTTTGTAATACAGCTATCGACTTTCATGCGCATCACGTGTCCATACCAACGCAGCCTTCTCTCGAGTAAACAACATCTGATCCCTCTTATCTCTAATTTTTTCCTTAGTTCGTTTATGCTTTGCCGTTCACGTATATTACTGTTACACATCCAGCGGAGCATGCAAGCTTCGTTCCTCTCTAGTCTGCGTATATCCTCTGCACACAATGCCCAGGTCTCACTACCATGCAACATTGCTGTTCGTATGCAGGCATCGTACAACCTGCCTTTCATTTTTAGGGAGAACCCTTTAGCAGCTAATAGTGGTATAAGCTCTCTGAACTTTTTCCAACCACTTCTGACTCTAGCTACAGTACTTTCAGAGCACCCTCCCCCACTGCTGATTTTATCGCCCAGGTAACGGAAGCTGTCCACTATTTCTATAGAACCCTCTGCGCAATTGAAAGAGCTAGTATTTTGTGGGCACTTGCTGCTACTTATTGCACCAGAACATCGGCCACATGTAAAGTCTATGTTCTTAGTTAGCTTACCTGTGATCCCACTACATCTTTTCTGCACCCATACTTTGCATTTAGGACATAAGATGGAGTTTCTACCTACGCCTTTCCTACATACCGAGCACGACCATTTCCCAGAAGGGACCGCCGCCTTGTTTTCTTTCCTACAAACTAGAACTTTGGTCTTAGCCAGGTTAATTTTAAGTCCTTTTGACTCTAGGCCGTGCTTCCATATTTGGAATTTCTTCTCTATATATATATATATATATATATATATAAATCTACATACATATATATATATATAAATATGGTGGCTGCCAACTCGTTTTCGAGTACAGCCACTACTTTATATCCATGTAGGAGAACCCCTACGAGTGTGACTTTTTAGTCCAGCCAGCGACTTGAAATGTCTGGTACAAACACTACACTTGTGACAATTATTGACACATAGTGCTGGGCCCATGGTACCATGTGACGACAAGTGCAGAGAGATCTCCAGATATAAAGCAATGCCTGTGCCGTGAAGCTTTTATAGTGAGCAAAGGCACTGCACAAAGCCAGTCCCACTCTCTTAACCAAGATAATATTTACCAAAAAGAAGAACAAGTCAACATCATTGGATACCATCAGGGTTGCAGGTGTTATATCAGAGTTTTCCTTCAACTAGAATTCTGCCTTGACAAAGGCTAAGGAGTCATCTCTCCCAGTGATTTTGGATGGCTATTGACTCTTAAGAGCTCCTTTGCCCTTTGACAGGTTTTGTTTTTAGTCCTGCAGGATGTCCAAAGTCACCCTCCTCACCAAGTAACCTTGGTGGGGTTGCCAGTTTAGTCGCCAACGACCCGACCATGAGACAGGTTGTACTGGGATACATGTTACCAGTAGCACCAGCTGGTGACCTGAAATATATATAAATATACATACATACATACATACATACATACATACATATATATATATATATATATATATATAAATCTACATACATACATACATTTATATATATATATATATATATATATATATATAAATCTACATACATCATCATCATCATCAACGTTTAACGTCCGTGTTCCACGCTTGCATGGGTTTGGACGGGGGTAGTCCCACTTGAGGCAAGAGTGATTGTCTTGCTCGCATACGACTGTCTGGCAGGTTTTCTACAGTTGGATGCCCTTCCTAACACCAACCACATTTACAGTGTGGGTCTGGGAGGTTTTTACCGTGTTGCCGACACGGCCACATTACAGCGTGGACTGTGTGTTTTTTTGTCGTGACACCTACACGATCTCATTTGTTTCGGCCTGGATGGCGCGGCACCAACATAACTTTACATAGAACGGGGTGGTGTGGATGGGGGGGGGGGGGGGGTATTTTGTTAGAGATGCCTACTGGCAAGGCGGGTCTTCTCTGTTACTGAGTACCGCCAAAGGTCTCGGTCCAGTGACATTGTCTTGGAGAGGTTCTACATACATACATATATATATATAAATCTACATACATATATATATATTATTATTATGTAATAAACAACATAAGGCAATTATTCCATTTACCAGTGGTTTCTTAAAAGCAAAAGGTTTTGCTTTCAATCCTCAGAATGAAAAAATCCTGGTTTGCTGGAAACCAGGATTTTTTCATTCTGAGGATTGAAAGCAAAACCTTTTGCTTTTAAGAAACCACTGGTAAATGGAATAATTGCCTTATGTTGTTTATTACATAATAATAATAATTAAGCTCTGTTGCCTACACAGAGCACTCTTTTTTCCTGGACTTTTCCGATGGAATTACTTCATTCATACATATATATATATACAAATCTACATACATACATATATATATATATAAATCTACATACATACATATATACATACATACATTTACGTATGTATATAGCTATGCATTTATACAATTGTATATATATACATGCATTTATATTTAAGTGTGCATCCAACTGTAGAAAACCCGCCAGACAGTCCTATGCGAGCAAGACAACCACTCTTGCCTCAAGTGGGAAAACTCCCATCCAAACCCATGCAAGCATGGAACACGGACGTTAAACGATGATGATGATGATGTGTAACGTTTTATATATATATATATATGTGTGTGTGTGTAATATATATATTACACACACACACATACATACATACATACATACATACATACATACATACATACATACATACATACATACATACATACATATATATATATATATATATGCAGTGTGACAAGAAGCTTGTTTCCCAACCACATATTTCCAGGTTCAGTCCCACTGCCCGAGCCGACCAAAGCCCTGTGAGTGGATTTGATAGATCGAAACTAAAAGAAGCCCGTCGTATATGTCTGTGTGTGGTCGTAGAGGTGCCACGGAAAAAAAAGCACCCAGCACTCACTGTAAATGAGGTTGGTGTTAGGAAGGGCATCCAGCTATAGAAATCAAGCCAGAATCAGTTCCCGTCCCACTCTTGCAAGCAGGGAGAAGCGGACGTAAAATGATGACGATGATGATGATGATGATGATGTGTCTTTGCATTTGTGTTTGCCCTCCCACCAATGCTTGTTGGTTTGTTGACGTCCCCATAACTTACCAAGGTGATGCTCCAGCATGGGCATAGTCCAGAGACAGAAAAAAAGTAAAATATATATGTGTGTGTGTGTGTGTGTGTAAAAGAGGGGTCTCAAACTCAAGGACACAAAAGGGCTAGTACGTCCTGGAGGAGAGGCACAGTGGACTAAACGTGTTGGTGGGTGAAAATTTTCACCAGTTATAATCATTTCTACTATAGGAACAAGGCATGAAATTTTGGGTTTAGGGTTCAGTCGATTGCATCGATCCTAGTACACAACTGGTACTTAATTCATCCACCCCAAAAGGATGTAAGGCAAAGTTGAGATCGGCGGAATTTGAACTCAGAACGTAAAAACGGAAGAAGTACCGTTAAGCATTTCGCCAGATGTGCTAACGATTCCACCAGCTCGCCGCCTTATTTTCATCAGTTATAATGCGATATGAAATATTGGTTCTACCACGGGCCACAGAGAAGTAGTTCGCGGGCCGCATGTGTGAGCCCCCTGTTGGAGATAGATAGATAGATAGATAGATAGATAGATAGATAGATAGACGTATACCAAACACACACACATTTCTTACTCTCTCTGTCCCTCCCTCTTTCTCTCTTCATTTATATATATATATATATATATATATATGTGTGTGTTTGTGGAGCGTTGTTATTTGGCATTGTTGAAAAGAGCTGTGGCCTTTGACCTGGCAATAAAAAAATGTAGACAAAATTCCTTCTGTGTCCAAACCAAGGCACACACACACACAAGTTTGTGTGTGTGTATGTATATGTGTGTGTGTGTGTGTATGTATATGCGTGTTTGTGTGTATCTATGTTTATATATAAGGGATAAAAATATTGCTTTCTCAGTCACCAAGCTTCTCAATTAATTCCTTACTACTTATTTTGTTACGAGGTATATTATTTTGCAAGGTACTATTTTTCCCCTGAGTTTGTGATTTCAGAGAAAGGTAAGAAATTCTTCATATTTTGCATCTTTTGTATTTTGACTTTGCAGTTTCAATTGTAGAATTGTCTATCCACTCAAAATATTACAACAGCTAACAGTGAAATATAGAATTTAAAAAAAAAAAAGCTTTTTTGACTGAGATCAAATGTTTTTTTTATTTCAAAAATATATAATTTCAAATAGCTTGCTTTTGTTTGGGACTGAAACTTTTTTGTATTTAATTTGTACGAGTATTTTTTAAAGAATCTAAGATATCAAAATCAGTAGTATATTGAAAAATGGCAAAATAGGGTAGGGGGGCGTTTCGTGATTTCGAGGGGCAAAAGGGGGCGTTTGGCCAAAATGGGTTGAGAACCTTTGTTACATGATGCAAGACCAGATATTTGCAGGCAAAGAATACAATAGACTACTATTGCTTATTTTATTGACTCACAGAAAGAATCTTTCAAAATATTAATGACTAACAAGATCCCAGACCTCTATCATTTACTGTGTAGGGTGGAACCCATCAAATTTGACCAAGAAAACAATGTTTCCATTGATGATATTATATACCAGTTACAAAACTCCTGGCAGAGAAGAAAGGCAAATGTAACTAAATATCACAAAACATTCCAGGTAGAGCCACTACTCCGAATTGAGAAATCACAGCTCTGATATTACAGGCATGTGGTTAGAATATCTCGGGAAAGAATCACTGGACAGATTTTACAGGGCTTGCTGGAAAGCATACTTGAGTTCTCTGCCTCCACAACCCTCTCAGGAATAAGAGAAGGCCAATACACTGCCAACAAACTACAAAGCCAAATGCCCATATAATATAAACTATCAAAATTTACCACCTGTCCAACCTCAAATTAGTACAGAAAGATTAATGTAAATTAAAAGAAAATAAGTTATATTTTTCTTGATGACAAAAATGTAACTTGTGATACAACACAAATAATAGAAGTATGCAAGCAATAGCTGACTGATTATTGTTTTGTTTCGATTTTAAATATAATTTAGTATAAAAGAGAGTAGCAATGCCTGTAGCCTGTTCTAGTCAGGGAAGATAAGCTAAAGTTAGTGGACATGTTCGCAGATCCATGTATGGAAGGGAACATGTCTATAGATGAAGAATTGGGACAAATTCTCAGTCAAGAACCAGTGGAAAGAGATACTGCTAGAATAAAAAGAAGAAATGAAGCAGATGAGACAAGGAGTTGAGTAGGAGAAGTAAGCAGTCAATAAGTTTAGAAAAGCAGAGACCATTATAGTTGTAGTGACAGAAACGTGAAGATAGCTGACAATGACTTGCAATATAATACACTACAAGGATATTCCAAAATATCTGTATTTGATTATATTTGTATAGCTCTAAGAGGAGAATGATTGACCTGAGAGAAAAACTGGGTATAAGAGAAATCAGATGTAATGTGCATGTGAGAAGACTGCACTGATAAGGACATGTGATGTATGTGGATGATGAACACTGTGTAAAGAATGCCAGGAGATGCTAGTGGAAGGAAGCTGCAGTAGAGGAAGACTGAGAAAACCCTGGCGAGATGACGATGGAATGGTACAAGTGGACAGAGACTATACTGGAAAGCACACATCCAACAAGCATGGAAAAGGGGAAGTAAAATAATGATTATGATGATGTGCATGAGTATATGGCTATATATGTATAAAGTCATATATTTATGTGTATAAGTGTATGTATATTAATATGTATTTGTTTAAAAATGCACTAGAAATGCCATATGTCAATACAGTACTCCTATCACTCCCTCTTAAGTTAAAGGACCATGCATGCATATCTATGTTTCATTTCTCTATATTGTTCTCCATCTTATTCAACAAATGTCTTCTAGCCAGACAAACTGATCTATTAAATGATTATTTGTAGAGCTTTGCATTTTTCCCTTCTAAAAATGTTATCAGTTTATTCCTAAAAAGAATATTGTGCTTGAAAATAAAAAGAACACCATGCAATTTTTCACAATTTTAAGTTTAAAAATAAAGCATTACTGAATTAGATCAATACTATACATTTGATCAACATTTTACTCACATGTTGGCATAATTTTCTCAAATATTCTGATTAAAATGAAAACACTAACCATATAGATGTGGATGTTTAACAGCAGTTCATACTGGAATTCCTGTCATGGAATTTGTCTAATAAGTAGGCATATGGATACAATTGCCTTGAGAGAAATACTTTAAACAACCACATGCACACACACACACACACACATATATATATATATATATATATATATATATATATATATATATATATATATATATATATATATATCATCATCATCATCATCATCATCATCATCATCATCATCATGCTTGCAAGGGTGGGACGGGTCTTATTCAGCACAACATCTCTCCACTCGTCACGGTCCTTCGTCATCTCCACCGTGAGCTTCAGTGATCTGAGGTCTGTTCTCACCACCTCCGTCCATGTTTTTCGTGGTCTACCTCTACCACGTCTTCCTTCAACTGGCAATTCCTGGCACTTCTTCACCCATCGGTCATCCTCCATGCGCATCACATGTCCATACCACCTCAGTCTCCTCTCCCGTACACTACATTCTATCCCTCTCAGACACAGTTTCTCTCTCAACACATTTATGCTGGGTCGTTCACGCACATTTACACTGCGCATCCAACGGAGCATGCTTGCCTCCTTTCTCTCCAGCCGTCGCATATCCTCTGCGGTTGCTGCCCATGTCTCACTACCATGCAGCATCGCGCTCCTCACACAGGCATCATACAACCGGCCTTTCGTACGCAGGGAGAAACCCTTCTTCGTCAACAGAGGAAGCAGCTCCTTAAACTTCTTCCAACCCGTCCTTATTCTAGATACTATGGCCTCGGAACACCCTCCTCCCATACTAATCTGATCTCCTAGGTACCGGAAGCTATCCACCACTTCTATAGCGCCCTCCTGCATTTGAAAAATGTATCTATCAATGCGACTTCTACTGTCTAATTTCCCTGTACATCTACTGCACACATATTTCTCCCTACCTGTTAGTTTGCCTGCTATCCCGCTACATCTCTTGTGTACATTTTATAGAATTTATGCCAGTTCCTTTTCTGCATATCAAACATGGCCATTTCCCTGACGGAATCAGGGTTTTGTCCTCTTTTCTACTCATCAACACTTTTGTCTTAGCTAGGTTCACTCTCAGTCCTCTTGCTTCCAACTGCTGTTTCCATAGCCAGAATTTATTCTCTAGCTCCTCTACTGATTCTGCTATAAGAACCAGATCGTCAGCATAGAGAAGTTCCCATGGACAGCCAGTCTTAAACTCCTCTGTTATGGCTTGGAGGACTATAATGAACAAGAGCGGGCTGAGGACCGAACCTTGATGTACTCCTACTTGTATCTGGAATTCCTCACTAAACTCCATTCCTACCCTGACTGTACAAAGTTTGCACTGTCCTCACAAGCCATTCCTCAACACCTAGCTTCCTTAGGGACCACCAGATGACAGATCGGGGTACCCTATCAAAGGCCTTCTCTAGGTCAACAAAGGCTAAGTATAGTGGCTTATTCTTCTCTAAGAACCTCTCTTGCAATTGTCTCACCAAGAAGAGGGCATCTGTTGTACTCTTCCCAGGCACTAAACCAAACTGCATCTCATCTAGTTTGACCCTTTCTCTAATTAGTTGTGCTAAAATCTTTTCTGCCACTTTCATAACCTGATCTATCAGTTTTATACCCCTATAATTGCTCCTCTCCAAAGCAACCCCTTTACCTTTGTAGCAATTTATGAGAATAGTGCTACACCAGTCTTTGGGTATGACACCACCATATATAGCCTGATTGATGATGCGTGCAACCAGTTTAGTGCCTATGTCCCCTGATGCCTTCAGCATCTCAGCAACTATTCCCGATGGTCCAGCAGCCTTACCATTTTTCATTTCCCTAATCGCCTCTTGGACCCTATATTCGTCAATCTCAATAGCTGGTCCCTCTGTCGGATCTACTGGGGTAATTTCTCTCTCTCCCATTCGTTCTCCACATTCATCAGTCTCTCATAATGACATTTCCAGGCCTCCTTTTTCTGATCATTCGTGACACTAAGTACACCGGCATCATCCCAGACACATTTATCTCCAACAACATCATGATTTGCATTGACACACTGCCTTGCAATGTGGAACACCGCACGCCTCTGATCTTCTCGTCGCAGAACACTGGCAAACCTCCTACTCTCTGCCTCCCTGCGTGCTAAGTACACCTGATGTCTAGCTTCTCTCTTATATATATATATATATATATATATATGGCTTAGTGGTTAGAGCATTGGCCTTGCAATCGAAAGGTTGTGAGTTCAATTCTCAGACCGGGTGATGTGTTGTTTCCTTGAGCAAGACACTTTATTTCACATTGCTCCAGTTTACTCAGCTGTAGAAATGAGATGATAGGGACTGGGGTCCCTATCATTTCACTGCAAAGTGGTCGTGGAGGTGTCACGGCAAAAAAGCACCCAGCACTCACTGTAAATGAGGTTGGTGTTAGGAAGGGCATCCAGCTGTAGAAATCAAGCCAGCATCAGTTCCCGTCCCACCCTTGCAAGCAGGGAAAAAGCGGACGTAAAATGAAATTGATGATATATATATATATATATATATACACACACATATATTTCAAAATATAAGGTAAAAACAATCTGGTAAAAAGAAGAAAAAAAACTGGGGATGAGTGAGCTCAATACATTTAATGCCTGCAGTCTCAACTTAAATCCTGCAGAGAAGTGTTTGATATGAAAGACAAATGCTATGAAAACTGCAATAAACTTCAACACCATGATTCTACTTGAATAACAACCACATACATGCAAATATAGTCTTTGAGTTATTTCAAGTGCATCTGAAGTGTCACTTGGTACACTTAGTATCACTGATATTCAAAAGAAAGAGGCCTAGAAATGCTATTATGAGAAGTTGATGACTGTGAACATTGGGTAGGAGAAAGAGAGACTACCCTCAGTTGGCCCAACAGAAGGACCGGCTATCTAAATTGACAGTTATAAGGCTACAGACACAATCAAGGAGATGAAAAATGATAAAGCTGCTGATCTGTTAGATATGATTGTTGAGATGCTGAAATCTTCAGAAGTGTGATTTGAATTAGTCATCCACATAATCAATCAGGTAATACATGATAGCGGGTGGGGTTGGGTGGGTGGGTGGTCATACCAATGACTGGTGTAGCAGTATTCTCATCCATTATTACGGGGGAAGGAGGAATAAAACTGATGAACCAAGTTATGAAAGAGCTTTAGCACAGCTAATTAGGGAAAGAGTTAAATTAGATGAGATGTAGTTTAGTTTTTGCCAGGAAGGAGCACCACAGATGCCTTCTTCTTAGTGAGACAACTACAAGAAGTTCCTAGTCAAGTGTAAGTCACTATATCTAGCTTTTATTAATCAGGAGAAGGCCTTTGACAGAGTACCACAATCTGTCATCTGGTGGTCCTTAAGGTAACTAGGTGTAGAAGAATCGCTTGTGAGAGCAGTGCAAGCCATTTGTAAAAGAACAGTCAGTAAAGTGAGAGTAGGTAATAAGTTTAGATAGGTGTTCATCAGAGTTGTACTCAGTCCACTCCTGTTTATTACAATTCTCCATAATAGAGGAGTTTAAGATTGGCTGTCCATAGAACTTCTGTTTGCTCACAACCTGGTTCTTATAGCTAAATCAGTGGAAGAACAAAAGAAGAAATTCTGACTTTGAAAACAGAATTAAAAATCACGACCAAATATTTTTATTTGGTTAAACATACAGAAAAATAGAGGAAGGAGCCCCACAAAGTGGGATGGCTGCTGCAGCATATGTCGCTGGCCATTGTCCATGGATGCAGCCAAAACACTGCTCTGACCTAGGTGTATAAGTCTGTCACCGTCTCCCCTTCCCCCTTTCTTTCTTCCTTTGCCTAGTAGTCACTTATGACATGTATAGTCCTTTCCAATGCTGCTCTCTTTTTCTGTATATTTAACCAAATAAAAATATTTGGTTGTAAAAAAAAAAATTTAAAATCAAAAGAAATTGACAAAACTGATAAACTCACTCACACACACACACACACACACACACACACACACACACACACACACACACACACACACACACACACACACACACACACACACACACACACACACACACACACACAAAGTTTATTTTCTCTTTCAATTCATGAAGAAAAAATAGAAAAAAACTTTCACTCTATATCATTTTTTTTCTCTCTTCACACTCTATGTCTTGCTTTTCACCCCAACCCACCTCTCACTAGTATTTTCCTATATTCAAAAGTTACAGACAGAAAATTAATATACACATTGGCACATCATTATACAAGATGTATAGGAATGAAAAGCAGAGTAAGAACATTTTAAAAGTTACAGAACATTTTTTAACCTAATCAGAAAGTATAGGCAAAAAATTAATAAATACCGTATATACTTGAATATAAGCTGACCCCCCACCCCATTTTATGTCCAAGAAATAGGCAAAAATCCAAACCCCATTTATAAACCAAGGCAGCACTAATCATTACATTGTTTAAATGGTGCATATAAGCCAACTTCCCACTCTACCATCAAGTTTTTGGTCACATATTCCTCTGCTTATATTTAAGTACATACACTAGACACTGGTGTATTATTAAAATAGATTGGAGAACCCAGGACTTTACAGTTTGAATCATATTTGTCAATGCAAATAGTAGATAGTTTCATTCATTTTATTTTTTGGTTCAGGTACTGATATGTATACAGTAATATTCAATAACATTTAGTACAATTTATGTATCATAAATTGTATATTATTGGTTAGGGTTTAGTGTTAAGTTTTAGGCATAGGATTTAGTGTTAAGTTTTAGGGATAGGATTTAAGGAGTAGGTTGGTCACAGTAAAAAAACTATAGCTGTACTAATATTTGTGCAAAACTCATAATCAACTGAATTCTACTATATTATTTTCTTTTTTAGATTATAAAATCTGGGATACCTAAATATTGTTGCTAAGTACAACCTATAGCAACAGCATATTACTTTGAAGAGTTGTAAATAAATTAGTGATTATCATTAAGGATTGATAATTTGATTCATTATCTTATAATATATAGATACCATAAATATATTTTTATTACATTGAGATAAGACATATATAAAGGATGTATCATGACAAAAAGCACCCAGTCCACACTGTAAAGTGTTTGTGTAGGCATCATGACAAAAGGCACCCAGTACTCATTGTAAATGGAGTTGGCATTAGGAAGGGAATCCAGCTGTAGAGACCTAGTCAGAAACAGTTCTGTATGAGCAATACATGGTCACATGACCTAGCATTGCTTACAACAGGACAACTCCTCTAAGAATAAATGTAAAACAGTGGTGATGATGATATATGTATATACGCTCAAATATATATATATTATGTTGGTACCACAAAGCATCCAGCCCAACTATAAAGTGGTCGTGTAGGAGACACAGCAAAAAGCACCCAGCACATACTGTAAATGTGGTTGGTGTTAGGAAGGGTATCCAGCCATAGAAAACCAGCCAGAAACAGTCCTATATGAGCGAGACACAGTTATCCGACACAACTTGCCTCTAATGGGACAAACCCATCTAACTCATGCTAGCATAGAAGATAGACATTAAACGATGATGATGACACCTTGCAAACAATCTAATTATAACAAGGACTGAAAATATCAATTCCACACACCATCATTTTTTATAGTAAGGGTACACATGTTAATATATAAACCAGAAGCAGGCTCAATATTTTCTTTTTCTTTATTTTCATTCAATATACTTACATAGAACATACAAATATAGACAGATATTTTAAAGTCTATTCTAATCCAAAGGCTCATCAAGCCAGTGCTTATCCTTGGTTTCCTTGCTGTTAAGCGACTGAGAGTACAAGACTCTCCCTGGAAAGGATACCAGTCTATCACAGTATTAACTTCCCAGCTACTAATGATACTCACTCTCATGTACAGTAAATTTGTCATTTAGAAATACAAATGTGTCATTTGTTACTGTTGGAATTACTAGTAGTAGAGACAAATCAAAGAGGACTGTAAGCAAATGGGTTATATCAGATAATGTTGGTCTTCAGTTTTTTTCATTTTTTTCCTTGTTTGTTTTTTTTCAGACCTGCTCCCGAGAAAACAGCCAGCAGAAGAGAGGAAACTGTATCGAGAATCAACCAATACCGAATACCTTTTGACTTCAATTGTACCTTTTCTTATACAATATTATTACCTTTAATTACCAAGTGATCAAAATGATCATTATATACAAGGTATGAACATGAATCACTAATCCGTTAGGTTCACGTGTCACAGCTGTCAAACATTTAATTAAATGGCTAATTATCTTTATATTGATAAATAATATATTGTAAAACATCTCTGCATTCACCAATATTCTCTAGCTTGAATGTCCAGTGGCAGATTTTCCTGGCTTCTCCTCCATGTTATACACCAAACTAAAGTTTTTCCAGGCATTTTTCTAGTCAAAAAGGAGTGCATGTTATACACAAATGCATGCAATACACAGAAGAATATGCTAGTACTTTTCAGATAATTTACAGTTAGAGAACTCACATGCATTATACACAAATGCATGCAATACACAGAAGAATATGCTAGTACTTTTCAGATAATTTACAGTTAGAGAACTCACATGCATTATACACAAATGCATGCAATATACAGAAGAATATGTTAGTACTTTACAGATAATTTACAGTTAGAGAACTCACATGCATTATACACAAATGCATGCAATATTCAGAAGAATATGTTAGTACTTTACAGATAATTTACAGTTAGAGAACTCACATGCATTATACACAAATGCATGCAATATACAGAAGAATATGTTAGTACTTTACAGATAATTTACAGTTAGAGAACTCACATGCATTATACACAAATGCATGCAATATACAGAGAAATATGTTAGTACTTTACAGATAATTTACAGTTAGAGAACTCACATGCATTATACACAAATGCATGCAATATACAGAAGAATATGTTAGTACTTTACAGATAATTTACAGTTAGAGAACTCACATGCATTATACAGAGAAATATGCTAGTACTTTACTGATAATTTACAGTTAAAGAACTCACATGCATTATACACAAATGCATGCAATATACAGAAGAATATGTTAGTACTTTACAGATAATTTACAGTTAGAGAACTCACATGCATTATACACAAATGCATGCAATATACAGAAGAATATGTTAGTACTTTTCAGATAATTTACAGTTAGAGAACTCACATGCATTATACACAAATGCATGCAATATACAGAAGAATATGTTAGTACTTTACAGATAATTTACAGTTAGAGAACTCACATGCATTATACACAAATGCATGCAATATTCAGAAGAATATGTTAGTACTTTACAGATAATTTACAGTTAGAGAACTCACATGCATTATACACAAATGCATGCAATATTCAGAAGAATATGTTAGTACTTTACAGATAATTTACAGTTAGAGAACTCACATGCATTATACACAAATGCATGCAATATACAGAAGAATATGTTAGTACTTTACAGATAATTTACAGTTAGAGAACTCACATGCATTATACACAAATGCATGCAATATTCAGAAGAATATGTTAGTACTTTACAGATAATTTACAGTTAGAGAACTCACATGCATTATACACAAATGCAAGCAATATTCAGAAGAATATGTTAGTACTTTACAGATAATTTACAGTTAGAGAACTCACATGCATTATACACAAATGCATGCAATATACAGAGAAATATGTTAGTACTTTACAGATAATTTACAGTTAGAGAACTCACATGCATTATACACAAATGCATGCAATATACAGAAGAATATGTTAGTACTTTACAGATAATTTACAGTTAGAGAACTCACATGCATTATACAGAGAAATATGCTAGTACTTTACTGATAATTTACAGTTAAAGAACTCACATGCATTATACACAAATGCATGCAATATACAGAAGAATATGTTAGTACTTTACAGATAATTTACAGTTAGAGAACTCACATGCATTATACACAAATGCATGCAATATACAGAAGAATATGTTAGTACTTTACAGATAATTTACAGTTAGAGAACTCACACACCCAACTTAATGAATTCCTATGAATGTTTGAAACTTGAATTTCAAATTTAGAAAACATCACTGACCAAGAATCTATATATGCTTGTGTGTCACTGACCAAGTGACTAAATATGCCTGTTTGTATTACTATATAAATATACAAGTCGTATGAACATACATAACATAAAATCTGAGAATATTTGTCTCAATCTTCACTTGCTTACATTTATAAATTACTTGCCACTATGATCATTTTCTAATTTATATGGTAACCAAGCTTTCCGTGACTTTGAATTGAGTTCTGAATGGCCAGTTTTATACTAACCTAACTCTCCAGTCCAACAGAACCAACCCCAAAATGAGGTTAATTGTTTGGAAAATTATAATCTCATCCACTTTATGAATTTATTGTCAAAAATAAATAATTAATGTTGATAGATATAAAGGCACAGTGGTTTTAAAATATGCTGAATGGTTAATTAAAGTAGTTTATATACTTCTAATTAAATCATTAATTATATGGACAGTTTGTTAGAGAAAATAGAATGCACAATAATGAGAAGTTTTCAATTGTTCAATCTCTCCCACATCAGCACCAACTACCACAACCGTTTCAAGAGCTCTTGACAACATCAATAGTCCCATTAGCAGTCTCAGGTCCACTCCACCAAATACACAATACAGAGCCGCGAGAAATATGATAGCAAAGTAAACAGGGACCCATAGACCAAACTTTACCATTTCCTCAGACAGTTGGCAAGTGTAAGGAGGAGATATTAAAAGAAGAGAGAAGGAAGTAGAAGTAATATCCATGAATATAATATTTATAATGTCTATCCAGTTCTTTTGGAATGCCAAAAATATTCTCAATGAATTAAGTAAAAGAATATATATATATGTGATGATGATGATGGTGGTAGAGTCAAGAAGGGTTTCAAAATGTGGATTTAGGAATGTTAGTATTCCAAACTAAGTTTAAATTACTAATAAGGAAATATGAAAGATTTTTAATAAAAATTATCGTTAAGTAATGAGTCTCGTTACTCAGGAGTTTCTCACAGGATCACCATATTATATATACACATACATATACTATCATAGTATCCACAAAAAATGATAGAGTTTATAGTAAAAAAGTATTTGATTTAATAATTCCTGGATTACAACATTTTTATGTAAAAATACTTAAATCCATGATTTTCCTTAACCTTCTTCCTCTTCTCACTCCACTTATCATATTTCCTTTTACATTCATTTAAATCAATTACAATCATTTTCTTCCATATAAACATTTGTTCTCCTCAATCTCTCTAGCTATCAATCTATTTACGTATCTATCTATCTATTCAGACTGCTATTGGGATTTGTGCTTTGTTGTTCTCCAAAAATATATATTGGTAAATATACATTCACCGTTGAGACCTCAGGCGTACTTGGACCCCATACTGCCGAGCTCCTCCGCAAGATCGGAGAGTCGGCGGCCTGTCTGAGGAGGGAGCTCCGCGAGATTGGGTGGCTGTTGCAGTGGGTGTCACTGGCCATGCATGGGAATGCTTTTGCCGTCTTGTCTGTGGGGCGCAGTACTTCTGCCCTCTTGCCTTAGGCCCAATCACCCTTCCCGCTCTTCTGCAACACCAGAGCTCTTGCCACCCCTGCCCTTCCAGTTCTTTTTCTTCTTTTTTTCTCTTTTTCTCTATATTTCCCTATTTTTTTTCCTTTTGTTTCCCTTTTTTTTATTATTGCTATTATTATTATTATTGTTACTGTAAATAATATCATGTTTATACAGTTTTTATCATAAATAAATTGTTCAATTTCTCGTTAAAAAAAAAAAGTAGATAAATTATAAGTTGACAGCCAGACAGAGAGAGAGAGGTAAGTGAGTAGGTAGAGAGACAGACCGAGAGTTATAGGTAGAGAGACAGTAGAGAGACAGACCGAGAGATATAGGTAGAGAGACAGACTAATAGGTAGAGAAATAGCTGCTGTTCCTACTGCTGACCATCTTGTCAAGTGGGGTAGAGAGGAAGATATCAAATTACCATTTCCCAAACAAATCAAGCACAAGGTGGTTGCCACTGACAGCCGTGTTTTATTATAAAGATATATATAATGTATAACACAGGCGCATGACTTAATGGTTAGAGCATCGAGTTCACACTCGCAAGGCTGTGAGTTCGAATTCCGGACCGAGTGGTGCATTGTGTGTTCTTCAGCCAAACAATTTATTTCACGTTGCTCCAGTTCATTCAGCTGTAGAAATGAGTTGAAACGTCACTGGTACCAAGCTGTACTGGCTTTTGCTTTTCCCTTGGACAAGGTCGTGGCAAGGAGAGGGGAGACTGGTATGCATAGGTGACTGCTGGTCTTTCACAAATACACCTTGCCCAGGCTTGTGCCTTGGAGGGGAACTTTATAGGTGCAAAAACCATGGTCATTCATGGCCTATGATAACACACATACACACGTGTGTGTATATGTGTGTGTGTGTTTGTGTATATGTGTGTAATGAAACCATTTTAAAACATCCATCACTCATTTTTTTTTGTCTTACTTCTAATTGTTTATCATGAATTCTCAATAAAAATGTTAGAATGATTTTGTAAACATTTGTGTGACTACGAATCCAGAAAAAATCCAGTACCATGTTAGAACCTTTGTTAAGTTATGTTCCAAACACCAGCTTATTAATGAGAAAATAGAACTCAGCATTGTTACTCCAGTGATGTGGGCCCGCACTGAGTGCGGGAACCCATGTGCAGATCACCTTGTGGTCCCAGCAGACAGAATGGAGAAAACAATGCCTTGGAGGAAAACGGAGGAGACACATTGGAATAGCCATTCCAACTTGTTGAGTTCACTCCTGTGTGTAGCCAACTCTGCCCTAACAGTATTGAGTTGGGATGTGGTCTAGGGGTTAAGAACACTGGAAGTTTCCACTGTAACAGGTTCCACTGTGAACTCTTTCAATCTTCACCCACTATCATACTGTTCTCAACAAAATCATAAAGTATGTCTTGAATGCCGCAGACTTCCCTTCCCAGCTAAATCAAGTAGGCCTGGAGTGAGGAGACAACAAAGGGCTAGACAATATAACAATGTGGTAAGACCCTCATCTAGGATGCTAGATGCTACGACACCTTCTTCAGCAGCAACCTAGTGTATCTGATGAATAACCCAGGCTTCACCGCTTGTCAGGTTGAAGAGGGAATACCATCAATATAATACAATGTAAATACTTGAATATAATCTGACACCCTATTTTATGTCTGAGAAATTGGCAAAAATCCAAACCCTGTATATGAGGCAGGTAATCAACACATTATGATTAGATGGTGTAATTTTGACATTCTCATGAGTGGAAGAATATATTTATGAAGTTTTAATATATAAAATGTTTTAAGTGTCATTTAGACTATAGTTTTTGTTTCACAACTCCATTGTGTAAAGATTTTTTTACCAATTTCTGACTGTTTTGAAGGCCATATTCATTCAAAACATTAAAAACAATAGGAAATACAAATTTAACGTCAAAAGTGAAACTGGTGTAATATTCACCTACAAAGTGAAACCAGTGTAAAATTCACCTCCAAAGTGAAATCGTTGTATTATTCCCCTCGAAAGTGAAATCATTGTAATATTCACCTCCAAAGTGAGAATATTTTAGCACCTCATTTCTGTAGAATTTGAATTGGTGAAAATTGACAAAATATTAACCTCAAATATAAGTTGAGCCCTATTTTACTATCAATTTTTTTGTCACATTTCTTGGCTTGTATACAGTAGATTCCTATAAATAATCTTAAGTTTAGGGGAAAGGAATCAGGAATGTATGTCATTGATGCCTTTCCAAAGAAGTTTAACTGAAGTTATATGAAACCAAATTTCTAATCCTGCTTACTTTATAAGAGTAAGTTCTATAAATGAAAAACAAATGTAATATTTCTGTTTTTCACATGGACACAGACAATATCATCACAGCTCTCATAGAAGGTATTACATTCAAGTAGGAATTGAAACTAATGTGAGACCTCAGCTTAACAAAAAGTGAACTTTTGTTCTGTAGCACCCAACAACAAATAATTCTTTAATTAACACAAGGCTATAAATTTACTAGAAATCTGTATAGTTGATTGAATTGACACCATTACATAACTGTTACTTTATCAACCCAGCAGGATGATAGACAAAGTCAACTGCAGTGACATTTGAACTTAAAATGTTAAAAAGTTATAACTAATACAAACAAATCTATTTCAAATAACGACACTACAGATATTTAAAAACGGAAAATGAAGGGAAGGGCAAGGGCTCTAGCGTCACGGAAGAATGGGAGGGTGAATGGCCTACAGAATGGCCTACCTCAGATCACTAAAAGAGGGTAGATGGGATGTTGTGATGTTCATACCTTTCCCAAAATCATTAGCAATGTGAACGTGGTAAAAATTGCATCAAGGTTTCAGCTTGTCAAGTGTTTACTTCCTGCTTTAAAAACCTTACAATCAGATGTGGAGAAGATAGGGAGGGGGTGGGGGTGTAGTGACATTCATGCCTTTCTCAAAATACTATTAGTATAAGTGACTGAACAGTGACGGGGAATTTTGCTTTTAAGTATGAGAAGGAGAGGAAATTTGAAGTTATGACATTTGTGCCTGAATGAAGAGCATTAGTGCTGTTAACTATATTACAGTTCTAACTAGAAATTGCAATCAGGTCACAACTTTCATTCACCACATATATTTGCAATCATGAAAGCATATAGACTTTCAATGTTTGTATAAGTCAAAGAGCTTGCTCTATGATGTTAAGTGCTGCTAAATTGTGATATTCAATGCCAACTATTTTACTCTCACATACTCAACTACTTAAGAAAAAAGTAATGCAGTTGTATTCAAGGTAAATATATTGGTGTGTGTGCGTGTGTGCATGTGTGTGTGCATATGAGCGATTGCACATATGTTAAATGTAAACTGAATTAGAGTGATACACAAACAATAGTGATGGGAGTCCTGGCAAAGATGTTATAAGCTTATTGTAATAGGAAGAATTGTAATTTTGGAATGTTCATACCAGCAAAGTGGACCAATGAAAGTGAAGCCATTATAATTTGAAATGAAAACCAAGATCACAGGGTTAACTCCGACATAAAAGCCAGCCAAAACAACATCATAAATTCTTCAGAAAGGTATGAAATCTAAAAGACTAGCTGCTTACATGGCTACAAGACCTGCTAGAAATAGCAGACAAATCTTTCAAAGATCATGCTTTATCATGTTAAAAACAGAAAGGTCACAAGATAATGTAATCATAGATACACCATGCCTGGGTGAAAACACCTTTACAGGTTTGCTTAGTCATGGCTGATCTAAGACTAGATAACACCAAACAAAATACATCATTTAAATCATCATCATCGTTTAATGTCCATTTTCCATGCTAGCATGGGTGGGTTAGATGAGTTGCCCCGTTGTGAGACAAGTCAGGTCTGATGACCATGACTTGCTCATACAAGACTGGTTTGGGCTTGGTTTCTACAGCTAGATGCCCTTCCTGACACCAATCACATTTACACCTATATCACCACTTTAAATAAATATTAAATGGGAATTTAATGACTGTTTAACCAGTATTCAAGCCAAATTGAACAAATCTATAATGAAAGACATTCCAGCCATGCCCATCCTGATATTTTTATATATCTGACTACATTATCCAATGTGCTAATTTTTCTTTTAACCTTTTAGCATTTAAACCGGCCATATCTGGCCAGAATTCTTTCACCTCCTTCTGTTCAAACCAGCCATAACCAGCTGCTCATATTTATGTTAAATAAATAATATCGAAATCTCGTAGATTTGATATTATGTGAGATAAAGTATTTACCATGAAACTACAATAATAAATATAGAGTAATCATTATCATTCATTTCATTTTACGTCTGCTTTTCCCTGCTTGCAAGGGTGGGACGGGAAATGATTCTGGCTTGATTTCTACAGCTGGATGCCCTTCCTAACACCAACCTCATTTACAGTGAGTGCTGGGTGCTTTTTTGCCGTGGCACCTACACGACCACTTTGCAGTGGAATGATAGGGACCCCAGTCCCTATCATCTCATTTCTACAGCTGAGTAAACTGGAGCAATGTGGAATAAAGTGTCTTGCTCAAGGAAACAACACATCACCCGGTCTGAGAATTGAACTAACCACTAAGCCATGTGCCTCCGTAAATGCTAAAGTGTTAAACAATAAAGTATGTTATTTCAAAGATGTGGTAGTTATTCCTTGAACTACATACTTAATGAAGTGTAATGACCAAAAACTCATACCCAAAATCATTGAACATGTAACCCATTTAAGATATAAGTGCGAACATTTTAAAATAAGCAGTTGTATATAATAAAACCAGGTCAGTTTCAGGTGGGTTGCTACCAAAATGGTTAAATAATCCTCAGTGAGAATCAGCATGATCTGTGACAAGAATATACAGTCCATCTAACATACTTCTACAGATAGCATTTATGAAATTTTACACACAAAGCCAACCAATGTCTATCCAAAGTAAAAGTAAAAAATATTTGTTCAATGGTAGGAGATACTTTAACTACATGACCATATATATAGCTAATCTATCTACACCTATCCAGTACATCTGGGAAACTAATACTGTCATACTTTCTATTATATTTCTGTTAGCTTTATATGACTATGTAATACATACACAAATCTCTTGACAGGCTTTTATCATTCATTGTTAATTCAAATCTATATAAATCTTACTGTTTCCTTTTCTACTTCTTTGTTGACTAACTAACTACTCAAAGAAAATAAAGCAAAATAGATTTTGTGCATATATCTCATCAGGAGTACATACCAAAATGGCAAATTTTACATTTTCCCTAATTTCTCATTGATTTTTTAAAATATTTTAGTGAAAAGTAAAAAAAATGTTTCAACTTTCTATATTTTTCTTCCTTTTCAACTATTTTTATAATTATTTCAATCTTGTTTCTTTGTTCTTGTAATAATTCTTCTTAATATCTCCTCTTATACTTTCTTGTTAGATGTTTGCTTGTTATGACATTTCAAACACATGCCGTTTGGCTTTTCTTACACATTCTTCTTGTCGCTTCTTTCTATATTTTTTCACTATGGAAACTGAAAAGTACAACTGACAGAGAGGTATTTATCTTTATATAAATATATATATATATAGGTTCAGCCATGGGTGTGTGGTTAAGGGGTTTGCTTCCCAACCCCATGGTTTCAAGTTTAGTCACATAATGTATACTACCTTGACTTGGAAACTACATGATTGCTAAGTGAAGACAGCCATGGCATATACATATATCTCTTATCATCATCATTTAATATCCGTTTTCGCAGCTAGCAAGGGTGCAATATATTGTCACAGACCGGCCAATACTCAAACAGAGCCTCTGACCTCTTCCTGGTGGGCCAGAGCCCAACATACGATCCAATGTTTTACCATGAGGATTTTATCATAGCACCAACACTAAGGAAACTATCATGTCCTCGGCATATATACACACACATACACTATGTAGAAAAATTGTTTAAAGAAGGCTTAGACAATGTGAAATGAACAGCAAAATTTAGTTTAATCCTTTAACATTTGAACCGACTGTATCAGGCTAGAATTCTCTCACCTCTTTCTGTTCTAACCAGCTGTAACTGGCCACTCATACCGATGTTAAAGCATTGTTCTCAAAATAAATCATATCAAAATCTCATAGATTCGATATTATGTGAGATAAAGCCCTTACCACGAAAATACAATAGTATATATAGAGTAATGTAAATGCTAAAGGGTTTAATGAAGGAAATGAAAAAGTTTGTTACCTGGTATTTATTATTATTATTAATTTTTTTTTTTTTTGTCTTAACATTTCAGGATTTAAAAATCCCTTCCTTAGAGTGTGAGGAAATCCCAGAGGAAAACATTCCAGTCTTATCACTTTGAAATTTGATTTAAAATATTAGGATAAAAAAAAAAAATAATAATAAACACCAGGTAACACAAACATTTTCAATGCCTTCATTTAAACTAAATTTTACTGTCCATTTTGCATTGTCTTGGCTTTCTTAAAACATATCATTTTCTACATTATTCACTATATACAATGCTTGAAGCAATCTACAACAGTCTATTAAACACATATACATATAAATTGTATATTTTATATACATACATCCATATATATATACGCCTGTGCGCAATGCTGCATGGTAGTGTAACATGGGCTGTGACAGCAGAGGACGTATAGACTGGAGAGTAATGAGGCAACCATGTTTCGTTGGATGTGCAATGTAAATGTGAATGAAAGGCAGAACTTGGACGAGCTGAGAGAGAAGTTGGGCTTAAAGGGAATCTGAGATATATATATATATATAATCCGGATCATCATCATCATCATCATCACCGTTTTACGTCCGTTCTTCCACGCTAGCATGGGTTAGACGGGTTGTCCTGTTGTGGGCAGTGTCTGGTCGGCTGGCCATGCCTTGCTCATACAGGAACTGATCTGGCTTGATTTCTACAGCTGGATGCCCTTCCTAACACCAACCTCATTTACAGTGAGTGCTGGGTGCTTTTTCGTGGCGCCTACACGTCCACTTTACAGTGTGGGCTGGGTGCTTTTTTGCCGTGGCACCTCCACGACCACCTTGCGGTGGGGGGGGGGGGGGGCATATTGTTTATATGCTTCAGCATGTACCCATGGGAGGTCGGGTACCCTGTATTACTGCGTGACGCCAGAAGTCACGGTCGTGTGTCATTGACTTTGAGAGGTGTAGTTGGGTAAGGTCGGCTTTTATCACCTCATCCCAAGTCATCTTGGGTCTCCCCACTCCGCGGTTTCCATCAACTTCTAGTGCTCTGCACCTTTTTATGCAGCTGTCATCCTTCATACGCATCACATGTCCATACCAGCGTAACCGCCTCTCCTGCACGCAGCATTTGATTCCTCTTATGCTCAGTCTCTCTCTCAATTCATTTATGCTTTGTCGTTCACGTATATTACTGTTACACATCCATCGGAGCATGCAGGCTTCGTTTCTCTCTAATCTACGTAAGTCTTCCACCCATGGGAACTCCTGTATGCTGATGACCTCGCACTTATATCTGAATCTATGGTAGAACTAGAGAATAAATTCCAAACCTGGAAGCAGGGACTAGAGAGAAAGGGTCTCAAAGTCAACATGACCAAGACTAAGGTCCTTGTAAGTAGACGAGAAAACAGAACCCAGATCCCCTCGGGGAAATGGCCTTGCTCAGTATGTAGGAAAGGTGTAGGTAGGAACTCCATTCTCTGCCCCAAATGCAAACAATGGGTACACAAGAGATGTAGCGGGATCTCAGGAAGCTTAATTAAGAATGTAGGATTCACATGCAGCAGCTGTGCTGAAACAGCAAGCAGCCACAGGAAACAAGTACCACCAATCTCTGGGAGGGCCCTGTAGAAACAGTAGACAGCTTCTGCTACCTAGGTGACCGAATTAGCAACGGAGGTGGGTGTTCAGAAAGTACAATAACTAGGGTAAGAACGGGATGGAAGAAGTTTAGGGAACTACTACCACTGCTAGCTGCAAAAGGCTTCTCCCTCAGAATGAAAGGCAGACTGTATGATGCGTGTATCCGAACAGCAATGTTGCATGGTAGTGAGACCTGGGCGCTGAAGGTGGAAGACTTACGTAGATTAGAGAGAAACGAAGCCTGCATGCTCCGATGGATGTGTAACAGTAATATACGTGAACGACAAAGCATAAATGAATTGAGAGAGAGAGACTGAGCATAAGAGGAATCAAATGCTGTGTGCAGGAGAGGCGGTTGCGCTGGTATGGACATGTGATGCGTATGAAGGATGACAGCTGCATAAAAAGGTGCAGAGCACTAGAAGTTGATGGAAACCGCGGAGTGGGGAGACCCAAGATGACCTGGGATGAGGTGATAAAAGCCGACCTTACCCAATTACACCTCTCAAAGACAATGACACATGACCGTGACTTCTGGCGTCACGCAGTAATACAGAGTACCCGACCTCCCATGGGTACATGCTGAAGCATATAAACAATATGCCCCCACACCGCCCACCGCAAGGTGGTCGTGGAGGTGCCACGGCAAAAAAGCACCCAGCCCACACTGTAAAGTGGACGTGTAGGCGCCACGAAAAAGCACCCAGCACTCACTGTAAATGAGGTTGGTGTTAGGAAGGGCATCCAGCTGTAGAAATCAAGCCAGATCAGTTCCTGTATGAGCAAGGCATGGTCAGCCGACCAGACACTGCACACAACAGGACAACCCATCTAACTCATGCTAGCGTGGAAGAACAGACGTAAAACGGTGATGATGATGATGATAATCATCATCAATTTTTCCATGCTGGCATTGGTTGGATGAAACTTTTTGAGGCAAAATTCTACAGCCAGATGCCCCCACATCACTTGCTTTTTAAGTAAAGTATGAATTTTCATATGTCTAACCATTAAGTAGTGGAACCCGTGCTAGAGAGAATGTAAAGAGGCAAAAACAAGCAAACACACAGACACACACCCACACATATATACAACAGGCTTTGTACAGTTTCCCTCTACCAAATTCACTCACAACTAACAATGGTTAACCTCTTAATTTTGCATAACTTTTCTCACAAATTTCAAATCTGGTAAATTTACATTTCTTCCTTGACTCTTAAAATCCTGTACCACATGAAACCACATTAACAAAACATTCTTGAAAAGTAGAAAACAGAAAGCAGTGACTGCATTACATTAAAAGGAAAAATCTATATTCTAACACTGCAATTTTTTACAACAATCTATCTACTAGTAAATAACTAGTCTTTAAAGTTTAAATATTTTCTGCTAAATCATTACAGGATGTTAAGATTTACTATGTTGTTTGAAGCACTGTCTTCCATTTCTACTGTATTCAGACCTGGAGAGGAGATGGGCTCTGCCAGGTTTTAAAAAATGCCCTAGAAATGCTGTATGTAAGGTGCCCCTACGACTCCCTCGGGAGTTATGGTACTATACATACATGTCCTATCCTAATTAATATAACAATGAAAATAATTATGACGTATTAAGGCAATCATCAAACAATCCTTTATTGTAAACCACTAATTTATTTACAAAATAATTGGCAGTTTCAATCTGGTGCAGCTGACAACAATATTTATAATCCAATATAATAATAATAATACACCAACAACAATATTTATAATCCAATATAATAATAATACACCAACAACAATATTTATAGCATTAGACAATATGTCTCTCAAATAGTATTCTAGTTTTCTTGTATTCCCTTGTATTTCTGTCACTTCCCCAAAAATACACATCTGCACATGCATATTTTCTCACTGCATCTGATCATTGCAGACTTGCAAGTTTGTGTCAAACAACTACTACCATATGTAGGACAGATCTGGCTATCAGTCAGTTCTATTGTGAAAATTGAACCGCCAGCTTCCTGGAGAAGGAAGGTGTCATAAGTCTTCTACTTGGTAGCTATGGCAACGAAAGCTGTATGGCGGACATGTCAAAAAGGTTTGAGGACAGGAATCATCCTCTCTGACCAGACCTTCTTCAATTATTACTACAGGAGGAAGATGAGGAAGTGTGTTTTATGAAAGATGTGATGTGATGGTGGATTGGCAGAATTGTTAGTGTCAGAGAAAATTCTTTGCAGCATTTATTCCGGATCTTTACATCCTGAGTTCAAATCCCACCATGATTTACTTTGCCTTACATTCTTTTGAGGTTGATAAAATAAAGTACCAGTCACGTACTGGGGTCGATCTAATGACCTTTCCTCTCTCCACAAATTGTTGGACTAAATTAGAAATGTTATTAATATACCTGGATTAACAAATTCCTTTAATTGATGTAAACCCTACTCAGTGTTGTACTTATATTGTCCCCAATATCTTCGACCTTTGTAGGCATGATTCCATAACTAGAATTTCTTCTCTAAATCATCCACAGATTCAGCTATAAGTACTAGGTCATCAGCATATAGAAGTTCTCACAGATGGCCAGTCTTAAACTCCTCTGAAGGACTATAATAAATACAAAGAAGCTGCAGACTCAGCCCTGAATTACTTGACCTGCATGCCGAGTTACTCATTATACTGACATGTGAAATCATCGCCTGCACTGCTCTCCTGCACCATTCATCTACACCTAATTTTCTTTCAGACTACCAGCTTATAGAATCATGGTATTCTGTCAAAGACCTTCTCCAGACCAACAAAAGCTAAATATAGTGGTTTGTTCTTAACTAGGACAGTTTCCTGCAGTAAGAAGGCAATGCTACCCTGACTTGACACAAAATCAAACTGCATCTCATTTAATTTACATTTATTCCCGGCACCAAGAAGATCATCTAACCATAAAATCCATGCCCAAAAAGAGAAGTATGGACTCTACAAGTCATTTAGAAAAAAGCAAATGAAAAATGATGATATAACAGACAATAAAATAAACATTATATAATACTAAAGTAGATTGAGCAAAATAAAACAAAGTGATTTCTCAAAAAACAATATTATGTGAAAGAATCATGACAGTTATATAAAATCAGATAAAAACTGTTAACATTCATATTTTCCTATGTTTTTGATAAGAATTGTGTACTACAGAGTAAGAAGTGGTGCTACTGCACTCAGGGCCCAATTTAGACCTTAGGGGGCCTGGAGCACAAAAAATTAGAATATACAGCAAACCTCCAATTTTACATATCAAAGTCAGCTTGGAATTGAAAAGTTATACATACAGGTATTAAATAAAAAAAATCTAACCATCCTAAAACTAAAAACCCCAGCAGAGGGCATGAATAAATTGCTACGGCCATCGCTGGTGGGACTCACCCTCACTGCAGGTGTCTCAGGGCATTGCCCTCTTTGCCCCCCCCCCCCCCTCGTCCCCTGCCTATATCTGGCTCTGCCTGCATTTGTATAACCTAGTCAGTAACAGATTTCCACTGCATCTCAACATAGATAAACATATGACTCTTTCAAGATGTAATTGTTTCTGTTTTAACATAGGAATCTCAGAGCAAGTCATTTTCCAACCAAATATAACTTCAAAATATTACTCTATGACTAAGAGGAATTTAAAAAAAAAGACAAAACATATTAGCAAATTTGTGACTATAGCTGAAAGCTGAAATAGTTTCTTAATATTAAGATTATAGTAAACAACTTTTCAACTGCAATAGGAACCAGAAGAAGTATCTTATTACAAAACTGAGAGACAATTACAATACATTTGTCATTTTACAAATTTATAATGGATTAGTTGAGTAAAGCAAAAACTGATATCTCATGAAATAATGTCTTAACTCTTTAGTTACTAACCTGGCCGAAACTGACTCTGGTTCTATGAAATAAAATCACACATTTTAATGGTTTCAAATTTAATTTAAAATCTTCCAACATAATTTAATATAAGAACTTTACATTAAGTAGAATCGCTACTTCTCCGAATTGAGAGATCAAAGTTCCGATACTATGGGCATGTGGTTAAAATGTCTCAGGAAAGAATTGCTGGACAGATTTTACAAAACCAACTGGCAGGAGACACAGGGGTAGATCCCGAGCAAGATGGTTGGATAACATGCATGAGCTAAGCTGGTCTTGCTTGGGGATCCAGCCAGATCAGTTGAAGATGGTTGCATCTGACAGGACCCGCTGGAAGGAGTGTTTGAAGACTCTTCCCCCATGACCCTGCCAGGAAGAAGACAATAAATTACTATCTTAGTAATGAAATAATTAATAATTTTAGTAAATCCTTTGAAGTTCTTCATTAATTAATTAACATAGAGTGTATTTCATTAGAAATGCAGTCGTGAAAGGGTTAAACATATGTTTATCATGTGTAAGGTAAACAGAATTACATATATGAATAAAAGACTGTGTTCAATCAGTATTTTTACTGACTGTTCTCTTCCATGGAAAATAAATACATTCAACAAGACCAGCTGAATGAAATTTTTAAGTTTGGTTATTTAATCCTACATATTTTACATATTACTACCATACAGCATACATACACTTCTAGCTCAAAGGTATCATCATCATTGTTTAACATCCATTTTCCAAACTAGCATGGGTGGGACAGGCTGTCCCTTTGGGAGAGATCTAGTCGGAAGACTACATTTCGCTCACACAAGGCAAATATATATATATATATCATCATCATCGTTTAATGTCTATCTTCCACGCTAGCATGGGTTTAGACAGGAATTGTCCCACTTGAGGCAAGATTGGTCATCTCGCTTGTTTTGGCAGGTTTTCAACGGATGGATGCCCTTCCTAACACCAACCACGTTTACAGTGTGGACTGGGAGGTTTTTACTGTGTTACCTACACCATCATTTTACGTCCATTCTTCCACGCTAGCATGGGTTAGACGGGTTGTCCTGTTGTGGGCAATGCCAGGTGAAGTGACCATGTCTTGCTCATACAAAACTGATTTTGGCTTGATTTCTACAGCTGGATGCCCTTCCTAACACCAACTTCATTTATAGTGAGTACTGGGTGCTTTTTTTACTGTGGCGCCTACACGACCACTTTACAGTGTGGACTGGGTGTTTTGGGGCATGACACCTACATAACCACTTTACAGCGGGAGGGGTGGGGGCATACTGTTTATATGCTTCAGCTTCAGCTTGTACCCATGGGAAGTCGGGTCTTCTGTATTACTGCGTAACACCAGAGGTCTTGGTTGTGTGTCATCGCCTTTGAGACGTGCAATTGGGCAAAGTCAGCTTTTATCACCTTATCCCAGGTCTTCTTGGGTCTCCCCCATTCCAAGGCTTCCATTGATTTTTAGTGCTCTGCACCTTTTTATGCAGCTGTCATCCTTCATATGCATCACATGTCCATACCAACGTAATCTCCTCTCCTGCACATAGCATTTGATCCCTCTTATGCTGTCTCTCTCTCAATTCATTTATGGTTTGCCATTTGTGTATATTACTGTTACACATCCATCGGAGCATGCAAGCTTCATTTCTTTCTAATCTACGCAAGTCTTATGCACACAACACTCAGGTCTCACTACCATGAAACATTGCTGTTCATATGCACGCATCATAGTCTGCCTTTCACAGCTAGCAGTGGTAGTAGCTCCCTGAACTTCTTCCATCCCATTCTTACCCTGGTTACTGTACTTTCAGAACACCCACCTCTGCTGCTAATTAGGTCACCTAGGTAGCAGAAGCTGCCTACTGTTTTTACAGAGCCCTCCCAGAATTTGGTAGGGCTTGTTTCCTGTGGCCGTTTGCTGCTTACTGTCTCGGTGCAAATGCTACATGTTAAGCCTACATTCTTAACAAAACTTCCTGAGATCCCACTACATCTCTTGTGTACCCATAGTTTGTATTTGGGGCAGAGGATGGAATTTCTACCTATACCTTTCCTATATAATGAGCAAGACCATTTTCCTGAGTGGATCTGGGTTCTGTTTTCTCTTCTTACGAGGACCTTAGTCTTTGTCAGGTTGACTTTGAGACCTCTTCTTTCTAGTCCCTGCTTAAGTTCTCATGGGCATCCGGTCTTAAACTTCTCTGTTATAGCCTGCAATATGATAATAAACAGGAGAGGGCTAAGAACAGAGCTCTGATGGACACCAACCTGTAGGCGAAATTCCTTGTTATAGTCATTATATATCTATGTTATCGAACTTGACAGAAAGTGATCTTTTACTTGTACTTGATTGGTTTGAGGCTGAGTGCTGCATGGCTGAAATGAAAATCAGTGCTGCAAAAACTGAGACACTCATCCTCTTAATGAAGCCTGTGCAGTGCACTCTACATATGAATGGAGAAGTTTAAATATTATCTTGGTGCCTTGTTCACGAGTGATAGAAGGCAGGATGCTGAATTAAGTGCAAGAATTGCAGGAGGTGGTGCAGTAATGTGCCAACTTCAGCATTCAGTAATCAGAAGGGAGGTAGATTAAAAAGCCAAACTCACTATTTTCAATTCGGTATTTGTACCAATCCTGACCTATGGTGGTGAATCTTGAGTAATGACTGAAAGAATATGATCACGAATACAAGTTGCCAATATGGGATTCTTCTGAAGGGTCTTTAGAGTAAGTCTACTCAATAGTGTCGTCCTCGAAATATGTATAATGGCCTTATCAATAAAGGACTTTATCATCTAATCTTTGTATTTCCTTATTCTAAAAATACTCCATCACTCCTGTGAGGAAAATGCACCTCGAGTTCTTGAATCAATATTTTTGAAATATATATATATATTTTAAACCCATACTCACACATACCATATATGCTCGTGTATAAAATACATGCTTGTTTTTCATACACACACACACACAGAGAATGAAGAGGGCTCTCCAGTCAAATCAATGACTGACAACCTCCCTAGTGTTGATACCACAATAAAACACACCTAATACACTCCATAAAGTGGTTGATGTTAAGAGCTTCCAGTCATAGAAAAATGATAATGAAACATAAATATACACACAAATATCGACATATTCATGCACAGATATATAACATGAACACAAACAATAGATTTTAAACAGGTATATATATCTATACACAACAGGTTTCTGCATAGTTTCCATCTACCAAATTCCACTCCAAAGATATTAGGTATTAGTCAGTCCACAGCTATAGTAGAACATGTGTTGAACATGTTACTCACAGAAATTGAACTTGAATTATAGACTTTTACAACAAACTTCATAAACAACATGCCTACAATATTTAATGTGTGTGTGTATAAATGAATAAAAAATAACCAGGAATTAAATTAAATCTTTTAATTGATTGATGAAAGATTCAATTGAAATAACATGAATATTGATTCCTGGTATATTAATCTCAATCTATTAAATAACAATATATGTCCATAAGATGATAACAGAAGTCCGAAAATGTCTACTGTGATTTAAAAATTTACTGATTGAAATAGCCCTTTAGCATTTACATTACTCTATATTTACTATTATATTTTCATGATAAAAGCTTTATCTCATAATATCGAATCTATGAGATTTTGATATTTATTTTGAGAACAATACCTTAACGTAAACATGAATGGTTGGTTATGGCCTGTTTGAACAAAAAGTGGTGAGAGAATTCTGGTCCGATACGACCGCTTTAAATGCTAAAGGGTTAAACTATGAACTGTTTCTTACCTAAACACTGAGTTTTGAAATATTCTTTGCCTTTATATGGTTGTATTATCAACTCATCTAAACTCTTTTATATATATACTTATATTCACATACATACATATTTGTAAGTAAATATTTCTAGTCAATATTTTTTGTACAGTCTTATAGTTATAAGAGCTTTTCATTGATAATTCATTTTATTAATACCTAATACCTACTCAGCATGTGTCTGATATATTCATATAAAGTGGTAGGCTTGCCAAAAAACCCAAAAGAAAATGTATCATATCCATAAGAAACGAAGCAAAGCAGATGCTAAAATTTACAGTCTTATCTCTCTGACCTGAAATATCAGTAACGTCATGGAATAAATTAACTGATTATGGTCGTAGAAGTAAATGACTTCCTAATTGATAGACAACATGGTTTTCTATACAGATTGAATCTGTCTCACACAGCTGCTGCAACATTAAGACTAGATGTTAAAACTGCTACTCAATCACACAAATGTAGATGTGGTGTACATGAACTAAGCGAAAGCTTTCAACAAAGTTGACCGTGGGATAATATACTACAAGCTACATGATCTCAAGTGGTGTACATCAACATGTAGGAATGAAACTTACTAAAAGACAGAAGTCAAGTTAATCAAGAAATTATTGAACAAAGGTTATACAATGATGAAAATATTAAAAAAGGATAAAAACAAAATTAAGTAATGAAAATAGGGGAAGGGGTAAAGAAGGGCAGATCTGGCTGTATAGGAAAGGACTATAAATGCTATAAAAGGAGCGAAAGAGAAGGACTATTAGGCAGCAGAAGAAAGAAGAGGGGGAAAGGAGACGGTGACAGACTCTACACCTAGGTCACAGTGATGTTTTGGCTGTGCTCCGCAGACAAAATTGCAAAGGCATTTCCGTGGACAATGGCCAGCGACACCTGCTACAACAGCCACCCCACTTTACAGGGCTCCTTCCTTCGGCGGGCTGTTGTCATTCCGATTTTACAGAAGAGCTCATCTGTATGAGGTCCAAGGACACCTGAGGTCTCAACGGTGAGATAAGATGTTGTAATTTCTTAAAGTTAAATAATTGAGAGTGGAGCACCTCAAGGAACTGTATACTAGCTATTGCTGTTTGTAGTTAACTCTCTCAGATGTATCGTTAGTTAGAATACAAGTACCTCTGATGGTTATATCAGTGATAATAAGTTATCAAAACAACCCGGAGTACTGATTATATTACAAGCCCCAAATACATCCTCCATTGGATTGTTCAACAGCACAAAGAATAATTACTACTCAAATCTAGGAAACAATCTTGAAACTGATCCTAATATTGGACATGCAGTCACTCTATCAGTATAGTTCCATATTCTTTCCTCTCCTTAATTCATAACTGATAGTCCTTTCCAGCAAACCTAGGATTTGAAGAGTGTCATTCAAACCCACTTCCTTTCAGCTTGGCTACTCAACAGTACAGACATATAAAGAAAAATGCCTTGCACTATATCCCCTTTAAACCTGAATAACATACAACCAAAGCCTTCAAGACATTTCAATTGCTAGATCTCAAAATCATTGATGATGTCACAGTGTAACCACAAACACAGACACATAACTTTGCTAGAACCCTGTTCCAAAGACTAGATTTCTTCTTCAACCTAAAACAATTATTTCAGTCTTGACGTTTTCCTGATTATCTACAAAACTCCAGTAAGTACTATAAGAGATGTGCTGCTGTAGAACACATATCCAAAAGAAAGCCATTCAACTGATTGACGAAAGCTATAGTTTCAAACAAACTACAATCACCAGCATTTAAATGAACTAATGATGGAGCCCCTATATGTTAGCTTGACTTGCTAGAAATAGCAAACAAATCTCCCTCTAATCCACGTTACTATTTTCAAAAATGACATTAGATAATGAAGCCTGGTCTATATTATTACCCAAAATTAAATGGGATGGCCTAATAGATCTGCAGGTATTTGGGACTACACAATAACTGGCTGTTAAGCCTTTCATAACCACATTTCTAATGAAATATAATTAACTAATAAAGAATTTTGAGGGATTTACTAAAATTATTAATTATTTCATTATCAATAGAGTAACTTAATGCAAGGTTCTTATATAAAATTATGTTGGAAGATTTTAATATAAATAGGAAACCTTTAAAATGGGTGTCTTTATTTCATAGAACCAGAGCTAGTTTTGGCTGAGTTGGTAACCAAAGGGTTAATGTGATACAGTGGTTACTTTCAATCCTTTTCCTTCATTACACGATAGTTTCAAACGTCTTTCATTGATTACCCATCTAATTCTAAACTTATCTGTTCAACTTAAGTGATATAAACAAAAGTTTTGGATCTTAACTTTTTTAAATTCTACATTTATAGAGTAGTGTAGTTAATATGAAGTATTGTGAGATATGTAGTAAAAGATCGATAATTTTCAAAATGCCAGTACAATGCGGTAGAAAAATACAAGGAGCAAATGATGACAAATAAAACAAAGATTTAAAAAGACCATTATCATCCGGCAGAAAAAAAAAAAGATAAATATTAGATTGGAAATGGATGAGGAAGACACAGTACTATAACGACTCCATGCATACATATTACAGATATGTAAGGAAGTTAAGGAAGAATACATCAATCGTCCGTTTTGTTTTGTTTTGAACTGTTTCAGCTCTGCATTTGAAAAGAGGGTGATAGCCCTGAAATATCATGTTGAAATACACTGGGTAAAACATTATTTTGTTTCTCATCATTTGCCCTTTGTATTTTTCTACTGCATTGTACTGGTTTTTTTTTTAATTATCAGTCTTTTATTACATATGGTTCATGTTGAAAGAATATGTGAAAAAGGGGTGGGACTCAAAAGGATAGAGGAACCCTTTCAGTGGACATGATATATAACTTTTTGAAACTTATCAGTTTTTTTACTACATTTATAATATGTATAGTTATTTTCTACTCAACCACACAAAACCAAAACTGAAAAGAACTTTTACTTCCAGGAAGTCAAATACTGCCAGATGGTGTGTTGTTGCCAGTAGCAACAAAAGTCTATGAAACAAATCCACCACAATAGGAACCATTTCCAAATAACTATAACAAAGGTCATGGAAACAAATTTAAAGTAAACCTCCAGCAAATAATCCCTTTCAATTCAAACTACTACAATTTTCTGTCAGGTTTTCTTTTGTCACCTTTTATTGAAGGCCAGTCTTAACCCTTTCCCTTTTATATTTCTGTTGAAAAACACTGCCTATGATTTTCAAATAACTTTAAAAATAATCACGAATTTGGAGAGATTTAGTAATATAACTAACTTTCTCATTATTAAGATACTGTTTGGAGCATAACTTAACATAGGTTCTTACATAAAATTATAATGGTAGGTTCTTAGATAAAAACAAAATCTTAATAAACAATCTTGTATTATAGAACGAGGAACTGTTTCAGATGATTTGGTACCAAAAGAGTTAAATCAGATCATTTGAACATTAAGGTGCACCACGGTTAGTTTTATCTGGAGTGTTCAATAGTAAATATAAAATAAATGACAGATTTTAATGAAGCTTAGTGAATACTACTAAATTATTGAACTGAATGCAAAATTTCCAAAATATTTAATTTTATGTCGATTATGTTAACCTGTTGCTTTGACACCAAAAAGAAACAGTTTATAATATTTAGAAATACATTTTAATTCCTATAATATACTGAAATTAGTCTTACAACAGTTCAGGAATATAAGCAGAGGAATCATCATCATCAACGTTTAACGTCCGTGTTCCACGCTTGCATGGGTTTGGACGAGGGTTTTCCCACTTGAAGCAAGAGTGATTATCTTGCTCGCATAGGACTATCTGGCAGGTTTTCTACAGCTGGATGCCCTTCCTAACACCAACCACATTTACAGTGTGGGGCTGGGAGGTTTTTACCGCGTTGCCTACACGGCCACATTACGGCGTGGACTGTCTGGCGGGTTTTCTACAGCTGGATGCCCTTCCTAACACCAACCACATTTACAGTGTGGGGCTGTGAGGTTTTTACCGTGTTGCCTACACGGCCACATTACAGCGTGGACTGTGTGTTTTTTTGTCGTGACACCTACACGATCTCATTTGTTTCGGCCTGGATGTTGTGGCACCAACATAACTTTACATTGAAAGGGGCGGTGTGGATGGGGTGGGGGTGGTGGGACGGGGGTGTATTTTGTTAGAGATGCCTACTGGCTGTAGTAGGTTTTACTTTGTATTTAGGTAAGGCGGGTCTTCTCTATTACTGAGTACCGCCAAAGGTCTCGGTCCAGTGACATTGTCTTGGAGAGGTGTAAGTGTGTGAGGTCAGAATTTATCAGCTCGTCCCAGGTTTTTCTGGGTCTGCCTATTCCGTGTCTACCGTCTATCTTTATTGCCCTGCACTTTGTTATACAGCTATCGTCTTTCATGCGCATCATGTGACCATACCAACGTAGCCTTCTCTCGAGTAAACAACATCTGATCCCTCTTATTTCTAATTTTTCCTTAGTTCGTTTATGCTTTGCCATTCAAGTATATTACTATTACACATCCAGCGGAGCATGCAAGCTTCGTTCCTCTCTAGTCTGCGTATATCCTCTGCACACAATGCCCAGGTCTCACTGCCATGCAACATTGCTGTTCGTATGCAGGCATCATACAACCTGCCTTTCATTTTTAGGGAGAACCCTTTAGCGGCTAATAGTGGTATAAGCTCTCTGAACTTTTTCCATCCAGTTCTGACTCTAGCTACTGTACTTTCAGAGCACCCTCCCCCACTGCTGATTTTGTCACCCAGGTAACGGAAGCTGTCCACTATTTCTATAGAACCCTCTGCGCAGTTGAAAGAGCTAGTATTTTGTGGGCACTTGCTGCTACTTATTGCACCAGAGCACCGGCCACATGTAAAATCTATGTTCTTAGTTAGCTTACCTGTGATCCCACTACATCTTTTATGCACCCATACTTTGCATTTGGGACACAAAGTGGAGTTTCTACCTACGCCTTTCCTACACACTGAGCATGGCCACTTCCCGGAAGGGACCGCCGCCTTATTTTCTTTCTTACAAACTAGAACTTTAGTCTTAGCCAGGTTAATTTTAAGACCTTTTGATTCTAGGTCGTGCTTCCATGTTTGGAATTTCTTCTCTAGCTCGGCCATTGATTCAGCTATGAGTGTTAGGTCATCTGCGTATAGGAGTTCCCATGGGCAACCGGTCTTGAACTCCTCTGTTATAGCCTGAAGGGCAATAATAAATAGTAGGGGGCTGAGAACAGAGCCCTGATGGACGCCAACTTTTACGCTAAACTCTTCACTATATTCGTTGTTAATTCTAACCTTGCTGACTGTTTCTTTATACATGGCTTGTATAGCTCTCACAAGCCATTCGTCAACACCTAGTTTTCTAAGAGCCCACCAGATAATGGAACGGGGGACTCTGTCGAAGGCTTTCTCCAAGTCGACAAAAGCTAAGTATACAGGTTTACTTTTAGCTAGGTACTTCTCCTGGGATTATGTGACAAAAAAAAAAAGAAAAATGATGGCATTCAAGTATCGATATTTTGACGATTTTCACCAACTTCAAATTCTACATGAAATAAGGTTGGGATTTTTGCCCATTTCTCAGACATAAAAGAGTGGGGCCAGCTTATATTTGAGTATATAACAGTACTAGTAATTCACTTACAATCAAACATTACATCTCTTCTTCCAACAAACATATTTTTATATTATATACATTGTTAAATACTATACAATTACCTCTCGCACCTAAACTAAGAAAGCATAACAAGGTACTGTGCACTTGTTTCTTAGACCAATAACCAAAACATATTAGTGACTCTAACATAAACAAAGAGGAGGTTGAAAGAGTTACTTATGTATATAAACATTATATTTGGTCTCAAGTGCTTAGACCATTCCATATAGTGTAAATTTATAGAATTCTAGAATCATGTGTGCGAAATAACATTGCTTATTTTAAAACTGTATTTGTTTAGATATATACATATTTAAATTTATGTTTGTGTGTGTGTGTGTCTATATATATATGTGTCAGGTCGCTCTTCAGCGCTACTGGTAACATGTAACCCAGTACAACCTGTGCATGGTCGGGTCGTCGGCGACTAAACCAGCAACCCCACCAAGCTTGCTTGGTGAGGAGGGTGAATTTGGACACCCTGCAGGATGAAAAACAAAACCTGGCAAAGGGCAGAGGAATTCAGCAGAACCAATGGCCAGCCAATAAAGTTTTTTTTTTTTTTTTTGAGGAGTGAGAGACTCCGAGTTTCATTAAGACATCTCTCTAGGAGAAGGTCAGTCACTCTGATATAAAACCTGCAACTTTATTTGCATCCAATGATGTAGACCAGTTCTTTTTGGGCAAATGCATTCGATGTTCAGAGTGGGATTAGCTCCACGCAAAGCATTTCCTCACTTAAAAAAGCTTCAAGCACAGGCATCGCTTGATATGTGACATTTATTGCGATGCATGACATTGCTGGCCATGGGCAAGTGCCTAGCAGGACTAAAAAGCCACATCCATGATGTTCATATGATGACCATTAGAAGCTTCATCTTTAATTACCACATTTCTAATAAAAGACACTGTCTATAATTTTCAATTCCTTTTGAAAACAATCAAGAATTTGAAGAGATTTACTCATATAACATTCTGGTTAAGTTGGTATTTGGAACATAAGTTAAGTTTGTACATAAAATTATGATGGAAAATTTTTTTTGATAAATACAAACTCTTTAAAACAATTAAAAAAACAAAATCCACCATGTATGGTGATATGGTGCCACAATAACTAAACACAGAGTCCATCCTGCCAGCAAGGTGGCCATGTTGGTGACACAAAAAAAAGCACCCAGTTCATCCTGTAAGGTGGTCATGCTGGTGACACGATGAAAAAGCACCCAGTCCAGTCTACCCTGTTAGATGATTATTTTAGTGCCAAGGTAAAGAGCTCCTAGTCCACACTGTAACATGGTTGCCATTAGGAAGGACATCCAGCTGTAGAAACCAAGCCACAATAAAGATCTGTATGAGCAAAACATCATCACCTGACTTGAATTGTCTCATAACATGATAACCCGTCTAACCAATGCAAGTGTGGAAAATTAGACATTAAATGTTGATGATGAACCAGGAGTTGTTTGGGATAGATGTTTTTTATAATAATTACAATATGTTTTGTTGTCTAAAATCTGTTATATCCAAAAATAACAATGTTTTTGGATCAAATAAAACAGAGAGCATTATTTTTGTTTTTGTCTGATTACATCAGGTCTCTCACATGAATTTGTTTAAGTTCTCCAGTTACAATTCACTTCATCTAAATTACATTCATTACATGATTACAACTATTTTGTATTGGTTATCCTGGTGACACAAAAACCCAATATCAAGAGAATGAGGAAGTTGTCATTCAACTTGCTAGAAATAGCAGTCAATTTTTCTGCGGTTTTAAATACCAGGAATGACACATAAGATAAAGGTATTTCTAAATACAATACGTCTGTAAAAAGATGGACTGGTCATGACTAGAGTGCTTTTGACTATAGGTCAGCTTGCTCAAGGATTAAACAACAACCCAATAGTACCAAAATGCTGGCTTGTTATTGATGGTGAACTGGTCATCAAAATGAAAGACTGCAGCATGCAGAGAAAGAGACAGTATGTGTGTGTGTGTATGTAGATATGGAGAAAATAATAGCTCAGATCAATAGAATGAATTAACTGACGTACAAACCAAGTAGATTAGATGTTATTCTATATTTACTTTAGAACTACATAGACTGTTGTGTTGTGAGCCATTTGGTGAACACAGTGCACAGTATCCACTTTATTGTGTTTATTGAAAGTGTCAGAATTATCGACTAGTTATATTATAGGAATTGCATGTAGCTGTCTTAACATTAGCCAGTCAATCTGTCTGGTGTCCAGGTGGCTTATGAATTGTCAAGAGAATTGGGTGTTGACTGAAATGGAAACAGGTGTGGCAGGCTCAAGAAAGCAAGTCTACTTAGTATAACCTCTTTTCATAACTCAATCTCTATAATCATAGACACACTTAGTTCAGACACAAATATGGGATGGTCAAAAGCTGAAAAACCTTTAACTATAGGTCTGCTTCATCAGTGTTGATCTGGAGCTAAACAACAATTAACCCTGCACTTTTTATTAATCAGCATAATTTAACCATTCACAAAAAAATGCACCTGATAAACTCTGTAAAATGATAGTATTAGTGCCACGATAAAATGCACCCAGTACACTCTGAAGTGGTTGTAACCATATGAATGTGGTCCCCTGACCTGTCTAGTCTTAAATCGTGACAAGCCATCCAACCCATGCCAACATGGAAAAGGGCATAAACAATGAGGAGGATGATAATTATAAGTCCAAACTATTGTAGTCGTCTTTCCTGTATACATCAGCTATTGCCCTTCATACATGCAGGACCAGATTTAGACCTTGGGCAGTTCAGGTTTGGTGGGCCCCTCATAGAGCACACACACACGTGTGTGTGTGTTTGGTGCGTGTATGTGTGTGTATATATATATATACATACATACACACCACACACGTGTGTGTATGTCATCATCATTATCATCATTTTACGTCCGCTTTTCCCTGCTTGCAAGGGTGGGACGGGTCTTATTCAGCACAGCATACCTCCACTCGTCACGGTCCTTCGTCATCTCCACCGTGAGCTTCAATGATCTGAGGTCTGTTCTCACCACCTCCACCCATGTTTTTCGTGGTCTACCTCTACCACGTCTTCCTTCAACTGGCATTTCCTGGCACTTCTTCACCCATCGGTCATCCTCCATGCGCATCACATGTCCATACCACCTCAGTCTCCTCTCCCGTACACTACATTCTATCCCTCTCAGACACAGTTTCTCACTCAACACATTTATGCTGGGTCGTTCACGCATATTTACACTGCACATCCAACGGAGCATGCTTGCCTCATTTCTCTCCAGCCGTCGCATATCCTCTGCAGTTGCTGCCCATGTCTCACTACCATGCAGCATCGCACTCCTCACACAGGCATCATACAACCGGCCTTTCGTACGCAGGGAGAAACCCTTCTTCGTCAACAGAGGAAGCAGCTCCCTAAACTTCTTCCAACCCGTCCTTATTCTAGATACTATGGCCTCGGAACACCCTCCTCCCATGCTAATCTGATCTCCTAGGTACCGGAAGCTATCCACCACTTCTATAGCGCCCTCCTGCATTTGAAAAATGTGTCTATCAATGTGACTTCTACTGTCTAATTTCCCTGTACATCTACTGCATACATATTTCTCCCTACCTGTTAGTTTGCCTGCTATCCCGCTACATCTCTTGTGTACCCAGGATCTACATTGTGTGCATTTTATAGAATTTATGCCAGTTCCTTTTCTGCATATCGAACATGGCCATTTCCCTGACGGAATCAGGGTTTTGTCCTCTTTTCTACTCATCAACACTTTTGTCTTAGCTAGATTCACTCTCAGTCCTCTTGCTTCCAACTGCTGTTTCCATAGCCAGAATTTATTCTCTAGCTCCTCTACTGATTCTGCTATAAGAACCAGATCGTCAGCATAGAGAAGTTCCCATGGACAGCCAGTCTTAAACTCCTCTGTTATGGCTTGGAGGACTATAATGAACAAGAGTGGGCTGAGGACCGAACCCTGATGTACTCCTACTTGTATCTGGAATTCCTCACTAAACTCCATTCCTACCCTGACTTTACTGAGAGTACCTCTGTACAAAGTTTGCACTGTCCTCACAAGCCATTCCTCAACACCTAGCTTCCTTAGGGACCACCAGATGACAGATCGGGGTACCCTATCAAAGGCCTTCTCTAGGTCAACAAAGGCTAAGTATAGTGGCTTATTCTTCTCTAAGAACCTGTCTTGCAATTGTCTCACCAAGAAGAGGGCATCTGTTGTACTCTTCCCAGGCACAAAACCAAACTGCATCTCATCTAGTTTGACCCTTTCTCTAATTAGTTGCGCTAAAATCCTTTCATAACCTGATCTATCAGTTTCATACCCCTATAATTGCTCCTCTCCAGAGCATCCCCTTTACCTTTGTAGCAATTTATGAGAATACTGCTGCACCAGTCTTTGGGTATGACACCACCATATATAGCCTGATTGATGATGCGCGCAACCAGTTTAGTGCCTACGTCCCCTGATGCCTTCAGCATCTCAGCAACTATTCCCGATGGTCCGGCAGCCTTACCATTTTTCATTTCCCTAATCGCCTCTTGGACCCTATATTCGTCAATCTCAATAGCTGGTCCCTCTGTCGGATCTACCAAGGGTAATTTCTCTCTCTCCCATTTGTTCTCCACATTCATCAGTCTCTCATAATGACATTTCCAGGCCTCCTTTTTCTGATCATTCGTGACACTAAGTACACCGGCATCATCCCGGACACATTTATCTCCAACAACATCCTGATTTGCATCGACACACTGCCTTGCAATGTGGAACACCGCATGCCTCTGATCTTCCCGTCGCAGAACATTGACAAACCTCCTACTCTCTGCGTGCTAAGTACACCTGACGTCTAGCTTCTCTCTTAGTGGCTGTATATTCTTCCCTACTCCCACCCTTTTTCCAAGCCTGCCATGCTAGTCTTTTGTCTCTAATAGTCTTATCTACTGTGCTGTTCCACCACCAGGTCACTCTCTGTCTGGTTGGAGCTCTGCTCCAGCCACAAGTTTCACCAGTAGCCTGCAGCAAGTTGTCACGTAAGAAATTCCAGTTATTATCTGTCATACATCTCTAAATCGTCTTCTTTTTCGTCATATACATCTTGAAGGGCTTTCCTAAATTTATGTGTATATATATATATATAAAGTTGTCATGCTGGTGACATAAGAAAAAGCACCCAGTCCACCCTGTAAGGTGGTCATGATGGTGATACAAGAAAAAGCATCCAGTCCACCCTGTTAAGTGATCGTTTCGGAGCCAAGATTAAAAGCACCCAGTTCACATTGTAACGTGTCTAGGTAGGGCATCCAGCTGAAGAAACTAAGCCAAAATACAGATTTGTATGAGCAAAACATGGTCGCCTGGCCTGAATTGCCTCATAATATGACAACCTGTCTAACCCATTCAAACATGGAAAATGGATATCAAATTATTTATTTATGTTGTTAAATAATCCAAGAGATTTCTAGAGATGTTTCCTCTTCAGTCTGCCAATTATCTATGCAGCCATGTTTTACAATGGCCACACTGCATTGAGTTTCTGCATTGAGTTATTTGTTGAATATGAAAGTAAAAGCTACTTCTTTGATAAGTAGCCCAGCTAGTAGATTTAGTCCCAATCATGTTTACTTTCACGTATTGTGACTCAATTTCTTTGTAACATGTTCTGAATTATTCCTGCAATAAATATTAGGTTTTAAGATATAATAGTTGCCAGACACCCACCACTAACCTCTTTATGGTGGTTACGATGTCTAAGTTGAAGTAAAGACAAGAGACCAGGTGAATACCCACCTGTAAATTAGATTGGTTATGTCATTAATTTTAATGTTGATATGGACACTATTTTTATCGGTTGTCCCAAAATATCCTGCAGGATTCTCTGTCATTATGTCCTTAATTCTTGGCTGACCTTTGAAAAGGTGATCACTCAACTGTTGTTGTTTAGCCATGGGTCAAGACAGGATCGTAGCAGATCTATGATCAAAAGCATTCCAGTAATGACCATCCAAGTTTTTGTATCTAGGATTACATTTGTTCACTGTTCTTTCTTTTTTGTGTGTGATTTGAAGAAGATTTAGCTGTTATTTAGACCAGCTCAAGCGACCGTAGTGGTACACTCACTAACTAAACTCTCATCTCATTCATACTTTTTGTACAACAAACTATTAAGACTGTTTTTTTAAAAACAACTGCCCACCGAAGACAAATTCTCCTGAGGAAGTTTAGACACACGTCTTTTCAGTGATATTCTCATTGTAACCGATACAATCATAATTTATAACTTTTAACAGTTCTTATAAACATTCATATACTAATTATAAATGACAATGTATCTATCTAAAGCTGCATACACAGATAGAAAATATAAGTGTTTATTTCATTGATAAATTTCCAAATACTAATTGTTATACTCTGTATATAAAAAAACTTACAAAATTTAATATATTTATAATGTATACATAGAATTATAGAGGTATATAAACATTAATTAATAAGTGCGTCTCTACGTGTGTGTGTGCACGCACCTACACACATAAAAGTATGAAGTTATGCAAATATTGTGCGCAAAACAACAATGATAGTCATTATGAAATGACAAACCATTTATTATATGTAAAAATGAACAGATATATGTAGATTATGTGTCGCCTGAAAGGTTCGTTACGTCAGTAAGAATGGATAATTATTATTTATCTACACATCAAACGTAAGTGCGATAACGATAAATTCATATTTGTAGAATTTCAAAAGACTGATTAGCAATATCAGAGTTGTGCCAAATTTCAAATTTGGTAATGAAATTGTATATTTGAAAGAAAAAAAATGCAAATATATAAATATGGTGTTGTAAAACTATACTTGAAAACTACAATCATATAGAAATTGTCAATTTATATTAACAGACAACACGACAGATTATGTCAAGTGTGTTCTAGCTATACTTTCTATGTGTAAACCCTATATATATATATAATATATATATAATATATATATATATATATATATATATACACACACATAACTTGTGTGGTTGTATGTAAACATCAAATAGAAATATTGTTTTGTATGCGTTTTGCAGCGCAGCGGAAAGAAAATATATAGATAAAGGAATTAGCAAAGAAACTCTTACTAATGAACCCAATTGTAAATGCTTACAAACATAAATACGTTTAATTATGCATTGAGCTGTAACTTACGAAGTCACTGTTGTGCGTAACGGAAGAAATCAAACAAACTTGTCAACAGGGAGGGATCCAAAAGACGAGTGTCAAAAACAGATGCCTTTATATATTTTTTTTCTTTCGCCGTTAGTTTATAAACATCTCTAATTATGATGTTGACAGGCAGTGAGAGGAGGGGGGTAAACTCCAAAGTACCTGGAACGGGTCGTTTTTTAATTCGAATTTCTTAAACGTGTATATATATATATATAATCTAGACATACAAACATATTTAGAAGAAAACTACATATGTATAAAGAGAAAGACGAACTAATAGGAGAGAATGGAATATTATATACCTCTACCTATATATGTGTGTGTATATATATGTATGTACAAACACACAAAGTAGAGAGAGAGAGAGAGAATGTTATTGGTGTTGTATTGTTTACTCATTTTCAAAGTTACGAAAGTTACTTCAACACAAACAGTATTAACAAATATAGAATACACACACACATAAAGAAAAACACATTAAGATATAAAAGTTATGGAAAGTTGCTTCGAAAAAAAAGTGATAATACTGATTGTAATAATTAAATATACAAATATGTGTTTGTATGTATACACACACACATATATATATATATATTATATATATATATATAATGCATGTATTTATATCACATATATATCGTATATTAAACTGAACAGCAACAGATATTTAGGGTTGTAGTAAAAAATATTAATAATGATTTCTTTTGCTCAAGGGCAACAAAAAGTAAATAGTAAAAAGTGTAGTAATTATTATTGCAAGCACACACCGATTATGTATAATTACATTATATATATAAATATTATAGATATAGACATCAACTGTAAATGGCAACAGATATTAATTGTAAAATAACAACACTAGTGGTGATGACAATAGCATATATAGTAAAGAAGTTGATTGAAGTTTGAAGTTAAATAAAGGAAGATATATAAAAACATAATATACAATTATAAACTTTATAAAAATACACAACATCTATTCGTAATACAAGTAAAAAACTAACAGAAGGAAAGAAAAATAAATTTAAAGGTGGTCTATATTTACTATTTCTCTTGCTTTGGTGAGATGACCACCAAAGCCTAATGTGCAACATTAAACAATTGGGTTAAATTTAAATGAGCCAAACTCACCCCAACCGACGCCATCTTCTCAAAATTGCGACTGGACTTAAACGAAAGCAGTCATTTGATTGGCTGTTAGCAGTCATGAGCTAGTCGCCCCCACCGTTCTCATTGGTCACTCTATTTCTCCCTCTCCCACTGCTTCTTTCCCTGTATTTCTCTTATTAACATTATGAATATTCACTCAGGTTTTAGTTATTGTTTTTGTTGTTGGAATTGTTTGTCTTCCTTGCTAATACATATTATTAGAAAGTTTTTAGTGTCATGGCTAACTTCTCCAGAGTTTTTATTTTAGTATTATTATGAAGTCCCGGAACTATTTACGTTCTACATACTAAAGAAAACCCACAACAAACAACATTTATGTTGATACCACTTACTTTAGCTATGCTATGCTGTTCTTTCATTTCGCTTATACAACTGTATTTTATAAATCTAATATTATAGATGTCTATTAAGTTATCTTTGATTGTCTAACTACCTACGTAACTTTCTCATATAGTCCATGTATGTGTTCGTTTGAGTTTTATATATAAATTTATAAATCTAATTCTCTTTCTCTCACACTAATAACATAAACGTATGCTCTGGAGTTATGGCTATAAATAGCTATAAATAAATAACGAGAAAAGTTAGTGGCAATTGTAAAGAAAATATCATCAATATCTCCACATAACCGAACATGCCATCAGATGTGACAAGTGCGACAATGTTTATATCTTTAGGGTGTGATTTTGTAATTGGTGAACACTGAATACCAAACACTTGCCATCCTTTACCCATCCCTCATTCTTCCTGTTTGCTGATGTTGATGATGCTTTTTCTTTTCTAATTTGGCTTCTTCGTCATTCAAAACAAATATGCTTTCCGTATATTATAAAGTATCTTTCTGAGAAAAACATATCATATATATATTATATATATATATATAACAATTTTAAAGCATTAAAAAAGTAAAAAATCTGATCCGGTCTTCTTTTTCATTGTGTGTCTGTATATACATATATAGAGTGAGGGAGAGATTTTGTGGAATTTCTTCTATCTCTGCGCTCTGAGTTCAAATCCAACTGAGGGCATCTTTTGCCTTTCATCCTTTCGAGGTCGATAAAAAATGTAGCAGTCCAGTGCTGGAGTTGATTATTCCTCTATGTCTCTTTCTCACTTTTTGTCTAATACTCCCTCTTCATATCTGGTAGAAATTTACTGTTCCGGATTTTAAAACCTGCCCATATATGTAATTATATATATATGGTTTGCCGTTAAAATAACACTGAATTAGCAAGCTATCCCCGAATAAAATCGGTTCTCTATTTTCTATTCCCTGTTTGTGTTCGCCGTGATCCTGTTATTTTATGGAACTAATTCTGCAATTAATATCTGATGAAATCACCTAAGTCTTGCATCATGATCAGCTGGGCCATCGAAATATTTATATATAGTCCGTATATATATATATATATATATATATATATAATATAATATATATAATATAATATATATAATATAATATATATATATATATATATATATATAATATAATATAATATATATATAATATAATATATATATAATATAATATAAATATATATAATATAATATATATATATATAATATAATATTATATATATATATATATATATATATAATATAATATAATATAATATATATTATATATATATATATAGTGACGAAAGATAAGTCAATTGCATGAACTCATAATCCTTTATTTCCTGCTTATATATATATATATATATATATATATACATACATATATATATATATATATATATATATATATATATACATATATATATATATATATATATATATATATATATATACATATATATATATATATATACATATATATATATATATATATATATATATATATATACATATATATATATATATATATATATATATATATATATATATATATACATATATATATATATATACATATATATATATATATACATATATATATATATATACATATATATATATATATATATATATATATATATATATATATATATATATATATAGTAATAATAATAAATATGATGACTAAGATCCAAAGAGGGCTCGATAAGGATAAATATATATCAAATATATAAGAACCCTAGAGCAAATATTTATTAAAATAACATTAAAGTTTAAGCAAAGAATCGCTGCTTTCACCCTTAACTGGATCTTATATATTCATCATCATCACTGTTTAACGTCCATTGTCCACGCTAGCATGGGTTAGACGAGCTGTTCCGTTGTGAGACAAGCCAGATCAGCTGACCGTGTCATACAGAACTGATTTGGGCTTGGTTTCTACGGCTGGATGCTCTTTCTGGTGCCAACCACATTTACAGTGTGTACTGGGCGCTTTTTGTCATAACACCTACACGACCACTTTACAGTGTGTAGTGGACGCTTTTTGCTGTGTCAACAACACAACCACTTTACAGTGTAAGGAATTAAAAATGATTTAGAAACTACTTTTTCCATCTATATATTTAATTATATACATTATTTTCCTGCCAGTACAGTCCCTAGATGAACAAAAGGTTGTTCTTCTACCCGTGATGTCACTACATGCTGCCAACAACCTTCATGGTAGTAGTAACTGACCTCTGGACATGGCTACCTCGAGTTTTTTGCATTTTAATAACATCCACTGACGAAACATTGCAGTATTTTGGCAGGCATATTTGCACTTATGCTGCCACTAGCTAGTAGATTATGAGTTGCATCCATTTGTGCAGTCTGCACTTGTAGAAACCCATCGGTCGAAGACAAAACTATGTGCAACTGCTCCATTACAAATATACATTTTGTTTGCACTCTGACATTGGTTGGCTTGTGTATACATTAAAACAATTTCTTATTGAATGAGTAATTGAGAGGAACTGAGATTATTGAAAATGTTTTTCCTGTAGCCTCGGTAACTAAACTATACATATATACATAGGAGATTGAATTTACAACCAATAGGGCTGAGAGTAAACTTAGACAAAAATAAAATGTTGGTAAGCAGGAAAGAAGACAGGACCTTCATCTCATCAGGGAAATGGCCATGCTCAATATGTAGAAAAGGATTAGGCTGAAACTCTATATGATGTACACAATACAAATCTTGGGTACTCAAGAGGTGCAGTGAGATAGCAGGTAAACTAACAGGAAAGGAATTATTTGTATATAATAGATGCACAAAGGTAATCGACAGGATATAAACCTTTTCCAATCACATGAAAGATCCATAGAAGTGGTTAATAGCTTCTTCTATCTGGGAGACCTAATTAACAGTGGAGGAAGGTGCTCTGAGAGGGTAATAGCTTGAATAAGGATAGGATGGAATAAGTTTAGAGAACTACTTCCACTGTTAACAACAAAAGGTTTCTCCCTACATAAAACAGGACAGCTGTATGATGTCTGTGTGCAAAGTGCAATGCTGTATGGTAGTGAAACATGGGCAGTGACTGTAAGCTAGAGAGAAATAAAGCAACCATGCTTCATTGGATATGCAATGTAAATGTGACATCATCATCGTTTAATGTCCATTTTTCCACAGTAGCATGGGTTAGATGAGTTGTCCCGTTGTGAGACAAGTCAGATCAGATGACTGTCTTGCTCACACAGAACTTTTTATGCCTTGGTTTCTACAGTTGGATGCCTTTCCTAACGCCAACCACATTTATATTGTGGACTTGGTGCTTTTTTTCATGATACCTACATGACCACTTTATAGTGTGGACTGGGTGTTTTTTGTCATGACACTTGCACGACCATTTTACATTGTGGACAGGGGGCTTATTATCATGCCACCAAAACAACCACTTTACAGTGTAGACTGGGTGCTTTTTGCATGACACCTACACAACCTCTTTACAGTGTGGACTGGGCACTTTTTGTTGTGAAACCTACATGACCACTTTTAATAATAAATATTATTTTGAATCTAGAAGCTGTAGATTAGTCTTTTATTCAGGGCATATTTACTGAAACCTAAAAACAGCCATTTATAAATACATACATTATTGTTGTTTAAAGCAATGTGAAGAAATAAGAACAAGATAGCAAAATATCAAATTTGCTTAAAATGATAGACATTTTGTTGCCTATTTTGGCCTTAATTTCTATCTGTATAACTTTCAAAGTATAGATATATAGGCATGTATGTAGACCAAGCTAGAGTTTAATTGATAAACTGACAGATAGTTAGATATACTATATGAATAAGTTAATTGAATCAACTAACAAATAATTGTAGACTGAGCTTTGTTGTAGGATAGGTTGTTAATGGTTCTAAGCATCGTAACTTAAACCTCTCACAACTCACATACCAACACATCTAGTGAGCAAATAGCAACATATTGAATGTCTTCTCAGGTTCTTCCCCCAAAAAATATGAGTGGACAACAACTATGCAGATAAGTTAAGATGTAAACTCCATGTACACCAATATTTCACCTTATAAACAGTCCAACAATGCATGGAAAGAAAACAAAAACTTGGTGCAGACTTCCTGTCAACAAACCTCAGATCTCTTGTTGAAAGGTATAACTTACTGATAGTCCAGCAGACTCAGTGTGATCCTAGCCACCCTGTCACTGGATGACTTAGAATGAAGAGGACTATACCCCAGGCAACATTTTTTTACTGTGCTAGAGAGGCATGAATGGTACTTTAGTACTCAGCCATTTCAGAGACAAGGCCATGAAAATATATGAAGCCTTCAATGCCATCTACAATATCAAAATTCAACATTAAACATGCTACATAGATGTCTCCCTTCATCTGTCTGATTTTAGTATGTCTTTCACTTCAGAGCAAGCCATTATCCAGTTCCACAAGAAAGAAGCAAAGAAAGACATTTTGTTTTCCCAGAGCAAGCCATCATCCAGTTCCACAAGGAAGCAAGAAAGACATTTTGTGTTCCATGTAGATTCTGCATAACTACAAAACCTAAATTACCACTTATCAAAGAATGAACTTGTCTGACATATGGACAAATGTGATGAGACCATGCTTAGAAAGCTTGGTAGAGATGATCTTCAGAGAATTGCTGTCTGCTGGAGGTTTTGGACAATACTCTATGAACCGAGTGGGCATTACAGGGGGAAGACAATGATTGTAGAGATCACAGACCACTAGGCCCTGATGTCAACCAGAGGAATGGCAACAGTAACAATGGTAGCAGTCATAAAAGGAAGGATGAAAGACAAATAGAGAAATAATCTTGATGTATATTAACCTAGTATATTAATCTAGATTGAAAACTGTTTTTAAAAAATCATATAAAGTGGTCCAGTCTTCCAGTTAAAGTGATGAGGTACGTTCACATACTTTGAAAATATTTATAACCCAACAACAATACACAAGCAACTTGCACACTTAGACAGTGCCTGCTCAGATCTGAGAGCAGATTTCCAAACAGCATCTGTTAAACATATTTAAAAACCGACATTGATTATAAAATCAATTGCATATGTGAAGAAAATTATATATTGGATCTACTAAATGCCAACTCCAGCACAGGGTATTAGAACATTTTTATAAAGCAACATCATCACCCAGTGTAGTGTTTCAACATAGAGAATTATATGAAGCAAACCTTATTAAAAGAAGTCTTAGTAGAACACACAGATGCTGAAAAACTCTGGAAAGCTAAAACCCTCCTTTAACCACTGGAGTGAACTGGACAAAGGGAAATGCATACACTGTATCTCTGAACTGTAAGTGTCTCCAACTCCATGGTCTGCTTGGATAAACAACTACATGCTTATGTTGGATGTTACATCAAGATGAGCTAACAACTGAAAACATTAACAACCTATCCAGCAATAAGTTTAACCCTTTAGCATTTAAACCAGCCATCTCTGGCCAGAATTCTCTTACCTCTTTCTGTTCAAACTGGACATAACTGACTGCTCATACTTATGTTAAGGTATTGTTCTCAAAATAAATAACATCAAAATTTCATAGATTCGATATTATGTGAGACTAGACCACCCGTAACCCATTGGGTCGCGTTCACTGCAAAATATTTTTTTAAAATCATGTTCACTTAAAAATAATTTTTAAATAATTAAAATATACACAGACATGTATATAACGTGAAATGAAACTGGAAGGCCCATATATATACATGTGTGTATGTATTTATATAAATGTGTGTGTGTATACACACATATATATATATATATGTGTGTATATATATATGTGGGTGTCTGTGATCTATATACACTGGTCATAGACACACACACACATATATATAGACACACACACTCACATATATATATATACACAACACCACCAACTCTCTCTTCTATTCTCCTTCTCTATGTCTCTCTTTCAATCTACTCTCTCACAACCACTATCTCTTTCTCTCTCTCTCTCTCTCTCTCTCTCTCTCTCCCTCTCTCTCTGTTTATAAAGGTACCCAGAAAAACCCCATATCTTGGGAACCAGTGCTTCGATTTTACGCAAAATTTGTTTTATTCCGTTTGTATCGCCATTCAAGGGGCAACTTCCTTTCAAAGTATTTTCCCATTATTTGCCCTTTTGGCTGTATTACATTACAGACAAGCAAGCAAACAATCACAGAGTTTTAGTAGTATACTAGACCACCCATGACTCATTGGGTCACGTTCACTTCAAAATATTTTTTAAAATCATGTTCACTTAAAAATAATTTTTAAATAATTAAAATATACAGACATGTATATAATGTGAAATGAAACTAGAAGGCCCATATATATACATGTGTGTATGTATATATATAAATGTGTGTGTGTATACATATATATATATGTGTGTGTGTGTATATACATATGTGGGTGTCTGTGATCTATATACACTGGTCTTAGAATACACACACAAATACACACAGACACACAGACACACACACACACACACACACACACACACACACATATATATATATATATATATATATATATATATATATATATATATATATATACATGGAGGCACATGGCTTAGTGGTTAGAGCATTGGGCTTGCAATCGAAAGATTGTGAGTTCAATTCTCAGACCGGGTGATGTGTTGTTTCCTTGAGCAAGACACTTTATTTCACATTGCTCCAGTTTACTCAGCTGTAGAAATGAGATGATAGGGACTGGGATCCCTATCCTTCCACTGCAAAATGGTCGTGGAGGTGCCACGGAAAAAAAGCACCCAGCACTCACTGTAAATGAGGTTGGTGTTAGGAAGGGCATCCAGCTGTAGAAATCAAGCCAGAATCATTTCCCGTCCCACCCTTGCAAGCAGGGAAAAGCGGACGTAAAATGATGATGATGATGATGATACACACACACTCACATAAATATATATACACAACACCATCTCTTTCATTCTCCTTCTTTGTCTCTTCTCCCTCTATCTATGTCTCTCTTTCTCTCTGTTTATGAAGGTACCTAGAAAACCCCCATATTTCGGGAACCTGTGGTCTGATTTACACAAAACTTGTTTTATTCTATTTGTATTCCCATTTCAAAGTCAACTTCCTTTCAAAGTATTTTCCCATTATATGCCCTTTTGGCTGTATTACATTACAGACAAGTAAGCAAGCAATCACAGACTTTTAGTATTATACTAGACCACCCGTGACCTGTTGGGTCACATTCACTTCAAAATATTTTTTTTAAATCACTTAATAATAATTTTTAAATAATTAAAATATCCACAGACATGTATATAATGTGAAATGAAACTGGAACGCCTATATAAATATACGTGTGTATATATAAATGTGTGTGTATACATATATATATATATGTGTGTGTGTGTATATACATATGTGGGTGTCTGTGATCTATACACACTGGTCATAGACACACACATATACACACACTCACATATATATATATATTTGTTAACACTAAATCCCTCCCCCATGAAGAATGCACCTCCCAACATAGACTGATAATTAGCGACCTCATAGTCAGGACGAGACGTACTAGACAGCAGAAGAGGACTATCCTCAGGAGAAAAATATGGAAGCTAAAGGACCCCATAGCCAGAAATAAATTTCAAAGCATATTACTTGATGCTTTCGACAGTAAGGAAGAGCAATTAGAGTCGTATAATATAGAGGAACAGTGGGAATTCCTGAAAGCAAACCTGCTGACGGCGGCAGACGAAGTCTGTGGCTGGAGCAGGCCTGTAGGTAGGAGGAGAGTAACATGATGGTGGAACAGTAAGGTGGAGGAGTCAATTAAGACCAAAAAGCAGGCTTGGAAAGTATGGCGGGATGGGGGAAGTAGAGAAGACTATCAAGTGGCCAGGAGGGAGGCTAGGAGACAAGTGTACTTCGCAAGAAGGGAAGCAGAGGAAAGAAAGTTCAAGCATGTTCTACAACGTGAGGACCAAAAACGTGAGGTGTTCAGGATTGCTAGGCAATGTGTCAAGGAAAACCGTGATATTGTCGGGGAGAAGTGTGTACTTAATGATGATGGCATACTTGCCATCACTGACGCTGATAAGAAGGTAGCTTGGAAGTGTCACTACGAAAGGCTTCTAAATGAGGAGAACAAATGGGAAAAAGACAGTCTCCCCCACATCGACCCAATAGAGGGACCAGCAGTGTTAATTGAAGGTAGTATAATAAGTAAGGCAATCAAAGATATGAAGACGGGTAAGGCGGCTGGGCCTTCGGAAATAGTTGCTGAGATGCTGAAAGCCTCTGGAACGGTGGGACACACCATGGTCGCCCGGATAGTAAACCAAGTCATACAGAATGGGTTGTTCCGAAGGACTGGCATAGCAGCATCATCATTAACTGTTACAAGGGTAAAGGAGATGCCCTAGATAGGAGTAACTATAGAGGCATTAAATTAATCGACCAGGTCATGAAGGTCACAGAAAAAGTAATAGCGCAACTAATCAGAGAGAGAATTGATCTAGATGAAATGCAGTTCGGGTTTGTGTCAGGCAAAAGTACCACAGACGCTCTTTTCATTGTACGACAACTACAGGAGAAGTACCTAGCTAAAAGTAAACCCCTATACTTAGCTTTTGTTGACTTGGAGAAAGCCTTCAACAGAGTCCCCCGTTCCATTATCTGGTGGGCTCTTAGAAAACTCGGTGTTGACGAATGGCTTGTGAGAGCTATACAAGCTATGTATAAAGAAACAGTCAGCAAGGTTAGAATTAACAACGAATATAGTGAAGAGTTTAGCGTAAAAGTTGGTGTCCATCAGGGCTCTGTTCTTAGCCCCCGACTATTTATTATTGCCCTTCAGGCTATAACAGAGGAGTTCAAGACCGGCTGCCCATGGGAACTCCTATACGCAGATGATCTAACGCTCATAGCTGAATCAATGACCGAGCTAGAGAAGAAATTCCAAACATGGAAGCACGGCCTAGAATCAAAAGGCCTTAAAATTAACCTGGCTAAGACTAAAGTTCTAGTTTGTAGGAAAGAAAATAAGGCGGCGGTCCCTTCCGGGAAATGGCCATGCTCAGTGTGTAGGAAAGGCATAGGTAGAAACTCCATTTTATGTCCCAAATGCAAAGTATGGGTGCATAAAAGATGTAGTGGGATCACAGGTAAGCTAACTAAGAACATAGATTTTACATGTGGCCGGTGCTCTGGTGCAATAAGTAGCAGCAAGTGCCCACAAAATACTAGCCCTTTCAATTGCGCAGAGGGTTCTATAGAAATAGTGGACAGCTTCCGTTACCTGGGTGACAAAATCAGCAGTGGGGGAGGGTGCTCTGAAAGTACAGTAGCTAGAGTCAGAACTGGATGGAAAAAGTTCAGAGAGCTTATACCACTATTAGCCGCTAAACGGTTCTCCCTAAAAATGAAAGGCAGGTTGTATGGTGCCTGCATACGAACAGCAATGCTGCATGGCAGTGAGACCTGGGCATTGTGTGCAGAGGATAGTAATATACTTGAACGGCTAAGCATAAACGAACTAAGGAAAAAATTAGAAATAAGAGGGATCAGATGTTGTTTACTCGAGAGAAGGCTACGTTGGTATGGTCACGTGATGCGCATGAAAGACGACAGCTGTATAACAAAGTGCAGGGCAATAAAGATAGATGGTAGCCACGGAGTAGGCAGACCCAGAAAAACCTGGGACGACTTGATAAATTCCGACCTCACACGCTTACACCTCTCCAAGACAATGTCACTGGACCGAGACCTTTGGCGGTACTCAGTAATAGAGAAGACCCGCCTTACCTAAATACAAAGTAAAACCTACTACAGTCAGTAGGCATCTCTAACAAAACACACCCTCCGTCCCACCACCCCCACCCCATCCACACCTCCCCTTTCAATGTAAAGTTATGTTGGTGCCACAACATCCAGGCCGAAACAAATGAGATCGTGTAGGTGTCACGACAAAAAAACACACAGTCCACGCTGTAATGTGGCCGTGTAGGCAACACGGTAAAAACCTCCCAGCCCCACACTGTAAATGTGGTTGGTGTTAGGAAGGGCATCCAGCTGTAGAAAACCCGCCAGACAGTCCACGCTGTAATGTGGCCGTGTAGGCAACACGGTAAAAACCTCCCAGCCCCACACTGTAAATGTGGTTGGTGTTAGGAAGGGCATCCAGCTGTAGAAAACCCGCCAGACAGTCCTATGCAAGCAAGACAATCACTCTTGCCTCAAGTAGGAAAACCCCCGTCCAAACCCATGCAAGCGTGGAACACAGACGTTAAACGTTGATGATGATGATGATATATACAACACCACCAGCTCTTTCTCTTTCATTCTCCTTCTTTGTCTCCTTCCCTTTCTCTATGTCTCTCTTTCAATTTACACTCTCACAACCACTATCTCTTTCTCTCTGTTTATCAAGGTACCCGGAAAAACCCCATATCTCGGGAACCCGTGCTCCGATTTACGCGAAACTTGTTTTATTCCATTTGTATTCCCATTTCAGGGTCAACTTCCTTTCAAAGTATTTTTCCATTATTTGCCCTTTTGGCTGTATTACATTACAGACAAGCAAGCAAGCAATCACAGAATTTTAGTAGTATATAGATAGATAGATAATTATGTAAGATAAAGTGTTTACCATGAAAATACAATAGTAAATATAGAGAAATGTAAATGCTAAAGGGTTAATAGTTATTTGTTAGTTGGTTCAATTTAATTTTACTTACTCTCGGGTTTCGAATAATTCTGTTGTTTTTTTTCGTTTTTTTAAATATATATGTAGCGAAACCTCTTGGCACATACTGACTCTCGAATGATATCTAGCTACTATTTCTCTTTATCTCGGTTGGCGTCAGTCTGGAGAGCCTGGGTAGCTTGAGGTGAAGTGAGATAAGTTTTTCTTTAAGTCATTCGACTCTGGTTCCTTGGGAGAGAACCATCACTTCGACTTGCTCAAGCAAGTAGCGAGATGTAGCACTTAGCAAAATACTATGTCTCTGTTGAGAAGGGCCCGACAGCAATTCTTCCATCAGCACTTCAACCACACACAGAATCATCTGCCTCTTCATATAGACAACACAGCTTCCTTGCACTGCGAGCTTACTACTATCTAAGCTGGTATGTACATCCTGAAACAACTTTTCACTTTTTAAGAATGCATGGTCCCGTAAATCTTAAGGGAGTCATAGGGTCGCCATATTAACATACAGCGTTTCTAGGGTATTTTAAAACCTGGTGAAGCCCATCTCTCCAGGTCTGAATACAACAGATTTCTTCAAGAGAAGGATAGAGAGGGTGAGAGAATGGAAGTGAGAAAGAGGTATAGAGGAAGAATCGACCTCAGAACTAGACTAGTACATTTTTATCAACCTCGAATGGATGAAAGGCAATGTTGACCTCGGCTGGATTTGAACTCAGAGAGCAGAAAGCCAAACGAATACTGCAAAACATTCTATCCAATGTTCTAACGACTCTGCCAATTCGCCTGAGGAAGTGCCCCGAGAAGTTGAATCTTTTCACCTTGTTTGCGGGACGCAGCTGAAATATACCGTAAGGCCAAGGGTGTGTGTTTTGCCAATACTTTTTTCTTTCTTTTGAGATTCTGTATCTTTATTGATAAACACAATTTATAAGTTAGTATGTAAACACAATTTAAAGAAGTAAAAAAAGAAAAAGTGGGAAAAGACACGCACACTTAATCACACAACACACATTTCTGAAGCATTATAGCGTGTGATAACGAGACTAGGGGACTGGAATAAACAAGCACCCCCGCAAGCATCAGCTTATGCATTGGTAAGGCGAACCGCCAACAATGAAAAGAACCTCGTTGTGAGCAGACCAGCTCCCCAAAACGTCTCGAACGCTATAGGCTGGGGGGAAATACTTTGCTGATAATTCCTGATATTTTAGAATTTGTCTTCTGATCGGCTTCAAATGCAGTGACCCTCACCTTGGCCGCACTATCCAGGATGTGGGAAGGAGCAAGTGTCGGTAACTGTGACGTCCCAAAAGAGATATCTGTCTCTTACACCGGGACAAAGGGGAAGACCATCTGACCTCTTCTCATTAACCCTGGGCAATCCAGCTTGTTCCAGAATTGAGGAGATATTGACACGAGTCGAAGCTTGTTTGATAACGAGCGAAGCAACCTGAATTTAGCCGGCGAGACACTCCATGAAAACCTATGGTATCATGAGGCCTTCGACTCTGAGTGTCATCCAGACCGAAAAGGCCACTGGTGTTAATCACAGGCAAAGCATCAACCCAATCCCTCGAGAATTTAGCACATGCAGAAAGTAAAAAATTTACGCTTACCTCGAATATAAAAGTTATCCTTGTGCCTGTGTGTGTGACGAAAAGAAGCTAATTAGAGCAATTTGGATACTTTTTTGCGAGTCGACAATTTTAATAACTTCACCGAACAAAATGACGCGATCTAAATGGCAAAAGATTTTATACAAAGATCAAGGAGTTAGTGATAATTATGTTGATGAAACATTTTTGGAAGAACTCAGAAAAAATCGTACGTAATTACATTTAAACATCCGTGTAGTATTAATTAATACGTTTTCATTGATACACAGATTGTCCCTTATTTATCAATAGAATCCTTCTTTCTTGTCATAGTGTTTGCTACGGTGTAGTTTCGTTGTTGTCAAGCACCCACATACAACGAATGAATTAATATAACAAATTAAAGTTATATGTTTGTCAAAGAACAGTGTTTTTTCTGGCAATCTTTCGCATTAGGTAATAATAATAATGAAATTATTGTGTAAAGTGCTCAGGTGCACCACAACTCGTCAATATAGTACATAGAATAATACACAAATGCCAGGGAAGTACATGTTTGTATGTGTTAGCTGTAGTGTTGGCGGATCTCGGGAAGCATGGAGGCCTTAAAGGATGCAGTGTCTCGACAGCTAACAACTGATGCAGGTAGTTTGTTCTATGCTTCAGCAACTCTGAGCGTGAAAAAATGTTTCCGAAAGTCATGGGAACTGTGCTGTTTTCTTACTTTGTGGGCATGTCCACGTGTGTTAGATAGATGGCTTTGCTGTAAATACACGGAAAAAGAGATACAGTAATGTTCAGGCTTGCATGTTTCTATATTTCCTTTTCTTTTACTAATAAATGTTCGGAATTTACATAATTAGATACAGTTCGTTTTAATGTTATTGTGAATGGCGATTACAAAGGCTTGTAAATTCTTTATTATCAACATGAAATAATGATATAATGCTTATAGAATGAAAATATAGACACAAATAATAAATACTGCACTTAATGAATACTTTTTACAGGATGAAAATATAAACACATATAATAAATACAATTAATTATTGCTATGAACCTTGTAAATATAATGCACAACAATATGTGTATGTGTCTAATGAAAGCAATACTCCAAACATCTAAACTTTTTAAAAATAGTCCCACACGTTCAAAAAAGCAGACAGATCAAATCACTAAACATAAATAAACAGTTAAAGAGAAATTCTCTCTTAATCGGCCACTAGTCATATATAAATCTTTACATACTGGGTTACACAAACTATTATCGCTGAAATAATGGTTTATAATTTCTTTTTTAAAATAATCATTTCTAATTTAATCACCGTAATAATTGTTTCTACTTTTGACACAAGGCCAGCAATTTGAGGGGAGCAGAAAGTCGATTAAATCGTAACCAATGCATTACTGGTACTTTATTTTATCGACCCCGTAAGGATGAAAGGCAAAGCTAACCTCGGCAGAATTTGAACAGTGTTTAATTGATGTAAATTCAGAATGATTTATAAGTTAAAGAAAAGGAAATATTGCAACAGCATAAAGCATCGTTTTTATATCTTTTTTCACGTATCTGCGGGAAAGCTGCCAGTTGAATTCATAAGGTGCCGCCAACAAATGAAAATAACCATCTGAATGTAAACAAATTATTACGTACTTTATTAGGCAAATTAGACTGAGTATGTTTTATTTCACTGGTTATCGATGACGACGGTGATGATAATGATGTCTTTATTTAGCGACACAGGGCTGAGCTGAAGAAAAAAATATTAAGGACGGTATAGGACGGTACAATGTGGGGGTTTATCATATAAGAAGTATGGTAACAGAAAACAACAATGTAAAGAAGAAAATTCCCCAACAGGAGGAAAATTTCCGATGGTCACTCGTGGAGAAAGCTCACAAAATTCCACGGTCACCATGACCGCCAGGTCAAGTGTCCTTTCTCAGCTGTCCTCCAAATCTATAGGCGCATACTCAGAGCCGTTCACTCGGATCATGTTCGCTACTCTCATCCACCTTTCATAAACTGGCTGAATGGCAGCACTTCCTTGCACCATAAATCCCTCAAAACACAAGAATGCTCATAGGCGTCCTAATCATTCGTTTAATACACATAACCCTAAGGTTTTGAAGGCAGTTCACTGCTGATATTTCCTTAAAAGATAAGTCTTCAGATTTGATCTGAAAGCCGACACAGATAGTAGAGGAAAGTCATTTCAGAGGGCTGGAGCCGGTTTATAGAAAGCCCGATCACTGGAGTGATACTATGAGATGTCCATTCCTACTTGATCTCAAACATATTGATGACTTTTTCACGGAGTAGTTCATGTACAGCATGAATGTTAATGTTATTCGGCCTTTTACAAAAAGCCAGTGCAGACCCCTATGTTCAGAGTTTTAGTCGTATATCTTTCTTTTAATTGTTAGCCCCAATTTATTTCCCCCAAAATTGTTTTTGTCCCACCAGCGAACATTTTTCTACATGCTTAAATATTTCTCTATTTCTATTGTTTATACTTTGCCAAGGAAGTTTAATAAGACCGAAACATCTGGAGTTGTGATGTCTGCTAAAAATAACACTATTCTTTACCTCATAGCATAACTGATTTTAAATTGGAAATTTGTTGCATTAATTTACTTAAAAAAATATATTTTAATTTAAAAATATATAAGATCAAAACAAAATATTGTTGAGTGCAGTTTGGTAGATGGAAATTGCAGAAACTTGTTTTATATGAATGTTTTATATGAAGGATTAGGGAAATGAAAAATGGTAAGGCTGCTGGACCATCGGGAATAGTTGCTGAGATGCTGAAGGCATCAGGGGACGTAGGCACTAAACTGGTTGCACGCATCATCAATCAGGCTATATATGGTGGTGTCATACCCAAAGACTGGTGCAGCAGTATTCTCATAAATTGCTACAAAGGTAAAGGGGATGCTCTGGCGAGGAGCAATTCTAGGGGTATAAAACTGATGGATCAGGTTATGAAAGTGGCAGAAAGGATTTTAGCGCAACTAATTAGAGAAAGGGTCAAACTAGATGAGATGCAGTTTGGTTTTGTGCCTGGGAAGAGTACAACAGATGCCCTCTTCTTGGTGAGACAATTGCAAGAGAGGTTCTTAGAGAAGAATAAGCCACTATACTTAGCCTTTGTTGACCTAGAGAAGGCCTTTGATAGGGTACCCCGATCTGTCATCTGGTGGTCCCTAAGGAAGCTAGGTGTTGAGGAATGGCTTGTGAGGACAGTGCAAACTTTGTACAGAGGTACTCTCAGTAAAGTCAGGGTAGGAATGGAGTTTAGTGAGGAATTCCAGATACAAGTAGGAGTACATCAAGGTTCGGTCCTCAGCCCGCTCTTGTTCATTATAGTCCTCCAAGCCATAACAGAGGAGTTTAAGACTGGCTGTCCATGGGAACTTCTCTATGCTGACGATCTGGTTCTTATAGCAGAATCAGTAGAGGAGCTAGAGAATAAATTCTGGCTATAGAAACAGCAGTTGGAAGCAAGAGGACTGAGAGTGAACCTAGCTAAGACAAAAGTGTTGATGAGTAGAAAAGAGGACAAAACTCTGATTCCGTCAGGGAAATGGCCCTGTTCGATATGCAGAAAAGGAACTGGCATAAAATCTATAAAATGCACACAATGCAGATCCTGGGTACACAAGAGATGTAGCGGGATAGCAGGCAAACTAACAGGTAGGGAGAAATATGTATGCAGTAGATGTACAGGGAAATTAGACAGTAGAAGTCACATTGATAGACACATTTTTCAAATGCAGGAGGGCGCTATAGAAGTGGTGGATAGCTTCCGGTACCTAGGAGATCAGATTAGCATGGGAGGAGGGTGTTCCGAGGCCATAGTATCTAGAATAAGGACGGGCTGGAAGAAGTTTAGGGAGCTGCTTCCTCTGTTGACGAAGAAGTGTTTCTCGCTGCGTACGAGAGGCCGGTTGTATGATGCCTGTGTGAGGAGCGCGATGCTGCATGGTAGTGAGACATGGGCAGCAACTGCAGAGGATATGCGACGGCTGGAGAGAAATGAGGCAAGCATGCTCCGTTGGATGTGCAGTGTAAATGTGCGTGAACGACCCAGCATAAATGTGTTGAGAGAGAAACTGTGTCTGAGAGGGATAGAATGTAGTGTACGGGAGAGGAGACTGAGGTGGTATGGACATGTGATGCGCATGGAGGATGACCGATGGGTGAAGAAGTGCCAGGAAATGCCAGTTGAAGGAAGACGTGGTAGAGGTAGACCACGAAAAACATGGGCGGAGGTGGTGAGAACAGACCTCAGATCATTGAAGCTCACGGTGGAGATGACGAGTGGAGAGATGCTGTGCTGAATAAGACCCGTCCCACCCTTGCAAGCAGGGAAAAGCGGATGTAAAATGATGATGATGATGATGCTGTGTCAGTGACTATGTTTATGTTTGCACCAGTGTTGTCTTTTATATGCCCCAACTTCATGTTTAAACGAATAGAGATCAGGTTAGTGTTGGTGCTGGATTGACAGTATTGGTAGAGCGTCGGACCACATGCTTTATGACATAGAGTTACTTGACTTGTTACAAACAGCAGTCAGTCTCCCTCAAACTACACCCGTGAGAAAAACCAAGGATGGATTAGTATCTTTTCCAAACACTTCATACTGTGTAAACTAAGAAAAGCTACATATAACTCCCATGACACACTGTGTATAGTAAATAACATTAGATGAATGAGACATGGTACTAACAATAAAGTTAGTATACGAAGGAAAGGACTTAATGAATAATTCAGTCCTTGTCAGACAATTCCTGAAAAAAAGAAAATTATGGACTTGTCATGGCTTGAATTTATATTAAACAACAAATAGTGGGGTTGATATAACTAAACCCTGGTATAACCTCAGCCCAATGACTGAAATTAGTAAAAACACACAATGAGTGTTACTTGCTATGGTTTTTATTTTATTACAAAATCACTAATTAGAATAATGTATAATATCAAAGGACTCTTCAGTTGTGTCATTTTATAAACCTTTTTGTTTCTAGTGTATGTTCGATCCTATAATTACTGGACTGCTGCTCAAGAGTCTGGTACATTTACTCAACAAATGTGCAGGTATGTTATGATGTGGACACTAAACATTTAATTCTTTTATCATTCATTCTCACTTTCCATTAGTTCTCTTCAGTTTCTTTGTAATTGTGCTTTTTCTTTACTTCATTTCTATCAATTTGCTTTAATATTTTCTCTATCGTCCATAATAATTCAAACTTGATGTCGTCCATATTTCATGTTAATTTTAATGAGGTGTATTAATTTGATATTCAGATTATAACTTGAAAAAAACCCCCCAAAAACATAAATTTAAAGTAATATAGCTAATATAAAGAAATGTGAGGTATGTAATAAAAGACTAATAAGTTTCGAAAGGCTGGTACAAGATGGTAGAAATATATACAGGGGCAAAGGATGAGAAATAAAACAAAACAAAGTAATGTTTTACCTAATATATTTCAACATGATATTTCAACATGATATTTTCAAATGTGAACGGAAATGGTTCACTAAGTAAAATATTACTTTGTTTTGTTTTATTTGTCATCCTTTGCCATTTATATATTTGTACCACATTGTACCAGCTTTCATTTATTAAAAGATTTATTTTATTTATTTTTGGTTGACTGGATGTAATTGAAAATTCTTTAAATATATAATTCCTCTTTAATTAACGAAGGAATATTAAATGTAGGAATAGGTGTGAATATAGCAAAAAACTTGAGTTAGATGTTTTTCAGTACTTAGTTTTATGTTAAATTTTACTGTAGTCTACTTTGATTGTCACTATTCTGGTCATGTTAACCCTTTCATGACCACATTTCTAATGAAATACACTGTATTTTAATTAATTAATGAAGAATTTTGAGGGATTTACTAAAATTATTAATTATTTCATTACTAAGATAGTAACTTAATGTGGTTTTATTTCAGAGAACCAGAGCTGGTTTTGGCCAGGTTGGTAACTAAAGGGTTAGAGTAATTTACTGGGATCAGTCTAATAAGTTATATTTTACTCCTTCAAAAATTTACTTTGTGCTTTTAGAGAAATTAAATCAATATTAAATTTCTATATTTCAGTGTTTGTATTTTTGTTGTTGTCTTCATATACATGGATCAAGAAAAGTTGAGTCCTCAAATTCTTTTCCTGGTTTCTTCTGTTTTAACCCTCATTGGTTATTGTATTAAGTTTATCATTCAAGACAAACAAGAAATTAACAATAAAAGAACAAGTAAGTAAATTTACAGTTTCATCATTATCACCATTTTGACATTTATTTTTAATGTTGGTATAATCTTAAACAGGATTGACATGCGCAGCCGAGCTTGAAATTATATCAAGACGGGTGGGTGTGAAATCAGTTGGCTGAAATTTGCAGACAATATGGTCTTACTTGACAGAAGGTGATTTCTGACTTGCACTCGATAGGTTTGATGCTGAGTCCTGCATGACTGGAATGAAAATCAATGCTGCGAAAACTGAGAGACTTGTCCTCTCAAGGAAGCCTGTGCTGTGCACTCTATATGTGAATGGAGTTTCACTGAAGCAGGTAGAGAAGTTCAAGTATCTTAGAACCGTGTTCATGAGTGATGGGAGGCAGGAGGTTGAATGAAGTGCAAGAATTGCAGGAGCTGGTGCAGTAAAGCGCCAGCTTCACCATTCAGTAATCAGAAGAATGGAGGTAGGCGTAAAAGCCAAACTCACTATCTTCAATTCGGTATTCTTGCCAACCCTTACCTATGGTCATGAATTTTGGGTAATGACCAAAAGAATATGATCACGAATACAAGCAGCCGAAATGGGGTTCCTTCAAAGTGTCTTTGGAGTAATATTACTTGATAGAGTGCATAGCTTGGAAATCAGAGAGTCACTCCAGGTAGAACTGAATTGAGAGATCACAGCTCTGAATCTATGGTATGTGGTTAGAGTGCCCCAGGAAAGAATTGTTGGACAGATTTTACAGGCAAAACCAACCAACAGGAGACCCAGATGCAGACCCCGAGCAAGATGGCTGAATAACATTGATGAGCTTGGCTAGTCTTGCTTCGGGGTCCAGCCAGATTAATTGGAGATGGTTGCTTCTGACAGGACCTGCTGGAAGGAGTGTCTGAGGACTCTGCCCCCACGACCCTCTCAGGAATAAGTGGGAGAAGAAGAGTAGTAGTTTAACTAGCTTTTACAACACATTATTAAACGGTGATGATTATTACCAAAAGAACATAATTCCTGTATTTTTTCTCCCTTGCTGCATTTTATTGATGTAATTCTTTTAAGCCATAGCTCAAAATTCATGACTGCTATTTAACCCCTAAAAACTTTATGACATCTTATTTTAGATTTGTAACATATAGTGTACACAGTTGAAATGAAGAGCTGAATTTATTCTATTGCTGACACTGCTGTGTTTTTAACAAAACCATAAATACAATGATACTGTTCATAAAAAGTAACAATACTTTTATTAGGGACTATTTCATCAGTTTGCTGTGCTGTTTTCAAATATCATCATCACCACCACCACCACCAGTGGTTGTGTAGGTGTCATACAAAAAGCACCCAGCCTACAGTGTAATGTGGTCATGTGGATATCATGACAAAAACACTATGTCCACTCTGTAAAGTAGTCATGTAGCTGTCATGACAAAAAGCACCCAGTACACACTGTAAATGTATTTGGCGTTAGGCAGGGCATCCAGCCGTAGAAATCTAGCCAGAAACAGTCCTATGTCACCTGACCCAACTTATCTCTAATAGGACAATCCCATCTAACCCATGCCAGTGTGGAAAGTAGACGTTAAATGATGATGATGATGATGATAATAATTGAGATAAATATCTGAGAATTTAATATTTCTAAATATATTTTATTGCAGAAATGGATGATCTGAAGACAGCGGTAATATTTGTATCATTCAGTTTAATTCTGTGTCCTGTACTTGTATCTTTGACACAAACCATCAGTACAGATACCATTTATTGTATGAGTACAGTAATGTTGCTCTCCAATGTTCTATTTCATGATTATGGGCCTCATTCTGCTGTGTAAGTATATGGGACTTTTAAAGATAATTCCACGGTTTGTAATTATATAACACAATTTGTTCCCCTGCAATACAAGAAACCTGTATAAAGATTGTCATTACTAAGGTATTAAAATTGAGAAAAAAGTTTCATAGTATCCACTACTTACCTTTCCTTATTCTGGTATCAATAAAATAAAGTACCAGTGAAGTACTGAGGTTGATATAATCAACTTTGCTCCTTCCACCAAATTTGCTGGCCTTGTGCCTAAATTAGAAATCAATATTATCATGAATAGTTCATAGTCTAAAAATGTCTGAAGTCTGTCTTAAGCCAGAAGGCTCATCAGGCCAGTGCTTATCTCAGTTTCATGGCATGAAGCGACTGAGAGTACAAGACTTCCTCCTGGACAGGATGCTAGTCCGTCAAAGGGTTAAATCCCCAGCTATTGCTGGTACTCATTTTCAGCTGAGTATACTGGAACAACCTGAAATAAAGTTTTTTGTTCACGAAGACAACACGCAACCCAGCCCAGGAATTGAACCCACAACATTATAATTGTAAGTCCAACACCCTTACCACTAGGCCACGCACCTTCACTAATAGTTCATAGAGTTCAATAAATTCAGTTTCTTTGATGAAAGAAGAATCAAATGTATCAGGCCATTACTCTGAGAATGAAGAAAAAAGAGAAAGTGGTGTTCAGTCCAAGCAAACATCTTCCCATCTCTTCAAACAAAGGATAAGATTTGAAATGTTAAATTTTTTACTCCTTATGGCAGTTGAACTTAACACTTCATAGTTGCATGAGTTGGGTTCTTGTTTTTTCTGGGTTTTTTTCTATTGCTAAGAGAAAAGGTGTTGATAGATTTTGTTGTAATGGGTGAGTTACATAACACTCATCAGTTTGACAATGCTGCTGCTGCTTATATAGGCAGGGAATTGGTGAGTCATTAGCACGTCGGATAGAGTGATTATTGGTATTCATTCTAACTCTTTGTGTTCTCTGAGTTCAAATCCTGTTCAGGTTAACTTTGCCTTTCTTCCATTTAAGATCGATTAAAAAAGTACCAGTCAAATAATGGGTTGATTCTTCCTCTCTATATCTCTTTCTCACTTCCATTTTCTCACTTTCTTTCTCTGGAAGAAATCTGCTGTATTCAGACTTGGAGAGGAGATGGGCTCCATCAGGTTTAGAAAATGCCCTAGAAACTCCATATGTCAATATAGTACCCTTAGTACCCTTAGGAGTTTAAGGACTATGCATGCCACCAGGCGATACCTGCTAAAAGCTAGATTAATTAGACCATTGTGTCAAACTGTCAACTTAATATTTTCATTCAGTAATTCTAATCAATAAATCAATAAAAATTTTGAAGCCTTTCAAATTTTAAAAATCTTTTATAAAAAGCTCATTAAAAAAAAATTTTTAAATGAAATTTATTTCAAACTGTTTACGTGTGCATTGTCAATTAACTTTAAAATTATAATTTTTGTCTATTAATACATTGGTTTTATGAGAAATATTTTTCTGTTTCTTTTAATTTTTCTTCAACAGAGTGTCAAGTCCTTTGTCATTGAATGCAGCCATTTTTGCTGCTGTTTGTTTAGCTTCAAGACTTCATACACCTCTACATGCTTTCTCAATTGTAACATTTGCACTAGAAATCTTTGCATTGTGGCCCATGCTCCGAATAGAGCTTAAGGTAATGATAAACGCAAGTATAGTTAATGATTGTTTTAATAATTTTATTGCTTTAATAACACTGGCCAACAAAATTTTGCTTTTTTTCTGCTGACCTTCAGGTTTTCACTTGGCCAACAAAGAGGGTATACAAAATATCCATGTTTCTTATGTTTATGGGATAGCTGAACAAAAGACAAACATGAAAAACTGATGTGTTAGGGGAAAATGGATGTCATATTTGAAATCAGCACCTCAAAATTAGCTAAAAAAAACAACAAAACTTAAGTCAGCAAAAAGTGTGTTGACCAGTGTAATTAATACAATAAGTTGTTTTTATGATAAAGAATAAAGCTCTTTGGTAAGCAGAGTGGATCATTGTTTTAATGCTCGCTGTTGGTTTGACTTGCATCTCTTGCAAAACTGTTTTCTCATGTATCTAAATTGTTTGTTATCTCACTTGTGTGCCTCTAATGTTTTTATGGGATATCAATTAATTGAACTAAATTCTTAAAACATTTTTAAACATTTATAGAAATATTTTATCACTTATTATAAGTTGAATAGTTCTAGTTGAAAAATGTTCAAACATTGTTGGATCAAGCTGCGTTTAATAGCTGCATGATCCTTTAAAGTTCCATCATCACAATGGAGGGTGCGTGTGTGTACATGTTTTATATAGTTAATGTAAGTTAATGCATAGTGGACTGGCCGTTTTTTTATCATGGCAGCAAAATGACCACTTTACAGTGTGGACTGGGTGCTTTTTATCATGGCACTAAATCGATCATTTTACAGTGTGGACTGGGTGCTTTTTTGTTGTCACCAAGTCATTCATTTTACAATGTGGACTGGGTGCATTTTATCATGGCATCAAGACTTCATATTGTTCATCTCCTGGGTATAACAGTTCATACAGTAATTGTTTTTCTAGATCATTGGTAATAAATAGTTCACAAAGTATTTCAGTCTGGTACAAGTAGGTGACTAATTTATGTTATATATTATTGATATAAGACTCTGTTACAATGTGATTGTGATGTGTATGAAATAACTAATATATTTACTCAATGCACTATTTAACTATGCATTAAAACTTGTGCATTAAAAGACATCTGCTAACAAAATCCAAGAATAGAAATTGTATATAAATATTCCATAACATTTACCAAGCTTTTGTCTTTAGACTGTTGTACATAATAACTTCTAAAACAGTAAAATACTGTATTTGAATACTTGATTGTTTGAGGCACATTTTTTTCTGATGTCATTTACTACCAGGGTCAGCCAAATCTATTGTTTTTCTGGGTTCAATAAAATAAGTACCAGTAATATATTGGGATCAATTTAATTAACCTTATCCTTTATAATTTAAACATTCTTTTTTTATTCAAGTGAAAAACAATTGTATAATATAACAGTTTTAAAAAGAATACAATCTCGAACACAAATGGCCGAAATGGGGTTCCTCTGAAGGATCTTTGGAGCAATGTTACTCAGAATGCATAGCTCAGAGATCAGAGAGTCACACCAGGTAGAGTCGCTACTTCTCTGAATTGAGAGATCACAGTTCCAATACTATGGGCATGGGGTTAGAATGTCTCAAGAAAGAATCGCTGGACAGATTTTATGGCGAAAACCAACTGGCAGGAGACTTGGGGGTAGACCCCAAGATGGTTGAACAAAATCCATGAGCTTGGCTGGTCTCACTTGGGGATCCAGCTGGATCAGTTGGAGATGGTTACTTCTGACAGAACCTGCTGGAAGGAGTGTTTGAGGACTCTGCCCCCATGACTCTCTCAGGAATAAGTGGGTGAAGAGTAGTAGTGGTAGTAGTAGTAGTAGTAGTAGTAGTAGTAGTAGTAAACTAACTTTTTTTTAAAATTGATTTCTTGACTTTTTGGATAATATTTTAAATTCTTGATTGATGTTTATCTTTTTAGAAAAGAGGTTCCATTTGCCAAAACTCAATGAGTGTTATAGTTGGTGTAATGGCCAGTGTGGCATTGTGGTCTGTCTCATCTTTTGGAGCCACTATTTTTATCAGTGTTCACCTCCTCATCAATTTTGCTTGTCCAGCATTGCTTTGCAGACTTCAGTCATCTAAAAAGTAAGATTTTAATAAATATTTTCATTAATCTTTTTCCTATTGAACTAAATTCATTGGTACATTGCTTTCAATAGTCGAAATGATTAGTGCTATGTAATTATTTTTTCCACATTTATTCCAAATATGCCATACATCAATCCAGTCTTGGATCACACTGTACATTTTGCTATGAAATACTGTATTTCCTGGCACTGAAGACGCTTTGTCCTCAAGGACGTACCCTAATTTTGACAACCAATAATTTGAAAAAATATAATAAACAACCTTCGGCCTCCAGGACGCATGGTAGATCTTTGACACTTATTTTAGGAAAAAAGTAGCGTCTTCGACACCGTGAAAAGCGGTAATTTCCTTTATAGTTTCTACTATAACATCTGTATGTATATATATATATATATATGTGTGTGTGTGTGTAGATATATATGTGTATATAGATATATATGTGTGTGTATAATAATAATAATAATGAATGAAATATATATATGTGTGTGTGTGTATGTATATATGTGTATATATAAATGTGTGTGTGTATGTATATATGTGTATATATATATATGTGTGTGTGCATATGTATATATGTGTGTGTGTGTGTGTAGATATATATGTGTATATAGATATATATGTGTGTGTATACATATATATAATATATATATATGTGTGTGTATGTATATATGTGTATATATAAATGTGTGTGTGTATGTATATATGTGTATATAGATATATATGTGTGTGTGTATGTATATATGTGTATATATAAATGTGTGTGTGTGTATATATATATATGTGTGTGTGTATGTATATATGTGTATATATAAATGTGTGTGTGTATGTATATATGTGTATATATATATATATGTGTGTGTGTATATATATTGTGTATATAAATGTGTGTGCATATATATATATGTGTGTGTGTAGATATATATGTGTATATAGATATATATGTGTGTGTATATATATATAATATATATATATGTGTGTGTGTATGTATATATGTGTATATATAAATGTGTGTGTATGTATATATATATATGTGTGTGTGTGTATATATATATGTGTGTATATATATATATGTGTGTATATAAATATGTGTGTGCATATATATATATATATATGTGTGTGTGTGTGTAGATATGTGTATATAGATATATATGTGTGTATATATATATATATAATATATATATATGTGTGTGTGTATGTATATATGTGTATATATAAATGTGTGTGTGTATGTATATATGTGTATATATATATATGTGTGTATATATATATGTGTGTGTGTAGATATATATGTGTATATAGATATATATGTGTGTATATATATATATATAATATATATATATGTGTGTGTGTATGTATATATGTGTGTGTATGTATATATGTGTATATATATATATATGTGTGTGTGTGTATATATATGTGTGTGCATATATATATATGTGTGTGTGTGTGTATATATATGTATATATATATATATATATATATATATATATATAACAAAAAGGGTGTGGTAAGATACCAGGTGGACCATAACACTCCAGAGTACTCAACTCAATACTTAGGGTAGTAGGAAAAGAGTCAGAACCCCAACAGCTGAGCTCCGGCTGTTTCAACAGCTATATCCGAGCTGTCGAAACGGCTGGAGCTCAGCCACTGGGGTCCTGACTCTTTCCCTATATATAGAGCCACAATAACTTTATCTATAGCCATAATAACCAAATAAAGCGATATATGTATATACAGATGAATGTATATGTATATACAGATGAATGTATATGTACATACAGATAAAGTCTATTGAGCTTTCTTATTGAGAAACACAAAATTCTAAACATATCTAATATGTTTTAATTCATTATTTGTATTTAACGGCTCCAAACCTCTGAACTTGTTGAGCTCGGTGGTTATAATTACTGCTCCTATTTCTAGCACAGTTATCGTCCACCTTGTGGATATTTATTTGCCTCCGGTCTAGAGTATTTACCATGTACTTCTAAGCATGGTGGTCGCATTGAACTTAGCTGTTGATATTCCCAGGTATATTGATTTATTTACCATCTTCATTCTATTTTTCCCTTAGAATGGTGAGATTAGACCTCTGAAGAGTACCTGTGTCTCATGTGGTTTAATCATAATCGATAGTTTGTATTTGATGATCGATTATATTGATTGATTATTTTTTTTTATGATCGATTATATAGATCGATTTTTAGCCATACTCTCCAGGTATGAATTAGCGTGATAAGGTTTCACTTATGATTCCATCTGTGTACATATTCTTCTATAGAATATATATTTGGTATATATACAATATACCGTGTTTCTTGTGCGATATATGGCTCTTTCTCTCTCTGTATATACATATATCTCTTTATTTGGTTATATATATATATATACATATATATATATATATGTATGTATATATATATATGTATATATATATGTATGTATATATATGTGTATATATATGTATCATCATCATTATCATCACCGTTTTACGTCCGTTCTTCCACGCTAGCATGGGTTAGACGAGTTGTCCTGTTGTGGGCAGTGTCCGGTCGGCTGACCTTGTCTTGCTCATACGGGAACTGATTCTGGCTTGATTTCTACAGCTGGATGCCCTTCCTAACACCAACCTCATTTACAGTGAGTGCTGGGTGCTTTATTGCCGTGGCACCTCCATGACCACTTTTGCAGTGGAATGAATGATAAGGACCCCAGTCCTATCATCTCATTTCTACAGCTGAGTAAACTGGAGCAATGTGAAATAAAGTCTCTTGCTCAAGGAAAAAACACATCACCCGGTCCAAGAAATGAACTCACAACCTTTCGATTTCAAGCCCAATGCTCTAACTACTAAGCCATGCGCCTTCAAATATATGTATGTATATATATATATATATATATATATGTATGTATGTATGTTTGTATGTAGCACTATGTGTCAATAATTGTCACAAGTGTAGTGTTTGTACCAGAGTTTTCAAATCGCTGGCTGCACTAAAAAGTCACACTCGTTCAGCGCATCGGTAGGAGTTCTCCTACATGGATATAAAGTAGTGGCCGTACTCGAAAACGAGTTGGCAGCCACCATGTATGTATGTATGTTCTTCTGGTTTTATAATTTCACAAATTTTTACCAATAGAGAGAGTTGGTTTCTAACATAGACACAAGACTCTCTCATTGGAATTTACACAACATCAACTAGGTAGATATGTATGCATGTCTGCATGTGTAGGTATGGATGTTATTGTATGTGTGGATGTGTATGTTTAGAGTTGTATGTGTGCATATGCTTTGTAGCTGTACATGTGTATATGTAGTTAATAGATGCAAACCTTTTGGAATGTTTTACATATTTTTACTGTTCCATTAATGGATTGTACTTGTAGTTTCCTAACTAGTTGTGTTCTTTCTGTTCCTGTGAAGCCCAGCTTCTCAAGATTTGCATCCCAGTGCCCCAATAATCACAGGCATAAACCTGAAGGTATAATCAGGGTGGAGTATCTGCAGATTTCTCATTAGTTCTGCATAAATATTCTCCTTTTCGCTAATCTTTGATATTATATTGGCATCTGCTGGGCAGCTAATTTCCACTACTGTGCATGCCTTCTTTTCCCTGTTCCATATCATTATATCTGGTCTGTTATGCTTGCATTTTTGGGGGGTTTTTACTTGAACATTCCACCAGTACTCTTTCATATTATGTATATGTATGTCTTCCACATTGCTGTAGCTTTTAATGTGTTTATCATCGGGGCTATCTTTTCTATGGATTGCATTGTATGTATGTATGTTCTTCTGGTTTTATAATTTCACAAATTTTTACCAATAGATATATATATGTATGTATATATATATGTATGTATGTATATATATATGTATGTATGTATATATATATGTATGTATGTATATATATATGTATATATATGTATATATATAATATAAATTAAAAAAAACGAGACAATCACTTGATCACCTACAGATCAGGGGAACATACCAGCCAGGTAGATTATATCCTTACCAGAAGACATGACAGAGTGTCTGTTGTAAACACTAAATCCCTCCCCCATGAAGAATGCACCTCCCAACATAGACTGATAATTAGCGACCTCATAGTCAGGACGAGACGTACTCGACAGTAGAAGAGGACTATCCTCAGGAGAAAAATATGGAAGCTAAAGGACCCCACAGCCAGAAATAAATTTCAAAGCACATTACTTGATGCTTTCGACAGTAAGGAAGAGCATTTAGAGTTGTACAATATAGAGGAACAGTGGGAATTCCTGAAAGCAAACCTGCTGATGGTGGCAGACGAAGTCTGTGGCCGGAGCAGGCCTATAAGCAGGAGGAGAGTAACATGGTGGTGGAACAGTAAGGTGGAGGAGTCAATTAAGGCCAAAAAGCAGGCTTGGAAAGTATGGCGGGATGGGGGAAGTAGAGAAGACTATCAAGTGGCCAGGAGGGAAGCTAGGAGACAAGTGTACTTCGCAAGAAGGGAAGCACAGGAAAGAAAGTTCAAGCATGTTCTACAACGCGAGGACCAAAAACGTGAGGTGTTCAGGATTGCTAGGCAATGTGTCAAGGAAAACTGTGATATTGTCGGGGAGAAGTGTGTACTAAATGATGATGGCGTACTTGCCATCACTGACGCTGATAAGAAGGTAGCTTGGAAGTGTCACTACAAAAGGCTACTAAATGAGGAGAATAAATGGGAGAAAGACCGTCTCCCCCACATTGACCCAATAGAGGGACCAGCAGTGTTAGTTGAAGGTAGTATAATAAGTAAGGCAATCAAAGATATGAAGACGGGTAAGGCGGCTGTGCCTTCGGAAATAGTTGCTGAGATGCTGAAAGCCTCTGGAACGGTGGGACACATCATGGTCACTCGGATAGTAAACCAAGTCATACAGAATGGGGTTGTTCCAAAGGACTGGCGTGGCAGCATCATTATTAACTGTTACAAGGGTAAAGGAGATGCCCTAGATAGGAGTAACTATAGAGGCATTAAATTAATCGACCAGGTCATGAAGGTCACGGAAAAAGTAATAGCGCAACTAATCAGAGAGAGAATTGATCTAGATGAAATGCAGTTCGGGTTTGTGTCAGGCAAAAGTACCACAGACGCTCTTTTCATTGTACGACAACTACAGGAGAAGTACCTAGCTAAAAGTAAACCCCTCTACTTAGCTTTTGTCGACTTGGAGAAAGCCTTCGACAGAGTCCCCCGTTCCATTATCTGGTGGGCTCTTAGAAAACTAGGTGTTGATGAATGGCTTGTGAGAGCTATACAAGCCATGTATAAAGAAACAGTCAGCAAGGTTAGAATTAACAACGAATATAGTGAAGTTTAGCGTAAAAGAGTTTAGCCCTTCAGGCTATAACAGTGGAGTTCAAGAGCGGCTGCCCATGGGAACTCCTATACGCAGATGATCTAACGCTCATAGCTGAATCAATGGCCGAGCTATAGAAGAAATTCCAAACATGGAAGCACGGCCTAGAATCAAAAGGCCTTAAAATTAACCTGGCTAAGACTAAAGTACTAGTTTGTAGGAAAGAAAATAAGGCGCCGGTCCCTTCCGGGAAATGGTCGTGCTCAGTGTGTAGGAAAGGCGTAGGTAGAAACTCCATTTTATGTCCCAAATGCAAAGTATGGGTGCATAAAAGATGTAGTGGGATCACAGGTAAGCTAACTAAGAACATAGATTTTACATGTGGCCGGTGCTCTGGTGCAATAAGTAGCAGCAAGTGCCCACAAAATACTAGCTCTTTCAATCGCGCATAGGGTTCTATAGAAATAGTGGACAGCTTCCGTTACCTGGGTGACAAAATCAGCAGTGGGGGAGGGTGCTCTGAAAGTACAGTAGCTAGAGTCAGAACTGGATGGAAAAAGTTCAGAGAGCTTATACCACTATTAGCCGCTAAAGGGTTCTCCCTAAAAATGAAAGGCAGGTTGTATGATGCCTGCATACGAACAGCAATGTTGCATGGCAGTGAGACCTGGGCATTGTGTGCAGAGGATATACGCAGACTAGAGAGGAACGAAGCTTGCATGCTCCGCTGGATGTGTAATAGTAATATACGTGAACGGCAAAGCATTAACGAACTAAGGAAAAAATTAGAAATAAGAGGGATCAGATGTTGTGTACTCGAGAGAAGGCTACGTTGGTATGGTCACATGATGCGCATGAAAGACGACAGCTGTATAAAAAAGTGCAGGGCAATAAAGATAGACGGTAGCCACGGAGTAGGCAGACCTAGAAAAACCTGGGACGACTTGATAAATTCCGACCTCACACACTTACACCTCTCCAAGACAATGTCACTGGACCAAGATCTTTGGCGGTACTCAGTAATAGAGAAGACCCGCCTTACCTAAATACTACGTAAAACCTACTACAGTCAGTAGGCACCTTTAACAAAATACACCCCCGTCCCACCACCCCCACCCTATCCACATCGCCCCTTTCAATGTAAAGTTATGTTGGTGCCACAACATCCAGGCCGAAACAAATGAGGTCGTGTAGGTGTCACGACAAAAAAAACACACAGTCTACGCTGTAATGTGGCCGTGTAGGTAACACGGTAAAAACCTCCCAGTTCCACACTGTAAATGTGGTTGGTGTTAGGATGGGCATCCAGCTGTAGAAAACCCGCCAGACAGTCCTATGCGAGCAAGACAACCACTCTTGCCTCAAGTGGGAAAACTCCCGTCCAAAACCCATGCAAGCGTGGAATGTGGACGTTAAAGGATGATGATGATGATGATGATAATCAAGGAAAAGCAAATAAAGAAAAAATTAAAAAAATTTCACCGTACTTACTATATGTGCCTTTACCGCGGTTTCAGATCCCTAGATAATCCAAGTGGGTTTCCATTGGGAAAGAGATCCTCGTCAGAAGGATTTTCTCTCTCGGAGAATATAAGATTCCCGATTTCAAAATACAAACTGGCGCCATACAAAACTGCCCCAACAAATGAATGATGAAACAATTTTGTCTAGTACCGTGGTCATTTGAACGGCTGCTATTTTTAGTAGCGAGAGATTGACCTGTCCACCTTGCTTTCAGTCTTTGCACACGGTACTAGACAAAATTGTTTCATCATTCATTTGTATAGCGCCAGTTAGTATTTTGAACTCGGGAATCTTATATTCTCCGAGAGAGAAAAGCCTTCGAACGAGGATCTCTTTCTCAATGGAAACCCGCTTGGATTATCTATTTGTTTGGGGATCTGAAACCGTGGTAAAGGCACATATAGTAAGTACAGTGAATTTTTTGAAATTTATTTTAAAATTTTTCCTTGATTTTATATGTTAATTTATTAACTTGCCATTGAACCACACTTGCATACGGTCGGACTATACTTGTATCCCCATGTGTATTATTTACAAGCAGGAACACATACTTTTATTATGTATATATATATATGTATGTATATATATGTGTATATATATATATGTGTATATATATATGTATATATTTATATATGTATATGGGAAAGTAAGAAATCGGAGAATAGACCGTTAAAACATGTTTATTTAAAACAGCACCTACGTACGTTTTGCCCAGTTGGGCTTCTCAAGGGCATAAATAATCAAAAGTGTTCCTTACATTGCTCGGAAAGAGATTTTGGGGTTAAATCCACGTCAAGGTTCATTGCTCGCAAAAATAGCTTGTTTTGATTTTGCAGCAGGTCAAGGGAGGTAACTCTGGCCGGTGTTAGAGCAGTCTTTCCCGGACAAATTTTTTTTTATTTTTTTTTATCTGCTACAAGATGAGGTTACAACCTTACCATTGTCGATACGCATGTAATCAACGCTTATTTTGAGAGTTTTTTGCCGCATCTGTTTGTCTGAGTCGTTTGAGGCTGGGTCTGGTATGCAAGGATTGTTTCCTCGGTGTTATTTTGCAGCGCCTTCCCGCCGGGGTGTTAAGACTTGTTGCAGGGAGATCCAGTGCACGGTTTCACTCCTCATCCTTAACCCATCTGAAGAAGGATATTTTTAAGCGATGTGTACAACTTATCGCTGTTTCAGCTCTGCTGTTGATGAGCTCGTGGGGTGCAGTTATGATGTGGTAGAGCTCCATGAGGCAAAGATCGCATTTCCTCTTGAAGTTGTACGGTGCAGCCCTGCCGACAATCTCTCAGTGCGTGGAGAAGCTGATGTTTAAGTCCTTTAGTGATGTGATGTAGTTCGCGAGCGAAGTGGAGTGCCTTAGTTTTCTATTTGTGAAAGAGTGGAGATGTGTTTGGAACCTAATTTTGAATGGGCCGGAGGTAGCCCCTATATAATGTTTAACGCTATTGTGGCTAGTAATAGTGCATCTATATATAACCCTATCAGTCAAGCAGTATCCTCTAAGGGGGCAGCGTCCTCTGTCGCGGTTCCGTCTATTTCCCACGGTAAGGCTATCATTGTTGCTGCCTACGTTGTAACCTACGCTACCACAGCTGTCGTTAGCACCATTACAACCCACAGCACGCGGGGTGGTGCGATTGTTATTCCGCACATCATGTCCTGCATGTTCCCCAGTCATTTTGCGGTTATGCTGGTTGCGTCTGCGGATGCCGTTGCCAACACTATTGGATGCTGCCAGGGAGTTGTTAAGGCCGATATAGTTATTGTCAGGTGTAGGAGCGTCTGTGTCGAGGTGCTGTGTAGTAAGATCACCAAGACACAGCACCTCGACACAGACGCACCTACACCTGACAATAACTATATCGGCCTTAACAACTCCCTGGCAGCATCCAATAGTGTTGGCAATGGCACCCGCAGACGCAACCACCATAACCGCAAAATGGCTGGGGAACATGCAGGACATGACGTGCGGAATAACAATCGCACCACCCTGCGTGCTGTGGGTTGTAATGGTGTTAACGACAGGTGCGGTAGCGTAGGTAACAACGTAGGCAGCAACAATGATAGCCTTACCGTGGGAAATAGACGGAACCGCGACAGAGGACGCTGCCCCCTTAGAGGATACTGCTTGATTGATAGGGTTATATATAGATTCACTATTACTAGCCACAATAGCGTTAAACATTATATAGGGGCTACCTCCGGCCTGTTCAAAATTAGGTTTCGAACACATCTCCACTCTTTCACAAATAGAAAACTAAGGCACTCTACCTCGCTCGCGGACTACATCACATCACTAAAGGACTTAAACATCAGCTTCTCCACGCACTGGGAGATTGTTGGCATGGCTGCACCGTACAACTTCAAGAGGAAATGCGATCTTTGCCTCATGGAGCTCTACCACATCATAACTGCACCCCACGAGCTCATCAACAGCAGAGCTGAAACAGCGATAAGTTGTACACATCGCTTAAAAATATCCTTCTTCAGATGGGTTAAGGATGAGGAGTGAAACCGTGCACCGGATCTCCCTGCAACAAGTCTTAACACCCCGGCGGGCAGGCGCTGCAAAATAACACCCAGGAAACAATCCTTGCATACCAGACAAACAGATGCGGCAAAAAAAACTCTCAAAATAAGCGTTGATTACATGCGTATCGACAATGGTAAGGTTGTAATCTCATCTCGTAGCAGATAAAAAAAAAAATTTTTTTTAATTTGTCCGGGAAAGACTGCCCTAACACTTGCCCGAGTTACCTCCCTTGACCTGCTGCAAAATCAAAACAAGCTATTTTTGCGAGCAATGAACCTGGACGGGGATCTAACCCCAAAATCTCTTTCCGAGCAATGTAAGGAACACTTTTGATTATTTAAGCCCTTGAGAATCCCAACTGGGCAAAACGTACGTAGGTGCTGTTTTAAATAAACATGTTTTAAAGGTCTATTCTCCGATTTCTTACTTTCCCACGTGCTTACGCTCTGCTAACTCTCTAGCCCACCAAATATTATCACTTCAAATATTTAATACTGCCGGCACTAGTATCGAGCACCTTTGGCATACACTACTTGGCAAATAACTATATGTATCACCTATCCTCCCCTTTATTTCTCTCTCTCGATACGTAAATACTGTATATATGTATATATAGAGAAGAAATTCCAAACTTGGAAGCAGGGACTAGAAAGAAAGGGTCTCAAAGTCAATATGACAAAGACTAAGGTCCTTATAAGTAGATGAGAAAACAGAACCCAGATCCCCTCAGAGAAATGGCCTTGCTCAGTATGTAGAAAAAGTGTAGGTAGGAACTCCATTCTCTGCCCCAAATGCAAACAATGGGTACACAAGAGATGTAGTGGGATCTCAGGAAGCTTAATTAAGAATGTAGGCTTCACATGCAGCAGCTGTGCTGGGACAGCAAGCAGCAAACAGCCACAGGAAACAAGTACCACCAATCTCTGGGAGGGCTCTGTAGAGACAGTAGACAGCTTCTGCTACCTAGGTGACTGAATTAGCAGCGGAAGTGGGTGTTCAGAAAGTACAATAACTAGGGTAAGAACGGGATGGAAGAAGTTCAGGGAACTACTGCCACTGCTAGCTGCAAAAGGCTTCTCCCTCAAAATGAAAGGCAGACTGTATGATGCGTGTATCCGAACAGCAATGTTACATGGTAGTGAGACCTGGGCGCTGAAGGTGGAAGACTTATGTAGATTAGAGAGAAACGAAGCCTGCATGCTCCGATGGATGTGTAATAGTAATATACGCGAACGACAAAGCATAAATGAATTGAGAGAGAGATTGAGCATAAAAGGAATCAAATGCTGTGTGCAGGAGAGGCGGTTGCGTTGGTATGGACATGTGATGCGTATGAAGGATGACAGCTGCATAAAAAGGTGCAGAGCACTAGAAGTCAATGGAAACTGCGGAGTGGGGAGACCCAAGAAGACCTGGGATGAGGTGATAAAAGCCGACCTTACCCAATTACACCTCTCAAAGGCGATGACACACGACCCTGACCTTTGGCGTCACGCAGTAATACAGAGTACCCGACCTCCCATGGGTACAAGCTGAAGCATATAGACAATATGCCTCCACACCCTCTCACTGCAAGGTGGTCGTGGAGGTGCCACGGCAAAAAAGCACCCAGCCCACACTGTAAAGTGGACATGTAGGCGCCACGGAAAAAGCACCCAGCACTCACTGTAAATGAGGTTGGTGTTAGGAAGGGCATCCAGCTGTAGAAATCAAGCCAAAATCAGTCCCTGCTCACAACAGGACAACCCATCTAACCCATGCTAGCATGGTAGAACGGACGTAAAACGGTGATGATGATGATATATATGTATGTATGTATATATATATATATATATATATATATATATATATATATATATATATATATATATATATATATATATATGTATATATATATATATGTGTGTGTGCATCATCACCGTTTAGAGCCCATTTTACCATGCTTACATGGGTTAAATGGGTTGTTACTGGGTGTATTTTATTGTGGCACCAACACTAGTGGGGTGACCTAGTCCCCTGCAACATTAAGGTGTCCTCATTTACTTATATTGTGTATATATATATATATAAACATTAAACCTTTTTTTGTTTTACAGCAATATTTATGGTCCTTGGGATGAAGCCATTATCAAAGATGTAACAACATAGAATATCCAAAGTCTACTGGAATTTGATCATTTTCACCACAGAGTGATTTTTCTTTTTCTTCAATGTTGATATATTTATTTTAAAGCTGAAATATTCTACATGTCTCAAAGCACTCATTAATTAGGAAGAATTTGAGATGTTATAATAATAATAATAATGAAATTATTGTGTACAGTGCTCAGGTGCACTACAACTCATCAAAGTTATTGAAAAGAACTCTGAGATATTTGGAACTCATAAATACAGTTGGCTAAAGAGAGTAAGGGTTTGTTAACTGTCATTCATTGACTAGAGAATGGCCTTGTTCTGTCTGTAGGACAGAGTTGCTAGCAATACAATCTATAATAGTAGAACTAGGTTGATTATAAATGTTGTTAACAAACCGTAAATTTGATCTTAAGAAACAAAACTAGTGCTAATTAAGGTATTTCTGTTATCAATATTCCACAATCATTCAGACTACAAATTCTTCACTGTAGATTTCACACCATTGTTTGTTAATAACCTGAATAATTTCTTTAAGTATTCTTGCCAATATCAGAAGAAATTGTATGTGGGTGAAATCCTAAGTATTAAGGGTGTGAATAATCTGCGAGGGTAGAAGTTAAGTTTGACAAATAGTGAGATAGTTTTTTCTTTCTTCATGAATTTAAACCTCCAGAAGTATTTTACAAATGCTGTCTTCCTTATGGTTCTTGTTTGAATGACTCTAGAAGACAAACAAAGATATAAAATAGTTCTCTTTTTCTGAAATAGAGGGCACTATTATTAAATATTTGGACAATTCTTCTTTAACAGAATCACATATATGAAGAATGTAGTTCATTTATCATGTACAGAAAAATCAGAGAAGTATGCAAGGAATATATATGTGTGTGTATGTGTTTTAAGAGTGTCCAATTTAAGTTAAAATCTTCCAACATAATTAATTATATTTAAGAACCTTACATTAATAATTTTAGTAAATCTCTCAAAATTCTTCATTAATTAATTAAAATAGAGTGTATTTCATTACAAATACAATCATGAAAGGGTTAAACCTAATTAATGTTATGTAGCTGCCAAATATGGTTCATATTTTAAATATTGTCTGTCTTAGTTGTAATGTGATTACATATATTTCTATAGCTGCTCTACTTACCAATATTTATTAGTAGAAATGATAATAATAATAATGAAAAATAATGAAAATTATTGTGTACAGTGCTCAGGTGCACTACAACTCCCCAAAGGTGCATGTATAGTACATAGAATAATGTATAAATGTCAGGAAAGTGAACAGTTTATGAGCCATGAACGTTTTAAAGGATGGAGTGTCTCGACAGCTAACAACTGATGCAGGTAATTTGTTCCATACTTCAGCAACTCTGAGCGTAAAAAAATGTTTTCGAAAGTCATGGGAGCTGTGCTGTTTTCTGACTTTATAGGCATGCCAATGGGTGTTAGATACATGGAATTCAAAAAGGTGCTCAGGGTTGTTGTTGGTTTATTCCTACTTAAGATGAATTTGGTATTCATCATTTTAAGTTTGGTAAAATAAACACCAGTAACATATTGAAATAATTTAACTGATTACATATCCATTTAAGAAAAAATGGCTTTATGCTTAGTCCAAAGCAAGTATTATCAGTGGTTGTATGATTAGGTTTCTGTGCAAACATTACAAATGATGTTATATCTATATCATCATCATCATCATCATCATTACATCTGTTTTTCCATGTTTATATGGGTTGGATGGGTCCTCTCCTTCACAGCACCATGCAATTTGTGTATTCCTTTGTCATCTTCTTTGGAAGATTCCACATCCTGAGATCAACTTTCATCATTTCTGTCCATGATTTTATTTTTCATTTTCACAGTTTCTTTTCATTTGGATCTCCTGGTACATCTTTACTGAATTATTATCATCCATACACATTACATGTCAATACCAGTGTAACCTTCTCTCTTGTATGCTGCATCTGATTTTGTTACTTTGCAACATTGCACTTCATACATAAGCACTATACAGTCTACCCTTCACTCAAAGAGAAATCCTTTGTTGCCAGCAGAGGTAATAAATAGCTCCCTGAACCTTTTCCAACTGTTCTTATTCTGGTTTCTATGTTTTCAGAGCACCTTCTTTCACTGTTAATAAGGGACTTAGATAACAGAAGCTATCAACTACTTCTATGGAGCCTGTCAAGTATTTGAAGGAATTTGTTCTACTGAGTGTTCTGTCTATTAACCACATTGGTATATTTTTCACATACAAAGTCTATGTGATATTTTGTAGACTTTTTCTATTCATTAGATATATCCTCAATTTTGAATGATTTAGTAATGGTGGATGGCTTAGTGGTTCAAGAATTGGATTTGCAATCTCAGGATTGCGATTTCAATTCCTGGACTGGGCAATGCATTATGTCCTTGGGCGAGACACTTTATTTCACATTGCTCTTTCTACTACGAGTTGTGACCAGTAGATAGTATCAGCAGTGGAAAGACCAATGTAAACATTGTTTCTTGGTCCGATTTCATATGTTCCACCCCACTCTGCAAGTGAATGAAGTATGGGATCTTGTCAGTTGATTCTATCGATTGACTTATGATGTTAAATTACATAGAAAAGTAAGCCTTTCACCTCTCACAAAGGCTCATTACAAACTCTATACCATGGCTAAGCTAGTTTAGAAAAAAAAGTGCTACTGTTTCTTTAGGACATAATCCCCATTAATATTTTATCAGATATTATAAAGATAATGCCAACTTTTAGATATTTCGATTTAGAGCCCATATTAGCAGGATAATATTGTTAATAACAAAATTAGTTTTCACTCTAACATGGCGGATATGTAAATGCATTTGTGAGTTTTATATCAAACAATAATAATATTTGATTAATTTGCAAGGAAACAGCCTCATTATGCTATGTGTTTTAGACAACTATCATCATCCTTTTGTTCTAGAGGTGACAGAGAGAAACAATCATTGTCACAGCTAGAACAAAAGGATGGTGATGGTCATCTAAAGAACATAGCGTAATAAGGCTGTTTGCTTGCAAATGAATTGAATATTATTATTATTTGATATTACATATTATTGTTAATATTGTTAATATTACATATTCTATATAATTACACATTGGAATATTTTCAACCTTACTTGTACTTTTTAAATCTTCTATTCTTTAAAATTGTTCTGTGACACTATGATGTAAATTTTGTTTGAAATCGATATTGCATGATTGATTTTATTTAAATTGCTGTATTCAATCACTTTTGATCTCATTTTGGAAAGTAATCAGGGGGGGGGGGGGGGGGGGTTAATCTTGTTTCTTTTCAAATATTGATTTACTATTGATCTTTTCAGTGATCAGAACAATTTCACACCTTTTAATATTACCTTTCTGAGCACTGTAGAGGTAAGCTCTTGGAGAGCTATATTTGCAATCTGGTTTCGGTTATTTCTCATCACTTATACTGTTATTACACACTGAGGCACCTACATCATATTTATTGTGAAGGCAAAAAAATTTAAATATTGTTTTCATTGTAATGCATGAATGACATACTGTAGGAACATCATTCATTTTTATCTCAGTTTAGTGCAGTTTAAATTGGTTTGACTTTTAAATAGATTGGTGGACCAAATGTTTTGCATTATTTAGTTGCAAAAGGTGGTGGATTGGCAGTATCAGTAGAGAGCCGGACACCATGCTTTGAAGCATAGAGTTACGTCCCTTTATGATCTGAGTTCAAATCCCACTGAGGTTAACTTTGCCTTTCATCCTTACAGGGTCGAAGTACCAGTAATGTACTGGGTAATTGCTGGCCTTGTGCCAAAAGTAGAAACAATTATTTAGTTGCAATTAAGAGGGGTAGATTGGCAGTATTGGTAGAGCATTGGACATATGCTTTGTGGCATAGAAATACGACCCTTTACATTCCGATTTCAAATCAAGTTAGCTTTGCCTTTTATCCTAATGAAGTCGATAAAATAAAGTACCAGTAACACACTGGGGTCGATTTAATTGACTTTCCCCTTCCCCAAAGTTGCTGGCCTTGTGCCTAAATCAGAAAACATTATTTAGTTGCATCTTTTTTTTGTTTATGTTCTGAGTTCAAATCCCACCAAGGGCCACTTTCCTTTTCAATCATTCAAGGTTGATTACATCGAATGTTCCCTCCCCAAATATTTGTGTCCTTGTGTTCTGTCAGAAATCAGTATTTCTAGAGGATGGGGATTAGTAGAATTGGTGATGCTAGAAAAAGGCGCTGTTGTATTTAGTTATATCCCTTCATGTTCCATTGTGAAGGCGTGTGGCCTAGTGGTAAGAGTGTTGGACTTATGATCATAATGTCATGGGTTCGATTCCTGGGCCTGGGTTGTGTGTTGTGTTTTTGAACAAAACACTTCATTTCACATTGCTCCAGTATACTCAGCTGAAAATGAGTACCAGCAATAGCTGGGGGCTTAACCTTGTGGTGGACTGGCGTCCTGTCCAGGGGGAAGTATTGTACTCTCAGTCACTTAATGCCGTGAAACTGGGATATGCATTAGTTTAACAAGCCTCCTGGCTTGCGACAAACTTTATAGACTTTAGACTTAGACTTTCATGTTCTAAGTTCAAAATAGAGAAAGATGGTACCAGTAGCAAACTGGGGTCGATTTAATGGACTGTGCCTTCCCCAAAAATTTGGATCCTTGTGCCAATGTTAGGAATATAATTTTTTTCTAGTTAAGATTGTACTTCTGGTGTAATTAAACATTTTAAAATTGGTTTACCATTTTAGTCTTCCAACAGATTACTGGTATATTTTTATGTTTGAGGTTTGAATTTAACTTTATTCAATAGTTCCTAGCACTGACCAGTTGTTTAAACAGTAATGAAATTATATATACTTGCATAAAAAAAACTGGGATCTTTCTTAATTCACTAAAGCTATTAAAAATGTGCTCAAGAGAAAATATTGAAATTAAAATTTGCTCAAAGAGAAAATATTCAAATTAAAATTTGCTCAAAGAGAAAGTATTAAAATTTTAATCCAGTATAAAAGATATTTTTTTAATTCATTTAAAATTAAAAAAAGGAAATACCGTTATTTTTGTTATTATTTATCACTGAGAGACTTTTTACATAGTATGTATGAACTTGTAACTCCTGAGGGTGTCATAGGGGTGCCATATTGACATACGGTGTTTCTAGGGCATTTTAAAACCTGGCAGAGCCCATCTCCTCTCCAGGTTTACATACTGCTAATGAAATCATTTTTGTTATTTCTCATTAAAGTTTACCAAATTTTTTAAAATCATTCATAAAAACAAAATTATTTGTTGGCACACAGATTTTTTATATTCTCTTTTTGTTGAGATAAAATATTTAATTTTCATTTGTGTATCATTAAAAATAAAAAAATATAATACCTGAAAGTTTTTTTTGTTTTTTTTTATCAATTTTTTTAAAATAAGATTTATTGTTTTAAATTCATGTGTGTTATTGGAACTGTAAAGTATGAAAAATATGAAAAGAATGAATTAAAAAATAAATCTCAAAAATTTTCAAATCCACATTTTCATGTAAATCTCAGAAATATATTACTGGAAACAATTCACAAGGAGTAAACCTGCTGTCATTTATTATATGATCAGGGAGTCTTTATTTGTGTAATTCAGTTGTTTGGTTGACAAAATTATTTATCATTGGACTACTTTTCTGTGAAGCAGATTTAAATTTTACTAGATTTATGCTTGTAAAAATGTCTGATCAAATTTCAGATAAAACATTATTGTTTTTTTTCCTAAATGTTGCTTGGGTTCTTTATTTGCTATTGCTTGAGTTTGAAACAGAAAGAAGCTACCATACCATTCCAATAGTCAATTTTTTACAGGGTTTTGTGTTCAGCAAGACTCCTACTCAGATGTTGGAATGAAAAAGTTAAATACTGTATATACTTGTATATAAGGTGAGAAATATGTGACCAAAAAAAAATCGATGGTGAAATGGGGGTTGACTTATATTCAAGGTTAATAATTTACCTTATCAATAACTTCAAATTCTATGTAAATAAGGTGCTAAAATATCTTGAGTGATTATTTTACAATGAAACTGATTTTCTACATTTAACACATCCTCATTAGTGTTATTTATGCATTCCCTTGAAAATATTTTCAACAAATATTTATAATTTGTACATTTTAACCCTTTAGCATTTAAACCGCCGATATCCGGCCAGAATTCTCTCACCTCTTAATCATCACAACCTTTTTATTTTACTTAAAACTAAAGTTTGTTCTTCTTGCTGATAAAAATTATTTAAAGAAATATTTTTGGCCACAGCAGTGCATTGTCTTTCTCTTTAAGTTGTTGGCTTGACTCAAAATTTTCCTTTGACCTTTGTAGTGTGTGGCTGATTGTCGCACTTGGTGGTGAATTGATAATCGTTTTTGTTTGTTTTTTCTTTCCTTTTCTTTTTCACTCGCTTTGATCATATATTTTTGTGAAGTTCCTTACTGTGAATAATAAAATGAATATTCTCATGTTTTGATCTTTAAGTAGTTAATATATGACAATATATGAACAAAGCAGATTTACAAGTTATAGCTTGTTTTATCAAAAGCCTTCAGTTGCTGGACTCCCAATGAGGTAGAAACTTCTTTTATCCTGTTTAACTGATATCAGCAATGTCAAGACTTTGAGAAGATGTGGTTTACAGTAACAAAAATTATACAAAAAGCTGACCAAATCATTACAAACCACACCCAAAGTTTACTTTTAAACATTGATTTCTTGTTGACAATGGGTTATCAAGTAAAAATTCTTCTTTTCGAGCAAAATATACATGGCTGGAATGACATATTGGATTCCACTGCCAGTATAAGAACCTGTAATTCCAACAAGGAATTCCACTTCATCTGTGATTATAGCAATAATCAAAGGAGGTGTAATAGCAAGCAATGGAAAAAATTTATATCTGTAAACCAAGAGTATGGGTGCTCAGGGTTATAAAATAATGTTTTTTAAAGTTGTTTCGAAGTGTAACTGCTATAATTGGGAAATTTGAACAGCGTGTAAACACTGGAAAAAGAAAAAGAAAATATTGGAGGAATTTATTGGTTGTAAATTACTGTTGGGAATCTGAGTTTGAATCTGGGAAGAAATTTAGTGTATAGGTGTCATTAATGTTGTCAAATGCAAAAATAGCAGTAAATGATAGCAGAGCATAGAAAAGTAAAATTAAGAAATAGTTTGCTCCAAGAAGATTGAAAATCTGTTTTTTGTTCTTAATTGGTGTTACTAGTGATGGAAGGGAATGGTGGCACATGAATAAATACACACACACTCCAAACAGATTGGGGATTCCAGAAAACTTAAAAATTGGTGGATGACCTTTCATTCACCATGGCTTAATTGTATCACAGTAAGTGCAACCATTATTAAAAATACTGAAATAAGATGAAAAACAAATAATTAAGAACACATTGGAAGGTAAAATATATTTTTACATTTAACTCTTTACCATTTACATTACTCTATATTTACTATTGTATTTTCACGGTAAAGGAATTACCTCATAATATTGAATCTATGAGATTTTGATATTATTTATTTTGAGAACAATACCTTAACATCAGTATAGCTGGTTTGAACAGAAAGAGGTGAGAGAATTCTGGCCGGATACAGCCAGTTAAAATGCTAAAGGGTTTTTAGTAAGCATTATCTTCATTCTTCTTACAACGATTTCTTAACAGTTCAGTAAGAGGAGACAGAAGTTCAGCACAGTGAGGAATAAAACGTCTATAAAAATTAAGCAAACCGAGGAAATGGAGCAACTGATGAAGGGAAGAAGGAGGCAGAAGGTCCTCGATAGCCTGCACTTTTTCAGGAAGGGGTTGAATACTTTCTTCATCAATAACATGGCCAAGAAAAACGAGAAGATGAGCCAAAAACACATTTAGCTGGTTTAACACGCACTTGGAAATCCTGAAGGCACTGGAAAAGCAGCTTTAAATGATGGATATGCTCTTTAGTAAAAGAACTGGCAATCAACAGATCATCAATATATGCATAGATGAAGTCCAGACCATGAATGACTTCGTCTATGAATCGCTGATATGTGCTAGCAGCATTTCTGAGGTCAAATGGCATTGTTAAAAATTCAAAGGAGCCAAAGGGCGTCGTTATTGCCATTTTCGGAATATCCTCCGGGGTTAACTGGAATCTGATAAGCTCGCACAAGGTTGAGCTTAGAAAATACCGTACATCCGGGTAAAGTGGAAGAAAATTCCTGGAGATAAGGAATAGGGTATTTATCCGGAACCATCATAGCATTTAGTCTTCTAAAATCTCCCGTAGGTCTCCAGAGCCCTTGGAGAAAAGACAGACTAAATGGAATACTTCTATGTTAGTGAAATGGAGTCACAAAATATTAGTTTCTAAAATAACAAAACAGAGAATATATTCATTGTTTTAACTTTACAATTCTGTAGCCAATTGGCCAGAAACTGAGGACAGGACAACCTCTCTAGTGCTAGAACCATGATAAATACACACAAAACACTCATTAAAATAGTTGGTGGCAGGTAGAGCATCTGCCATGCCAAAAAATTGAGCATATGAGCAAGACACAGTCACCTAACCTGTCTAGGAGGGTGGTAACTTTGAATGTCAGTTTATGAAACATCCACTGGACTTACTAATTTGTAATATTGCACCTTTGCTGCTGGTGCCTCCACAAAGAATGGCATGTAGGTATATGGATTAAGGGTAATTAATTAGTCATGTTTAAAAAAAACAAAAAAATAAGTTGTAGTGCACTTGAGCACTGTACACAATAATTTCATTATTATAATAATAATAATAATGAACTCAGTCTACAACAAGGTGGAGGTGCATGGCCTAGTGGTGAGGGTGTTGGACTTACAATCATAATGTGGGTTCAATGCGTGGGCTGGGTTGTGTGTTGTATTCTTGAGCAAAACATTTCATTCTAGTATACTCAGTTGAAAATGACTATCAGCAATAGCTGGGGGTTTAACTTAATGATGGACTGACATCCTGTCCAGGGGAAAGTCTTGTTCTCTCAGTCCGCTTTACATCATGGAAAACAGGATAAGCATTAGCCTGATGAGCCTCCAATCTTGAGATAGACTTTAGACTTAAACAGTGTACAATAATCTGATTAAAGAGTTGAACCCATGACATTACAATCATAAGTCCAACACCTTAATCACTAGGCCACACACCTTCACTGTCATCCACTATAATTTACACTAAATATTTTTCCCAATCATTTATTTCCTGAGATACTAATTTTTTCATTTCTCTCTATCCAAGCATCAACTTACAGATGTTTAAACTCAACAATAACTTCATTGAACTCCCCAGTTTTGAACTAACAAGGGAGAAACAACAGCCAAATCTTCCTCAAGAACTTTCCCATTGTCTTAGAAAAAGAGGACACATTCGAAAATAGGATCCTGTTGACTTCGGTGGGATTTGAACTCAGAATGTAAAGAGCTGGAACAAATACCACAAGGCACTTATTTGTCCTATGCTCTAACAACTCTGCCAATCCCCCATCTTTCTTTGACTAAATAATCGTTTCTGATTTAGGCACAATGCCAATAATTTGGGGAGAGGGGAAAATTGATTAAATCAATCCCATTGCATTACTGGTACTTTATTTTATCAACCCCACTAAAGATGAAAGGTAAAGCTAAGCTCAGCGAGATTTGAACTCAGAATGTAAAGGGACGTAACTATATGCTGCAAAGCATGTTGTCTGATGCTCTACTGATACTGCCAATCCACTGCCACCACCCTTATCTAAATCATGGTTTCTGATTTAGGCACAAGGCCAGCAATTTTAGGGGAGGGAAGGTTGATTAAATCTATCTCAACATGTGACTGCAGAATTCGCTTCACCAAATTGGGTTGGGTGTGAAAACGAGAGCTCACTGCTATAACTGATGCAATGCTTGGATTGCACTATCCTAAAGTGCATATACTTGCAGCTGGACACCACTTGTGAAACCAATCACCCGAAGAAACTCCATTGAAATGAACTTACACCGTGAATCCCTATTATGGAACTGACTCAACACACCCCGAGTGACCACCACAGTAACAAGTAAGTATTTATAATAATAATAATTATTATTTTTACTTTTAGCACAAGGCTAGCAATTATCCCAGTGCATTACTGGTACTTTATTTTATCGACCACGTAAGGATGAAAGGCAACGTTAACCTCGACGGGATTTGAACTCAGAACGTGAAGGGCCATAACTTTAGGCTGCAAAGCATGGCATCCAACCCCCTACCAATACTGCCGATCCACCGCCCAATAATAATAATAAAATTATTGTGTACAGTGCTCAGGTGCACTACAACTCATCAAAGGTGCATGTATAGTACATAGAATAATGTACAAACGTCAGGAAAGTGAACAGTGTATGAGTCATGATATACATGTGTGCGTGTGTATGGAGGGGTGATATCAGGTGTAGTGTTGGCGAATCTCAGGAAGTATGGAGGTTTTATGTATTGTAATATAACCCCACACCCACCACCACCCCAAAATCCTTAAGATAAGTACTAGTGCCAATGTAATGGAGTAAACCTACTTAGACGGTACTCCATCATGGCCTCAGTCTAATGATTGAAATCAGTAAAAGAAAAGAATATCTGAATTATAATCAAAACACTGCGTAAATATTCAAGTGAGCAGAGTATGTGTATATATGTATATATCTGTGTGTGTATATACCTGTGTATATATGTATGTATCTGTGTATATATATATATATAAATGTGTATGTACATGTGTATATGTATGTATATGTGTATATATATAATTATGTATCTGTGCGTGTATATATCTGTGTATATATATATGTATGTATCTGTGTATATATATGTAGGTATCAATACCTCAAAGTCTCTGTTTCATCTCCACCCTACTCCTCTCTCACTCTCATCTTTCCTGATTAAATACCTGTCTTTTTGGTGTGTGTGTGTATCTAAGTTTTATGTTGTGTGTGTACCTATGTGTCTGCGTGTGCATATGTATGTGTGAGTGTGTGTCTGCATGTATCTGTCTATCTATGTGTACCTGTGTCTGTATCTGTCTCTCTGTTTTCTATATATGTATGGTTTTGTTTTTATGCTTGTGTTTTAGTTTCTATTGTATCTTTTCCATTAATAGTTGCAAATAAACATAAAACTTTTCCATTCTGCTGCTGAAATAATTTTTCTTTGGTTGTCTGGATCCAAGTCCCAGAATTGTACTGGAAGTTATTTTAGTCTATGCCTTACAGTTTAGTACTCAACATATTTTGGAAGTATATAGACTGTTTTTGCTATTGTTAAGGAACACACAAACTGAAATATGGATTCAGAAGTTTTTTCATATAGATTAACTGTAAAGTGGTCGTTCTGGTGACAGTCTACACTGTAAAGGCGTTGTGTTGATGACATGATAAAAAGCTCCCAGTCCACTCTGTAAATTAATAATATTTGTGATAGGACAAAAAGCTCTTAGACCACATTGTAATGTTAGTGACACAACAAACAGTGCCCAGTCTACAATATAAAGTTGTTGTATTGGTGACACGACAAAAAGCGCCCAGTCCACACTGTAAAGTGGTAGTGCTGGTGACATGACAAAAAATGGCCAGTCCACACTGTAAAGTGGTCATTTTGGTGTCACAGCAAAAAACACCTAGCACACACTGTAAATGTGGTTGGCATTAGGAAAGGCATCCAACTGTAGAAACCAAGCCAGAAACAGTTCTGTATGAGCAAGATATGGTCATCTGACCTGACTTGTCTCACAAAACGACAATTGATCTAACCCATGCTAGCGAGGAAAAATGGACCACTTTATTTTTTACTGTTGAAAACCAGAATGTACCATCTCCACCATAAAATTCCATAAGAACTATGGAATTTACACCTGCAATGTTACGACGTCACCTTAAGAATAAGCGCAACTATGCCTCCCCTGGTCTTGATGGTGTTACATACCTGCTTCTCAAACGTGGTGGGTACTTCCTTTTGCACCAGCTTTCTTTCTTCTTTCAATACTGTCTCAACAATGGTGCTACTCCGGGGTAGTGGAAAACTGCCAGTGTCATTCCCCTGTTCAAAAAGGGTGACCGCATGTCACCTGTCAACTATCGTCCAGTCAGTCTTACTAGCTGTATTGCCAAACTGATGGAATCCTGTGTCAGAGAAACACTTTTGAACTTCTGGAGCTCTCACAGCCTCATCCGGCCCTCACAGTTTGGATTTATCCCTAACTCCAGCTGCTGTGATCAGCTTATCGAGTTCCTTGAAGACATTACCCGGATCACTGACAGCGGCTTATGGGTGGATGTTGTTTACTTTGACTTCGCTAAGGCTTTTAATTCTGTGCCACACAAAAGACTTATGGCAAAACTCTCTGCAATGGGTGTGAGGGATGATCTTTTTAACTGGTTGAAATCCTTCATTCTCAGCTGAAAAGAGGTAGTCACGGTTCTAGGACAGCATTCTTCATCATATGAGATGTCATTTGGTGTACCACAGGGATCTGTTCTTGGTCCCCTTTTGTTTGTGGCATATATTAATGACATAGATGCCAACTTAAAGAATGCCACGGTACTGAAATATGCAGATGACATCAAGCTGTACCTTGAAATCAAAAGGACTGATCCTGAAATCTACAACTCTTTCCTACAATCAGACCTGGACACAATGCAGCAATGGATCACAGACTGGCAACTGAAGCTGGCTGTGGACAAGTGTACCACCATGCATTTTGGGAGGAAAAATCCAGCGTCCACATACTCCCTCCACAACACTGATATCAAGTAGTCCTCTTGTGAATGTAACCTGGGCATTACTGTCAGCAGCGATTTGCGTTGGACAAAGCAGTTGCTGAAGCATGGAACAAACTGCCTGCGTCAGTTGTTAGCTGCCGAGACACTGCATCCTTTAAAACCCTCATGCTTCCCGAAATTCGCCAAAACTACACCTGATGTCCCCGCTTCCATACACATGCACACATGTGTATATCATGACTCACACACTGTTCATTTTCCTGACGTTTGTACATTACCCTATGTACTATACAAACACTTTTTGATGAGTTGTAGTGCACCTGAGCACTGTACACAATATTTTCATTATTATTATTATGATGACTCTGAATAAACTGAAGAACATTTGTGTTATCTTTGTCTGTTATATTGATATATTAACTTTATTTGTTATATTGATCTGTTACCTGAATATGTTGTATTACCTATTATTATCTTTAACTGTTATATTGATACTCTGTTGTGTAATATTGTAGAGCTTACTTAGGGTGTTAAAAACTCAAGGTCTGTGTTTGAGTCAAGCTATAAGCCATAAAGTTGAAATAGTAAGTTTATGTATGCGTTATACATTTCTTCATTCTTTTCAGCTCTACTATTTTTTACTAATAGTTTTGAAATATACATATTTGTATGGTATGTGTGTATATGAGTATATGTGTGTTTGTGTGTATGTATGTGAGTGTGTGTGTAGATGTATATGAGTGTATGTGTGTGTTTGTGAGTATATGTGTATGTGTGTACATGTCTGTGTGTATGTGTTTATATGAGTGTATGTATATGTGTGTGTTTGTGTGTATGTATGCCTGTGTGTTTGTGTTTGTATGTATATGTGTGTGTGTATGCGAGTGTGTGTGTGTGTGTGTATCCGAGTGTGTGTGTGTGTATGCATGTACATAAAAAATCAAGAACATTTTTTATTATTATTATCCCACCGAGGGTAGCTTTGCCTTTCATCCTTATGGAATTGATAAAATAAAGTATCAGTAATGCACTGGGATCAATTTAATCAACTTTCCCTCCCCTAAAATTGTCGGCCTTGTACCTAAATCAGAAACAATAATAATATTTATATAACTGTTATTTCAGCACCATGAACTTAACTGACATTAATGCAACTGTGAGTGATGATAATATCTGCTGGCCAGGATGGATCCGATATTTCTCACATGAATGCTTATCATATTTTTATTGTACGTAACTTTCTTTCTCATTATTTTGGAATGAAAACTTTTAAACTGACATAACATTTCATAATTTTATTTCATATTTAACCCTTTAGTGTTCACATTATTCTATATATATACTATTATATTTTCATTGTTAAGGCTTTACCTCACATAATATCGAATCTATGAGATTTTGAAAGTATTTATTTTAAGAACAATACCTTAACATTAGTTTGAGTGACCAGTTACAGCCAGTTTCAACAGAAGGAGGTAGAGTATTCTGGCCGGTTTTGGCTGGTTTCAACACTAAAGGGTTAAGTACAAAGCCTTATATTTATAAGAGAAAGACATGAAACTGTGAAACATTTAAAATGGTTCCAACACACTACACCTGATATTCCCCCTCCATCTGTGTGTATATCATAACTCAAGAAACGAAGCCTACATGCTCCGATGGATGTGTAATAGTAATATACGCGAACGGCAAAGCATAAATGAATTGTGAGAGAGAGACGGAGTTTAAGAGGAATCAAATGCTGTGTGCAGGAGAGGCGGTTGCGTTGGTATGGACATGTGATGCGTATGAAGGATGACAGCTGCATAAAAAGGTGCAGAGCACTAGAAGTCGATGGAAACCGCGGAGTGGGGAGACCCAAGAAGACCTGGGATGAGGTGATAAAAGCCGACCTTACCCAATTACACCTCTCAAAGGCGATGACACACGACCCTGACCTCTGGCGTCACGCAGTAATACAGAGTACCCGACTTCCCATGGGTACAAGCTGAAGCATATAGACAATATGCCTCCACACCCTCCCACTGCAAAGTGGTTGTTGAGGTGCCACGGCAAAAAAGCACCCAGCCACACTGTAAAGTGGACGTGTAGGCGCCACGGAAAAAGCACCCAGCACTCACTGTAAATGAGGTTGGTGTTAGGAAGGGCATCTAGCTGTAGAAATCAAGCCAAAATCAGTTCCTGTATGAGCAAGGCATGGTCAGCTGACCAACCAGACACTGCCCACAACAGGACAACCCGTCTAACCCATGCTAGCATGGAAGAATGGACGTAAAACGATGATAATGATACACTGTTCACTTTCCTGACGTTTGTACATTATTCTGTGTTATTATATATGCACCTTTGATGAGTTGTAGTGCACCTGAGCAGTGTACACAATAATTTTCATTATTATTGGCAGTATAGGTAGAGGGTCAGACGCCAAGCTTTGCAGCATAGAGTTACGGCCCTTATGATCTAAGGTACACATAGACAGATAGATACATACAGACACACACTCACACATACACAGAGATACGCACACACATACACAGACACACATACACATAGGCACACACACACACACAACATAAAACTTAGACACACACACACCAAAAAGACAGGTATTTAATCAGGAAAGATGAAAGAGTGAGAGAGTAGTAGGGTGGAGATGAAACAGAGACTTGGAGGTATTGATACCTATTGATATATATACACAGATACATACATATATATATACACAGATATATACACGCACAGATATATACATATATATACACATATACATACATATATACACATGTACATACATATACAGGGTGCGGACGATATTTGTTCGCAAGATTACTGTCTAGGAAAAAAATAAGACAGTAGTTTTATTTATCAAACTTGGGTCAGTTTGTCTTCATGACTTGTTCTTTCAATCTCACTCGATAAACCCGCCATTGGCTTTGATGACGGCCTCAAGGCAGCCTCGGAACCGGCTACAGGCCTTCGTCACTGTCCCCCGACTTAGGCCCCTAAAGGCACTTGTGATCCTGGCCTTCAGATCGTCTTTCGTATTGCAGCTAGATCTGTTGGTGTCTCGTTCCACTGCGCCCCACACAAAGAAGTCGAGAGGGTTGCAGTCAGGCGAGCTGGGAGGCCAAATGTTAGGTGAAGTGTGGTTGACGAAGTTCTCTGACAGCCAGGCTTGGGTCTTTCGGCTGGTATGGCAGGGCGCTGAGTCTTGCTGCCACACGTACGGTCTACCTGCAGCTACCTGGTCGATCCAGGGCTTTACTACCTCGCTCAGAATGTGGATGTAGCCATCGGTGTTCAGCTTGAGGCCCTCAGAGAAGAAGTGAGGTGGCATGACATCACCTTGACTGCTGACGACACCTAAGACCAATGTTGTCGCTGGAAACTTTGTCTGCATGACTCTGGGCACGTCTTTGGATGAGACAGCGAGCCACCTGTTGTTCTGGGAGTTGATCTTCTGGTCTTGTCAGAAGTTTTTCTCGTCAGAGAAAAACCACAGCATGTCTGGCTCTAGTGGGTATTTCAACTTGTTGATCAGCTTCTTTGCGTGCTTCAGTCGCTTTTCTTGAATCGCTTTTGACAGAAATTGTCCTTTCCTCATCTTGTATGAAATGTAGCGAATGTCTTCATGTACCACCAGCCTAATGAGCTTTTCATCCACGCCTTTCTCCCTTGCAATGGCACACATCAACTTGCTAGGTTCATTGTTGATGATATCCTGAACTTCAGCGACGAACTCGGGCGTTCTGAAGGCGTCAGATCGTCAATCATGTGTTTTCCTCTCTGATGTTGCTTCGTAGTCGAATCCTGAATCTTCTAATTCCTTTCTGACCTTTTCCACCATTCTCCTGCTGACACTGAGAAAGTCTGAAATTTCCTTATTTGTCCTCCCGGCACGGATTCCAAGAAGAACTCCGTATCTCTTCCACAAATTTGGAGGTTCAAAATTATTCATAATCAATTATTCTGAAAATAAATAATGGAAATATAGTCACTGTTTTTATGAAGACAAGAGTGACAACGGAAGTAAAAAAAATGTGCATAAAATTAGCAGTTGAAAATTGCGAACAAATATCATCCACACCCTGTATATATATATATATATACACAGATACATACATATATACACAGGTATATACACATATACATACATATATACACATATATATACACATATACATACATATATACACATGTACATACATATATATATATATATATATATATACACACAGATACATACATATATACACAGGTATATACACACAGAGATATATACATAAATACACATACTCTGCTCACTTGAATATTTACGCAGTGTTTTGATTATAATTCAGATATTCTTTTCTTTTACTGATTTCAATCATTAGACTGAGGCCATGATGGAGTACCGTCTAAGTGGGTTTACTCCATTACATTGGCACTAGTACTTATCTTAAGGATTTTGGGGTGGTGGTGGGTGTGGGGTTATATTACAATACATAAAACCTCCATGCTTCCTGAGATTCGCCAACACTACACCTGATATCACCCCTCCATACACACGCACACATGTATATCATGACTCATACACTGTTCACTTTCCTGACATTTGTACATTATTCTATGTACTATACATGCACTTTTAATGAGTTGTAGTGCACCTGAGCACAGTACACAATAATTTTATTATTATCATTGGGCGGTGGATTGGCAGTATTGGTAGGGGCTCGGATGCCATGCTTTGCAGCATAAAGTTATGGCCCTTCACGTTCTGAGTTCAAATCCCGTCGAGGTTAACGTTGCCTTTCATCCTTACGGGGTCGATAAAATAAAGTACCAGTAATGCACTGGATAATTGCTGGCCTTGTGCTTAAAGTAGAAACAATTATTATTATTATTATATACACACAGATACATAGATATATGCACACAGATGCATAGATATATACACATATATACATAGATACATACATATATACATACAGATACATAGATATATACACACATAGATACATAGATATATACACACAGATATATACATATATACATACATACACACAGATATATACATATATATACAGATACATAGATACACATACAGATATATACACAGTCATATACATATACACACACAGATACATACATACATACACACAAATATATGCATATATACACAGATACATACTTATATACACAGGCATTCATATATATGTATAGATGGTGGCTGCCAACTCGTTTTCTAGTACGGCCACTACTTTATATCCATGTAGGAGAACCTCTACCGATGGGCTGAACGAGTGTGTATTTTTAGTCCAGCCAGCAACTTGAAAACTCTGGTACAAACACTACACTTGTGACAATTATTGACACATAGTACTGGGCCCATGGTACCATGTGACGACAAGTGCAGAGAGATCTCCAAATATAAAGCAATGCCTGTGCTGTGAAGCTTTTATAGTGAGCAAAGGCACTGCACAAAGCCAGTCCCACTCTCTTAACCAAGATGATATTTACCAAAAAGAACAAGTCAGCATCATTGGATACCATCAGGGTTGCAGGTGTTATATCAGAGTTTTCCTTCAACTAGAATTCTGCCTTGACAAAGGCTAAGGGGTCATCTCTCCCAGTGATTTTGGATGGCCATTGACTCTTAAGAGCTCCTTTGCCCTTTGACAGGTTTTGTTTTTAGTCCTGCAGGATGTCCAAAGTCACCCTCCTCACCAAGAAACCTTGGTGGCGTTGCCAGTTTAGTCGCCAACGACCCGACCATGAGACAGGTTGTACTGGTTCTAATAAATATGTGTGTATAGATACACACATATCATCATTTCATCATTTCATTTTACGTCCACTTTTTCCCTGCTTGCAAGGGTGGGACGGGAACTGATTCTGGCTTGATTTCTACAGCTGGATGCCCTTCCTAACACCAACCTCATTTACAGTGAGTGCTGGGTGCTTTTTTGCCGTGGCACCTCCACGACCACTTTGCAGTGGAATGATAGGGACTGGGGTCCCTATCATCTCATTTCTACAGCTGAGTAAACTGGAGCAATGTGAAATAAAGTGTCTTGCTCAAGGAAACAACACATCACCCGGTCTGAGAATTGAACTCACAACCTTTCGATTGCAAGGCCAATGCTCTAACCACTAAGCCATGTGCCTTCACATATATACATATATATTCACAGATATATATATATATACACATATATACATATATATACACATATATACATATATACATACACATATATATACACATATATACATATATACACACAGATACATACATATACACACAGATACATATACACACACATACATATATATAAAATAATAAAATATAAAGATAAATGTGTGTCTATATACATATACATCTATATACACATACACACACATATATGTATATATATATATATATATACACACACACACACATACACATATAAGCATATAAAAAAACATTTAGATTTAACCATAAATTAACCATAAAGTATATATATATAAAAGTTGTGATTAATAGTTTAGATAAAATGATAAAAGAGGTCAATTTATAAGGGACTAAGCAATGTCCAAAGTGACTAAATATATTAATACATAAAGAAGTTAACTTAAAATATATATTATACAACAAAAATCAAACTTGCATCTCATAACATTACGGCACAATTATTTCACCTCAATCTCAATTGGCCCCGTTCTCTTTAACATTACACCAAAACACATTAAAACAGAAACTGACTCCATAAAGTTCAGAAAGTCTTTGGACTAATTCCTTCAAGAAATCCCAGATAAACCTCCTACACCCGGATATGTCTATGTAAACAATAACTCTCTACTTGAGTGGACCATGGTGTCCAAATCCTAATTTGATAGACTTTGCCAGGTGGTGCTATTAAGTTAGACATGGCCTGGGCCAATACTGGCCGAAACCTATCAAAGTTAGTTACAGGAAAAAAGATTTTCCCCTGTTTTTGTTTAGCCAAATCTAGAACAAACACAATAAAAAGTATTCACTAAACAAAGGCATTAAGGAATGGTACTCACCATCATCATAGTTTAATGTCCATTTTCCATGCTAGCATGGATTAGACGGGTTGTCCCATTAGAGGCAAGTCAAGTCAGGTGACCGTGTCATGCTCATATAGAACTGTTTCTGGCTAGGTTTTTATGGCTAGATGCCCTTCCTAATGCCAACTACATTTACTGTGTCTGCTGTGTGCACATTAATGAAAGTATTTAAAAAATTTAATTAATTACAAATTTTTTAAAACATAACTAGTCTACATCATCAAAAATACACATCAGCAAAATTTCATTAAAAAATTTATATTATGAAAGAAGTTATGATGGAACATAATTGGAAGGGTCAGTAAACTGTAGTTAGGCCACATTGCAGACATGACTGGGGCCTGACTGACCGTTTCCTCTTTGCACTGGTCTCCGTCAAGACCTCTGACGTCATCAGCCCTCACACTGCTGATTTCCTCCATAAAGTTGGAAAGACAGCGGCCCGTATGAGGAAGGAGCTACGTGAGGTAGGGTGGCTGTTACAGCTGGTGTCTCTGGTCATTCTAGGCAGTAACACTTTTGTGTTTTTGTCTGCAGGGTATGGCATGGCTGAGGCACTGCTCAAACTGGGGAGTAGTGACTGTCCCTTACCCTCTCCCTTGATCCTTTTCTTTTTCTCCTTTTCATTTTCTTTTTTCTTCTTCCTTTTCTGTTCCCTTTGATAGTGTGATTTGTTTTTATTAGATACTGTTCAATTATTTTTATATAATGTCGATAAAATAAAGTACCAGTAATACACTGGATTCGATTTAATCAATTTTCCTCTCCCCCGAAATTGCTGGCCTTGTGCCTCTAGTAGAAATCATTATTATCATTATTATAGACAGGGTGGTGAATTGGGATAAGCAGTGGCCTGATGAGTCTCTGCACTCTAACAGGCTTTAGACTTATTTTAGACAATGTTCTAAACTGGAATTTAAAAGTTGTAGCTTTTCCTTTTTTGTAGAAAATATAATTATGATATATGAAAAGATGGACGTTAAACGAAGATGATGATGATGATGATGATGAAAAAAACAGCTTAATATGTATAATTATAAAAGTAGAATTAAAGATTATAATATCAGATTATCTGAATATAACCACTGGTAAACATTTAAATATATAAAGCAGTGATAAAAAAACTAACAAATGAGCTTTTCAGTTTCGTTTTTTTTTTTAATCTGCAAAATTTTCATAACAGCATTTCATAGCGCTCCTTGCTACAGCCACGCATCCCTCCTCACTGACCTTGATACTTATATCCGAGTAGCAGCTGAGGTGATATGCAATGTCAGGTTTGACGTCTTTGGATGGCAACAGGCCACTTTACCTGTTAGAAATGGTGGCCTTGGGCTCCAGTCTCGCTGGCTTTACTGGCGTTTCTTTCATCGGTAACCCATTGCCATGTCTTCATCAAGAGGATTGTCCTGAACACAACGGAATTCACTGTGATCGAGGAATGCGAGGGTGCCTGCGCGACTTGGAACCGGCTCAGACTCCGCCCAGTAGACGTACCTCCTCCTCTTCCCCCTGTAGATGTCAAATCCCCCAGAGCATATGGTATGCCATCCAGTGTGACATGGCCTCGGACAGGCTAGCGCGCCAGTCGACCAGCACCGCCTCGCATGTTTTCACTTGGTCTCGCAATCCCACAGCGGTGCCTGATTCAATGCCTTACCCTCCTTTTCGTTTGGTACGCAGCTGGATAATGATAGCTTGTAATCGAGGTTTCCCTGAGGCTCAGTCTCCAGATCTGCGAGCCACACAAATGTTTCTGTGGATCCACCATAGAATCTTTTGGCCTCCACTCGCTGTCCTGTCGCTACAGTGCCGGTCGCTTTCCACGCCATGCTGCTCTCAACGAGGTCATAAAGCATGGCTTGGATGTTGCAGGCTTCTACTCACAGCTTGAGACAGCGGGGTTGGACTGAGGGAATGGCAAAAGGCCAGACAGCATGACCATCTTCCCGTTCTGCGGTGGTAAATCCCTCATCTGGGATGTCACATGCAGCGACACATTTTCCAGTGGCAACCTGGTGCAATCTGCGACTAACCCAGACTCTGCTGCACTTCAGGCCGAGGAGGGTAAACTCTCCAAATATCGGTCGCTGTCTGACAGGTTTGCAGTCGATCCCGTAGCAGTGGAGACTTCTGGTGTCCTTGTCCCTAGGACCACCTCCCTTCTCATCACCATCAACACAGAGTTCTTCTTCTTCTTCTTGCTGCTGCTGCTGCTGCTCCTGCTTCTGCCACTGTTATATGGCTTCTGGTTAAGAAGTTTACTTATTAACCACACAACACCAAAAGTCAGGTAAGTGAAAATTAGTAGACTGTGTGAACGCCCGTCTGAAGGACCGTTTTTGTTCTTGGGTGCCAGACTTAATGCATCTACTTGGCCCTTGGGTGTCTTTAGCAGAGTCCACTCTGTTGATCACTGAACTGAGGATAACTTCTTCCCTTCCTCCCACCAGTCATAATGTGTGGTTCTGAAAAATATAATTTGACTAAGCCATTAAAAACAACAATATACACAAGGGAATTGTTTGTTTAACTCCAGGTTAACTAAACATCAATTAAATTGTTTAGCTATTACATTGCTTTGACTTAATGTCAAATTGACATATGATAACCAGTTATTCTTCTATTATAATTCCATTCATATCTAGAATGTTTTGTGAAAATATACAATACTTTAATACAAACCTGTCCACCTCACAGTTTTAATTTTCAAGTTACTATGTCTCTATGGAGGTGTCATATTTAATCATAGAATAGACCAAATGTTCATAGACTATGGAAAGAAAGGTGTTTTAGTTACATGTTACCATTAGTCAATTATATTGGTTGTAAAGAATATGTTTTAGGATATTAAGCATACGATTAACGAATTGATTTTTTTATGCTCATGTTTACTGTGTCCCTTAAAATAACAGTCTTAATGTTATGTCACGTTATTTTTACAGTAATTTTCATGATTTACTATCAGTGCACTTAGCAAAATTTTGTCCATGGAGTTAAAATCTTTAGTTTATCTCCTCATTTCTAAGGACATGACCCTTTTGTCATTTTTTTTTTCATTGATGTGCTTGTATCTGTGTATGTAGCGAGTCCACCAGTAAGTTTTTATTTGAATTTACTCCAAGTTGGTAATATTTGTTTTGTATTTATGTTTTATATAACGAGATCTTTGCTTTACTTGATGTTTTCTGAATGACATCATGAGCATGTGTAAGGATTATTGCAGTTTTTATTGTATTTTATTAGGAGGTAATGTGTAAATCAAAGCTAGACTGTGAATGGTGTATGCTAACTCTCTTTAGTATTCTTATAAAGCTGGAATGGGTAGACATGTTTCAGAAGGCAAATTATCATTTGAAAGCATTGAACTTCATTTGCTGTATACTAGGCAAGCTTCTAATGATCATAGATTTTGTTGTATAGAATAAGAATTGGTATTAATATTCATATGTTTATATATCGGGGCACCAACTGCCAAATGTCTTAATATAGAGGAGATGATTACTTTCGGAAAGCTTTTTAGAATACTGACGGTCTTAAAATGGAAAAGTGTGGTGCCCTAATGTTATCGGAATTACTCGGCACTTATCCTTGCCAATTCACGGGAAAGATTCTAAGCATTGCATAAGCTATAAAATATGCTTCTATGTGGTTATTATGATTGCTAGAAATAGCAACCAAATTTCCTTCAAATAACACTCTATTTTTAAAAGGGAAGATTACATTAAATAATGCAGTCTTAGAATCTTCTAAAAAGATGGAGTGATCATGATTAGAACACCTTTGATCATAAATCTGCTCGGTCATGATTAACTTGGAGCTAAATGACAAGAATTTAGCACTACATACCTATAGAATATTCAATCTTGCAAAACTGCTGCCGTTTTTAACAGTGAGCGCCAAAAAGAGCCTCTATGTGGTCATTCGATCTGCTAGAAATAGTAGCTGAATTTGTTTCAAATGACATGTTGTCTTAAAATGACAGAAGACATGTGTATCTAGGATCCCAGTGCCTTTTATCAGAGTCGACGTGAAGCTAAAAGTCAACAAAAATTATTCGACCACTCTGATGTGCTGAGCTGGTGTGTTGAGGCTGCGAACCTTTCGGCTGGGCATTTGGTGACCTGTCAATTCTGTTTGTTGTCATATATATTTTGTTAGTTAAAAATAACTAGCCTGTAAGAATTATAATAATAATAATGAAAATATTGTGTACAGTGCTCAGGTGCACTACAACTCATCAAAAGTATATGTATAGTACATAGGGTAATGTACAAACATCAGGAAATATGAAAATGAACAGTGCATGAGTCGTGATGTACACATGTGTGCATGTGTATGGAAGGGGCACATCAGGTGTAGTTTTGGCGAATTTCGGGAAGCATGAGGGTTTTAAAGGATGCAGTGTTTCGGCATCTCCCTTTCCAACGAGCGCCTACAGCAGAGATTATCAAATGATATATATTATACATAAATATAGTTTAATTAAAAAAAATATATCTATTTATAAATAGTATATATTATATTATTATATATAAATTAAAGATTTAATCTATTATTTGCATGTAGACAGGACTTTCTGGAAATAGGGGTGGTGGACGCTGAAGGTATTACATAGCTGTGAGGGGGGCGGTGGCCCCAAAACGTTTGAGAACTTTTTAAGACAAAAGTTAATATTAGATTGACTGATAGGGTGGTCGATAGGTAGTATCCGTAGAGCGTCGGATAAAATGCAGTGCGGTATTTAGTTACGACTTTCTACATTCTCAGTTCAAATCCCACCGAAGTCGATAAAACAAAGCACCAGTCAAACACTGGAGTTGATATGGTTGACTTTTGCCATCCTTCAAATTGCTGGCATTGTGCTTAAATCAGGAACCATTATGGCAGTATTGGAAGAGGGTCGGACACCATGCTTTGACGCATAGAGTTACGGTCCTTACCATTCTGAGTTCAAATCCCGCCGAGGTTTACTTTGCCTTTCATCCTTACGGGGTCGATAAAATAAAGTACCAGTAAATCACTGGGTAATTGCTGGCCTTGTGCCAAAAGTAGAAACAATTATTAGATTTAGATTGCATATAGGGCAGTGAATTAGTTGTATCTGTAGAGCGTCAGACAAAATGCTTTGCGGTATTTAGTTACAAATTCCTACGTTCTGTGTTCAAATTCTGCTAAGGTCACCATTGCGTTTCATCTTTCTGGGGGTCGATAAAATAAAGTACCCGCAAAATCCTGGATCGATGTAGTTGACTTTTCTATCCCCTAAATTACTAGCTTTGTGCCTAATTCAGAAATAATTATTGGCAGTATCGGTAGAAGGACGCCATGCTTTGCAGCATAGAGTTACGCCCCTTTATAGTCTGAGTTCAAATCCCGCCGAGGTTCACTTTGCCTTTCATCCTTATGGGGTTGATAAAATAAAGTACCAGTAATGTACTGGAATTATTGCTGGTCTTGTGCCAAAAGTAGAAACAATTATTAGTGGATTAGCAGTATCGGTAGAGCGTTGGGTTAAATGCTTTGTAGCACAGAGTTACGGCCCTTTGAGTACTGCGTTCGAATTCCGCCGGGGACAGCTTTGCTTTTCCTCCCTACGGGGTTGATAAAATAAAGTACCACTGACGCACTGGATTGATGTAGTCAAACTTAATACCTAATTCCTCAAGTCACCTCTTATAGTTCTTCTGATTATCCTTGTAGAAACGTGTTAGAAAAATATATCTTAACATTTTCATCTTGGTTGCTCTTGTATTATATATACTCAGACAGGGTCATAAAACTTTCCAGTTGGTTCATAACCACTGTTAAACAAATATCCGGTGGGGGGAAATTAGGAGTGGAAGGAAGAATTAAGTCTGTTTCCTTTTCTTTTTTTTTTAATTATTGTTGTCCGAACACCTGCTGTCGTGTGCAGTACGGATCCGGCTATCAGCTGAGTCTATCGTGAGGATTGCCCCGCCACCTTCCTTTAGCCGGGAAGGGCAGGCAGTTTTTATCTGCCTGGTGGCCATGGTAAAAGAGGTTGTATGATGGACACGTCTGAAAGGGTTGAAGACGGGTACTTCCCTCTTCGGTGACGCCCTCATTAACTTTTCCAGGTTTCACCTGAAAAGGAAAATCAGGGTGAAGAGGGAAGTGCTGCCTTCCAGCCAATTTGTTGAAAGGTGGGTGAGAGAGGCAAGAAGGGCCCATGTGAATGGGCCTACTCTAAGCATGTGCCTGTAGCATCGTAGGAGGAAAACTGTAAGAGGGCACTTGCCCTAGCGGTCAGGGTAACCGTGGCTTTTTTGTTGGCTTTCTCCATGAGCGGCCCTCGGAAGTCTCCCCCCTATTGGGGAATTTTTCATTGTTTTCTTTTTTTGTTACATCCTCTGTTTTTTGGTTTTTTTTTACATGCAGAAATGCCCATTTGTAGCGTCCTGTATTGTCCTGTGTTGTCCTTAATGTTATACTTTGTGTCAACTCTTGTGGTTAATAAAGAAAGCATTATTATTATTATTATTGCTGAACTCTTCGGGAGCAGCGGTGGGCCGGATTGGGGTATGGACTTCAGTGCATACCTCGACGGACTGCCTCGGCTGTCGAAGACTGCAGCACAGTGTTGCGAAAAGCCAATAACAGTCGGTAAAATACAGGAAGCAATGGCTAACTGCATGAGGGGTAAATCGCCAGGTTTGGATGGTCTGCCCTACGAGCTTTATGCATTTATGCCAGACTTATTCGGTGACCTCTTGGCAGACGTCTACTGCAACTGGCAGCAGAACGGGAGCATTCCCAGTTTTGTGAGCCGGGGAGCGGTAGCACTGCTGATAAAAGACCCGAACAAGGGGGATGTTATTGATAACTTCAGTCCCATAACTCTGCTAAATGCAGAGTTCAAGATTTTGGCCAAGGTGTTAGCAACGAGGTTGGCGCTTGTCGTCGGGGGTCTGGTGGGAGAGGCGCAGACATGTGCCATTCCGGACAGATCCATACACGACAACCTCCACCTCATACGATACATCGTCGAGAGGGAGGTTAAGGAACCTGGCAGGGTGGGGCCCTGATCAACTTGGATCAATCCAAAGCATTCGATAGGGTCGACCATCGGTACCTGGCGGCGGTCCTTGAGGCAGCCGGTTTCGGGCCCGTTTTCAGGGATGGATCGCTACGATGTACAGCGACATCTGCTCAGTTGTGAGGGTGAAAGGTCACCTGTCGCAGCCATTCAGCATCATGCGCTCGGTCCGCCAGGGTTGTCCCCTCTCGTCCCTCTTGTACGTATTGGCTCTCGAGCCGTTACTGCACAAACTGGGGGTGATGAGGGGCGTCCCACGTGAACTAGGATGCGGGAAATCCTAGTCGGCTTATGCCGACGACGTCACCGTGGTGGTGTCGAGCACCAGACATGTCCAGATGCTCGGCACTGCTCTCAAGGAATACGAAGCGGTGACAGGAGCAAAGATAATCCAGGAAAAGTCGGTGGGCTTGCAGATCGGCACCTGGAGAGGCAAGTCCATGCCGTCTGACAGCGTCATGGGGCGTTGGACAGACGGACCGGTTAAATTGCTCGGGGTCCGGTTCGGACCGGACATCCAGATGGAGAAAAACTGGAGCTAGGTGACGAGCAAGGTGGCCTCCCTCACCCAGAAATGGACCGAGAGGAAGCTGTCCCTGAAAGGCTGGGCAGAGGTGGTGAATGCGTACATCACATCCGTCATCTGCTACCGCCTCACCGTCATCCCTTGCCCTGGCCCAACTCTCACCAAAATGGAGTGCCTCCTTTTCCGCTTTTTGTGGAAGGGACGTGCTCCCATGGTCAGATGATCCATCTGCTGTCAACACCCGTTGTGTGGAGGACTGGGCATGCCATGGCTGATGATGCGCAAACATGCGCTGAGGCTGTGACATCTCTGGTGTTTACTTGATGGTGAACAGGTGTGGTCGCCTTTCGCCAGGCACATTTTCCCACAGCTCGTCTCCTTGACAGAGCTGCAGTCCTAGGTCAGGAAAAGACCGAGGGATAGCGCTTGGAAACTGGAATGTCTTCAGGCGCTCACTGCCCTCTGCCAGCTGGGCACCAGTATCGGTGGAACATCCACCTCAGCGTTCTATAGAGGACTAGTGGAGGGGAAGAGCGACAACGTTTTCGGAGAGATCCTGGGCATCGAAGAAGATCAGCTATTTGTTCTCTTCCGGAGAACTTTCAGCCCAGATAACTTCCCAAAATCCCTGGCAGTGCTACCGGGCAGTGTTGCCGGTTCGAGATAAGCTCTACAGGCACGGAAGTGCCGAAGCTGAGTCTGTCCGAGATGCGCGCAGAGCAACGAAACCGTCGTGCACGCACTCGTTCAGTGCCCAAGCATTGCTGGCTTGTGGAACTATGTCGAACAGTTGCTGTCGCGTGTAGGACTGATCCGGTTATCGACTGAGTCCATTGTGCAGATGGTCTCGCCGTTTTCCTTCGAGGAGGAAGGGCAGGCGGTTTTCATCTGCCTGGTGGCCATGGCGAAAGAGATTGTGTGGTGGACAAGGTTGAAAGTGTTAAAGACAGACACTTTCCACTTTGGCGAATCCCTAATTAACTTTTTCAAGTTTCACTTCTAGCAAGTTTGTTGAAAGGTGGGTGAATGTAGCAAGAATGGTCTGAGTGAACGGGACCGCTCTGAATATACGCCTGTAGTTTGAGAAATGGAAAAATTGAGAGAGGGCGCTTGCCCTGGTGGTCAGGGTGGCCGTGATCTTTTGTGTGGTTTTCGCCACGAGTAACCCTCGGAGGTTTCCCCCGTTGGGGAATTTTTCATTGTTTCAATTTTCATTTTTATTGTTTATATATATATGTTTCTATGTCTTTTTTTTCTTTTCATATATAAATAAAAATCTTTACACGCACAAAACCCACATCGTACCATCCTGTACTCTCCTGTGCCGTCTGTAATGTTTTTCTTGATGTCAGCCCTTGTGGCCAATAAAGAAATCATTCTTCCCAGCTTTTTGTTGAAAGATGGGTGAGAGAGGCAAGAATGGACCTACTCTGAGTATATGCCTGTAAATTGAAGGTGGAAAACTGGGAGAGGACACTTGCCCTGGTGGTCAGGGTCGCCGTGGCTTTTTTTTAATGGGCTTTCTCCAAATGCCCATTTGTACCGTCCTGTATTGTCCTTAATGTCTACTTTGTGTAAACCCTTGTGGTTAATAAAGAAAGCATTATTATTATTATTATTATTGTTCTTTGCGTCTCAGTCATTGATGTTAGTTAACTGGAAAGTTTGTTGAAATGAATATCAAGCCACTACCTGCAGCCTCAGATATTCAGGACGTATCGGAGGGTTCTTGCTGTTCCCAGCAAGCATGCCTTTTGAAGTGTTCCAAAAAGTGGGGCTGGATTAATTTTCTTTAACCATCCTTGGAAACTCTTTGAGATAGTACCTAGTGCACCTATGACAATCGGGACCACTTTGACTTCATAGCAGTTCCAAATCCTTTTTACCTCCCACTTTAAGTCCTGGTATCAGTTAATTTTCTCCCTCTCCTTCTCTCCTTCTCTCGTCTCGAATGAGCAGGCCACGTCCACAATGAGGCACGATCTTTTTTCCTTGTCCAAAACCACCAGGTCAGGTCTATTGTGTTCCAGTTTCTTGTCCGTCTGTATCCTAAAATCCCACAGCACCTTCACCTGATCGTTTTCTATCACCGACTCTGGCTTATGCTCATACCACTTCTCAGAATGTGGTAAATTGTTTACTTTGCATAGGTGCCAGTGGATCACCCTGCCCATCACATCCTGTCTCCAGCCTTTATAGTGAGTCTAGGCTAGGTGTTTACACTCGGATACAATGTGAGCCACAGTCTCCTCTCTATCTCCACAGATCCTACGCAGTGGGCTAGCCTCCTCCTTGTAAATATGGTGTTTCACCCACTTCATTTTGAGGGCCTGCTCTTGCGCAGCCATTATCATTCCTTCTGTAGCCTTTTTAAGGTCTCCTCTTATTATTATTATTATTATTATTACTGTAAATAAAAATGACATTGTTTAATGCACACTAAAAAAAAATCATAGCATAAACTAGCTATGGTAAATGAGAAGAGGCGGAGAGGATTTCTTCACTCATTTGCATATCTGTCAGTTTATGTGTGTGTGTGTGTAAGTGCATATGAGTGAGTGTGTGTGTGATTGTGTGCGTTTGTCCTAAGCTGGTGTCACCTTCATCGTTGCCCGGAGTCGATAAACTAAGGACAGAAAGTGAATGGACTATCAATCGATTATATATATACAGGGTGTTCCAAAAAAATATATACACATATTTATTAGAATGCTGTTGAAGTGTGCATACATTTTGGGCGGACACCCTGTACACATATTTGTGTGTGCGTGTCCGAAAACTGAAGAAGCCTGTTTGATTTTTATATTAAGCTTGTCAGACAGCGTTGTGTCACTAGAGATACATGGTAGAAGAGGTCTTGACTATGAGATAGTTTTCGATAGAAATGTTGGCGGGAGGTGGATTATTATTGACTACAAAAAACAAGATTTCAGAGCAAGGGTCTTCAATAAGTGGACCTTCTGTTGAGTGGGTTGAGGCGAGTCTTTGTTCTTCTCATTCATTCTTTACAGTCATCAGTCTCTCATAATTTCCGGGTCCCTTTCTTTTGAGCATCAGTGGTACTAAATACACCGCTGTCGATGTCGTTTCTAACACACTTTTCCCCAACAAATTCACGATTCACACTTGCAAACACTTATATGTATATGTGTGTGTATATATATATATATATATATATATATATATATAAATGGAAAAAATGAAATTTCATTTCTCACTCTTAGTACGGCTGATACTTAAATATAAGTATGTATACGTACATACATATATGTATACATATGTACAGTAGTATGTATATGCATACATACATGCACACATGTATACATGTACGTATGGGTTTACCAAACATTTATTATAATGCTCGGTTTGTTTGTAAACAAACAGCCCAAATTATTAGCCATACAGTGTTTGGCAACCATCATTGCCATTTTGTTCAACACTGACAAAGGAACGATGAACTAGTTTCTAGCTTATTAGCTATCATCAGCACCATATACCTTCCTGTCAGTTGATTGAACGTTTGAAAGTATATACTTTCCTTATGCATATTAACGGCTGAGCAGCCTAATTTGCATATCAAGTAAGTTAGTTGGCCGGGCGTACCGAAAACAATAAATGGAAAAAATGAAATTTCATTTCTCACTCTTAGTACGGCTGATACAAGTTTCACTTGAAGAGGAAAATCAGGGTGGAGAGGCAAGTGCTGTCTTCTAGTAAGTTTGTTGAAAGGTGGGTGAAAGTGGCGAGTCTGGTCCGAGTGAACGAGCCCGCTCTGAGTATGCGCCTGTAGACTGAGGAGTGGGAAAACTGAGAGATGGTTCTTACCCTGGTGGTCAGGGTGGCTCTGGTGTTTTGTGTGGTTTTCGCCATGAGTGAACCTCGGAAGTTTCCCCACTTATTGGGGAGTTTTTGTTGTCTGAATTTTTTTGATTTGTTTTTACACATTTCTATCTTCTTGTTATAACCTTTTTACATGGCCAAAACCCACTTTGTATCATCCTGTACCTTTCTGTGCTGTCTGTAATGTTTTTCTTTATGTTAGCCCTTGTGGCCAATAAAGAAACCAATATTACTAAATATATATATATATGTGTGTGTGTGTGTGTATATATAGTAATAATAAATGTGGAGACTAAACCCGTAGAGGAAATATTTATGTGTGTGTGTGTGTAGTGATTAGTTATTATTATAGTCATCTCGAGTGGAACAACTACATTTCAAATTTTATAAATAATCCTCATGTCAACAAATACTATGTGTGTGTATATCTATCTATCTATATCTATATAGCTATCTTTCTACTGTCCTGTGGCAAATAAAGTAATATATCTATCTACCTAGTTTATATATATATATAAACACATACATATATACACGCAGATAAACACACACACACACATAAGCCAATGTTGTTTCTTTAGCTTATGACATCATAATGGATATGTGACTAAAAATATGCAAAATAAGTTTAGAGAACATCATTTCATAGCAAGCAACACTTCTTTACAGCTTTATTGAAAGTAATTTCTTTACAGCTCAGAGAAAGTAATCTCTTTATAGTTTAGTGAAAGATATTTTATAACAGCTCAGTGAAAGATATTTTTATAACAGCTCAGAGTAAGTTATTTTATAACAGCCCAGAGTAAGATTTTTATAACAACTCAGTGAAAGTTATTTTATAACAACTCAGTGAAAGTTATTTTATAACAACTCAGTGAAAGTTATTTTATAACAGCCCAGAGTAAGTTATTTTATATCAGCTCAGAGTAAGATATTTAAAACAGCCCAGAGTAAGTTATTTTATATCAGCTCAGAGTAAGTTATTTTATAACAGCTCAGAGTAAGTTACTTTATAACAGCCCAGAGTAAGTTATTTTATATCAGCTCAGAGTAAGTTATTTTATAACAACTCAGTGAAAGTTATTTTATAACAGCTCAGAGTAAGATATTTTATAACAGCCCAGAATAAGTTATTTTATATCAGCTCTGAGTAAGATATTTTTATAACAGCTCAGAGTAAGATATTTTATAACAGCTCAGTGAAAGTTATTTTATAACAGCTCATAGAAAGATATTCTATAACAGCTGTGAAACTTATCTCTTTACACCCCAGTAAAAGTTATTTTATAATAACTTAGGGTAAGTTATTTTATAACAGATCAGAGTGTTATTTTATAACAGCTCAGAGTAAGTTATTTTATAACAGCTCAGAGAAAGATATTTTATAACAACTAAGTGAAAGTTATCTCATACCAATTCAGTTATCTCATAACAACTCAGAGAAACTATTTTCATTTCTCATTTGAAAATGGATAGTGAAATTGAAGAATAAAAATTGAAGAAATTGAAATTGAAGGAAATGAATTTAAAGACATCATCTTTGGTTTTGCCAGAGCGAATCAGTTAATTAGGCCAAATGTGGGGTGGAAGGCTCAGTCTGTTCTGAAACGTTTCCGAAGGGCTCTGATTGAAAAGAGAGAGAAGCTTCATCGCTTCCTTTCTCATTTCACATCAAGGTCTACTCGTGTTGAGACAATAAAACACCAATATGTAACTGTGAAGTAATGTCATATCTACAGTTTCATGTTGCAAAAGACCTATGTCAGCTTTTAGCCATTTCTTGAGTTAATAATTTATCATCAATAAACATTGATTTAAATTTAAAATAGTTTTTGTCTTTTACACTTCTTTCATTTTTTTCATATACATACTTCTACTCACTACACACACACCTACATATGTACACACAAATTCTCAGTGTCATGTATTGTTGCATAAATCCAAACTCCATTTCATCTAACCTGATTTTGTCCCCTTCAGCAACCCTCACAACCTGTTCCATTAACTTGATGCCTCTGTAGTTACTTCTCTTTAATGCATCTCCATTGCCCTTGTAGCAATTTACAATGATGCTGCTCCACCATTCATTGGGTATGACACTATCCTACACTACTTGGTTAACTATATGTCTGATTCGTTCATACTCTCCCATGCCAGATGCTTTTATCATCTCAGCAACATTACCAGATGGTCCAATTGACTTCCCTACCTTCATATCCTTAATTACTTTATCTATTATACTGCTGCCAACTTGCATATGGCATCTGCAACAAAATGTGTCACTCTGAAAGTGGGCTAACATGACACCACAAGGCACGCCATGAAGGAAGTTGGAAACTCAACTGCAAAGGCAGCATCAGTTACAGCAACATCAATAACATGATTTTGGAGTTGTCTATTTGTGCCTTTTTTTTTCCGTTCTAAGAAGTGGCCATACTTGGACACGAGTAGGCTTTCCACTATAATATATATAAAACTGAAATTGTCTGTGTGTGTGTGTGTTCATGTCCTAATTTTTGCAAAGTCTATACAAATCCACATTTCTACTCCGATTGACTTCAAACTTGCATTTATATATTCCTTGTGGTCTAAAGATATTAACTGCAGCTTTTATTTTTCAATTTTCTGTTGTTAAAGGCGTGTTAGACATCGGTTAGCGATCTCTCTATCTTTCTTTGTCTGTCTTTTTAGATAGATTCATAGCTATAACGTTGCGTCCTTATAATATCTGTCTGTATGTCTGGCTGTCTGCATTACAACATTATGACACTATCTGTGTGTGTATATATGTATATACAGTGTGTGTATATATATATATATATATATATATAGTGTATATACACACTGTATATACATATATATAGTGTGAAACGTTTTTCGAAATATTTACTTCTGCGTTCACAGATTGATTTTTTTAGTTTCAGAAGATCCCGCTAAGGGTGAAAGCAGCGATTCTTCGCTTAAACTTTAATCTGTTATTTTAATATATATATATATATAATTATATATTCATGTACAGATATTTTTGCATACACAATAACAAAATATAAACAAACATTTATTTCACAAAGCTCGATAAGGATAAATATATATAAAATATTTAAGAACCCTAGAGCAAATATTGTTCTCATTGCTGACGAGGCAGGAGATATACACGATTGGCTGAAGAAGGACAAGACTGTGTTAGTAGTACGATCAACGGCTGCTATCACACCAACAGCAGCAAAAACAACAACAAAAAAAAAGAGAGAACACAATTACATGCTTTTCAAAAATCTTAATGGAAAATTATTTGCCTATTCACTCAAGGCGACTTCACTTTTTATTAGGACTTCTGCATCAATTGGTGAGCATACGACGAAACTGTTTCAGAAAGGAGGGATAAACATGCCAATCTATGTTTAGAATCGCGAGCAACGCCGGGCCATTAAGCTAGTATACATAATATATGTTTATATATATTATGATGGCTGCAACTTGATTTCGAGTAATGCCTTCACTTGATACTTAAGCATGAACATCATGGACGTGGCTTTTTGGTCCTGCTAGGGACTTGCCTATGGCCAGCAATACCATGCATTGCAAAAATATGTCACATATCAAGCGATGCCTGTGCTTGAAGCTTTTTAAAGTGTGGAAAGGCTTTGCACAGGGCCAATCACACTCTCTGAACATTAAATGCATTTGCCCAAAAAGAAGAACTGGTCTACATCATTGGATGCAAAGGAGCCGCAGGTTTTATATCAGAGTGACCTTCTCATAGAGACATGACTTAATGATGACTAGGAGTCTCTCGCTCAACAAAAAATTATTGGATGGCTGTTGACTCTCCTGAGTTCCTCTGCCCTTTAACAAATTTTATTTTTTATCCCAAAAGGTGTCCAAAATTACCATCCTCACCAAGCAAGCTTAGTTGGGTTGCCAGTTTAGTCACCGACCACACACAGGTTGTACTGGGTTACATGTTACCAGCAGCGCTGAATAGCGACCTGACACACATATATATATATATACACACACACACACACAACCTTTCTAGTACTAGTGCCATGGTCAATGTACTAAGTATACCCTGTAAGGTGGTTGGCATAGGAAGGGTACCCTGCTGTATAAACCATGTTAAAAGTATTGAGTATTCTTTAGTTGTGTCAGAGGTATGACAACTTTGCTAGTGTTTGTTCCATGATAAATGCGCCCAGTACACTCTGTAAACTGATTGGTGATAGGCAGGGCATCCAGCCATAGAAAACCTGCTAAACAAAGGGTCAGGAAGACTCTTCAGCCATGTCAAAGAGATGATAACCTCCTTAGTATTAGTGCCACTTGCAAAAGCACGTGATGGTAGATTGCCACCCCAGCCCCCATTTGGAGGTCACAAGATCTGTTTGTGTTCTAACAGGTCTGTGACATGTCCAATACTTGCTAGCAGAGAAAACATGTTAAACGATGATGATGATAAAGATGATTATGATGATGATGATGATGATGACAATGATGATACATATATGTATATATACATCTGCTGGGGTGACTTTGTTACAAACTTTGAAATCCTTGAACAGTCAGAAGACACCAGTATCAAGGCCATGCTGTTAAAGATACAACCACACTGAGCGAGACATGCTTCTGGATTGAGAATCATTGCCTTCTTAAGGAGCATCAATGAAATGGCATAAGGATTCCTTGTGTCGTGCTGAGCATTGCCATAGGTCTGATATGGCCTCTTACCAGATGACCTAGCAATACCCCATTCAACAGACTGTTTCCGCCTTCAAAAATGCATGCAAGAATGATGTTGAAGACAAAAAATAATCAGAGGAAGAAATGTGGCCCAGCAATACCGTGTCCAGAACAGAATTTTTCTTGCAGTTACCTGTCCTGTATTGGCAGCCACCAACAAATCTACATCAGATGTGGATAGCCTCCATTACTTCATTACCAAAGTCAAACCATGAAGTGTGTGGGGATATGGGGGGGGGGGGGGGTATGTGTGAATGTATATATGTGTGTGTGTGTGTGCGCGTGCACACGTATGTATCTGTATGTATGTGAGTACAGCGTTTACTGTAAAAATGAATTTCATGAAGATCTTTATGTGGGTATGGTGTGGCGTGCGGTGGCCGGGGGGGGGGGGGGGGTGCTCGACCGGAAGGGGTCTTTGACCGGAAGGATACTCGACCGGAAGGGCCAGGAGAGGGCCTCTCTCTAGTGGTGACCAGCATACGGTGAGGACGCATTTTGGGCAGCTCCCGGTTTTAAGCAGTCGGACGCACGTGGAAGAGGAGTACCGGCAGCGGAATTTAGCGGCGCCTGTGAAAAGCGGTAAGTGAGATAGCTTTTTCTAACCACAAGCTATTTCGGCAACTGGAAAAAAAAAAAAAAAAAGAAAAAAAGAAAACACTTGCCGCAAAACAAATCAGAAGATGGCGACAAGACTACGGATGAACGAAGCTATCAGGCCATTCACCGGGGATGGTGATGTCGCTTGGCTGCGGAAGGTTCGGCTGGTCGCGGGCTTGCAGAAGATAGAAGACGTGGCCGGTCTCATTGCATTGTACCTCGAGGGCGACGCGTTGGTACTCTTCCTTGAGTTGGACGAGCACAGCCAAAGAGATGTGCAGAAGATTGAGAGACGTCTGATGGATGCATTCGCCGAGGGACCGTTGGCGGCTTTTGCTAAGCTGGTGAGAATCAGGTGGAATGGTGAGCGCGTCGACATTTTCGCAGCGGAAATAAGGCGGTTGGCTATGTTGGCCGGTTACCAGGCAGAATGCGAACGCACGGTGCGGTTGGCATTCATCAATGGATTTCCGGACGACATAGCGGTGAAACTGCAGCAAGTCCCGGGGTACAAGGAGATGGAAATGCGTTCACTGGTGGAACAAGGCCGGATCATAGCGGAAGATGCCAAAAAGAGTGTTGCGGCGATAGCGACTACGGAGGCTCAGGACACCTGGCAACGAAATGGTCAAAGGGAGGCAACCTCGGCACGCGGCCATTCGCGAGAATTTAAGGGCCGCTGTTTTAGGTGTCAGGGGCCGCATATGGCTAGAGACTGTAGAGAGTCGAAGCCGGATATAATCTGCTACCGGTGTAAGCGACCAGGCCACATCGCTACTAACTACGACCAGGGAAACGGTCCAAGGGGAACTACTGCGCTGGTAGTTGCCCCTTACGAGTAGCGGCGCTGCCGGTGTTGGAGGTCTTCGTGAGGGGGAAGCCACAGCGAGCCCTCGTGGATACGGGCTGTACGATGACACTGGTGACCGCGGGGGTGGCGCAGAGGTGGGGAGGGAAGAGCAGCGTAAGGGCAGTCGACGGCAGGAAAATTGAATGCCGAGGTCGCAGCGAGATGGAAATAGCGGTACGGGGAAGGACGATAAGGCTTTCCGCCATCGTGGTAGACAGTGTGGTGGATGGGATCGGCGTGGTTATGGGCATGGACGCGATTGGCTGTCTAGGGGGCGTCACGGTGAACAATGTCGGTGTGTCGTTTGGCGCCGCTGCATCGGTATGCGCTGTGAGTGCACGTCATGAGAACCAGAAGGCCCACGAGGGGCAATACCCCGCTTACACTGTACAGGATAAGGACTTCAAGGCCGTGTTTGATGGGCAGCGATGGGTTGTTGAGTGGTACTGGAAGGGAGAACCACCAACACTGAAGACCAAAGTGGGCTGCTATCAACACACATTGAAGGGAAACGCTAGGGGCGAGTTCGAGCGAGAAGTAGAGAGATGGATCGAAGAGGGCATACTGCTTCCCTGGAAGGAGGAGGTGAAGTGCGGAGTATTGCCGTTGATGGCGGTGGTGCAACCCACGAAGAGCAAGGTGAGGCCGGTGCTGGACTATCGAGAGCTGAACGAGCACGTGTCATGCCACACGGGTGGTGAGGTCACGGATGTCTGTGGGGAAACCCTGCGTGAGTGGAGACGCATGACGGGGGGTTCAGCGATCGTGGATCTAAAGTCGGCTTACTTGCAGTTGCATATAGATGAGAAGCTCTGGCGGTATCAGCTGGTCAGGTATAAGGGCCGGACATATTGCCTGACCAGGCTCGGTTTCGGGCTGAGCCCCGCACCGAAGATCATGGCGGCGGTCCTCAAGACCGCTCTGGGGAGGGCCGACAAGATAAAGAGGGCTACTAACTCCTACATTGACGACATCCTAGTGGACGAGTCGGTGGTGTCGGCGGCGGAGGTCACGAGCCATTTGCGGAGGTATGGACTGACTGCGAAGCCATCAGAAGCATTGGAGGGAGGAGCCACGCTGGGACTTAGGCTACGGCGAGATAAGACGGGCGTTTTGGTGTTCCAGAGGGGAAACGAAGTTCCGGAACTGGGCCCAAGTATGAATAGGCGGGAGCTTTTCTCGGTGTGTAGAAAGCTGGTGGGTCACTACCCGATCGCTGGGTGGCTCCGGATGGCATGCAGCTATGTCAAGAGACGAGCGGGAGGGGTGACTTGGAGTGACAGAGTGGGAGAGAGAACGGTGGCCATGATGCAGGAGATCGTGGGGAGGGTGAAGGCCGACGACCCAGTGCGGGGACGCTGGTATGTTCCCAAATCACGGAGCGGGACCGTATGGTGCGATGCCAGCAGCATAGCGCTGGGTGTCATGTTGGAGATAGGTGTTGAGGTCGAGGATGCAGCCTGGCTTAGAAAGAAGGACGACTGCAGCCACATCAATGTGGTCGAGCTGGACGCGGTGTTGAGAGGGGTGAACCTCGCCCTGCGGTGGGGGCTGCGCACCATCGAGATACGCACCGACTCGGCTACCGTACTCGGATGGGTAAGATCAGTGCTCACCAGTGAGAAGAGAGTGCGAACGAGAGGCGCGGTGGAGATGCTGATAAAGCACCGCCTGGGAACATTAGGAGAGCTGGCCACCGAGTTCGACCTGAAGCTGAGCGTAGTGTTCGTGCCTTCAGAGAAAAATAGGGCGGACATCTTAACTAGAGTGAAGAAAGCCTGGATGGAAGCGCCGGAGGAGGTAGAGGATGAGATAGTTGCCGTGTGTCGGCTGACCGAGTTAGACCTGAAGGGGTTGCATGACATGCACCACATGGGGGTGGATAGGAGCCTGTTCCTAGCCAGGAGAATCGACTCGGACGTTAGCAGACACAGTGTTCGGGGGGTCGTTAGAGGCTGCGTCCGATGTCAGTCCATTGATCCCGCCTCGGATGTACACGAAACGGGAAGCCTCCCGGTGGATCGCGACTGGAAGCGATTAGCGGTGGATGTGACGCACTACCGGCAGGGAACGTACCTCTCGATGGTCGACTGTGGACCAGGTCGAGTGGCGATATGGAGGGAGATGAAGACCGGAACGGCCGAGAAAATCGTGCGGACGTTGAGAGAGGTGTTCTTGGAGCGGGGCCCTGTGGACGAACTGCTGATGGACAACAGCGCAGCGTTCCGCTCGGAGGCACTGAGGGGGATGCTCGAGGGATGGAAGGTGGACCGTTTCTTCAGAGCGGCGCACAGGCCGAGCGGGAATGGAATCGTGGAGCGACACCACCGGACGATCAAGACAATGGCGGAGCGGGGCCAGATCTCACCAATGGAGGCAGTGTTCTGGTACAATATGTCCCCTCGGGTTGGACAGGTCGAGGAATCGGTGCCACACAGAGCAGTATTCAAATACGAGTGGCGACACCCGTGCACGCCACCACAACGGCCAGTGGGGAGAGAGAGTGCATTCGTGCAGGTGGGCGAAGAAGTCTGGGTTAAGCCCCCAGATGCACGGTGCACATCTCAATGGGGAAGGGGGACGGTGACGGCCGTAAATTCAAAGAACAATGTGTCCGTGGACGGGGTACCACGTCATGTCCTGGATGTAAGAAGAATCACTGTATCGACGAACTCCGAGGAAGAGGAAACCCAAGATGAGGTGGAAACCCAGAGCCCTGCCCCGATCGCAACGAAGTCGTAGACCACCGACCTGGACGGCAGACTTTCATATGCAGAGGGACGAGGCGGAAATTGATCCTTGAGATCAGGGGGGCGTGTGGGTATGGTGTGGCGTGCGGTGGCCGGGGGGGGGGTGCTCGACCGGAAGGGGTCTTTGACCGGAAGGATGCTCGACCGGAAGGGCCAGGAGAGGGCCTCTCTCTAGTGGTGACCAGCATACGGTGAGGACGCGTTTTGGGCAGCTCCCGGTTTTAAGCAGTCGGACGCACGTGGAAGAGGAGTACCTGCAGCGGAATTTAGCGGCGCCTGTGAAAAGCGGTAAGTGAGATAGCTTTTTCTAACCACACTTTATAGGGGCAAAAAAAGTTGACAAAAACATACAAAACCACACAAAATTACCAACAACAATGTCAACAATAGCAGCAGTAGTAGTAGAAAAAGAACGGTGTTTTTTATATATAAGATTTGGCTGCTCTTTCTAACACCGGACAACCACAAAGAGAATTCGAGTCATATATATGTTTAGAAGAGGTTGTTTAGTAGATGTTTGTGTTGAGAATGTGTGTATTTGTGTATTGTATCACGGAAGTCACCATTGAAGATGTTAAAAGCAATGTTGTAGAAAATAGCATCTTACGACTTTATAATTGTTTATATATAATTTATTTACAAAGGTTAGAAGAATGTCTCTTGAGAGGATAGTTAATGTTATCAATAAAAAGGTTATAAAGGTTTAAAGAGGTACGGTCAACTGGCTGAGGCGTTAGCCAGTCCCCTAGTGATATTTGTTGCTACATATTGTCTATGCTTGAAGGAACGAAGGCAAGAGATGTTTACCTTCACGGTGTCAAGCTGAAAAAGAGAAAGTTTCGAATCGCCGCGGTAATTCTTCCCTCTGGCCGGAGGTCGAGATAGATTTTCCTATGCTGGTAGCGATTGGCTGAACTGAGCCAAACAAGATACGGAGAATGTATCTATGAGCCCTCGGAATGTAGGTCACTACATATGTATACACGCAAATATACTTACGCACACTCACAAATACACGTGTAACTATCGTTTGCCAAGACCATGAATACTGTTAACGGAATTTCACGATGTTTAGGTTTTCATTTTATTTTTACTTCGTTATTTTTCATTATCAATGTTTTATTATAAAGTTGTGAGTGTAATTATGGTGAATACATTGATGTTTCACAGTCGTGTTTTATTAATTTATTTATTTTGTTCGAGACATTTTTATCTGGTTGAGCGCCCAAATTTGGACTTGGTGTCGTTCTGTATGTTTACAAATTTACTTCCCTTCGACTGTACAATAAATCTGATTTTGCACACCCACAATTTTATTCCAGGACAAAGAACGTAGAAGAGAAGAGGTGGAGTGAGAGGAATGAGATAGTGTCTTGGTAGTAGGGGGTCAGTTGTTAAGACACAGGAAGAGTAAGGTGAGGCGGAGAGAAAAGCAGAGAAATACAGAGGACCTGCAGAAAGAGAGGGGAAGATGTTGAGTGAATATGAGGTAAGGCAGAGAGGGAGAGAAAGAAGGAGAGACAGAGAGTAAAGAAGAGGGGAAAAAATAGAAAGAAGGATTTGAGAAAGAGAGGAAAGTCGAAAGTGCAGAAGAAGAGAGATGGGAAACAAAAAGAAAGAGAAGGACTTTAGGAGGGAAACAGCAACAGAGAGAAAGAAACATATAAGGAAGGGAAAAGAGACAGACAGAGAAAATGCTGTATGAGAGAAGGGGCTGACATAAAGAGAGAGAAAGACGAGGCTGAAGAAAGAGACAGTTAGTAAACGAAGGGGTGTCAGTTGAGAGCTAAGTCGTGATTAAATGGAAGAAAACCACACGACACAATACGAAATATTAAACACGATATTAGAAAAATATTTTTGTAAATAAGACAATAATTTATATATATATTATTAAATTTTATTCACAGTTGTATAAATAACATTACAAATCGTTTGCAATTCTTTCAGAATTAAAATATAAACAGAGCATATAAATAAATTTACAGTAGAATAACATAACAAATATGTTTTAAATATATACATAAATAACATTACAAATGTTTAGACAACATTATAAATAGCTCGTGATTCTTTCAGTGAGATATATTCTTTTAATGTTACAGTATTAGTGAAAATGTAAAGGAAGGGGTGAACAACGGAGCCCACACCAGAGCAAAAGACAGCAACGTCGCCAGTACTGGGCAACCTCTCTAATGATTTTTTAGGCAAGCCAGCACACTCGCAGCGTTGTCTCGGGTGATGGCGAGGCTGATGCGCCGAAACAGCCAAGCGCCCTCGCGAGAATCGCCAGTCACCTCTATTAGGCGAGCCGCCAGTGAAGAGAGGAACCTCGCAGTCAGCGGCCCGACTCCCCCAAACGACTCGAAAGCCACAGGCTGGAAAATGTAGCTGGCCGACAGATCAGAGTATTTGAGGGTCTTACTCCGCTCGGCTGCAAAAACTGTGGCTCTCGTCCTAACCGCAACATCCAGGATGTGGGAAAGAGCAAAAGAGTCACTAACAGTGACGTCCCAGACAAGGCACCTACCTCTCGACCAGGGGTACAGAGTAAGACCGTCAGGTCTTTTGCCGTCACTTCTGGACAACCCAGATGGTTCCAAGACAGGGGATATTCGCCCGGGCCAAAGCTCTCTTCAGAATGAGGTTTAGCTCCGTGTGTCGCGCGAGGCGACCGGCATTCAGGCGGCAAGAAAGACCGTGGGGGCCTGTGGAGTCGAGGAGTTTGCCGCATTGGCACCTCAAACCCATGCAGACGTTAGCTCTCACTCTGAGGGCGATGGAGACACGAAGTTCGTCCAGGCTGAGTAGGCCACCAACTTTGGCCACGGGTAGGGCATCGACCCAGTCGCTTGAGTATTTGGCGCTTGCAGATAGTAAGCGGCACCTTGCAAACTGATCTGACTGGACTAAGAGGGAGTCGAAGGTGGCCTTCGAACTTGTGCTGTCCCAAGTTCTCTGATTTCGACTGTCCTCCACCTTCTCAGGAAGAGACAAGCCCAACTCACTCCATTGCTGGAGAGCTTCACCCAACTCCCTGTTGGAACTAGTCCATCTTGGAGAGGAGATGATGCTGTTCACCAGGGTGGAGCAAGCGTGGGTGGAGGAAAGGAAGCAGGGGAGAGAGAGGGACGAACACTTACGAAGACCAAGATCCCCAAATCGCTTGGGCAACGCAGCCTGATCGCGGGACTCCGGAGAGAGTCTAACATTGACAAGGCACTCGAGTCTCTCAAAGATTAGGTCGTCGAAGCGTTGGAGTCAGGACGGAAATCTGTGAGAGGTGCTGACCCTGAGCAGATACAGAAGCTTAGGAATAGACAGGTAGTTCCTGAGTATGAAGAAACCTTGATGGAGTTCGATAACTTCGATATTCCTCAGCAGCTGCTCAAGGCCAACCATCTTCGATTGGAAGATTGACTCGAAGGCTAGGTCTGTGATTGGGGCTCCTAAGGAGCACCAAGCCGCCGGCGGGAGAGGGACCGCGATGGAAGGGAAGGACTTTGCGAACAGGTCGATCAGCTGTTGGTGTTGAGAAGCCGGGTGGTTGAGGATCCAGAGCTTACATTTGGAGCTATTGATCTGTAGACCCCGGCGGCCAAGCTCCTCCGCCATCTTGTTGGCAGTGGCGAGAACCATATCCGGAGTTCCCCCCAAACAGGCGTCGTCGAGGTACCAGACATTGAGGTCCAACTCAATCCCCATCTTGGTGCCGTCATCAATGCCCAGTGCAAACAGAGAGAGCTCAAGTGAGTCACCCTGTTGGACTCCTGAGGCAGAGGTGATGATCTGGTCAGCGAAAGAAAGGTAGGAGGGCTCCCGATAAGCCTGTCAAGCAAAGTGGTAGAGTTGTGGGAACCTCTCTTACTGAGCCGAGGACGATGTCGCGGCTGACAGAGTTGAAGGCATTCTTGAGGTCAAGTTTGAGGATGACCTTGGGGGACGAGGAGGGCAAGTTGGTAAATGCTCTGGTAGCGTGGACAGCAGCTTCACATCCCAACCTGGTACCCACCCCCAGCTGGATGGGGGAAAATTCCTCCGCCAGTGAGTCGGAGACCAACAGAAAACACGCCTTTGCAGTGAGGCGGCGAATAGTGCAGACAATGGGGCGCAGGTCACCGTTGGGCTTGGTGAGACCAAATAGCTTCGCACCGAAGAACAGTGGGCGGATGAACGGGAGAACATTCACTGAAGAGAACTGATTCACAAACTGAGTCAGACTCTCCAAGACTTTGAATCCGGCATCACCAGCCGATAAGGAGATACCATCCTTGAGGTGCTGAGGATGAAAGCCGTCAATTCCCGCACCTGACCCAGCGGGGAAGGATGAAATCGCCTTTCTGATGATATCGGTGGTGTAAACCGGTTTCGGGTATTCTGGTGATCCAGGCCAGTGTAGCTGATTATCTGGGGGTGCCGATGGGTGCTTCTCTTTCAGACGCCCAAGAGAATCAGAGTTGCACGGAGCAAGGGAGGACAGAGAAGAGAGGAGACAGACAGCCCCTTTAATGTCAAATTCGCTGAATTTGGCATTGACCGTTCGCTTGAGGTCTACCGGTTGTCTGTTGGTGGACACCGAGCTCGATGTCGAACTGAGATGAGACGTGGTTGGGGTGGACTCAAACAGATGGAACTGCCGCTTGAGAGAGGACGTGAGGGAACCCGAATTCGTATTGTGCACGTGAAGAGAGATGAAGGGAAACAAAAACAATTTCTGCCAGTCAGACCTATTGTTGGACAATATAAAAGAAAATGTAAAGGAAGGGATGAACAACGGAGCCAACACCAGAGCAAAAGACAGCAACGTCGCGAGGAGTAATGGGCAACCTCTCTAATGATTTATATATATATCTGTATATATATATAAAGATGAGGTTTTCTGTATGTGTGTGTGTGTGGACAATTTTTAATGAGAGCTCATATATTCTAAACCATTCGTGCGATTTCTTTGAAATTTTTTACAGAGCTTCTCCTTGCACAAAACCCGTACATGATCTACAAAAGCTTTCAAAAATCGATATTGGGGCTTTTGGAGACATTGAAAAAGTTTCGGTTATTTGTGTCAATTTTAGTGATTAAGTAAGACAAGGGTTATCTTTCGTCAATATTTCGTGATTATCTTTCGTCAATACAATAGGAACTCATTTTTGATGTCAAAAATTTTGTTTTGGGATTTTGATTATTACAATTCGGCTCATTCAGATTTTACTTTTTTCTTTGTACTTGAAACAAAAGGTTGTTGTCAAAAAAATTTATACCTAGACTAGATTTCTGTTGTTACATGGGATAACGGATGACACCGAGCTCACATTAATTATTTCGCTGGAATAGTGCCTAAGGTTTTCATGTTTACATAAAGTACGTTTTTCTTCTATATATTCAAATTTACTTTGTTTAGTTTAATGAGCTACATCGAAAGCTACTTGAACCGTCCAAAGGACGGGTACTTTAGCGAGTATATATATATATATGTATATATATATATATATATATATATATATACACACACACATGTAACTATCGTCTGCCAAGGCCAACTTTTAACGGAATTTCACGGTTTTCATTTTACTTTTACTTCGTTATTTTTCATTATCACTGTTTTATTATAAAGTTGTGAATGTAATCACAGTGACCAGAGCAACAGTGCCATCAATAATGACAACAATAGTATTGAATGTATTCAATTTTTAGAAACTAGGTTTGATATGCAGAATTTACCAGGATTACTGGATACAGGAAGAATCATTTCCAAATTTAGAAATTCATATTTTCATAAATTAGTTATTTGTATAAGAGAAACACTTTAGATTATGTTGATTACTGACACAGGAATGATTAAAGGTGAAAATGTTATTATAATAATATTTTTCTAGAATATAATTACATAAATGTTCAGCATATATGGACAGATGACATACAGGGGTAAATGTATGAGTAACTTAGAAGAAATAACTTTTTACAGGGACAAATGTAGGATTAGAACCTTGTGATTGGAAAGTAATACATATATATTTGTGTGTATAAATATACATTATAGTGTAATATATATTTTCTTAAATTTTAAACGTTTTACCATGAATGTGCCGCCTTTACCGGAAACCCTAAGCTGTGGTTGGCCCAGCTACAGGCGTATTTTACGGTCTGTAAGACCGAGTCTGACCAGCGCCTCGCTGTCTTGATTAGCGGACTTCCCCCCTAATCTAGCAGATTCGGTCCAAGACCTAATTACAGACCTCCCCCCCTCTGACTTAACGTATGAGTCTTTAAAAGGCGAGATCTTGAGAAGGAACTGTAAGTTGGTAGAGAGTCGTTTTCGGTCATTGATCGAGGACGAACGATTAGGTGACAGGACCCCTACCGCTTTTCTCCGGCATTTGCGGGATTTGAGCGATTCCCAAGATCAGGATAGCCCTTTCCTGAAACAATTGTTCTTCTCTCGCCTACCTCAAGAGGTACAGGCGATCCTAGCCCATATGCTAGAGGTAAATACCCTCGACCACATTGCTGTCTCTGCTGACAAAATTGTAGAAGTGACGAAGAGAGACACTTCGAAGCCAAAGTACGTTGCTTCCTCTTCTCTTCCTCAATCACGCTCATCAGCGAGTGATGAGAAATTAGTCACCACAATGGAAGCCATGACTCGTCAAATGGCAGAGTTGTGCCAGGAATTCAGGTCTTTTGGACGGCAGAGGAGCCGCTCACGATGTTATTCAACTCATCGCCACCGTAGCCCTTCCAAAACACCAAAACCACCATATTGTTATTACCATGACAAATATGGTGACAAAGCCGCCCGTTGTAGGCCTCCTTGTGCTTACATGGGAAACGACGACCAGAGTCACTAACGGCGGATAGTGCGCTCTGCGAAACATCATCCAACCGCCACTTTTTCATTGAGGACCTGCTATCAGGTAGAGCCTTTCTGGTGGACACAGGTGCAGTTTGTTCAGTATGGCCTGTGTGTGTTGTATGAAGGAGACTCCCCTGAGACACCTATTGAGTTGCAGGAAGTAAATTGTTCGCCGATTCGAACCTTCGGACAAATCTCGCTACCTTTGCAGTTCCGTAATCTGCGGCGCGAGTTTAAATGGATATTTACTGTCGCTGCCTTGCCGTATCCGATACTAGGCGCGGATTTTCTCCACCATTTTTCATTGACAGTGGACCTCCGTCGTAAACGCCTAATTGATGGCATCACTGGTTTAACTGTTGTTGGCAAGGCAGCAGGAGTTCCAACGGTTAGCCCGACCTTTTTTCTTGCTAACACCGGTGATACTTACCATGCGTTGTTGAACTCGTTCCCGCAACTGACTCAGGGAAATTTTCGAGTTGATGAGCCAACTCATACCACGGAGCACTTCATATCTACAACTGGTGCTCCCATTTTTTCTCGTCCTCGTCGCTTGCCTCCGGACACACTCAAAGCAGCATGATCAGAGTTTGATCATATGCTGCAGTTGGGGATTATTCGTCCGTCCACGAGCCCATGGGCGTCCCCATTACACATGGTACCGAAAGCGACTGGCGATTGGAGACCTACTGGAGATTATCGACGCTTAAATTCGATAACGGAACCGGACCGTTATCCTATCCCTCATCTGCAAGACTCTGCGTCTTCGTTGCAGGGATGCAAGATATTCTCCAAACTGGATTTAATTTGTGCGTACCATCAAATTCCTGTCCATAAAAATGACATTCCAAAAACGGCTATAGTTACGCCATTTGGGTCATTTGAGTTTTTGACCATGCCGTTTGGATTAAGGAATGCCGCTAGTACGTTTCAGCGGTTTATGGATGAGGTTACTCGTGGCCTCGATTTCGTCTATACCTATATTGACGACTTCCTCATTGCTAGTTCTTCTCAAGAGAAACATACGCACCATTTGAATCTTCTTTTCCGCCGATTGAAGGCGTATAACGTGCAGCTTAATGCACCCAAATGTGTTTTTGGTGCTGAGTCACTGACTTTCTTGGATCACGTCATCGATGCTGACGGTATTCGACCCCGGCCTGAGCGAGTTAAGGTCATAGAGGATTTGCCTCCACCGACCTCACTACGTCAGTTACGCTAGTTCTTAGGCCTGATTAACTTTTATAGGCGTTTCGTGCCAAATTGTGCAAGATTGCTTTTCTCCCTGACAGAAATTTTAAAAATTTGTCGGAAGAAGAACAAAGACATTTCTTTGACCGACACTCAACTTGCTGATTTTCAGCATGCCAAAACTGCTTTGGCTAATGCTTCGTTACTGACTCACCCGGTACCCGGTGCAAATATAACGCTTTGTGTTGATGCATCGGATATCGCTGTGGGCGCAGTGCTACAGCAAAACATCAATGGTTACCAGCAATCGCTGGAGTTTTTTTCCAGAAAGCTGAAACCTGCTGAGACGCGCTACAACACCTTTGGAAGAGAGCTTTTGGCCATCTATTTGGCCGTGAAACATTTTTCACATATGCTAGAGGGTAGACTATTTACTATCCTCACTGACCATAAACCATTGACTTTTGCGTTGAGAGCGAAGGCTTAATAAATACTCGCCCAGAGAAACCAGACACCTTGATTTCATCTCGCAATATACGAATGATATCCAACACATTCCGGGTTCACTAAATACAGCGGCCGATGCCTTGTCCCGCTTACCCGTGACAGCGATCTCGTCACCCTCTGACATAGATCTGACTCGTTTGGCTGCGGATCAGCCTCCCCTTGAGTCATTGGATGTTACATCGCCCGAGTTTGCGAATTGCGAGATGAAATACTTGCCTCTGTCGACTGCAGTTGGCCAAATTCTCTGCGACGTCTCTTTGGATGTGCCTAGGCCCTTTGTTCCAGAGAATCATCGTCGGACCGTGTTTCTGGCACTACATGGTTTCTCGCATCCAGGATCTTCTGCCACAGCAAAGCTCATATCAGCTAGATTTTTCTGGCCAAATATGAGGCGTGAAATTGCTGCTTGGTGCTGTTCCTGCGTCGCTTGCCAGAAATCAAAGGTCCATCGACACGTCAAGGCTCCCCTGGGTACCTTTACAGCCAAGGGAACAGCAAACAGCAAACCCCACAATACCTTTGTAATTGTAATACGCTCCTTTCACCACAACTGACCGCGTCTATATTTGGTATGTTCCATTTGTAATATAATAAACATATATAAACAAAATAAACATCACCAATATTTACAATTGTTGAATATAACTCTCGTTGTGGTTATTGTCTTGTTTACGCACACACCCACTCACTTTGTTATAATTCTCACTTACAAAAATGGTAAATAGACGAGGGACCTTCCCTCACATCTATGTCGATAAACAATCCAACTAGGATACATTCATTTTACCACAAATGCATGAGTGTATATACATATTATCTCAAGGAAGCCTGCTCTGTGCACTTTACATGTGAATGGAGTTCCACTGAAGTAGGTGGAGAAGTTCAAGTATCTTGGAGCCGTGTTCAGAAGTGATGGAAGGCTGAATTAAGTGCCAAAATTGCAGGAGCTGGTGCAGTAATGCACCAGTTTCAGCATTCGGTTATCAGAACAAGAGAGGTAGATTCAAATTCCAAATTCGCTATCTTCAATTCGGTATTAGTGCCAACCCTTACCTATGGTCATGAATCTAGAGTAATGACCGAAAGAATACAATTGCGAATACAAGCGGCCGAAATGGGGTTCCTCCAAAGAGTCTTTGGAGTAATGTTACTCGATAGAGTGTGTAGCTTGGAGATCAGAGTGTCGCTTCGCTAGTGAACAATAAATTCAAATTTTATAAATAGCTTAGGATCGTAAATATATAATAACGATCTAACGCCGCTTTAATCACACACCCACACACACATTAGAATCCTTGGCGCTTCTTTTGTAGATTTTATTAAGTATTTTAGTCAGTAGTATCCATCACTGGCGATTTATTTATATTGAATTCAATAAAAAAGAAAAAGAGGCATGAGATTTGTAACATCATTTTACAACCCAAAACTCGAAACAGGGATGCAACTGGCTAATGATAGCCTGTGAATCAAGGTTTCCATGAGGCTTGGGCTCCGGATCTGCGATAATTTTGTGAGTGTCTACCAAGTCAGTTGCCAGACGTCGGAGCTTCAATGTATCCATGCCCAGGGAAGCAAGGCGTTCAGAGTATGGTGGATGCCTGATGGAGGGTATTCGCTTGGTTGCACGTCTCTGAACAGTTTCCAGGAGGTCAATGTTCTGAGCAAGAAAGGGGTTCCAGATTGGTGATGCAAATTCTAAGTATGGCCACACCATAGCTATATACAGCTTTAAATAGATAGCTGGAGAGCAGCTGACAAAGGTCTTGCTGAGTGATGCTAAGACAAGCTCCGAAATTTGCCTGTCATCCTGTCCTCTGCATTGTGAGTACCGGGGTTTGTGTCTGAAATGGCTAAACTGGAGACGGAGACCGTGTTACAGCATGTCGCGTCCCAGATGTGGGATTTACCTCCTTCGAAAGGGAAGAGGTTGTACAATACTAAAACTAGCGAAACTGTGAGTGTTCTAAGTACAGAGATGCTTCCCTTGAATATTGCAGTTATTTTTTTCCTAGTTAGAATGACATTGAAATAAAAAAAAAATAATAAAACACCGTTCTTTTTCTACTACTGCAGCTGTTGTCATTGTTGTTGTCAATTTTGTTTGTTTTTGTGTGTTTTTGTCAATATTTTTACCCTTATAAGCATCTTTGCGAAATTCTTTTTTATAGGAAAACCTATACAGAGACACGCGTGTGTGCTCGTACACACGCAGACATATATTCAGACATACACACCCATACATCCACACACTCACTCACTTCCTGGTTTGACTGTTCACAACAGGATAACTCGTCTAACCCATGCTAGTGTGGAAAAAACGGTGATGATGATGACACACACACATGCACTCACACTTACTTATACACACGCTCGCGCGCACGCACACACATAGTGGAAAGCCTACTCGTGTTCGAGTATGGACACATCTTAGAACGGAGAAAAAGGAACAAATAGACAACTCCAAAAACATGTTATTGATCTTTCTGTCACTGATGCCACCTTAGATGACTCAGCCAACCAGGAAGTGACTTACAACACAGTGTGCAGTTAAGTTTCCAACTTGCTTGAGTTTGGCTGGCATGGCCTTATGCTGCTGTGTTAGCCCATTTGCTGAGTGGCACATTTTATTGCAGAAGCCAGATGCAAAATCATGCTGCATGGGGCACTCAAAGCTGTTATTTCCCTGAATATGATGTCTGTTATGGCTTAGTAACCCAGCTTTTGACAAACATACATGTTCGCATACCCCACTGGTAAGAGTTTCTTTTAAACCTCATTCTGGGAGCAGACTAATCCCCCATATATTTAGCTGCTCACTTCACTTTGTCATAGGCCCTCTGCTTTTCAAATTCCTTAACACCGGCTGCAATGAGATTTCACCATTGGGCTCTGTCAGTTGCATGATTTTCCCATGTTTCAAGGTATCTTTCAAGCAGTCTTTGAAGACTTGTGTGGTTTGCAACATAAGTGTTTGCCTTGCAACGATTCGCCATACAGAACTTGCGTGGGGATTCTACTGTCATTTAGGTGTACTATATGACCTGTCCACCTGAAGCACTCTCAATGCTTCACATACAGGCCAGCTGCAGCCCATCATTGTCTGGAGTATGAGATCTTGAGGATGGAGCGCAAGCATTGTTGGTGGAAATGTTCAAGACGCTGGATATGCCCATAGTATGTTGTCCATATCTCATATCCATACAGTAAATCTGTAAGCACACATGCCTGATACACTTCAACTTTCATGTGCACAATGATGTCTGACTGTGACCACAGGCACTTCTCCAGTTTCCAAAAACATCGGAAGCTTTAAACAGCCGGTATCTTACAAACATATCCACAAAGCTCAATTTTTTCTTTTGACAGATATACATGGAGGGATATATAGCTTTCTAAGTGCATGTTACTACATCTCTACTGACTTTTTCAAACTGATTGTCAGCCCGAATTCATCACATGCTGCCGAGAAGGAATCCATCAGAAGTTGAAGGTCTTCTTCTGTGTGACTAACAAGATCACAATTATCTGCATAAAGAAGATTATGTATCAGTGTGACATATGTTTTTGATGTGGTGAGGAATCATGGGATGTTAAACAGCCTTCCTGTTGCTTGATAACGTATATATGTGTCTCATCAGTATTAGTGAATGCTTTTAGCAAAACAACAACAACAAAAGATGGCAAACAAAATAGAGAATGGTAGAGATAGTAGAGAAATCCCAACCAATCACAAACATCTTTGGGTCCCTTCTTGAAAAGGGAGATGAGAATGGCATCCTTCCAGTCATGTGGGACTGCATCCTTTAACCACACCTGGTGGTATATGTTATGCAATTGATCATTTAATTTGGGACAACCTTGTTGCACTATTTTGGTCACTCTACCATTCTTCCTAGGTGCTTTACCAGTGTTCATTTGTCCCATCACTGTCTCAACATCTTCCAATGTAGGAGGATCATCAAGCTTGTTAATGACAGGAGCCTATTCAATGGCCTCAATCACGCGATTAACTAAAGATGCGTGGCTTAGGATGTTGTTAAAGTGTTCATGCCATCTTGCCTTGATTTCATCAGGATTTTGCAACACTTTGTTTCCATTCTTTGACCATAGTGGAGCAAAAACTACGTTGAGTGGGCCATACACTGTACGCAGTTCGTGATATAATGATTTACCATCTCACCTTTATCGCACCAACATGAATCTTTTGCTGTTTGGAGTTCACACTGCACTTGTGCCTTACATTCTTTGAAAGTACATATATATATATATATATACATATATAACGAAGGAAGTGTGGTAAGGAACCAGGTGGGCCATAACGCACCAGAGTACTCGATACTATGGGTAGTAGAGTGGGTAATAGGAAAAAGACAATAAGTTACACGAATACACTGTTCACTGTGCAAAAAGGAAAAGCATTTATTACATAATGTTTACATATGTTTCATTAATATGCAAAATTATGACATTACATTTTCCTTTTGTATAAAGCTATCTCCTGCCTTCTGCTACCACCACAGTACTGAAACTGTATATTTTTCTTCTTCACCTCATTCTGTAACTTTTTCTCTCATACTATTTATTACCAACTCTTATTGCCTCTTATCTGCCTATAAACCTGGATCTATCCAGCTGGATAGAAAATTTACATTTTTGAATTTCTGAAGTAATCATCTTTCCAAAATCTTCTGCAGTTGCAACAATACAGTATTCCTTTCCTTTTCTTTTTTTATGTTAAAGGATATATTGTAAGGCCTTCCTGTTAACTCAAGAAAAGACATTGAGGCTGGACTTTTCCAGTGTTCATTCAGTATCTTTAAAAAATTTGAATTATTTTTGTTATCTATTTTACTTATCTGAATGCATCATTTCAAGGTTCTCTTTCATCTTTAAAGGCTTCATTGCATCATAATCAACACCATTGTTTTTGTGTCCGTTTTTCCACACTTGCATGGGTTGGACGAATCCTTCTCAGTATGGCATCTCTCTACTTGTCACATTCCTTTGTCATCTCCTCTGCCAGTCTTAGTGATTTGAGGACAGCTCTCACAACCTCTGCCCAGATATTTCTTTGTTGCCTTCCACTGCAGCTTCCTTCCACTGGGATTTCCTGGCATTTCTTCACCCATCAGTCATTGCCCATGTGCACCACATGTCCATACCAATGAAATATTCTCTCCTGCACACCACTTCGGATTCAATATAAATATCTTTTGTTTAATAAATACATACGTTTTTATCTCATTTGAGATCTTTGAATATTGTCCAAATTTTTACAATATTTGGATGTGTGGGTTACCTTTGGGCACACCGACTTCAACACACTATAAGAATTATTTTATATCCATATTCATTTTTAAATGGCAGAGGTAGGTGGCAAATTGGCAGTCATTCAAATCCCATTGAAGTTAACATTGCCTTTCATCCTTTTAAGATCAATAAAATAAAGTTCAGAGCATTGACTTCGTGGAATTGTTAGAATGTCAGATGACATGCCTAGCAGTATTTGTGCCAATTCTTAGTATTCTGAGTTAAAATCATGCTGTTATCTACTTGGGTGGTAGATTTAATCTATAGCCCAGTTTAACATCAACACATAGCCTTAGGTACCTTGAGCAGAGTTCAATTTTTTGCATGTATCAGGTCAACTTCCTTGGTTTGAAGATACCCCGATATACCTCTCATCTATCTTGGATACCCTCAAAGGATCATGGACACTGCCATTCCCTCCCTGACTAATCAGTAACAAAATAACTACATGTAAAAAAGAAGATATTTTGTTCCATTATAATTTACAGTCTCACTTAATCATGAGTTTTTATTTAATATGGATGAATTAGCCACATGACATTTACTAGTATAACTTATGAAATATACTATACATATTGAGCATATATCTATAGTATAAATATATTCTCAGATCCATTCATAGCTACTTCTCAACCATGGCAAATCTGATACTAGATGCATCATCATCATGATCATCATACTCATGATGATGATGATGATGATGATATATATATATATACATATCTATAAACATATACATATATATGTGTGTGTGATATATATATATATATATATATATATATATATAGAGAGAGAGAGAGAGAGAGAGAGAGAGAGAGAGACTTATAGTCAATAACAAATGTTTGTCTTTCATTAAAAAGTAACCAAGCTGGAAAATGTTCCTATAAACATCTTTAAGTTCTCTCATGAGATATAGAGGAACCTGAGTCAAGTTCTGTTTTTCTTTTTTCAGACTACTCCCTAATTTGGGATCAAGCTTTCTCACAGAAGCCCTACCTGCATCCCTTCTCCTAAGACTAAAATGATGCAGAAAGCTGAGATGATGTATAAAGCCAGAATTTAATCCATTCTTCCACCATCTCTCTTCCTATTTCTTCATGTGTATATATGGCTGTGTTTTTAGTGCCTATTTGCTAATGTGGGTGTATATGATTGCGTGTTAGGCTGTGTATGTATATATGTGTGTGGGCCTGTCCTTAGATTCCATGCCTAACTACTCATATACATAATACTACAATTTCTATACCATATAAGCAGTGAGAAACATTTGATTAATCTTCTTCTTCTTCTTCTTCTTCTTCTTCTTCTTCTTCTTCTAGTAGTAGTAGTATTTGTTGTTGTTGTTGCTGTTGCTGTTGTTATTGCTTTTGTTGTTGTTGTGGTGGTGATGGTGGTGGTGGTAGTAGTAGTAGTAGTAGTAGTAGTAGTAGTAGTAGTAGTAGTAGTAGCCAGGTTAGCTACAACTGAGCTGAACTATTATCAAAGGCATTGCAACCATGATCATCCTGTTTTTTCTTGGCATTATCTTGTGTATCTTTCCTTTGTTTAGGATAGCCCGGTATGATTCAAAAGAAACTTGCCTCTGGTTTCTGCCAGGTCAAGCAATTATATAGATACACACTTGCTTCATAAAAGCAATACCTAAACTTCTTATTAAACCAAGAATATGGTATGGTTTCAATTCCTATTTGCTGCCATTTTACTTCACTTATTCTGCCATCAGGAACTACTTATTTCTCTCTCACTAAACCTGTATGTACGTATGTATGTACATATGTATGTATGGTCCCGTAACTCATGATAGTCGTAGGGGAGCCATATTTGACATACAGCATTTCTTGGATATTTTAAGCCTGGCAGAGCCCATCCCTGGGACCATAATTCCACCATATATATATATATCATCATCATCATCATCATCATTTTACGTCCACTTTTCCCTGCTTGCAAGGGTGGGACGAGTCTTATTCAGCACAGCATCTCTCCACTTGTCATGGTCCTTTGTCATCTCCACTGTGAGCTTCAGCGATCTGTGGTCTGTTCTCACCACCTCCGCCAATGTTTTTCGTGGTCTACCTCTACCACATCTTCCTTCAACTGGCATTTCCTGGCACTTCTTCACCCATCGGTCATCCTCCATGCGCATCTCACATGTCCATACCACTGCAGTCTCCTCTCTCGCACACTACATTCTATCCCTCTCAGACACAGTTTCTCTCTCAACACATCCATGGTGGGTCATTCACACACATTGACATTGCACATCCAACGGAGCATGCTTGCCTCTTTTCTCTCCAGCCGTCGCATATCCTCTGCAGTTACTGCCCAAGTCTCACTACCATGCAACATCGCGCTTCTCACACAGGCTTCATACAACCGGCCTTTTGTACGCAGGGAGAAACCCTTCTTCGTCAGCAGAGGAAGCAGCTCCCTAAACTTCTTCCAACCTGTCCTTATTCTAGATACTATGGCCTCGGAACACCCCCCTCCCATGCTAATCTGATCTCCTAGGTACCGGAAGCTATACACCACGTCTATAGCACCCGCCTGCATTTGAAAAATGTGTCTATCAAATCGACTTCTACTGTCTAATTTCCCTGTACATCTACTGCATACGTATTTCTCCCTACCTGTTAGTTTGCCTGCTATCCCACTACATCTCTTGTGTACCCAGGATCTGCATTGTGTGCATTTTATAGATTTTATGCCAGTTCCTTTTCTGCATATCAAACATGGCCATTTCCCTGATGGAATCAGAGTTTTGTCCTCTTTTCTACTCATCAACACTTTTGTCTTAGCTAGGCTCACTCTCAGTCCTCTTGCTTCCAACTGCTGTTTCCATAGCCAGAATTTATTCTCTAGCTTCTCTACTGATTCTGCTATAAGAACCAGATCATCAGCATAGAGAAGTTCCCATGGACAGCCAGTCTTAAACTCCTCTGTTATGGCTTGGAGGACTATAATAGACAAGAGTGGGCTGAGGACCAAACCTTGATGTACTCCTACTTGTATCTGGAATTCCTCACTAAACTCCATTCCTACCCTGACTTTACTGATAGCACCTCTGTACAAAGTTTGCACTGTCCTCACAAGCCATTCCTCACCACCTAGTTTCCTTAGGGACCACCAGATGACAGATCGGGGTACCCTATCAAAGGCCTTCTCTAAGTCAACAAAGGCTAAGTATAGTGGTTTATTCTTATCTAAGAACCACTCTTGTAATTGTCTCACCAAGAAGAGGGCATCTGTTGTACTTTTCCCAGGCACAAAACCAAACTGCATCTCATCTAGTTTGACCCTTTCTCTAATTAGTTGTGCTAATATCTTTTCTGCCACTTTCATAACCTGATCTATCAGTTTTATACCCCTATAATTGCTCCTCTCCAGAGCATCCCCTTTACCTTTGTAGCAATTTATGAGAATATTGCTGCACCAGTCTTTGGGTATGACACCACCATATATAGCCTGATTGATGATGCGTGCAACCAGTTTAGTGCCTACGTCCCCTGATGCCTTCAGCATCTCAGTAACTATCCCCGACGGTCCAGCAGCCTTACCATTTTCCATTTCCTTAATCGCCTCTTGGACCTATATTCGTCAATCTCAATAGCTGATCTCTCTGTCGGATCTACTGAGGGTAATTTCTCTCTCTCCCATTCGTTCTCCACATTCATCAGTCTCTCATAATGACATTTCCAGGCCTCCTATTTCTGATCATTCGTGACACTAAGTACACCGGCATCATTCCGGACACATTTATCTCTGACAACATCTTGATTTACATTAACACACTGCCTTGCAATGTGGAACACCGCACGCCTCTGATCTTCCCGTCACAGAACATTGGCAAATCTCCTACTCTCAATTTCCCTGCGTGTTAAGTACACCTGACGTCTAGCTTCTCTCTTAGTGGCTGTATATCCTTCTCTACTCCCACCCTTTTTCCAAGCGTTCCATGCTAGTCTTTTGTCTATAATGGCCCTATCTACTGTGCTGCTCTACCACCAGGTCACTCTCTGTCTGGTTGGAGCTCTGCTCCAGCCACAAGTTTCATCAGTAGCCTGCAGTAAGTTGTCACGTAAGAAATTCCAGTTATTATCTATGTCATACGACTCTAATTCGTCTTCTTTTTCATCATACACATCTTGAAGGGCTTTCCTAAATTTGTATTTTAGTGAAAGGTCCTTTAGCTTCCAGACCTTTCTTCTCTACACCTTCCTGTATGTCTCATTCCATCTCTTGCTTATAGAGATATCACTAACGAATAACCTATGCTGTGGGGTACATTCTTCCCCAGGGTATTTGACACCATCTGCCTGTCCCGCTGCCTAACTAGTAAGAAGTCAATCTGGCTTATGTGCTCGCCTGATTTGTAGGTTATTAGGTGGTTGGCAGGTTTCTGGAAGTTAGTGTTGCAAATAGTCAGTTTACTTGCATCACAAAATTCAAGAAGTCTCACTCCTTCTTCATTTCTTGAGCTGTAACCGTGCCCACCATGTACCCCAGTGTAACCATCCTGGAGCTATCCAACATGACCATTGAAGTTCCCTGTTAGCATAACGATGTCTCCGTCCTCTGTCATTGCGGCTGTTTGTAAAAGTTGCTCGTAAAAACAGTCTTTCTCTTCTTTGCCTCGGCCTGCTTGAGGAGCATAGGCAGAGATGATTGTCAGTAGTCTCCTGCCAACAACTAATCTAAAGCTTAATTATTCGATTACTAACTCGAACTACCTCTATTGTCTTATTGATCCATCTCTCAGCCAGGAAAATGCCTACTCCCCCTAACCCATCATCCTTACCTACCTAGAAAAGCTTATAGCTAAGATGTTTGCCTGCGACTAGTCTCGCAGAGGCACCTCTCCATCTCACCTTTTGCACGCAACACACATCCACATGCCTTCTCTCCAGCATCTCTGCTATTTCATCAGATCTACCTGTGAGAGTGCCAACATTAAGTGTTGCAACTCTGAGATGCGACGTCTTCATATTTTTGTTGTTCCTATATATTTGTTGCTGTGATCAAAATTATTTTGGCATTGATACACTGGTTGGATGCCCTTCCTAACACCAGTGCCACTTTACAGCATGGACTGGGTGCTTTTATTCGTGCCACCAGCACTAGAGAGGATGTCTTACTGGACTCATGGGCCCTCTCTACCCCTCCATTTTACAGCATGGTCATAACAAACAAAAAAATAAAATAAAAAAACACCACTTATTGACACTCACAGCACACACACACACACTCACTCACACACCAAAACTCATGCATACAAACACACACACCAACACTCATGCATACAAACACACACATGCCACTCACACACACACACACACACATACATATATTAACGGCAGTACTGATATAAGATCATGTCAACTGTTGACTTTTACAGTTCAGTATTTTTATAATAATATATATATATATATACAAATATATTACACAAATAGAAGTGTGTTACACAGTGAGATGTGTGTAAAGAATTATTACAAGTGATTTTTACCGTTACTGTATAGAAAACAATATCTACAGGTTTAGCAATTAAATAGAAAAAAACCTAAGTCAGAATCAAATCTCTGAAGCAGAGTTTTAAATTACCAACCTTATAACTATAAGTTTGCTGATGTGAATCAATTTCGTTTTCCCACAGAAATGTGCAGTATAACAGGTCACAGGTTCATCAGTCAGCAAATGTGGATTCTGTTTACTACACATCTAACCTCATGGATAGAGAGAAAGCTAATATACACGCTGCCCAGGGTAGGGCGAAATCACTTGTTATTTGCATCAAATAACGGCTCTCATGGATTGGGGAAAATGCTAGAGAGGGAAGCCCAACCATTCGAATTTATTAGCTCAACAATTTAGAGCTCGTTAAGTATACTAGGATCGGAATTAAGAGTATTCCGCAGTTCACAGTAATAATAATAATATTAGCTCAAAGAAGAATAGAGACTGATGAACCTGTGACTGTTAAACTGCACATTTCTGTGAGGAAACGAAACTGATTCGTATCAGCAAACTTATAGTTTGTTAATTAATAAATAAATTAACTAATACCTTAACACTTCACACAAAGTAAAATATTTTGTTTTAAACATTTTCTAACCCAGAAAAAAGAGAAAAAAATAAAAGGAAAAAAATATTTTTCTTCCTAATAATCGTCTTTTTCTCCCTGTTTTCATATATATATATATATATATATATATATATATATATATATATATATATATATATATATAATAAAGTTAAATAAAAGTCAAATGATTAAAATTTAGCTTCGTTTATTACTGCTATATATATTTCAGTGACAGCCATCTTTGGCTGTGACCTCTTCAGGCAGTTTGAATTAGTATGGTATAGACAAGTACATATGTTGTTTAGGTGTATGATATTGTCAATACTCTGATATGCCCAGTTCCTTGCTGGGTTGTTAATTCACTGGGGAACTGGAGTCATATGACTCCAGTTCCCCAGGAACTGGGCATATCAGAGTATTGACAATATCATACACCTAAACAACATATGTACTTGTCTATACCATACTAATTCAAACTGCCTGAAGAGGTCACAGCCAAAGATGGCTGTCACTGAAATATATATAGCAGTAATAAACGAAGCTAAATTTTAATCATTTGACTTTTATTTAACTTTATTTTACACTACTCCGGAGTAACCAAACCAACCTGCGCACTTCGTCGAGTGCTCCAGCCTGCATACTGAGGTGTTGGTATACAACCAACATAAACTCAAAATCTCTCTCTATATATATATATATATATATGTATTCTTACAAAATTTACACTTTACTGAATTCTTTCGCTGGACTATACGTGCGTTCAGTAACGGGTCCCCCTGTATTTTTGAACGAAACATCCGCTGAGAAAGCAGTTTCCTCGTTCGTCTCTTTACTAGAAGTCAGATATATTTTTTTATGTGGGCTGACAGTAATTAATTAAGGAACTGCAGAAACCCAAAAAGCTAGAATTTAACATCCTTCTAGCGGGTCCGGGTCTGGGTGAGTTTTTACATTCATTTAATTTATTAATTTATTAATTTATTAATTTATTATTTGAGTGACCCGAATTTTCCTGGTCGTTTTTTTCGGCTGTGCGAATGATTTTAGGCATCGTCTCTATGTGTTGGTATTTTAACGATAGTTATAGCTCTGGTTTATCCAAACTATTGAGCCCTCTGCCACATATGTCGAAGATTGTTTATCGTTATTTCGTGGGCCGAGATTCTGATTCTCGATTATTTACTTATATATATATATATATATATATATATATAACAAAGGAAATGTGGTAAGGAACCAGGTGGACCATAACGCACCAAAGTACTCAATACTTGGGGTAGTAGAGTGGGTAATAGGAACCAGTAAGACCCCGACGGCTGAGCTTAAGCCGTTTCGACGGCTAATTCTGGATTAAATGATTTTAGTCCAGAATTAGCCGTCGAAACGGCTTGAGCTCAGCCGTCGGGGTCTTACTGGTTCCTATATATATATATATATATATACACACATATATTTCTCTCTTTGGAGGTCAGCAAGGATTGCACTATATGTGAATCCAGCCATGATAATCATGACTGGACCACTCCTATAATTTCCACCATACCAACCTGACCTATCACCACTATCTTCACTTTAACCACTGACCTCCAAAGAGAGAAATATATATGTGTTTGTATATATATATATCATCATCATCAACATCATCATCATTATTTTATGTCTGTTTTTCCCTACTTGCAAGGGTGAGACGGCTCCTATTCAGCACAGCATCTCTCCACTTGTCACGATCCATCGTCATCTCCTCCGTGAGTTTCAGCGATCTGAGGTCTGCTCTCACCACCTCCGCCCATGTTTTTCATGGTCTTCCTCTATTGCGTCTTTCTTCTACTGGCATTTCTTGCACTTCTTTACCCAGCGGTCATCCTCCATGCGCATCACATGTCCATACCATTGCAGTCTTCTCTCTACAACTTATCCCTCTTAAACACAGTTTCTCTCTCAACACATCCATGCTTGGTTGTTCACATACATTGCACATCCAACGGAGCATGCTTGCTTCATTTCTCTCCAGTCGTCGCATATCCTCTGCAGTTGCTGCCCATGTCTCACTACCATGCAGCATCGCGCACCTCACACATGCATCATATAACCGGCCTTTCGTATGCCAGTTCCTTTTCTGCATACCGAATATGGCCATTTCCTTGACGGAATATATATGGTGGTGGTGGTGGTGGTGGTGGTGGCAGTGGTGATGATAATGATGATGATGATGATGATTGTATCTTGAACTACACTTTCCAATATGTTTTGCATGATTTAAGAAACATTTAGCTGCTGTTTCTAGCAACTCAACTGACTAATGTATTTAGTTTAAAATTTAAAGGATTTGTACCTATCAGAGCAATTGAAACTTGACTCGTCATCATAACTGGCTGCTCATACTTATGTTAAGGTATTGTTCTCAAAATAAATAATATCAAAGTCTCGTAGATTCGATATTATGTGAGATAAAGTGTTTACTGTGAAAATACAACAGTAAATATTGAGTAATGTAAATGCTAAAGGGTTAAACAATACTCTTTGGAAATGCATCAATATCACAAAATCTTCTTTTCTATTTAAATCTGAATCATTGTGCCAGTGGATAAATATATATATATATATATATATGAGACACTGTCACCCGACCAACCTTGCCTCAAGTGGGACAACTCCCGTCTAACCCATGCTAGCGGGGAAAATGGACGTTAAACAAAGATGATGATGATGATGATGATGATGATGATGATGATGATATATATATATATATATATATAGTAAAAGAATGGTTTCTGAAATGAAGAATAACATGGTTGGCTGTACAATAGGGTTTATTTAAAGTATTAACAATTGTTTCATTAGTCCGGTGTGTCTAAAAGGCGCTGATCATGAGAGGTTACGTCACTCGACCTTAATTACAGTCAATACCCAACCAAATATATATATATATATATATTTTTTCTGCCTCTGTGAAGAACACTATAGTGTAGATATATACTCTTGCTAAGGTGATGTACTAGTTTTGATACCCGGGGAAAACTGTTTCACTTCCCTTACACTATTAATAATCATGGGAAATGATTGATAGCCAAAACTTCCCATCACTTACTTAAGTCTGAATTCCTATACTCAGTAAAAAGAAGAAATCAATAATTTACTTGGCTTTATTTATTTGTTATCCCCCCCCCCCCCCCTTCCTCCTCCTCTGCTTACTCATCATCATCATCACCATCATCATTATCACCATCATCATCATTATCACCATCATCATCACACTCATCCCCCCTCACCTTCCTCCTCCTCTGCCTACTCATCATCATCATCATCATCATCATCATCATCATCATCATCATCATTATCATCATTGTCACCATCATCATCGTCATCATCCTCACCCTGATGTTCCTTCTCATGTTAATGCTTATGCTCATCATCATCATCATCATTGATGTTGTCATAGCCATCATCATCATCATCATCATCATCATTAGTGTTATCATCATTGTCACTTCCTCCTTATCATTAATGTAGTCATCATCATCAATATCATCATCATCATCATCATCGTTGTTATCATCATCATCATCATCATCACCATATCGACATCATCATTTCCATCATTATTGAAAATATATTGAATTACATTCTAAAACTATCTTCAGATAAACACACACATGTACAAGCACTCATGTACACACATATACACACGCACGCTGACATGCATTACATTACGCTCTTACCCCACCCATACTACTATTTAATTTGATCTGTCACTCTCTATAACCCCCCCCCCCCCCTCCGCCTCATTTCACTAGTTTCATCTTTTCTCTCTCTTTTTATCTTATCTGTCTTCTCTTCCATTTCCATTTTGTCCCTTTTAATCTTTCTCACCAAACCTTCACCATTCTCTCCTTCACTAAACTTTGTTCTCTCTCTTCTTCTTCTTCTTCTTCTTCTTCTTCTTCTTCCCTCCTCCTTCTTCTTCCTCTCCTTCTTGTTACCCCTCCACCGTCCACTCTCACCAGCTAAATATCCTACTCACTCCATGTCCAACAGGCTTACTCATTCTCCACCCCCAACTCTCATTCCTCACCCTTGAGATGAGGTAATTGGGTCTGAGCTTGCACAGTTGCACCTGTCGAAGGCGATGACACAGGATCGAAATCTCTGGCATTAAGCAGTTGTGTGGAGGACCTACCTTAACACGTGAACGGATTGAAGCATACGTTCAGTATTCACCACTTTTCCCTAACTTCCTCTCCCCCGCCAACACTCCACCCAGACATAACACCTCACCCTTCACTCACCTCCTTCTCCCACTCTTCACCTGATAAGTCCCCCACCACTCTTAGATATACCTCTCCCATCCCTATGCATCTTCCTCACCTAAGCCTCCAATCTACACTGTAAAGTCGTTGTGTTGATGACACGACAAAAAGCACCCAGTCCACACTGTAAAGTGGTAGGCATTGAGAAGGGCATCCAGCCGTAGAAGCCAGGCCAAAATCAGTTCTGTATGAGTGGGACATGGTCATCCCATCTGGCTTGTATCACAACATGATGACTCATGTAACTCGTAACTCACGCCAATGTGGAGGAATGGACGTTAAATAGTGATGATAATGATATATATATATATATTTATATATATATACATACATATATCATCATCATCATCATCATCAACGTTTAACGTCCGTGTTCCACGCTTGCATGGGTTTGGACGGGGGTTTTCCCACTTGAGGCAAGAGTGATTGTCTTGCTCGCATAGGACTGTCTGGCAGGTTTTCTACTGTTGGATGCCCTTCCTAACACCAACCACATTTACAGTGTGGGTCTGGGAGGTTTTTACCGTGTTGCCTACATGGCCACATTACAGCGTGGACTGTGTGTTTTTTTGTCGTGACACCTACACGATATATATATATATATATATATATATATATATATATATATAAAAAGTTCACCAGACTGAGAACAAATGTTTCACCTTATGCGGATCTTCTCCCTAACGTGAAATAATTGTTCTCGGTATGGTGAACTAACTGTTGAACTAACTGTTGTGTAACCACTTCTACCTAACTCGTCCCATGGACTGAGTGCTCTACCACTACGGATATTACCTTCCAGTGTTCTACCACTATATATATATGGTGAGGATTATCCTCAGGAGAAAAATATGGAAGTTAAAGGACCCCACAGCCAGTAATAAATTTAAAAACATATTACTTGATGCTTTTGATAGTAAGGAAGAGAAATTAGAGTCGTACAATATAGAGGAACAGTGGGAATTCCTGAAAGCTAACCTGCTGAAGGCGACAGATGAAACCTGTGGCTGGAGCAGACCTATAGGCAGGAGGAGAGTAACTTGGTGGTGGAACAGTCAGGTGGAGAGGTCAATCAAGGCCAAAAAGAGGCTTGGAAAGCATGGCGGGATGGGGGAAGTAGAGAAGACTATCAAGTGGCCAGGAGGGAAGCTAGGAGACAAGTGTACTTCGCAAGAAGGGAAGCAGAGGAAAGAAAGTTCAAGCATGTTCTACAACGCGAGGACCAAAAACGTGAGGTGTTCAGGATTGCTAGGCAATGCGTCAAGGAAAACAGTGATATTGTCGGGGAGAAGTGTGTCCTTAATGATGATGGTGTACTTGCCATCACTGACGCCGATAAGAAGGTAGCTTGGAAGTGTCACTACGAAAGGCTACTAAATGAGGAGAATAATTGGGAGAAAGACAGTCTCCCCGACATCGACCCAATAAAGGGACCAGCAGTGCAAGTTGAAGGTAGTATAATAAGTAAGGCGATCAAAGACATGAAGACGGGCAAGGCGGCCAGGCCTTCGGAAATAGTTGCCGAAATGCTGAAAGCATCTGGAACGGTGGGACACACTATGGTCACCCGAATAGTAAACCAAGTCATACAGAATGGGGTCGTTCCGAAGGACTGGCGCAGCAGCATCATCATTAACTGCTACAAGGGTAAAGGTGATGCCCTAGATAGGGGAAACTATAGAGGCATTAAATTAATTGACCAGGTCATGAAGGTCACAGAAAAAGTAATAGCGCAACTAATCAGAGAGCGAATTGATCTAGACGAAATGCAGTTCGGGTTTGTGTCAGGTAAAAGTACAACAGACGTTCTTTTCATTGTACGACAACTACAGGAGAAGTACCTAGCTAAAAGTAAACCCCTATACTTAGCTTTTGTTGACTTGGAGAAAGTCTTTGACAGAGTACTCCGCTCGATTATCTGGTGGGCCCTTAGAAAACTAGGTGTTGATGAATGGCTTGTGAGAGCTATACAAGCCATGTATAAAGAAACAGTCAGCAAGGTTAGAATTAACAACGAATATAGTGAAGAGTTTAGCGTAAAAGTTGGTGTTCATCAGGGCTCCGTCCTTAGCCCCCTACTATTTATTATTGCCCTTCAGGCTATAACAGAGGAGTTCAAGACCGGCTGCCATGGGAACTCCTATATGCAGATGATCTAACGCTCATAGCTGAATCAATGGCTGAACTAGAGAAGAAATTCCAAGCATGGCCTAGAATCAAAAGGCCTTAAAGTTAACTTGTCTAAGACTAAAGTTCTAGTTTGTAGGTAGGAAAATAGGGCACCAGTCCCATCTGGGAAATGGCCATGCTCAGTGTGTAGGAAAGGAGTAGGCAGAAACTCCATTTTATGTCCCAAATGCAAAGTATGGGTACATAAAAGATGTAGTGGGATCACAGGTAAGCTAACTAAGAATATAGATTTTATATGTGGCCGGTGCTCTGGTGCAATAAGTAGCAGCAAGTGCCCACAGAATACTAATTCATTCCATTGCACAGATGGTTCTATAGAAATAGTGGACAGCTTATACCACTATTGGCCGCTAAAGGGTTCTCTCTAAAAATGAAAGGCAGGCTGTATGATGTCTGCATACGAACAGCAATGTTACATGGCAGTGAGACCTGGGCATTGTGTGCAGAGGATATACGCAGACTGGAGAGAAATGAAGCTTGCATGCTCCGCTGGATGTGTAATAGTAATATACGTGAACGGCAAAGCATAAACGAACTAAGGGAGAAATTAGGAATAAGAGGGATCAGATGTTGTTTACTCGAGAGAAGACTACGTTGGTACGGTCACGTGATGTGCATGAAAGACGACAGCTGTATAAAAAAGTGCAGGGCGATAAAAATAGACGGTAGCCACGGAGTAGGCAGACCCAGAAAAACCTGGGACGACTTGATAAATTCCGACCTCACACACTTACACCTCTCGAAGACAATGTCACTGGACCGAGAGGTTTGGCGCTACACAGTTATACAGAAGACCCGCCTTGCCTAAGTACAAAGCAAAACCTACAGTCAGTAGGTACTTCTAACGTCCCACTACCCCCACCCCATCCATACCACCCCCTTAAATGTGAAGTTATGTTGGTACCACAACATCCAGTTCGAAACAAATGAGGTTGTGTAGGTGTCACGACAAAAAAACACACAGTCCACGCTGTAAAGTGGCCGTGTAGGTAACACGGTAAAAACCTCCCAGTACACACTGTAAACGTGGTTGGTGTTAGGAAGGGCATCCAGCCGTAGAAAACCCGCCAGACAGTCCTGAGCAAGACAACCAATCTTGCCTCAAGTGGGACAATTCCCGTCCAGACCCATGCTAGCATGGAAGATGGACGTTAAACGATGATGATGATGATGATGATATATAGGAAAATGTTTGACCCCAAAGGCAGAGCTCAAGCCATTTCGACGGCTATTGCTGGACCTGCAGTCGGGGTCAAACATTTTCCTATTACCCACTCTACTACCCTAAGTATTGAGTACTCTGGTGCGTTATGGTCCATCTGGTTCCTTACCATACCTCCTTCGTAATATATATATATATATTTTACAAAATGAAAAATAACCGGTGTCCTACACGAGTGAAAGTATAAAGAAAAAAAGATGAAATCGAAAATGCAACTGCAGTCTTATTTTAAAAAAAATATATATATTTAAAAAAATATATATATATTTAAAAAAATATATATATATTTTTTAAAAAATATATATATTTATATAAATATATATATTTAAAAAAATATATATATTTAAAAAAATATATATATATTTATATAAATATATATATTTTTTTTAAAAATAAGACTCCAGTTGCATTTTCGTATACAGATTTTTTGCAATCACAATAACAAAATATAAACAAACATATTTATTTCACGAGGCTTGATAAGGATAAATATATATCAAATATATAAGAACCCTAGAGCAAATCCCGAGCAACGCCGGGCCATTCTGCTAGTTATTACTGTTATTATAAAAGCATTTGGCATGGTAGGGTATGAACTAATCAGACATATAGTTAACCAAATCTGTAAGAATGGTATTTAACTAATGTAATGGTACGCGATGGGGCCCACCCACAGCCCCGGCGGGCAGAATGGAGAAGGCGTTTCCCCGGAGATCGGCAAGGGAGATACGTTGGAAAAGCCACTCCAACTCGCGGGGCTCACACCTACGGCTGGCCAGCTCAGCGCCTATGGTGGTGAGTAAGGAGGTAGCCCTGGGGCCGAGGACACCAGAAGTTTCCACTGCCAGGGGAACGACCGCAAACCTGTCGGAGAGCTACCGGTATTTGAGGAGTTTGGCCCCCTCAGCCCGACGTGCAGCAGAACATGGGTCAGTCGCAGACTGCACCAGGTTGCGGCTGCAGAAAGTGTCGGTGCAAGTGGCATCCCAGACGAGGAGTTTGCCACCGCGGAACGGGAAGATGGTCATGCTATCTGGCCTTTTGCCGTCCCCTTGGTCCAGCCCCACCGGCTCGAGCTGGGAAGGGAAGCCTGCAGCATCCAAGCCATGCTTAATGACCTCATTGAGGGCAGTATGGCGTGGAATGTGGCCGGCACTGTGGCGACAGGAAAGTGGGTGGAGGCCGAAAGAGTCCACGGTGGAACCGCAACGACATTGGTGTGGCTAGCAGATCCGGAGGCCGAGCCTCAGGGAAACGCTGATTCGCAGGCTATGGTTGTCTAGCTGCGTGCCAGTGGAGAAGGAGGGCAGAGCATGGAGCCAGGCACCACTGTGGGGTTTGGAGGCCGCACGAAAACAAGCAAGGCGGTGCTGGTCGAGCCGGCGCTTGAGTCTGTCTGAGGCCAGGCTGCACTGGATGGCATCCCAAGTGCGTTGGGGGGACTTGACGTCAACAGGGGGAGAAGGAGGAGGAACGTCTACTGGGCTAAGTCCCAGCTGGTCCCACGTCTCACAGGCGGCCTCATGTTCTCTGAACACAGAGGGTTCTGTTGTGTTTTGAAGGAAGTAGTGTAGGATAGTGTCATACCCAGTGAATGGCACAGCAGCATCATTGTAAATTGCTGCAAGAGCAAGGAAGATGCATTGAAGAGAATAACTACAGAGGCATCAAGTTAATGGAGTGGGTAGTGAGGGTTGCTGAAGGGGTTATAGCATAACTGATCAGGGACAAAATCAGGTTAGATGAAATGGAGTTTGGTTTTATGCAATAAAACATGACATAGAGAATTTGTGTGTGTGTATGTGAATGTATCAGTGTGTTAAAGTTTTTGTTGTGCATGTAATGTAACTAAGTGTGTGTGTGAGTATCTTTACATAATGCAGGGATGGTGCATTTAGGCACATGGATGGGGCAGGGGTATGGGTGTAGTGGGGAGAGCAGATTAGAGGAAGAGGAGTGGCGCATTTAGGCTATAGGGAATAGAAGGTATACATATATAATTATTTTTATATATATATATAAAAAATGAAAGATTCATAAAAGACAAAAACTACTTTAAATTTTAAATTTAAATCAAATGTTTATTGATGACAAAATGTTAGAGTGTTGGAAAGAATATTTTGTTATTCATTCCAATTCTGTACTGCGATCATTTTTTTTCTTTTTATTCATATCTATTATTCTCCCCCCGTCTCCTTCTCCATGGTTAAATTGGCTGTGCTTAGATATGGAATGTTGTTAGAACATCCAAATTTTTTGTGGTATTCCTTCCCATTTTCGAATCTCTGTTGAGGTCAACTTTGTCTTCCATTCTTTTAGGGTTAACAAATAAAGTACCAATCTAGTACTGGAGTTATTCTAATCTCTATTGTTTTCTGTCTCTGTCTCTTCTCCATGATTAAATTGGCTGTAGTCAGACCTGGAGTGGGTTGTGACCCGTCATGGTATAAAGTGCTTAAGTTGCATTATATGTTACAACAACGTTCATATGACTCCATCAGGAGTTATGGTCCTGAGGTGAGACAAGTTAATGTTTTTGCCCCCTTTTAAATGTCTTTCATTTATGCCTATAGATGTATTTGGTTCTGGTATTTGTATTTGTTGGATTACAAGTTTCCTGTTATGCTTATGTGATTGTTCTGTAACTTGAAATCAAAAATATTTGTAAATACCTCAAATATATAAATCATATATTGATGGTGTCTAAGATTTCTTCCACTCTGAAATTTGATGTGAGATTTAGAGCCTTTTATTTTAATAGATTTTTTTTTAATTTGAGAATGAAGTAATATAGCTTCACAAATTTTTGTCTTGACTCAAGAAATGGCTAAAAGCTGACACAGGTCTTCTGCAACATGAAGCTGTAGATATGACATTACTTCACAGTTACATATTGGTGTTTTATTGTAACTTATACTTGTTCAATGTCTCAATACGAGTAGACCTTGATGTGAAATGAGAAAGGAAGCGACGAAGCTTCTCTCTCTTTTCAATCAGAGCCCTTCGGAGACGTTTCAGAACAGACTGAGCCTTCCACCCAACATTTGGCCTCATTAACTGATTCACTCTGGCAAAACCAAAGATGTCTTTAAATTTGTTTCCTTCAATTTCAATTTCTTCAATTTTGATTTCTTCAATTTCACTATCCATTTTCAAATGAAAAATGAAAATAGCTTTCTCTGAGTTGTTATGAGATAACTGAATTGATATGAGATAACTTTCACTGAGCTGTTATAAAATAACTTACTCTGAGCTGTTATAAAATAACTTACTCTGAGCTGTTATAAAATAACTTTTACTGAGGTGTAAAGAGATAACTTTCACAGCTATTATAAAATATCTTTCTCTGAGCTGTTATAAGATAACTTACTCTGCGATGTTATAAAATATCTTACTCTCAGCTGTTATAAAATATCTTACTCTCAGCTGTTATAAATTAACTTACTCTGAGCTGTTATAAAATATCTTACTCTGAGCTGTTATAAAATAACTTACTCTGAGCTGTTATAAAATATCTTACTCTGAGCTGTTATAAAATATCTTACTCTGAGCTGTTATAAAATAACTTTCTCTGAGCTGTTATAAAATAACTTTCACTGAGCTGTTATAAAATAACTTACTCTGAGCTGATATAAAATAACTTACTCTGAGTTGTTATAAAATAACTTACTCTGAACTGTTATAAAATAACTTACTCTGAGCTGTTATAAAATAAATTTCACTGAGCTGTTATAAAATATCTTTCACTAAACTATAAAGAGATTACTTTCTCTGAGCTGTAAAGAAGTGTTGCTTTCTCTAGATTGCTTTGAAATGACGTTCTCTAAACTGTTAGTTTGCATATTTTTAGTCACATATCCATTATGATGTCATAAGCTAAAGAAACACCATTGGCTTATGTGTGTGTGTGTGCGTGTGTGTATGGGTGTATGTGTGTGTGTGTGTGTGTTTGTATATCTATCTGCCTTGTTCATATATATATATATAAACTAGAGAGAGAGAGAGAGAGAAATATGCACACACATAATAGATGTATGCATTGGCATAAGGATTATATGTAGTTGTTCCACTACAGATGACTATAATAATAACCAATCACTATAAATAATAGTTGAGAAAATCACTCTAGGCAATTGAAAAAATGACAAGATAGTGTAACACAAAGTCCCTCCTTATTGAAGAATGCACCTCCCAGCATAACTTAGTAGTTAGCAACCTTATAGTCAGGGCTAGAAGAACCCAGCAACAGAAGACAACTTGAAGGAGAAGACATATCAACCAGAAACAAATTTAGAAGTATGTTGATTGACACCTTCGACAGTAAGGAAAAGCAAATAGAGACATATGATATAGAGAGTAGTGGGAGGTCCTGAAAGATAACCTACTGATGGCAACAGATGAAATCTGTGGTTGGAGTAGATCTCTGGTGAGAAGGAGAGTGACTTGGTGGTGGAATAGTAAGGTAGATGAGCCAATTAAGGTTAAAAGACAGGCTTGGAAGGATTTGCAAAATGGAGGTGGTAGAGAAATCTACCAGAATGCTAAGAGAGGAGCTAGGTGACAAGCATACCTTGCAAGAAGGGAAAAGGAAAACAAAAAGCTGAAGCATGTTTTGCAGCGTGAGGATCGAAGGCGTGGGGTGTTCAGGATCGCAAGACAGTATGTCAGGGAAAATCCTGATGTTAGTGGGAGAAGTGTGTCTGAAATGATTATGGCTCTGTAGAAGTAGTAGATAGTTTCTGTTAATTGAGTGACCAAATTAGTAGTGGAGGAGGGTGTTCCAAAAGCACAGTAGCCAGAGTGAGAATGGGCTGCAGAAAGTTCAGGGAGTTACTACCACTGATAACTACAAAATGTTTTTCCTTCAAAATGAAAGGTAGATTGTATGATACATGTATATGAACAACAATGTTGCACAGTAGTGAGACCTGGGCACAGTATGCAGAGGACCTGCAAAGATTGGAAAGAAATGATGCCACCATGCTTTGATAGATGTGCAATAGTAATATACTCTTAGGTCTTGAATAATACCCCCCATACCGCTCATTAATTTTTCAGATTTTTTTCCAACTTCCCCCTTAGAAAAGTTTTCTAACCTATCTCTGGCAAAATTTTATTGAGATTCATATCGATACAGCTGGAGAATCTAATAATTATTTTATTTTACATTAAAAAAAACATATATGACAAAAAAAGAACATTACAAGAAATCCCATATTCACAAACATACACTATACAATTACTGATGCCCTCTCCCCCCCCCCCGTTTATAAGAATTTAAGCAAATGTCAACCTCCACCCCCACTCCTATTATTTGGGACTCGAGAGTATGAGAACGGCAAAGCATAAATGAACTGCGACAGAAATTAGGCATAAGAGGGAAAAGATGCAGTGTGCAGGAGAGGAGACTGTGTTGGTATGAACATGTGATGCATATGAATATATATAATTTTTATTGGGTGTTAACTGTCTAGAGTTGTGCAATCCACATTCTAATCAGTTAACAGTGATGCTAATAGAATAAAGCACTGAACGACATGTAATAATCTAAGTTCATTTAGATAGTCAAGGCAGAGTATACAAGCAATACAGTAAATATTAGCAAAGGATATATGAAGTTGTGCATAAATTTATTCAGCTATAATATATATTTCTCTGTGATTGATGATTAGGTGATATGATTTCCATGCAACTGTTGACCTGAGTTCATCAGATAGCATTCAGATATAAAAAAACAATTAGCTTCTAAAGTTTATCAATACAAGGGCCAGTGTAAAGCTCCCTCCCACCACTTTGCTAATATTTACTGTATTGTATGCATATATGTGTGTGTGTGCATGTATATATATATATATATATATATATATTATAACGAAGGAAGTGTGGTAAGGAACCAAGTGGACCATAACGCACCAGCGTACTCGATACTTTGGATAGTAAAAAAATGTTGAAGACCCCGACGGCAGAGCTCAAGCCGTTTCGACAGCTATTTCAGTCCAGAAATAGCCGTCGAAACAGCTTGAGCTCTTCCGTCGGGGTCTTGAACATTTTCTTATATATATATATATATATATATATATATATATATATATATATATATAATATAAAGTATGTCCATAGAATCATTTGATAATATATATACACCATTTCCTCTCCCAATTAGCATAATCAACCACACAAAAAAAAACCAATTAAACCAGGCTATAAGATTAAAAGGCACCTATTAAGAAATAGTAGATAAATAAACGACACCCATCTATTCGCGGTCAACCGCTATAGAATATTTACCCAACATTTCAATAGCACGTGGAAATCAATTAAATATATCGTCAACCATACACAATTACGTATAAAATTAAAGTTAGAAGAAAAAAAGCATATACACATACCAGGATTACGTTTCTACCCTTAGGGTTTCATTCGCTTTCGGAAATATCCTATCAAGGATAAATTCTCGATCTTCGAACTCATCAGGAAACAAACTCACTCGGACAAAGATTTTTCTTAAATGATCCCCGCCAGAAATGAATTCAAAATGGTTAAGAACTGTGACGTGGCAGTGGTCAAGTCAGAAAGAATGTGATTGGTGTGTATATATATATATATATATCATCATCATCATATATATATATACGGGGTCGATAAAATAAAGTACCAGTAATGCACTGGGAAAATTCCTGGCCTTATGCTTTGCAGCATAGAGTTGCGGTCTGAGTTCAAATCCCGCCGAGGTTAACTTTGCCTGTCATCCTTACAGGGTCGATAAATTAAAGCACCAGTAACATGCTCGGATCGATATATATATATATATCATAAATCTTGTCCCTAGAATTATTAGATAAAATCTATACAATTTCCTCAATATATTTATATATATATATATAAGTATTTAATATATATATATATATATAAGTATTTAAAAGGTAAACAGAATTAATAAAACAATCGGTACAGTATATGGAAGGAATATATTAGGTTAACACTTGAAATAGCAGGCAGAGGGTTTTAACGTTTCGGATGCTAGTCCTTCATCAGAAGAATGAGAAATTAGATAGATTGAAGGGACGGGCGATGAGGAATTGGAAAATATGTTTTTAGAGAAAAATAACAGGTCCATTCATGTTGCCATTACCATTATGTGTGTGTGTGTGTGTGTGTGTGAGTACGTGTGTGCGTGCATGTATATGTGTGCGTTTATGCATGTGTGTGTATGTGTGTGTATGTGTGTGTATGTGTGCGTACATATGTAAGTGAGGAGTGGGCCTTCCAGGACCATCTGTGAGGTCAATAGCTCTAATGAAGCACTACATTCATCTGTGATGACCTGTGCCACCCTTGCTAGCAGGGAAAAGAGATGCTAAATAATGATGATGTTAATGGTGACTTGTGTGTGTGTGTGCATATATATATATATATATATATATATATATATATATATATACGATATTAAACAAATGGAAACTATATTTATAAAACCATATTTATTTCATTATACATATTTCAGGGATACCATATTAAAAACACACATACACATACATGCATGTATGATCGGATGCATGTGTATATGTGTGTATATATATATGAAACTAATACACTTCATGTTATTGCATCCTCTTGTTTGTTCATTTCTTGTTTCCTTGACTTATCTATCTATCTATCTCTCTCTCTCTCTCTCTCTCTCTCTCTCTCTCTCTCTCTCTCTCTCTATATATATATATATATATATATATATATATATATATATATATATATATATATATATACACATATACACATATATATGTGTATATATATATATATATATATATATATATATATATATATATATATATATATATATATATTGTTATACTTTGGGAGGGTCATGTTGCCAATAAGAAACACACGCACCAGTTGCTTTCACTTAAATTTATTATAATAAATTTATAAATTTAGGAATTTATAAATTTCCGGTTGGTTGGTTGGTTCCACAACCAGATGATTGTTTATATACATACACGCGCGCACATTAAATACATTTACTTTCTGCAGTTAAGACAGAAATTTCAATTAATTGAGGATTACTTTGTGTACATTATTCGGTGCATTATTCCTTAATGTGGATTGGCAGTATCGGTGGAAGGTCGGACGCCATGCTTTCCAGCATAGTTACGTCCCTTTACGGTCTGAGTTCAAATCCCGCCGAGGTTAACTTTGCCTTTCATCCTTACGGGGTCGATAAAATAAAGTACCAGTAATGTACTGGGTAATTGATGGCCTTGTGCCAAAAGTAGAAACAATTATTCCTTAATGTATTTGTAGCTCATTAACACAGAGAGGCTGGGCAGGTTAGATGTTTTCTTGTTTTTATAATCAATATGAAGGAATATATAGTGCCATGCTCATCATTTGAAAGCAGACTCCATCAGCTTATATGAGTTGACTGCTTGCTATACAGGATGTGATGGTCCAGTGTTAGGCATCTTTAGAAGTTTCCTATTACAATTATTACAATTACAAGGGACCTCCTCACTTACACAGAATACATATACACATTTCTCTCTATACTTACACATTCTTATCCCTACACACATATTTCCCCTTGTATATACATTTCACTTATATACACATCTCCCTTATAAACACATCTCACTTACATATAGATGGTTCTTATACAAACACACCTCACACATGCACATCTCTCTTACACACACATATCTTTCTTACACACATACTTATCTCTCTTATACACGCACACACTTATCTCACTTACACACATACTTAGCTCTCTTATACACGCACATACTTATCTTTCTTACACACGCACTTATCTCCCTTATACCTACACATCTCACTAACATACACGCCTCTCTACACACTTCTTTCTTATATACAAACTTCTATCTACATAAATTCTTACTTAAACATAGATCTCTCTCTACATACCCTTCACACTTATACATCCATTTCTTGCACACGTGTACCAACAAAGGAGATTCTATGTGGTCACTAGACCTACTAGAAACAGTAGTGAAATTTCTGCCCATTTTGAAGAAGGGGTAACATATTAAATAGTGTATTCATAGATGCACTATACCAGAAAATAAAAGGCTGAAGTGATCATGGCCGGAATATGTATGGGTTTTCTCAATCAGGGTTGACCTGGAGACAAACAAAAACAACATACATCACTCTTACACTTCTTTCGACAAACAATTCTCTATGACACTACTGTCTCAGACAAATACACAATTTTCTCATACATTCTTCTTTCTTACACAAACTCACACATACTTCTCACATACATTCACTTCTCACACACACACCTCTCACTAGCATATATATTCCTCTACACCAGTGGATCTCAGAGACCCAGGTCATATTCCTTTTAGATTTCCTCAATTTCTCTCCATTTCTGATTGTCAGCTAGTAATATTTCACCCTAGCACCATATTATATATATATATATATATAGTGAGACCTGGGCGCTGTCTGTGGAAGACTTGCGTAGATTAAAAAGAAACGAAGCCTGCATGCTCCGATTGATGTGTAATAGTAATACACGCAAACGACAAAGCATAAACGAATTGAGAGAGAGACTGAGCATAAGAGGAATCAAATGCTGTGTGCAGAAGAGGTGGTTGCGTTGGTATGGACATGTGATACGTATGAAGGATGACAGCTGCATAAAAAGGTGCAGAGCACTAGAAGTCGATGGAAACCGCGGAGTGGGGAGACCCAAGAAGACCTGGGATGAGGTGATAAAAGCCAACCTTACCCAATTACACCTCTCTGGCGTCACGCAGTAATACAGAAGACCCTCCCCCCCATGGCTACAAGCCAAAGCTGAAGCATATAGACAATATGCCCTCATACCCTCCCACTGAAAAGTGGTCGTGGAGGTGCCACAGCAAAAAAGCACCCAACCCACACTGTAAAGTGGTCGTGTAGGTGTCACGACAAAAAAGCACCCAGTCCACACTGTAAAGTGGACATGTAGGCGCCACGGAAAAAAGCACCCAACACTCACTGTAAATTGGTGTTAGGAAGGGCATCCAGCTGTAGAAATCAAGCCAGAATCAGTTCCTGTATGACAAAGCATGGTCAGCCGACCGGACACTGCCCACAACAGGGCAACCCATCTAACCCATGCTAGCGTGGAAGAACGGACGTAAAACGGTGATGATGATATATTATCATCATCATCATCATCACCGTTTTACGTCCATTCTTCCACGCTAGCATGGGTTAGACGAGTTTCCTGTTGTGGGCAATTCCAGGTCAGGTGACCATGTCTTGCTCATATATATATATATATATATATGTGCACCTGAGCACTGTACACAATAATTTTCATTATTATCATTATTATATGGGTGTGAGGGATGATCTTTTTAACTGGTTGAAATCCTTCATTCTCAGCCGAAAAGAGGTAGTCACGGTTCTAGGACAGCATTCTTCACCATATGAGATGTCATCTGGTATACCACAGGGATCTGTTCTTGGTCCCCTTTTGTTTGTTACATACATTAATGACATAGATGCCAACTTAAAGAATGCCACAGTACTGAAATATGCAGATGACATCAAGCTGTACCTTGAAATCAAAAAGACAGATCCTGAAATCTATAACTCTTTCCTACAATCAGATCTGGACACAATGCAGCAATGGATCACAGACTGGCAACTGAAGCTAGTTGTGGACAAGTGTACCACCATGCATTTTGGGAGGAAAAATCCAGCGTCCACATACTCCCTCCACAACACTGATATCAAGAAGTCCTCTTGTGAATGTGACCTGGGTATTACTGTCAGCAGCGATTTGCGTTGGACAAAGCACATATCTAAAATTGTCAAGAAGGCTGAGGGTGTCTTGGCATCACTCAGCAAGACCTTTGTTAGCCGCTCTCCAGCCATCTATTTAAAGCTGTATACAGCTATGGTACGACCACACTTGGAATTCGCATCATCAGTTTGGAACCCCTATCTTGCTCAGAACATTGACCTCCTGGAAACTGTTCAGAGACGTGCAACCAAGCGCATACCTTCCATCAGACACCTACCATACTCTGAACGCCTTGCTTCCTTGGGCATAGATTCATTGAAGCTCCGACGTCTGGCAATGGATTTGGTAAACGGCCACAAAGTTATTAACCATCTAGCCAACAACAACCCTGAGCACCTTTTTGATCTCCATGTGTCTAACACACGTGGACATGCCTACAAAGTCAGAAAACAGCACAGCTCCCATGACTTTCGGAAACATATACACATGCACACATGTGTATATCATGCACTGTTCATTTTCCTGACGTTTGTACATTACCCTATGTACTATACATACACTTTTGATGAGTTGTAGTGCACCTGAGCACTATACACAATATTTTCATTATTATTATTATATATATATATACTTACGAGGTTTACGAAAATCGTTGATATTAATTCAACGATCTCCGGCCATGACTCACCCACAGTAGTTAAACTACATCCTGTTCTTCAGAGTGCACACATTTTAGTTATATCAATACATATTGTGGAAGTTGACTAACTATATTAATAGTATGATGTAACTCAACACACATAGTACACACACACACACACGTACATATACATACACATGAACACACACACACACATACACGCACATGCACACACACATACACACACACATGCACACACACAAGCCAACACATACATGAAAAATATATAATTGTTTCTACTTTTGGCACAAGGCCAGCAATTACCCAGTACATTACTGGTACTTTATTTTATCGACCCCGTAAGGATGAAAAGTAAAGTTAACCTCGGTGGGATTTGAACTCAGAATGGCAAGCGCCGTAACTCTATGCGTCAAAGCATGGCGTCTGACCCTCTACCAATACTGCCAATCCATAATGTAAATATAGAGTGAAGTGAAAATTAATTATGGCATAGATATCTGTTAAAAATAAAATTTTACTGGTTCCAGTTACTAGGTAGGGTTTCCAAACCTGGGCGATATCACCCAACAGTGGACGATTTCAGCTGTAGGTGGGCGATGAGCAACTGAACAGAAAATGGTGGGCACAATTGGAAATTTTGTTGTGCGCTTTAGGTTTTTATATACTACATGAAAAAAATATTTAAAGGAGATATGCAAAGTACCTTTATAAAAAAACAAAAAAACAGGAGGCTAAATGGGAAAAACTGGATCAGATTCCTAGATAAGATATAAATATCCCTGCAAACAAGGAACATTTTAATATTTTCTATAGTTTTGAGGAGGACCATTCAAATAGTTCTTAGGATGCAATAACATTTTAAAAAAAATATAAACCAGATAATGGAAGATGAAGAACAACTTTGCTGGTAAAATTAAGAAGTAACCTCAGGATAAACTCACTAATGCCCAAACACCGAGAGATCACATATAAAATTGACACAGGTGATGACCTCTAAGAATTCTGACAACAGGCCGTAGGCAAGGAAGTGTGGACGATAATGCCAGGTAAAATATGAGAATCCCATAATGAGACCTGTTCACACCTTAATGTGCATGTTCATATAAACCAACAGCCACTTGAAATTGTTGGATTGTATTGATCGCCAAGTAATTGCAACACTCTTGTATTTGGGGATTATTGAAAATGAACTTTGAGTAACAATATAACTTGGTGAATGAAAATTTAGTTATCTATTGTTCCTACTATTTTTTCTGTGTATTGTATGATTTTTAAACACACCGCTGTTTCCATTTTAGAAAATTTGTCATCAATACAACATTGATTATGGGTTTATCACTTCTCAGAGTAGTCAATAGCCTATGTGCCTTATGTACAACCAAATGTTAAACAACGAAGCCATGAAGCATTCACGCTTAAAATATCATTCTAAGCATGTTGACCAGACCAGTAGAAAAACCTTTGTCCTTTGTCATATTTCTTACAACTTAAGACCTCATTCGAAAAGCAGATAACATTGATATTGGAATTTCAGAAAGCAACTAGGCAGCACGATAATGTGATGATTGCATTGTCCAACATTATGTTATTGGTTGTAAAGTCTGGTAAGTCATACACTATAGGAGAAACATTACTTCAACCTATTATTAAAGAAGTTCTCTCGACTGTAATGCATATAAAACCTGACACAATTTTCAAGACAATTCCACTTAGTAATGACACAATTTCTTGATAATTTTTTGTTAATTGCTAGTAGTGTATATTCTTTTTAATTTCATAATTATGAACAAAATTTGTTTAATTCTTTTCACTACATCATAAAAAGTCAGTTTATGAACCAGTAACAAACTTTTGTCAAACATTTTTGGCATGCTTTTGAATACTTACTATACATGTGGGCTGTGGAAACTTTTACTATGTGAAAATGGATGATGACTCAAAAAAGATTAAGAACCCTTGCAACTAGATACTGTAGTTCAATATCCAGTGACTGAAAACCATAAAAGAAAATGTTTTAAACTTATACACAGACTTTTCTCTTTGTGCACAACTCTCTTGCACACACTTATACATTTTACACATTCTTATAGGCATTCCTCATAAAAGTACAATGGCCATTACTCGCAATCAAGGATAATTTGATTGCATGTATTATACTTTCACTATGGGCTTTGGATGCCTATCTAGTTGCAAGTAGACAGAGACACTCCAACTAGTGATATCATAAGAAGTTAGCACATTAAGCAGTTACCCAAATACCCATTAGATCTATGGATCCAGTGCTGATCTATGTATGCTGTGGTTGTATATGCAGAGGCCCTAGTGCATGTTTTTCCCCGTGACTTAAAATGCTGTTAAGATGGCCCTGTTTCCAACCCTTTAACTAATAAAACTCCCAGGATGTGACAGCTAGAGGGAGAGGGGGCTACACCAACACTGGGCTAGAACTTTCTTTATCAACCACAAAACAATTAAAAAGCAAAGTAGACCAGATTAAAATGCAGAGTGTGAAGAGCTTGAATACATATTACAAGGCATTCTAGTTGACACACTAATAACTATGCCTACTGATCACTTACACAAACTTGTCTCTACACACTTCCACTTTTTATTTAATCACACACCTTATGCACATATCTCACATACACTTGTTTATTTTATTTTATGTTGCATTTTGTGAACAATAAGAATGTTTCCAACAATGTCTGTAACTTACTGTATTTCAGGGATTTCAATGTTAAAGCACCAGTTTTTCATTTTATTTTTTTTTTTTACAGTGTTTATGTCATCTGTAACAACATGGTACTACTTAACTCATCAGAAAGTGATCTCCAACATGCACTTGACAGGTTTGCTGTTGAGTGCTGCATGGCAGAAATGAAAATCAGAGCTGTGACGACTGAGACATTCGTTCTCTCAAGGAAACTTGCGCACTACACTCTACATGTGAGTGGAGTTCCACTGATGCAGGTGGAAAAGTTCAAGTATCTTAAAACCATTTTCACAAGTGATGGAAGGCAAGAAGCAGAATTTAGTGCAAGTATTGCAGGAGCTGGTGCAGTAATGTGCTATCTTCAGCATTTGGTTATCAGAAGAGAGGTAGGTGTAAAAGCGACCCCCTCCTCCCCTCCTCCCTCTTCTTCTTCTTCTTCTTCTTCTTCTTCTTCTTGAAAGGGTTGTGAGGGGCAGAATCCTCAAACACTCCTTCCAGTGGGTCCTGTCAGAAGCAACTCTCTCCAACTGATCCAGCTGGATTCCCAAGGAAGATCAGCCAAGCTCATGGATGTTATCCAACCATCTTGCCCGGGGTCTACCTCTGAGTCTCCTGCTGGTTGGCTTTGCCCGTAAAATCTGTTTAGCGATTCTTTCCTGAGACATTCTAACCACCTGCCCATGGAGCTGTGATCTCTCAATTCGGAGAAGTAGCAGCTCTACTTTGAGTGACTTTCTGATCTCCAAGCTACACACTCTGTTGAGTGATGTTACTCTAAAGACCCTTCAGGGGGAACCCCATTTCAACTGCTTGTATTTATGATAATATTCTTTCAGTCATTACCCCCAAGTTACATGAGTTAGATCAAACCTGGAAGTACATTGCTGCAATACAAACTTCTTAACCACACAGCTATGCCATACATTTCACCCATACATACAATTCTTCTCTCTTACACATACACATTTCTATTTTTTCCTCTTTTCTCCTTTTTAACTACCCTTGTTTGAATTATATCTCTTTCTCCCTCACTCTCTTTCTCATCTCTCCCCTCACTCTTTTGCTCTCTCTTTGCCCTCTTCTCCACTCTTTACTTCTTTCTAACCTTCTTTCTCTCACTTCCACCATCTTACATTTTCATTCTATCCTT
>OZ024740.1:312265919-312400919 GCA_964016885.1 Eledone cirrhosa | reverse complement strand
ATATATAAATGTGTGTATGTATATATACATATGTGTGTATATAAATGTGTGTATGTATATATATATATATATATGTGTGTATGTATGTATATATTTATATATATATATATATATGTGTGTATGTATATATATATATATATATATATATATATATATATATATATATGTGTATGTATATATATATATATATATATATATATATATATATATATGTGTATGTATATATATATATATATATATATATATATATATGTGTATGTATATATATATATATATATATATATATATATATATGTGTATGTATATATATATATATATATATATATATATATATGTGTATGTATATATATATATATATATATATATATATATATATGTGTATGTATATATATATATATATATATATATGTATATATATATATATATATATATGTATATATATATATATATATATATATATGTATATATATATATATATATATATATGTATATATATATATATATATATATGTATATATATATATATATATATATATATGTATATATATATATATATATATATATGTATATATATATATATATATATATATATATGTATATATATGTATATATATATATATATGTATATATATATATATATATCATCATCATCATCATCATTTTACGTCCGCTTTTCCCTGCTTGCAAGGGTGGGACGGGAACTGATTCTGGCTTGATTTCTACAGCTGGATGCCCTTCCTAACACCAACCCCATTTACAGTGAGTGCTGGGTGCTTTTTTGCCGTGGCACCTACACGTCCACTTTGCAGTGGAATGATAGGGACACCAGTGTCCCTATCATCTCATTTCTACAGCTGAGTAAACTGGAGCAATGTGAAATAAAGTGTCTTGCTCAAGGAAACAACACATCACCCGGTCTGAGAATTGAACTCACAACCTTTCGATTGCCAGGCCAATGCTCTAACCGCTAAGCCATGTGCCTACACATGTGCCTATATATATATATGTGTGTGTGTGTGTGTATATATATATATATGTGTGTATATATATATATATGTGTGCATCTATATATATATATATATATATATATATATACATACAGGAAGAGAGAGAGAGGGGGGAATGTAACGACACTGATTGTGGATATTAACAATAAAGGTGATGGAAAACACCTGAGGATAGTGTTCTGCATATTGAATATACATATGGTGTCAGTTATGTAATATATGTTATATTAATGTTATGTTAATCAAAAATTAAAAACTTTTGATTAACTGAGATTATCTAACCAATTAGTAGATTAAAAACCCCTCTGGAGTATTTAAAACCTAAAAACAATAAGCAAGGCAGATAACTCCAATAAAAACAGTCAATCAAAATTTTTTTAAGAAATTGACAATGAAATTGAAAATCCAGCTGGTGAAAGCCATAGACATGTTTTGATGTTATTTGAATATTCAGTGAGGAATATTCAGGTCAGTTGGCAAGGCATAGGAGTGATCAGTATATACAGAAACGGAGGGAATATAGTGACACTGAATATCAACAATAGGACAGTACATACCAAATACATATAAGATAAAGTGTCATATATGTAACACAGTAGGTTGAAAGGCTTTGATTAACTGAGCTTATTCGTGTAACGAGTAAAGAAATTTTCCCTCTAGGGATGTTTAAGATCTAAAAAGAAGAAGGGGTGATGAGATCTTAATGACAAAACCAGAGAAAATAATAATTATTATTGTTCCCATAGTTCTCAAGAAGCAACCCACTCTCATACAAAAATATTAATTCCAGGATGTAATAAAATGATTTGTAACAAAGCTGTAACAGTAAAATATTTGATTGATGTATTATTTGTGGTTGTGAAACATATATATGATCCAAGAAATTCAAATACAAACCCAAATCTTCAAAGATTTCCATTGCAATAAAAAAAATATATATGTATATTAATGAATGGTGAAAATTTAAAAAAAAAACATTTCAGAACTTAATAATATATTCCGGTTAACAAAGAAATGAATTGTATCTAATGAAATTGGATATTCACCACATTTGGGATATTAACCAAATATTAAGTATGTGAATTAAATGAATAGGAACATTTACATAAACTTTACTTCTCCATTCAAGAACATAATGTGTTCTGTAGTCTTTTTAAAAGTTCCTTGATGCTCAGTTTCACATTGGCTGAATTAACCTTACCAACAACAGCTTTAATATTGCCCTAAAACCTATTACACACTATAATAGTTCATTTGTCTCCAGGCTCTGACAAAATATAGATCAAGAAACATATAATTATTATTATGATTTACTAACTCTCACCCACAAAAGCTGAAAGTATCTAATAGATTGTTCATCAGATGTCATCATGATGGATATGACAAAATGCAAAATTTTAAAAACTGATATTATCCTTAGGTTTAACAAAATTATCTCGAAAACTTTTTTCTGTCAATTTTGAAATAAATTCATTAAATTTACTTTGAAATTAAAATTTGAATCTGCTGCAGCTAGCTAGCAGCTTAGTCCCTGGAACTTATTATCAGCAAACCTCAAGCTTTATATGGGGATAATGGATTTTAAAAAATGGAAAATTAATACATATCCTGGTGTCTCTTATATTTACCACAACAGAACTGTCTAAAATTATTTGCACAAAATTAAAATACATAGAAAAATTCAAATTCTAAATAAATGGATTAAAGAAACAAGAAAAAAAATAAACAGAAAAAGAAAGAAAAGCTATTTTGAAAATGTAAACAATTTTATAGAAACAGACAAAATGCATGAAGTAAAAAGATCTGCACAGTTTCCACCAAGTAATTTCAGTGCAATTTTAGGAATGATCTGTAAACTGCTGACTCAGTTCATAATGAGATGCTTTCAATTTGGAGTTGTAAAAGTTAAAAATAGTTTTGGTAACATTCCAAATGAAATTACATAGCAAACCCCAATTTTATTAAAAATTATTTTTCTTTTTTCTTTTTTCTTTTTTTTTTATTATTCCCAAATTTTTTCTCACCACTCTTCCTCGTGTTTACTCCACCCAGCAGCATTCTTTTCACTCGGAATTGGAATATCAATAGTATTCAAAGAATAAAATGAATTGAAATTGCAACAGAAAAAATAAAATTTTAAAATAAATCAGTCATTCTTCAAATATGAAACAAAATAAAATAAAAACAATAAGGTTTCAGAAAAAAAGAAAAACAAATTAACAGTTGATAGAATACTTATTTTAAGAATTCATTGAAATCATAGAAAATTAAAAATTACTACACCATATAAGACAGAAAATAATGAAACTCATTATGCATCAACCCATACTGTCAGACTTCTCCTAAAAATATTTTTTGGTGGGAAGGGTTGATGTGGAGCAATATTATTAAAATAAGAACTTGCAAAAAAAAACTACAAAAGGGAAATAAAAGAAAGTAAAAATAAAAGAAAAAATAACAAAAAATAAAGCAAAAAATAAAAACAGAAAAAAACAAAAAACTTTATTTGTATTTATTATTTTTAAGTGATTTGAAGATGCAGTTGTTTGTAGTTAAACTGGTTGAAATAAAAGTTAAAACTCAAATTGTTCGAAGAGTGGGAACAGCAAATTGCGCGTTGCCTCTTCTTTACATTTAGGGAGAACATAATCACCATATCCAATTTATCCATCTTTTTGACAATACAATTCTTTTAATGCCTTCAATTCTTCTATTAATGTTTTGTTTTGATTTTCCAGAACAGATACTCGATTTTCCAGGCATTTCACATATTCTTTCTTCTTCCGTCGACATTCTGAGGCTGCCTCTCTACAAACAGAAAGGATCTTTAACAGTTTCACATAGAATAAAACTTTTAACAAGAAAATATAAAAACAATAAGACGTAATAAACTTACAAAAACATAGATTTCTAACACTAGCACAAAACTAAAATTATACAAATAGGAGGCAAGATATTAGATCAGGGGTTCCAAACATGGAATAAAATTTCACCTACCCAGGGGGTAAATTTGCTGATATTTGGATTTGTACAAATTTGTATATTTTCAATTAAATTTAAAACAATTTGAAGTAGGCTGATAATGTGGTTTCATGCTACTATTGATATCTGAACCTAGAATTTCTCCTTTATCAGTTGTGTATAAATTCAAATTACTGAACAAAACAGCATTGGCATAGATTTACTTTTGAAAGGTTGACATGGAGAAAGAAAGACAAAAAAGGTTGTAAATCTCTTGATTATATGATTAGATTAGCCATTAAGCAAAATAAGCACATGTTTAAGGCATCAAAAGAAGGGCACTATTTTATTCAAAATAATTGTATTTTTCATTCAAATAAAATTATTTTTGCCATCTTTATATATAGGAGACACCATAATCTTTTAAATACTTAAAGCCTCAAAAGGACTTAATGCAGCTCTGGATTAATCCCAGTATATTTTGGATGCTTAAGTTGTCAAGTTTAGAAAAACAGAAGGTAAATTTGGTTCAAATGTATAGGCACAGTCATATTTGCAAGAATATTGTTAATGAAATATTAAAATTACGTGTACAAAACCTTTTACCCCTTTAACTTAGATTTTTCAGAATCCCCTTGACATTTTTGTCACTTTTCTATTGTATATAACAGTTTCCAAAGTTTATTTTGTGTCAGAATCCCTTTACAATTTTTCAAAAATCATAAAACCGTGCCAATATTTTACAGACAATCCCCACCACCCTAATTATAATTTTAAAAAACATTAAATGAAACAAAAATTGTTTCAGAAAGAATTTATTCATATAAAAAAAGAGTTAATTTATTTTTATTGAATATTATTAAAAGTCACCTAGTCTCAAAGAACCCTAGAATTTTTCAGAGTCCTCTTTAGGTAACACTGGTATATAGAGACAATTTGAAATACAAACTATTGCAAGATAAGTATACCAATAAATAATAGGAGACTTACAAATAGCTCTAAAAATCGCAGCACTATTTGGGGTCGTAAAATCAATAAGCAGGACCACCAAAATGCTTTGAGCTACTAATTACATCCTCTTACATTCTCAGTTCAAACTCTGCCGATGTACGTAATTCCAAAGATGGAGAGAGAGGGTCGATAAAATAAATAATAATCATATACTGATGTTATGTACACTTCAGAAAACATATGACCAATGTTATAAATCAATACTATTAATCTTTTTGATACCAAACCCCTTGAAATTGCTCTGCATTTATGATACAAAACTGCTCATTTTAAGATGTTTCTACTTATGTTAAATCCTTCTGTTATAATTTTATTTAAGAAATTTTTGTTAAGTAATGTCCTAAATAGCTTACTAATGAAAGATTAAATTCCTCCAAATATTTGATTATTTTCAAAATTAATAGAAAAACTATTAAAAAAATTATAATGTATATGCTTGGTTCATAATTTTTTTTAATAGTTTTTTTTTTGTTGTTATTTTTTTATATCAGTATATTCAGTATAATAAAGATTTTAAGATGTCAAAGTTAGCACCAGCTCATTTATGAAACAAATTACAGCCATTCATATACTTGTTTCAGTCTGCCTAGCTGACAACTATCCCTTCTATCATCTGAGTGAACAGTTAGCAACATAACCATCTCAAAACTGTCTCTGAAGCCAATGAGAGAAGTGCCTACATGATCACTCAAACTACTAGAAGTTGTAACCAAATCTCCCTCAAACCACTCATCTTTTGCATCATCTTTATTTATTTTCTGCTACTAATGGGTTCCTAATTGTTGTATAAAATATAACCATTTGAGCTAGATAAAGAGTAAATCAATCAAAATATTCATCCTCTCACATACATCATGTCTTTGGTTTTTAAGTTGACTTATGATTAACATCTTCATTATTTTCAAAAGTTATTCTTGTTTCATTTACTAAATATCTTGCTGATATTTAAACAAATTAAACTTTTAAAATACCATCGTTTGTAGGAAATTTGCAAATAATTTTGATTCATGCTCTTACCTGTTTTTTAATAAACGAAGTTCCCGTTTCCGAGCTGCTTCTTCTGATAATTGTTGAGGACTGGTAATTGGACTTCCAGTAGTTGCCATAACAACTCCTTGAGGCAAAGATGTTGCAATCTGGTAAGCTTGTACATTTCCACCACCAACTGTGACTAAGAGAATAAAACACAAGATCAAAAGGAAAAAAAAAAAAAATTACCTTTTATACATGTATAAAACAAGCAGACTTCTTTAACCCTTTAGCATTTAAACTGGCTGTATCCGACCAGAATTCTCTCACCTCTTTCTGTTCATACCGGCAGCTCCTACTTATGTTAATGTATTGTTCTCAAAATGAATAATCAAAATCTCATAGATTTAATATTATGTGAGATAATTATGAGATAAAGTATTTACTATGAAAATACAAATGTAATTGAGTAATGTAAATGCTAAAGGGTTAAAATAATAATAGAAATAATGCTGTCTTTGCTAAGTTTTTTAACTTTTGGTAAACCAAATCTATAACCCACTACTGTTTCATAAGTGTTGGAATTGAAATTCTTGATGGCATAATAGTTAAAACTAAAGAACAGAATTTTTAATTCTTCTTTTTCTAACTATGGCAACAACAGAGTTTCTCAAACCAACAAGTGTATGTATGTAGATGAACACTGCTAGAATGCCTTTGGTCATAGGTCTGCTTGACAGAGTTTCTTCTGTTATGTGTAAAACTGTCCAAAATGATTAACAGATATCTAACAATATAACATCAGACATGGAAGCTATATTCATATCTTTTCACATGTCATAACTATCATCTACAGTGATATATCCAATCAGAAAATTATATTAATATCTTTAAAAATATCTATACATTTGTGTTAAAACATATCAAGTTTTGCAAAGGAAATGCTATGTTGGTGTATTAATAATTTCTTAACAGTACTATATGAACACCAATCAATTCAAATAAATTCACTGTGTGAATGAATAAAAATTTCCAACTAAAACTAAACTCTGTTCAAATGCAATACAATCACATATACCAAGCTGGCATCATCAATACTGTGTTTCATCCCCAACATAATATACTAATTTAGCTTTGACTGGTGGTAGTATATGGCACAAATATAATCTAAATTGCTTTTTAAATATCTAACACAGTTCACCTAACTCAGCCAAGCATATTTTGGATCACACCCACAAAAGGATCCAACTCATAGGCAAACTCTTACATTACAACTCTTACACACCAACGAGCTAAAGCCACCTTGTCTCTTTCCCTCTCTCACACCACCAAATGCTAACCATTGGTCCAGCAATGAACTATAGCCACTGCCCCTCTCTTTCTTATCAATCAACTGCTAATTCAACAGACTCAATGTAATCCACTTCAATCAAAATCCCTGATACTTTCAATATTCTTCCTCCAGTCACTTCTGTCATGGCTCATGACCCCTCATCCTCATCCAAACCTTGTATTAAACATTTTTGTCAATACTTGCTTCCCAGAGTTGCATCTTTTGGGGAATTCTTTCCAAAGCTGCATTCAAACTAAATATGAATCTCATACAGCTTATCCCTAATTCTCAATCTATTAGGACTTGCAGTGACTTTGGGCAGCTCCTGTTTGTCCAGATTAACTTACAAACAAAAATCTTGACCACATATCCCAACATTTAAAAATTATAAAACAGCATATACATTTAAAAGAGAAAAAAAGACTTGGATTAGAAAATACTTAGGATGAGATGGGATGAAAAATCTACTTAAATCCCAGATAGATTTATGAATACTGACAGGTACAAAAGTAAAACAAAATGATGTAGATATTTTATTTGATAACTGTAAACTTATTTATATTTTCATATACTTACTGGAATTGCAAGAAATACTTAAATAGGACAAATGAAAACAGAAATTTCAGATTTCTCAGAATTACAAAAACGCATCAATCTATATGATAACGTCTGCACTACCTTTTCTGCCTGTCTGTCACAAAAACACTAAAATCTGACAAAAACGTTCAAAAACATTTGCAATCATTCCAGAATTCAGAATTCTCTGCCTGCTGGTCTCTCTATATATATTCATCTGTGTTTGTGTCAGAAAATGAACAGGCCTGGTGTCACAAAAAATAATTTCAAATCCAAACTACAAGTTTTCTTCTTCAAAATAATCCCCCTCAAGTCTAACATACTTTTCCATCCTTCTCTGCCACAATTCCATGCACTCCTGGAAGGATTCTCCCAGGATTCTATCTTCTATCCTACTCACTAGCAATTTAGTTTTGGCTAAGTTTACTCTCAGGCCTTTTGATTCCATATTGTTTCAGACCTTTTGATTCCAAAACTGAGCATAAGAGGAATCAAATGTAGTGTACAAGAGAGAATACTGCTTTGGTATAGTCATGTGATGCATACGAATGATGAGAGTTGCATAAAGAGATGCAGGGCACTCAGGGGAATCTGTGGAGGAGGAAGACCTAGGAAAACAAACCTTGTACACACCAAGAAGTAGCTGGCATTAGGAAGGGAATCCAGCTGTAGAAATGAAAATGGAATGTATAAGCAAAGCAGTCATCTGACCTGCCTGTCTAGCCTCAGAATGTGACAACTGTCTAACCATGCAAATGTGGAAAATAGATGTGGGGTTGATGACAAAATTGATTAAAACCAGTTACAAGAAATAATCTAACAGAACCAGTTAAGTGTGCACTGTAAGCCTAAATACATACACACCTATTTATATAATCCATAAACACCACTATGTAATAGTTTGGTGAAAAAATTAAATATTACTTATTCTGTTTGTAAATTAACAGGTTATGTACTAATTTTCTAATAAAATGCAATATGCCTGTCTTGTAAGAAGCTATTTGATAAGCTGGATCTAGATGTAATTGCATGCCTGGCAACTAAAATCAGTGTTAAAACACCAACATTAACATAATTCCAAGTGTGAGTAAGCAATGGATAAAGCAGAGAGGGTTGAAAGAGTTAATGACTAACTTTATATCACAGTAATAAAATCAATATATGTTTGAACATTTTTTTTTTCCTTATGGAATTTAGTGAATTTACTTACCAGGAATTAGGAATTGTCCATCAGGACCTTGGGCATATTGTACAATAGTGGCAGTGCCGGATGTTGTACCAGCACCTGATGATGGATTTGCATTGGTCATTGTTAACGTTTGAAGACCTTGACCGGCCACGGTTCCTTCTGGATGTGTGGTTATTTGGATGGCACCAGATGGGACTAATGCTAACATAAAATGAAAAGAAAACATATATTAATACTTCATTCATTGTCACTACAGAGGTAAAATTATGCTTTCATAAATGTTAATCATCTGGTATAGGAAGGGAATTCAGCCATAGAAAATCTGCCAAACAAATGGTTAGGAGGACTCTTCAACTGTGTCAAAAGAATGGCAACTTTCCTAGTTTGGGTGACATGATAAAATACACTCAGTAGAGTGTGGGATTGTATGTCAAGCCCCCAGTCCATCTGGTTATTGGCGCTACTTGTGTACAGACTGGTCTGTGATGACATGTCCAACACTTGCTAGCAAGGAAAATGGACAGGAAATGATGGAAATATTAACAATTTATGCTGATGTTGAGTTTATGATATAACAAAAAAGAAGATAGACAAACAAAATAACAAACAATGTTTTCAGAATAACGCAGGTTTATATGTAATTTACAAATACAATGAATTTTCTGTCATATCATAAAAGGAGAAACAAATATGAACACTTTAAATAACACTATATATTCCACCAAATTCATCGTAAACATGGGAGAAAGAAAGAGAAGAAACTAGGGATTTCTGAAAATCAAGATTTCCAAATAAAAGAATTATTTGGAAAACAAAGAACAAAATAAATCCCTAAAAATATATGTGTTTAAAATTCATAACATATTATTTAGGAGACAATAGTAAATGGTAATCAGAATAAAATATTAAATTTTTAATGTTGGTAGAGCAGACACATCAAAGAGGTTTCTTGAATCCCTATTTTCTAAGTTAAGAGGGTTTGTCTGCCAGCAATGGAGAGACAATGGGTCTTAATCACATACTAACTGAAAATGCCTAAGACCACCAAAAGTAACTGTGGTGATAGCTTTAAATTGCTAGAGTTTACATACTAGCATGATGACAACAATAAAGCAATCTGGTCTTTATTGTGCTATTTTAGACATTGTTTAATGTTCATAGATCCTAAGGTTTATCAGTATTATTAAACAAATATATGTGAATCTATTAAGCAACTTATTCTACAATTATAATTTGACTCTATGTTTAAATTTTGCCATATATAATATATAGTTGTTTTAAATACAAGAACCATGATGAGGAAAGAAAGGTGGTTCAATCTACAAGAAATAGTAGCCAAACTTACTTCAAATTACACCCTACAGAGTTAAAAATTAATGTAACATTTTAAATACATTATGCCTTAAAAAAAGAGGGGATAGTCATGGTTGACCATAAGTCTTCTTAAATGGGGCTGTTCTAGCGCTAAACAACAACAACAACAATATTCACTCTGCAGCTGGGTAATTAGAATGATGAATGAAATCTAACTAAAAAAAATTATTTAAATTGCATTGTACTGTAAAAGAGAAGATATATAAAGAGTATAATAGCTACACATTATGTCATACACTAGTTATCACATTCTTTATGGAAGTTTGTTACTAATGAAAGATACTGCTAATGATTTTCAAATAATTTTGAACAAAATCAAGAGATTTAGTAATGTACGGAACTTTATAATTATTAAGCTGGTATTTGGAGTGTAACTTAAAAGTCCTTACACAGAATTATAATGGAAGATTTTTATATAAATATAAACTCTTTGTATTGTGCAGCTTTGAAAACCTTTTTCAAACAAGAATGATAGCTACAATTCCAAAATAAAAGAAATCATAAACTATGTATAATTAAACCCAAGTTGCAATCTATATTACAATTAATTTTTTCTTCTTTAAACTAAAATAAAAATCAATCTTAAAATGGCTCCCTCAAAATCTTGCACATGTGATTAAGTATTGTTTGTATATATGCACATATAATGCAATAATACTATTTTCCTATGGTTAGTGATTGCATCTTGTGATTGAAGTAGTCTTGGTTGCTATGTCCTCATTAAAGGATCTTTTTGAGATAGCTGTTCATGGCAGCAGTACAAGTTTGGCATGCAGTATCTAGGTTGTATATAGTGGATGATCTTATGTGTAGAAGGTTATGGCCAAATGAAAATTGATACTATTTGAGTAGGAGTATGTTTAGTTAGAAATAACAGTAGTACATTATTTAAGGTAGAAAGGTTTGCTAGACTTGAGTGAGAAAGAGAGTCCTATCAGTATATACTTCAATGGAGTAAACTGATCGAAAACATCTAGTATGAAAGACTAGTGTAGTTGTAGGCAGGGAACTTAGCTTGAAAATACTTACGCCAACCATGGTCAAAGTTTTTAGGTGACTGTAAGTATGAGAGAATTTGAAGGCAGAGGTTGCTGTGCAGTAGAATAATGTAGGATAGTTCATTTTCATTGTGCAGTGATCAAACAATCCAATTATGGTAAAGGTTATGGTTGACTGGATAAAGACCATTTGAGAAAGAGCTCAAGAATGTTTGAAGAGTCTTGTATATATGTAAAAGAGAATACAAAGTGGAGCAAACTGTTCAGAATAGCATACATCTCAGCCTTTCTGACAACAGTATCAATGTGATAGGAGTGCAAGAAGCAAGAGGGTGTTAGGAAGGGCATCTAGCCGTAGAAAACCTGCCAGATAGTCCTATATGAGGGAGATACGGTCACCCGACCAACCTTGCCTCTAACGGTCACCCGTCTAACCCATGCTAGCGTGGAAGATGGACGTTAAATGAAGATGATGATGTTGAACACTGCTACAAGCTACACGGTCTCAAGAAGACAGCAAAATTGAGAGGAATGGAGAAGAGCTAGAGCAACTAAAAAATTTGTTGCTAATGTCCAGATGAAAGAGGTAAGTAGTACGGAGAGTGGATTCTAAGTAAACACAAACCCTTTGTAAAGAAGTTGGAATACAGTGTAGTGTGGACAGAAGAAATACATTAGAGATAAAGAATGAAATATTTGTGACTGAAAATAACAAGATGTGTGATTTAATTGTTATTAGGGCAAAATAAGTAAGGTTATTATTGGCTTCATGATCACTTATTTAACAAGTAATTAAAATAAATTTATAATGGAAAAAATTTAAGTAATAGATTTCATAAAATAAGCAGCCTAGGCATAAATACTATTGACAAAAGCAAAACACGAACCTTAATTCAGCAATGCTTGAAAAAGATGCAAGCAGCTGTAATTTAAACAATTTAATCATATTATCCAATTAAAATATATTGATGATGATTTGAAGTGTATAGTGTCCTTGAGATTAAGATAAAATGGTTTCATTTAAAAAGGAACATAATTAGGAAATAATGCTCATTATACTAGTGCTATAATTTTAAACACTGGCTACTAAATAATGGCAGATTTTTTCAAGATAAGGCTATGGGTTCTAATTGTTTGAACAGATTTCTCATGTATTACTAATCACAAAATATTTAAGTTTTATAACCAATTGATTAACAAATATAATCCTTTGCTACCAGGGAAACTGAATGTTAAATGATGATGATGTTGGTGGTGATGGTGGTGGTGGTGGTGGTGGTGGTGGTGGTGGTGGTGGTGGTGGTGGTGGTGGTGGTAGTGCTGGCAGTGGTGATGGTGGTGGTGAAGTTTTGACAAGATATTCATGCATTGATAAAAATAGAAAAGTGAAACTTATTTACATTAACAATAGATACAAATTCATTTACAATTTAGTCTGCTACAAATTGTTAAAATAAAGTTAAATGATATTTGATATCTCACTAATCCTCTCTACCAGATAGTTTCAATGCTACAAACAAAAGAAAGTTAACAAAATGTTCCTTAATGTTGACATGCAATAATGCTACTAAATATTTCATGCTTTTTTTAATAACATAGATTTGTTTTTAAAAAAACAAAGAAAATATAAACAGAAACATGGTGAATGTTATGCAAATCAAAAACAAAATTTGGCACTGCTGGAAATGCAATAGACTTTCTTTTCATGAAATTTGAACGAAATAATGACTCTGTAAGTTTGTCACAGAAGCAGCATACAGAGTAAATCCAAACAGTGATTTATCACAGCCACACACAAGGTAATAAATGCAAAACAATAGAGTTACAATAATTGTCTTTGATTAAAACAAAATGTGGTCAATCAAGAATACAACAATGAACAATGAAAGATTGTTCTCTAAAAACTCAGTTGATCTTAACTATCAAGTTGATCTTAACTATTCTCTAAATAGTTAGACTGAGATAAAAATAAAAAAAACCTTAAATTTTTTAATTTGCCAATCCATAAAAAGTAAATCATTTTAAAAGTCTTGATTAATATATATAGAGAGAAATATATATACCTTCAACAAAATAATTGTAATTCCGCTAACTATCTCCTTCTTCCCCATAGGGTAGTGAAGGCCTATCAGTGCTGGAGCCACATAACATGCACCAATACATTTTGTAAGATGGTTGGTGATAGGAAGGGCATTCAGCCTTTAAAAACTGGCCAAACAAAGACCTACAAGGACTATTCAACTGTGTTAGAGACTTGACAATTTCCCTAATACTATGACGCAATCAAATGCAACCGGTGCAATCTGTTGAGCGTGGGGAATGTATACAAGCAAGATGCAGATCCCTGACCCATCCATCCCTTGCTAATGGGGAAAATAGACGCTAAATTATATATATATATATATATATATATATATATATATATATATATATATATAGAAATGAGATGATAGGGACTGGGGTCCTTATCATTCCACTGTAAAGTGGACGTGTACGCGCCACGGAAAAAAAGCACCCAGCACTCACTGTAAATGAGGTTGGTGTTAGGAAGAGCATCCAGCTGTAGAAATCAAGCCAGAATCAGTTCCCGTCCCACCCTTGCAAGCAGGAAAAAGTGGACGTAAAATGATGATGATGATATATATATATATATATATTATATACACTCCAGAATGAGTCTTGTCTGATGACCCTATGAATACACAGGTAAAACTCCAGAGCAACAAAACTAAAATTTGGCCTTAATAAAGAAAATATTAATCTCTATTATAGAATTGAATACTCACTCTCAAGATAGTCAAAAAAGCTATATATATATATATATATATATATATGTGTGTGTGTATAAACAAGCACATGTGTTTATATTGAGATTTGAAAATTGAAATAGTAGCTTTTGCTGTATTTTCTGTAGTAAAAAATACAGTGAAAGCTACTATTTCAATTTTCAAATATTAGAGCTATATTTAGGTATTTTAGAAACTATTATTATTTATAGTAGATCAACTTAATCAGATCATTGCCACAGTATATGAAGAAGAACATGTTTAATGAAGTAATAACAACAACAAATTACCAATCTGTAAATAATGACAAAATAAAAACAACATAAAACATAGATAACGAATGAGGTTGTGAAAGGCTTACAAAATCACTCACACAAATAGAACCGAAAATTACAGTATCAAAAACTCTTTCAGAGCAAATGAGAAGTCTTCCTTAACTCAGATTCGTACAAAATTAGAAACTAACCAACTTGTATAATTATGATGATAAATAAACAATCTAGAGTTACCTAAATATGTCCTAAAAGTGCTTTTTTCCTAATTCATGCACTATCTAGAGAAATACCAAAGACCAAATCCAAAGAATTGATATAACTATGTTGCCACAATTCTTCAAAGATTTAAAAAGTTCACTTTTTGAGGGACACATCTAGTTGGAGAGGTGAATATACTTACGCCATATGCAAATATATCAAACCACTTTAAGAATATACTTACGCAAGCCTTCCATCTGGCTGTATACTAAAATTTAAGAAGAGAAGAAAAAAAAGGAAAACAAAATAAACATTCATACATTTTAAACTGCTTTATGGTAAGTTTGTTTTAAAAATAAAGTCTATTATAAATTAATTTATATGTAAATCAACAATGGCAACAAAAAAAAAATCAAACTAGGAGATTTTGTTGTCTTTGTTGTGAATCAGTATTGGTTGCTCTGCATGAAGACAAGATCAAATAACAAGAGTCAATTTTTCACTTAGACATTAGTGACAAAATCTCATAAAAACTGTTGATTTCATGCTTAGATTTCAAGCAATGTAGTTGTTGCAAATTATCATTGAAGATATTAAAAATTTGATCATGTAGAAATATATCAAAACTCCATGATCCTCATACTGAAGAAAGAGTAAAATTACAGTAAAAACAGAAGACATTGTACAAAAAGATCATTACAACAAACCACTCAGAGAAGAACTGCTAACCAATTAAATAGCATTTCTAGACAAGCTAAAAGAACCTAAATACTAATCAAGGGAACCCTTTAATTTAACATATGAAACAGACACAGAATTAACAAAATAAATAGTGAACTATTAAATAAGCCAAAAAATGAAAACAGAAATATATCAAATTCAAATATCCAATATATCTCTAACAATGATCAGATTAGAACAGTGAATGTGAAGTAAAACAGAGGTATAGTATTTCTATTAGCTTCAAATATTGTTGAAAACAAAACAAAAAAGAAAATACTAAATATAACTGAATATAAATAATGATAAGTAAATGAACACTATTATGGAATCAAAAGACCTGATGAAAAAACCTCAAGTGAGAAAATGAACAAGTTGACAGTATGGTTTAGCATAAGTGAAAAGTATTTCTGAAGAAATAATATTGATTTATTGACTATGTCTGTAAAATATAGCAAGCTACCAGTAAATCAACTTAAAAACAATGGACATGATCATAAACATTATACAAAATATATATATATATATATATATATATATATATATATATATATATATAACATGAAATGTTTTGAGACACAAGAAAAAAGCAACAATAAACTACTGCAACATGCAGACAGCATAATATTTTACCAAAAGCAAAACATTAGCATTGTCAAAATAAAACATGACATTATTTCCAGTAGTACTCTTCCTAAAGCAAAAATTTGGAAGCAAAAAGATATATATGTATAGTAAAAAAAAAAATTAATTCATCAGATATTCTCTTCTCAGCCAATATTCTGATCAAACCAAAAATTCTATTGGTTTTTTTAATTGCTAATATACATCTGTCGGTCACAACTTCTGGCAGAAAGTAATTTCAGATAAATAAAACTTTAAATCTCTTAAAACAATATTTTTCACTAATATAATTAGAAGTATATGGGTTACACTTTCAAAGGTACTTAACAGTTTTGTCCTGATTTCTCATATCAACAACCATTCCAATATTACCATTACTTAGTAAATTGTCTAAATATATATAATTGTTTCTACAATAGGCACAAGGCCAGCAATTATCCCAGTGTATTACTGGTACTTCATTTTATCGACCCCCGTTAGGATGAAAGGCAGGGTTAACCTCGACAGGATTTGAACTCAGAATGGCAAGGGCCGTAACTCTATGCGTCAAAGCATGGCATCCAACCCTCTACCGATACTGCCAATTCACCACCCTGTCTAAATATATATAATGATAGTTGAGATAACTTTGTTTATATATAAAATTATATTATTTATTCAAGCAAAGAACCTGAAACCTTTAAAATTATTGAAAATGTGATATGAGAGAGATAGGGGAGACGAGAGAGGGTGGGGATGTGAGAGAGAGAGAGAACAGTTGGGTGAAGATATGTTCATCAATGAAGAGCCTGCAGAGGAGGACAAAAGAAGATATGGAGAGAGGCACTGAAAGGAATGACAAGGGACGACAAGAAGCGATGAGTTGATATGGTAGAGAAATTCCTTCCAATCCATACCAGCATGAAAAAAAGGGGGAAACTTATGAGAATGAATCTCACACACAATTAGATAGAATGCACCTCCCAACATAGACTGATAATTAGCGACCTCATAGTCAGGACGAGACGTACTAGACAGCAGAAGAGAAAAATATGGAAGCTAAAGGATCCCACAGCCAGAAATAAATTTCAAAGCATATTACTTGATGCTTTCGACAGTAAGGAAGAGCAATTAGAGTCGTACAATATAGAGGAACAGTGGGAATTCCTGAAAGCAAACTTGCTGATGGCGGCAGACGAAGTCTGTGGCTGGAGCAAGCCTGTAGGCAGGAGGAGAGTAACATGGTGGTGGAACAGTAAGGTGGAGGGGTCAATCAAGGCCAAAAAGCAGACTTGGAAAGCATGGCGGGATGGGGGAAGTAGAGAAGACTATCAAGTGGCCAGGAGGGAAGCTAGGAGACAAGTGTACTTCGCAAGAAGAGAAACAGAGGAAAGAAAGTTCAAGCATGTTCTACAACGCGAGGACCAAAAACGTGAGGTGTTCAGGATTGCTAGGCAATGTGTCAAGGAAAACCATGATATTGTCGGGGAGAAGTGTGTACTTAACGATGATGACGTACTTGCCATCACTGACGCTGATAAGAAGGTAGCTTGGAAGTGTCACTACGAAAGGCTACTAAATGAGGAGAATAAATGGGAGAAAGACAGTCTCCCCCACATCGACCCAATAGAGGGACCAGCAGTGTTAGTCGAAGGTAGTATAATAAGTAAGGCAATCAAAGATATGAAGACGGGTAATAATAATAATAATAATAATGAAATTAATGTGTACAGTGCTCAGGTGCACTACAACTCATCAAAGGTGCATGTATAGTACATAGAATAATGTACAAATGTCAGGAAAATAAACAGTGTATGAGTCATGATATAATAACAATGGGCCTTCGGAAATAGTTGCTGAGATGCTGAAAGCCTCTGGAACGGTGGGACACACCATGGTCACCCGGATAGTAAACCAAGTCATACAGAATGGGGCTGTTCCGAAGGACTGGCGTAGCAGCATCATCGTTAACTGTTATAAGGGTAAAGGAGACGCCCTAGATAGGAGTAACTATAGAGGCATTAAATTAATCGACCAGGTCATGAAGGTCACGGAAAAAGTAATAGCGCAATTAATCAGAGAGAGAATTGATCTAGATGAAATGCAGTTCGGGTTTGTGTCAGGCAAAAGTACCACAGACGCTCTTTTCATTGTACGACAACTACAGGAGAAGTACCTAGCCAAAAGTAAACCCCTATACTTAGCTTTTGTCGACTTGGAGAAAGCCTTCGACAGAGTCCCCCGTTCCATTATCTGGTGGGCTCTTAGAAAACTAGGTGTTGACGAATGGCTTGTGAGAGCTATACAAGCCATGTATAAAGAAACAGTCAGCAAGGTTAGAATTAACAACGAATATAGTGAAGAGTTTAGCGTAAAAGTTGGTGTCCATCAGGGCTCTGTTTTTAGCTCCCTACTATTTATTATTGCCCTTCAGGCTATAACAGAGGAGTTCAAAACCGGCTGCCCATGGGAACTCCTATACGCAGATGATCTAACGCTCATAGCTGAATCAATGGCCGAGCTAGAGAAGAAATTCCAAACATGGAAGCACGGCCTAGAATCAAAAGGCCTTAAAATTAACCTGGCTAAGACTAAAGTTCTAGTTTGTAGGAAAGAAAATAAGGCGCCGGTCCCTTCCGGGAAATGGCCATGCTCAGTGTGTAGGAAAGGCGTAGGTAGAAACTCCATTTTATGTCCCAAATGCAAAGTATGGGTGCATAAAAGATGTAGAGGGATCACAGGTAAGCTAACTAAGAACACAGATTTTACATGTGGCCGGTGCTCTGGTGCAATAAGTAGCAGCAAGTGCCCACAGAATGCTAGCTCTTTCAATTGCGCAGAGGGTTCTATAGAAATAGTGGACAGCTTCCGTTACCTGGGTGACAAAATCAGCAGTGGGGGAGGGTGCTCCGAAAGTACAGTAGCTAGAGTCAGAACTGGATAGAAAAAGTTCAGAGAGCTTATACCACTATTAGCCGCTAAAGGGTTCTCCCTAAAAATGAAAGGCAGGTTATATGATGCCTGCATACGAACAGCAATGTTGCATGGCAGTGAGACCTGGGCATTGTGTACAGAGGATATACGCAGACTAGAGAGGAACGAAGCTTGCATGCTCCGCTGGATGTGTAATAGTAATATACGCGAACGGCAAAGCATAAACGAACTAAGGGAAAAATTAGAAATAAGAGGGATCAGATGTTGTTTACTCGAGAGAAGGCTACGTTGGTATGGTCACGTAATGCGCATGAAAGACGACAGCTGTATAATAAAGTGCAGGGCAATAAAGATAGACGGTAGCCACGGAGTAGGCAGACCCAGAAAAACCTGGGACGAGCTGATAAATTCCGACCTCACATACTTACACCTCTCCAAGACAATGTCACTGGACCGAGACCTTTGGCGGTACTCAGTAACAGAGAAGACTCGCCTTACCTAAATACAAAGTAAAACCTACTAGTCAGTAGGCATCTCTAACAAATACACCCCCGTCCCACCACCCCCACCCCATCCACACCGCCCCTTTCAATGTAAAGCTATGTTGGTGCCACAACATCCAGGCCGAAACAAATGAGATTGTGTAGGTGTCACGACAAAAAACACACAGTCCACACTGTAATGTGGCCGTGTAGGCAACACGGTAAAAACCTCCCAGTCCCACACTGTAAATGTGGTTGGTGTTAGGAAGGGCATCCAGCTGTAGAAAACCCGCCAGACAGTCCTATGCGAGCAAGACAACCACTCTTGCCTCAAGTGGGAAAACTCCCATCCAAACCCATGCAAGCGTGGAACATGGACGTTAAACGATGATGATGATGATGAGATGTATAGTCAATACATATCATCATCAGCATCATCCTTATCATCCTCCTCACCAATTTTCTCTGCTAGCAAGGGCTGGACAGGTCATCACAGGCCAGGTAAGTACTCAAGTGAAGCTACTGTCCTCTAAGATGGGCCAGAGGCCTGCAACTCATTTATATACATTCTCTCACACTACTGAGTGCAAAGCTGGAACAGAGACCCACGTTTCACTTAGATATGTTTACGTGCTCTACCAAGTGCATTTTTTCATGGCACAGCACTAGGGAGTTTGTCATGTCTTTGACACAGCTGAAGAGTCCACCCAACTTTTTGTTTGGAAGGTTTTCTATCGCTGGGAGCCCTTCCTATCACCAACCACTTTACAGAGTGTACTAGGTGCATTTATCATATAGATCACCTGCACAAGGGAGTTTGTCATGTATTTGACACAACTCAAAAATCCTCCCAATCTTTTGTTTTCTACAACTGGATCCCCTTCCTACCACCAACCATTTTACAGTGTACTGGGTGAGTTTATCAAATAGATCACCAATACTAGAGAAGTTGTCATGCCCTTGGCACAACTGAAGAGTCCTCAATGCTTTTTGGCATGGTTTCTACAGTAGAATGCCCTTCCAATTTCCAACCACCTTACAGAATGTACTAGGTGCATTTTTCATAGAATTCCTAACTCTCATTGATAAACATTTTCCTGTAGGCCATAAGTACAGACAAATAATCAACTGCCACAGTGAAAATCAGCAGCTATTTCTGTGTCAAAAACATAAAATCAAACATGAAAAATAAATCCACAAGCCCTCCATCATCTTGTGGCTCATGCAGAAAGTCCTCTTGACCAACATGTAACACACCAACAGTGATATATGAAACAGAAGTAACATCCACTAATCAGAACCACAAAAAAAGCCTAGATATATGTAAGCATATCAGAGAGTCACTTCAAAAGCTGTTTCCTTAACCACTAAACAAGCTTTAGAAACCCAGACAAGAGATATGCCATGAAGCTCACAAGCCAGTGTGGAATCTCAAAGATACTGGCACGGGTTTCTCCATTAAATGGAGGATCCTAGAAAGATAAATGGATCAAGGAAGTGTTATTTATGCACAGTCCTATGCGAGCAAGACAATCACTCTTGCCTCAAGTGGGACTACCCCCGTCCAAACCCATGCAAGCGTGGAACACGGACGTTAAACGTTGATGATGATGATGATGATGATGAGATGAAGAGTAGAATATTTTCAAAAACCTATCTCCCAATAAGAAATGCTTGAATACTTGTTTTGATTTCTTCAACTGTAGCCCATGAAATTAAATTCATTTTAGTGAATTGGTTGAGGCCAGACTGAGGCTATTGGACATTCCTCAAGAGTGGTTGACTTCCCTACTAGATAAGCCACATAACATAACCGTGTTTCTAATTCTATGAACCTAAGTTAGCACCCTTTATTAATTTATATAAGACTTCTCTCCCTTACTTTATTCAGAATTTTTTGTAACCCCCCTAGCTCCTAACTTTATGGCTACTTAATTACCTCCTCTCCTCTTAGAACTCTTATATTGAGTCAATCCACCATAATATAGCAAACCAATGAGTTGGCATCTTTCGAAATGTGCATATTCTTGTTATGTAAATGTTGTAGTGAATTAATTTAATTGTATATCACATCTTTTACTAAGTTTCAACTACAATATATATATATATATATATATATATATATATATATATATATATATAGGGAAATGGCCTGCTCGGTATGTAGGAAAGGTGTAGGTAGGAACTCCATCCTCTGCTCCAAATGCAAACAATGGGTACACAAGAGATGTAGTGGGATCTCAGGAAGCTTAACTAAGAATGTAGGCTTCACATGCAGCAGCTGCGCTGGGACAGCAAGCAGCAAACAGCCACAGGAAACAAGTACCACCAAACTCTGGGAGGGCTTTGTAGAAACAGTAGACAGCATCTGCTACCTAGGTGACCGAATTAGCAGCGGAGGTGGGTGTTCGGAAAGTACAATAACTAGGGTAAGAACGGGATGGAAGAAATTCAGGGAGCTACTGCCACTGCTAGCTGCAAAAGGCTTTTCTGTCAAAATGAAAGTCAGACTGTATGATGTGTGTATACAAACAGCAATGTTACATGGTAGTGAGACCTGGGCGCTGTCTGTAGAAGACTTGCGTAGATTAGAAAGAAACGAAGCCTGCATGCTCCGATGGATGTGTAATAGTAATATACGCAAACGGCAAAGCATAAACGAATTGAGAGAGAGACTAAGCATAAGAGGAATCAAATGTCGTGTGCAGGAGAGGCGGTTGCGTTGGTATGGACATGTGATGCGTATGAAGGATGACAGCTGCATAAAAAGGTGCAGAGCACTAGAAGTCGATGGAAGCTACGGAGTGGGGAGACCCAAGAAGACCTGGGATGAGGTGATAAAAGCCGACCTTACCCAATTACACCTCTCAAAGGCAATGGCACACAACCATGACCTCTGGCATCACGCAGTAATACAGAAGACCCGACCCCCCACGGGTACAAGCCGAAGCTGAATCGTATAGACTATATGCCCCCACCCCTTCCCACTGCAAAGTGGTCGTGGAGGTGCCACAGCAAAAAAGCACCCAGCCCACACTGTAAAGTGGACGTGTAGGTGCCACGGAAAAAAGCACCCAGCACTCACTGTGAATGAGGTTGGTGTTAGGAAGGGGATCTAGCTGTAGAAATCAAGCCAGAATCAGTTCCTGTATGAGCAAGACATGGTCAGCCGACCAGGCACTGCCCACAACAGGACAACCCTTCTAACCCATGCTAGCGTGGAAGAATGGACGTAAAACGGTGATGATGATATACACACCCACACACAAAAGCTTGTTTTACAAGGGACTCCAATAAACAACTTCAGTTACAGGTGATAGACACCTTATCATCCTATCTGGTGACTCCAATGGTCATATTGGACAGCACCAGTATGGGTACACTCAAATGTAAGGTGGTTATGGTCATGGCTTGGTAAATGAGGAGAGAGCATGACTCCTAGAATTCTGTGATACAAATAAATAAGCTATTTGTAACACTAACTCAGGAAATCTCATGTTACTTCATCAGAGGCCTTCTCCAGATCCCTAAAAGCTGGATATAGTGGCTTACACTTAGTTAGGTGCTGTGCTACTATTCCCCAGCACAAAACCAAATTGCATTTCATCTAATTTGATTTTTTCCCTAATTAGCTGTGCTAAAACTTTGTCACTTTTATAACTTGGTTCATCAGTTTTATGTAGTTTCATGTAGTTGCTTCTTTCTACCACATTGTTACCATTGTAACAAATAATGAGTATACTGCTATGCCAACCACTGGGCATGATGCCATCATGTATTTCTTGATTGATGCAGGTGACTTACTTTCCCAGAAGATTTCAGTATCTCAATGACTATCTCTCACAAACCAAAGGCTTTACCATTTTTCGTGTGCCTTGATCGCGTCTTTGAACCTATAATTGTAAATTTTGATAGTATGTTACTCTGTTGGATGAACTGGGGGTAGTCTCTTTTTCTCTCATTCATTCTTTACATTCATTAACCGCTCATAATAACATTTCCAGGCCTCTTTCTTTGAAGCATCAGTGATGCTAAAAATACCAGTATCATTTCAGACACACTTTTCCCAACAACATCCTGATTTTCACTGCCACATTACATGAAATGGTCACATTTCTGATCCTTACTTCACAAGACATGAGTCAACAACTTGCTTTCAGCTTCTTTGCATGTAAAGTATACCTGTCCAGCTTCTGTTTTAGCTACCTGGGACTGATCTTTGCTGCCCCCATTTTACCAGTCTTTCTATTTCTGTCTCTTGGTTTTAACTGCTCTATCCACAGTGCTTTTCCACCACCATGTTCCCTTTCCGAGCTGGTGCTTTCATGAGACAGTAACCTGCACTGTCTCATAGAATATTCCAATTGTCTTCTATGCAGTAGGCTGTCTTGAAACATATTGTATATGAGCCCATAATAGCTTTTATTCTGAACCACAAGTTGGCTTAAGTTTACTATGTTTAATTGCTTCTCTCAGTTGGTATTTTATCTTTTCATTGAGATGTCTGAACATATAGATAAATAACTTTTTGATTGATATATATATATATCCTTTGTAAATATGTGTATGTATACATGTGTGTCAGTATGTATGACTGGAGTGTCATTGATCAGTCATTTTTGGCTGTGACCACTCTGTATTTTAAAGGTATATCTAAGATTACATTATTCAGTGTATCGCTACTATTTCTAACAGATTTGGTAACCATGTATAGGCTCCACTTACAACATTACTGGGAGGTTGTTTTTATATTATTTATATTGTTATTGTGTGATGTCTTACAGTAAATAGATAATAAAGATGAAACAATATTTCGCTATATTATGTGTGTAGTGGCTTGAATCAACCAATGGCCATGACAACCCTGTCTTTTTAAGAGTATATCTAGGATTAAATTATTCAGTATCTCTTTAAGATGACAGATTGTAATTTGGCTGCCATTTCTAGGAAATCCAGTGACCATGTCCAAGCTCCCCCTATATTTATATATAATATTATTGGATTTTTTTAATATCATAATCACTTGTTTGTATGAATGTATGTATTTTATATTTAGTTGAAGTTTATGAAAAGTAATTTCAATGAAACAGAGTGTTCACCAAAATGTTATCACCTTGTGTCCTCAAATCACTGCATTCAAGGCAATACCAGAGGCAGTAGAGAGGAATTCCAGCTGGATCTGGTCGAGGGGGGACAAAAGAAACCTCATTACTCTTAGAGGGCATTGAGGCAAATATTTTAGCGCACGCTAAGGGAAGTAACTCTGAGTGAGTCATGGGTGTAGTGTTGGAGATGACAATGACACTGTTAACATCTCACTGCCACCATGACTAACAATGCTATTTTTCCAAACTCAAGAAAGCGTTTAAATAAAAGTTTCATAACAGAAACGACAGAGATGAGTTCCAGCTAGATCTTGTCAACAAATCTTCATATCCAATAAGTCTCCGATATCCAAATGGCTAAATGTCAGCAGAAGGGCACTCAGGAGTCATGACAGAGCCCCTTAGACTGTAAGAAGTTAAAACACCTGCTTGAATATCTGAGTATTCACTTTGTTTACTTGATTACTACATTCTACAGCTGTTTCCACAACCAGCCATTATTAAACAAGCTTACATAAGAAACGTTATGTAACAATTTCAATTTAAAGACTGCTCACTTCCCCAGGAATTCATAATATAATTAATGAAGGCCTAAATGGGGCATTGCTTTATAAGAGTAGCTGAAAATGGGGAAAACAAATAAATAAATAAAAAGAAAAAGTAGTAGAAAAACACAAGGAGTTATGTACCAAAAGAGAAAAATCACAAGAGAAAAATAATTGTTTCTACTTTTGGCACAAGGCCAGCAATTACCCAGTGCAGTACTGGTACAAGAGAAAAATAATGCCATTTGATCAGTTGGTTACAAGGTTCAAAATTTAGAAGGCACAGTTTGGTTATGTTCATGGCATGAATATATCTATTATTATTTTCGTTATGGTGAAAGATTAAAATATTAATAGATGAATCCCTTATCAGAACAAAACAAAGGTAACATATAATAAGATATGAAGATTGCTGGTGAAACAACATAACAGTAATAAATCCTCAAATATGTGTAATAAAATGTACCAGTTGAAATAGTAACTATAAAATGTTTATAGTTTAATGAACTCAGGCCGTAATGGTACACATAAGTATTTCTAATAAAAATGTTGATTAAAAAATATTTATGTATATAATGATAATGTTCTAGCGGACTTTTAGTTGCAATAATCTTGTTTCCAATATTAATGAATAATATTATTTAAAATAAATAAGTATGTATGTGTGCCACGAAGACTCCTCATCTGTATCAAAGATAAAAATCTCCCTAGTGCTGGTACCATGATAAAATGGGATTGTGGGATCGTGTATAAATGAGATGCAAGGCCCTGGGTTGTCAGAGCAATCAACAGAGTGTGGGAACATATGTAAGATGCAGTCTGAGAGGCCAGTAACTCCACCTGAGTACTGACCAGTCGATAACAATCTGGCCAAGCTTTGTTAACAGGGAAAATGAATGTTAAATGATGAGAAAAAAACCAAAATGTATATTACTGGGTTTAACATAAAGTTCCCGCCATTTTTCAAAAGCAGCTATTTTGGTAGAGTTTTCTAGAAATATTCATGGTTGTGCATGTGCACATATATAAGTGATGTTGATATGCACTATGTGCATTTCACATTTTCTGTTACACTGTTGAAGGGGAAGCAACATGGGTCTATCCAAATCATTATACGTGGCTGTTTACTTTATGACTTCAAACCTGGCCTAAGTGCAACAGCAGTGAATCATCACATTAACAATGCATTTGGGTCACACACTGTCTAAATGTAGTGCCAGGGACTGGTTCACATGCTTCCATTCCTTGATGATTAAGCTCAAGCAGGAAGCCTATCAGACTTCAATGACGAGCAACTGCATGAACTGGTGGAAGTTGACCCATGCCAAACCTCACATCAACTTTCCAAACTGCTTTGGGTAGGTTATCACATTATAGTCACAAAGTCTTGTTCATACGGATTTGTATTTTGACTTGGTTTCTACAGCTGGATGCACTTCCTCATTACAGTGTGGACTGGGTGCTTTCTGTCTTTATGTTGGTGACATAACTAAAGATGCCCAGTACACCCTGTAAGGGAGTTACAGGGTGTACTGGGCATCTTTAGTTATGTCAACAGCATGACTACTTCACAGGGTTGACTGGGTGCTTTTTTTAAACTATATATTCATAAAGACCAGATAGGGTATGGTAAAGACAACAGACATCTCAACTGTTGCATGGTCTATTTCCACTGGGTAATACATGTAATTGTTTTCTTATATCAGAGAACAAATTCACATTTAGACTATAGTTGTTGAAGCTTTATTATAATTATGATCTTTATGTTTTTACATCATATAAAAATTCAAATAGGGAGAAAAAATATTTCTGAAGTATATAATAATAATAATAATAATGAAATTATTGTGTAAAGTGCTCAGGTGCACTACAACTCGTCAATATAGTACATAGAATAATACACAAATGCCAGGGAAGTACATGTTTGTATGTGTTAGCTGTAGTGTTGGCGGATCTCGGGAAGCATGGAGGCCTTAAATATATATGACCTCATGTTTAAATAAAAAGAAATCCTTGTTATTATGTATGGTTTGCACAGTAAATATAATAATTACTGGATCTTCTACTGCATTTCAAATCTCAACAAGGACCTGAGACAGTACTTTCCTGAATATATGGCCAGTACTCAACAGGGTAGTCTTTTGTAGATGTACTATTTGTGATAACAGGTTTATCTATTATCATTATTATTGGCAGTATCGGTAGAGCGTCAGATGCTATGCTTTGCAGCATAGAATTACGGCTCTTTACGGTCTCAGTTCAAATCCCGTCGAGGTTATCTTTGCTTTTCATCCCTATGGGGTTGATAAAGTAATATATCATTCTTCACTCATATCAGTATTAGTATCTGTGTTATTGTTGTTTTAAGTTTGCTAATGGTTTTCAGTTTCCTATGATTGCAATTAAGAATAAGTTCATTTCTTGTATTAAATAACCTGTTATCAAGTGATAATATATTTAATGCTTCAACTGAACATAAGTTGCACTAACACCCCACATCCCATTTCACTGAATTAATAATTGATCAAGCTAACTAATACTGAGTATCCATATTTTTTAAATCCTACAGAGTGTGCTAATGACCTACTATGGTTAAGGATTTTATTCCTGAACAAATGTGTAAAGGCATAACATTTGTTAAATGAATTTGCAAAAGTCCTATGTAGTTTTACACCCCCTTCTGATGTTTCTCTGACCCATCTAGTCTCAAACTTTGATGACCTTCTTGCTCATGTCAGTAAAGAAAAGGGATGAAAAATAATTGTTTCTACTTTTTGGCACAAGGCCAGCAATTATCCCAGTACATTACTGGTACTTTATTTTATCGACCCCGTAAGGATGAAAGGCAAAGTTAACCTCGGCGGGAATTGAACTCAGATCGTAAAGGGACGTAACTATGCTGGAAAGCATAATCCGACCCTCTACCGATACTGCCAAGGAAAAATAATGACAATGATAATGAGTGCAAAATTATGATGATGACTAGATATCATCATTTTATGTCCGTTTCTCCATGCTTGGCTGGGTTCATCATCACATCATCATCATCACTGTTTTACGTCCATTTTTCCATGTTAGCATGGGTCAGATGAGTTTTGAGATGAGTCAGATCAGATGACCATGTCTTGCTCATACAGAACTGTTTCTGGGTTGGTTTCTACAGCTGGATGACCTTCTTAACCCCAACTACATTTACATATATATACATATACACACACACACACACACAAAAATATATAGATTTGAAAAACTCTGATCAACTGAGATTATCTTTGCAATTAAAAGACAAAAACTCTCTCTATGGATGTTTAAAATCTAGAAACAATAAGCAATATAATTAACTACTCTAATAATTGTTTGACAGCTGATCCAAAACTTAGGGAAAATAAACAAAATGGAGTTAGGTGGGAAATCACCAAACACGTTTTGATCTGGTTAGCAAGATCAGTTGATCAGTTGGCAAGACATATAAGTGATCAGTATATATAAAAATACAAAAGAAGTAGTGATGTTGATTATGAATATCAACAATAGGGCAGAGACTATATCAGGAGAGCAGTCTGCATGCTAAAAGCACATACAGTAAAATCACACACATATAATTGAATAACTTTGATTCAGTGAGATTGTCTTTGCTATTATAAAACAAACACTCTGTCTTGGAGTACATAAAATCTAAAAACAAGCAAGGGACAAAAGTCCAATAATATCAACTAATCAAAATTTTTGGTAAATAAACACAATACAGTTATGAGTAGATGTTGACTTCAACCCAACTACTGAAAACAACAAACAAGGTTTGATCTTGTTAGATCTAACCAGTGAAGCATATTTAGAACAATTAGCAAGGCTCAGGAGCGATTCATCATCACCATCATCATTTTACGTCCACTTTTCCCTGCTTGCAAGGGTTGGACTAATATATATATATAGAGAGAGAGAAATGCAGGGAAATTAATGGTGCTGATTATGAATAAACATTTCAAACTGCAGTGTCTTTATTTTCCCAAAGTATGGAGTCAAATCTCCCTTAAATCACACCCTATCTTAAAAAAGGAATGATACATTGGATAATATAGTCCTAGATATACAAAATAACAAGGTCTTCACAGCTGGAATGTCTTTGATCATAGGTTTGCTCAGTCAGGACTGACCTGGTATTAAACAACATAGCAGGGAAGGAATTTCAGAAAGAAGCAATTCTGAGGAAATGATTAGGCAACATGTTTACTATGGTGATAAGAATGGGAATATACTGTAGGGATAACAAGAGAAACGATGAATGCAACAAGAGGAAAAAGGCAAAGGTGGTATGTAGGTTGCTAGATGACAGGATCAGAAATTGTTGTAGTAACAATTGAAGAACTAGAGAGAAGAATCAATACAACTTTGAGTCAGTGGTTGTAGTATAGTGGTGAGTGAGTCATTAACAATTAGCTGAATAGATTTCACATTAGATGTAGTCTAGGATTTTTGTGTGTGAAGCAACAATACCATTCAAAATATGTGAGCAGTAGTCTAGTTGATAGGATGTGGGACTCGTGATCATAAGGTTATGAGTTCTATTCCTGGATTAGGTGGCAAATTGTATCTTTGAACAAGAAACTTTATTTCACTTTGCTTTTCATGATTGGACTGCAACCCTCTTGTTAAAACACCTGAGAAATTGCCTATAAGATGTAATCTTATATGAGACCAGATAAACCTATATATGTGTCAGCTGTAAATTACATTTTCATTTCAATACTGCAATGAGGGTCAAAGTTAAGGTTTGCAAAGAGTAAGCAACTGATCATAACTGAAATATTGTGAGTCAAAGAGATCCCATCAGCATACACTGCTACAGTGTGTTCTGACAGGAAACTTTTTATTCATGAGATGATAAGATGGTTTTAGATTGCAGGTAAGTGGTAAGCAACTTATCTAGAAGGATCTCAAGTTGACACAGTCAAAGACTATATAGTTGTCAAGGATAACAGCAAAGTTTGCAAGGGCAAGAGAGCAAGTTTCTGATAGATTTGTCTCTGTAGAAATCATACTAATCACTAGGAAGAGACATTGTGTGATAAAGGAGGTGGTTGTTTATATAGTAATAATTGGCAGAGTCAGAGAGGCTTCTCCCTTGAGATTGAAACAAACTATTTTGTTTCCATAGATTGGAATAGATTCCTGTAGAAAGAGTAAAATTGAAGTATTTGGTGAATAGGAGCTAGTACTAGAATAACACTTTTGGGAGCAAATAGAATAAACATATATGGTTGGATGATGTTCTCCTTGGCAACTGTGAGTATATTTATAAGTGCAGAGAGTTCAGAATAGTCAAATAATTAGGTCATTGCACTAATGGTGCAAATGTGAAAGGATAGCAAGAGCCAAATGAAGTTGCCTACATTTATGTCAGCAAGGATGATAACTTCAGAAAATGAAATTGTGACCTACAAGTTAACAGTATTTCTAACTATGTACACTTTATCGGCAAGTTAACTGTAAATGTAAATTTTCAGCCCTTAATTTTTAACATAAGTATAGACTTTAGCTCATTCAACAGCCCATATTATTGCAATCTGTTATCGTCACTTCTATATCTCAGGTCTTATTGTTTATACAAATGAACGTTACCAATATTTCTTTGTAAAACTGCCTCCTACTATACTAAGACAAATTCAAATAAAAATAATAGAGAGTGACATGTCCCCACCTCACTCACTGAAAAAAAAAAACCTACATATCTAAGCCTAAACTTCAATGGTTCACTCTTTAATGTTTGGAAAACTTTTGATACAAAGAGTTCAGCTTTTCTGAAAGATATGTCAAAACAAAATTGAATAAATGCTAAATAGATATAATAATTGGATATGGTCATTTAAAGACTAACTTTTGATAAATTGTGCATTTATTGAGTTATTAAGATCAATTTTCCTGATGCGACATTAGGAAACAAATTTATAGTACTGAAGTAGTATAGTTCCAGTTTTAAATGAATTCTGCTGTACAAAATCATTCAAAATTTCATATAAATAATAGAAAAGTGCCAGACATGTTGAAAAATGAAAGAAAGTCATCCCAATATTGTAAGTAAAATAAAATATGTAAGTAAAATAAAATATTTCTTCTTGCAGTAAAAACATAAGATGAAATTACTGACCTTTCATGAAAATCCTTATGGTAAAAGTTCTAAGTTATTTAGTTTCAAATTTTCAATGAACTCACCTGTTGCAGGCTGGTACTGTATAGAATTTGTACTGAGATTTGAAGCTGCTTCAGTGGTCTCCTGACCGTCTTGATTTGTAGATTCCTCAATTTTGATAGGTGGACACTCGGACGATAATTCATTCAAAATTTTACTGAAAGAGAATCCGAAAGAAAACAATATGAGCAAAGAATAAAAATAATAATACATTTCTCATAATTATATGAACCATTTCAGATAAAAATGGCAACATAACTAATAGAATTCGATTTTTTTTTATTTTATTTTTTTTTTTGTATTTGGTTGCTGCTTCTTTTGTAAGATACTACTAACCCTGCAATCAAAAGACATAATGCCATGAAATAAAGAGAAAGATTAATCATAAAGAGCATTGGGAAATAAAAGGAAGATAATACATTTATAGATTCTTTACATGCAAAATTTGTGTCTGTTAAAAAGAACAGTTTCAAAAGTATTTTTGCAACTGCAGAAAATGCTTTTAAAAATAATTACATCTCTTAACTCCTATCACACTTGTTCAGTCCCTGTCATTCACAATCACACATACACACACACAATCACACATACACACACACTAATTTGTATTATGCTACATAATTTCTCTTTTTAAATCTACAACTAAGACATCACTCAAAAAAACTGTCTCAAGAATCCTGTCTCTGATTTGTCACATCAGAGCCACATCATACAGTCATTAAGAATTTAAAGAACTAGACAATTTTCATGACAACATTTGACAAGCAAAATCTTTCAGTAAATACTTTTATAGTTATGATATATTGTAGTTTATGTATTTTTAAATGGGAATATAGCTGTCATTAGCTGACATTTAACATTAATTTTTGTTTACACTATTTTACTCTCAGTCAAATAAAATAATAAATTATTTTCATTTATATTTTAAAAGATTAACACATTTTTCTATGTCAGACTACCCAAATTGTGTTGGATTTAGGAATACTTGATATCAATGTGCTACCAGAAAAAAAAATTGCCAAAATTGCTTATACAAAAACCAAGAGTTGCTTTAGTACCATTATCTGCAGTTACAAATTTCAACAGAAAATTAACCATTTAAAATATATTTTAATCATGATTCTATAAATTTCAATATGGTTCCAAATATTCCATAAACACTGAAATAAAATTTCACAATTCCTATTATAAAACAATGGAGAGAGAAAAAATAAAAAATGTAACAATTTGAAATACAAATGAATTTTATTCAAAAACAACAAAAAATGAAAATGAACTCCAGTGTAAAATACATTTGAAAAAGAAATTAAGATGAGTTTTCAAGAATTTTGATACTACATGTTTTTGTAAAATAAATAGAAAATAGTATTCTTTTCCCTTATGCCCACAGAATTTTTTCATCCAATATATAATTAGATTAATCAGTATTGTGGCAGTGTTTCATTATGGTCAAAACCAGTCTGGTTCAAATTTATTAAAAAACTAATAAGATAATTATTTTAAAGTACACAAGTGTCTAACTCATGCAAGCATGGAAAATAGACATTAAATTACTTCTATTAAGTTCCAATCCCAACACCAAATGAGAACCTTGATTATCTTGTCAAGATTTTTAACAGAATACAATTCGGGGATATTTTGTGTAAGTTTAGCTGGCTTCCATGAGGCTACATCACATAGGAGGTCTCCTGGATGTTTTAACGGTAGGGACCTTAGTCCTGTCATACTACAGAAATATATTTCTACAATAAAAATGGAAATGTAACTTATATCACACACACACATATATATATATATATAGAGGCACACATATATATATATATATATATATATATATATATATAGAGAGAGAGAGGCACATGGCCTTGCAATTGAAAGGTTGTGAGTTCAATTCTCAGACCGGGTGATGTGTTGTTTCCTTGAGCAAGACACTTTATTTCCCATTGCTCCAATTTACTCAGCTGTAGAAATGAGATGATAGGTACTGGGGTCGCTATCATTCCACTGCAAAGTGATCGTGGAGGTGCCACAGAAAAAAAGCACCCACCACTCACTGTAAATGAGGTTGGTGTTAGGAAGGGCATCCAGCTGTAGAAATCAAGCCAGAATCAGTTCCCGTCCCACCCTTGCAAGCAGGGAAAAGCGGACGTAAAATGATGATGATGATGATGATCCCTACATAAATTATGTCTTAATGGTAAATAAAAATAGAATATTTAAATTCTGAATACTAAGACATAATTCCAAAAATAGTTAATGTCAATAGTATTATAACTCAAAAAACAATTACTAAATGTAATTTCAGTCAAATTGATTTAATAAATAGTTTTGAAGTAAAAACAATTTGATAATCCTTTGATAGTGTTCTGCTCAGAGGAAGTAAGCCACAGTAATTATAATCACCTACAGTAATATACATTAAAAATAAATAGGTTGAGTAGCAGAAATATTACAGCTGAGGATTAAATACCTTTCAGAATTTAGTTTCATTCCTCTACATTATTTTGAGTTCAAATCCCACTTGGATTGACCTTACATTTCATTCCTCTAAGAGCAATAAAATAAATGACAGGTTTGTACAGGAGCTATTTCAAACCAAAAAATATATTTTTTTAATTCAGCATTAATATTTCCTCCATTACTAAAACAAATTATTTGACAGACAGAGCTAGACTACTTCATAAGATTTTTCTTATCTGAGTAAGAAAAATCTAAGTGTGAAGCTACTAAATATTTAAAAATACCCACTGAAAATCAGAGCTTGATGATCACAATCTTGAAATGTTTCCAAACTTTTCAAAATATCAAAAGACAAAATAAAAATAAATAATAAAATTAAAACAAAATCAATTTGTTTACAAAATAATGATCAAATTTTCAAGATTCCAATTATTCTTTCTGACTGAAACTTACAAAACAAAGACACAAAAATAATAACACTGAACAATCAATAAAAAGGTTAAGAAACTATCAATTTACATGACTTTTGAAAACCTGTTTGGAAGACTATGGTCAAATGGTTGAATCCATAAGGCCAAGCACTTTCAAATTATCTGTTATCACCAATAATTTCAGTGTAAAATATTCTACAAGATTCCCTTAATTCAGAAGGCTATCAAGCATGGACAAGATTTGGCCACTTCACATTGGATATGCGACAGGAATAACCAGTGGGATAAAATTGAGACATGGCAACCAAAGACAGATTAAGAGAAAGCATGAGTAAAAATGACAAATCAGGTTTTCTGGTACAGAAATTAAGATAAATACCGATATGAAGGTCTTCTAGCTAATATCTCTCTCCTCTTTCTTCCTTCAGCACCATCTGTCATATCATCATTTACTGCAGCTACCTGCAAGAATGTTTAAAGAGGTCAAATTAGGTGAATACTTACCAATGGTAAAAACAGATGTGGAAATGTTTAGTGTCTTAAGGACATATTTTGTTGTTAATTTTTTAGCACTTATCTTTGTTTAACACTGAGCTTTCACCAGCTATAAATTGACCAAATTATTGAAATCAAAGTTCAAAGTAAAGCGTTAAATGTGAAAGTCATTAACCAAATATAATACTACCAGTTAATTGTTATAAACTATTCAGGAAGAAGTCATGCAGATGTGAGAGGAAAGAATAGGAAGATATAATAGAATTTGGAAAAACCTTCCTAAACTAAACTAAGTAGATTATTGAAAAAAGATGTTAATGAAATGAAGAAGTTTAGTTACCACTTTAGATATTTTAAAGAAAATAATAAGAAATTATAAAAGAAATAAGTATAGAAAGTAAAGAAAGAAAATGCAGACTCCCATATTGCAGTCTTCCAGTGAAAGTTAATACTTAATTGATCTTTCATCTGAGCCGGAATAAATGTATTATTAAAACAATGCTGCTTTATAGGATACAGTATCCAAATAGGAAGTGGATATAACTCAATACAGAGAATTTATTTTTTATATTTAGTTCAAATAGGTTTTTTTACTATTTCTAAAAAAAAAGCCTGCAAAATGAGAAAAGAAAGAGAGGAAATGAAACCAAAGCAAGCTAATAAACTAGACAGATACCAAAATACTATAATTGCATCATTTACTAAGGTTAAAGAAAAGTTAGAATTTGGAGCTTTCTGTTCACTAAATTGACAGATGTTACAAGATTTACAAATGAATTTTATAAAGTAGCCATCATTAGAGATAACTTATGACTGTTAGAAACAGAAGAAGATTATATAGTGTTAACTAAATTAGAAGGGACATAACTAACATGATGAAACTAAGAGAATCAATAAATTAGAGAAAAGGGTTTCTACAAGAGATTTGTGATACAATAGTGGCAACAGCAACAGTGGCAGCAACATGGCTCAACCTACCTGAATAGTCTGAACATTTGGGCCAGTTGTCTGTATCACTGATGGTTGATGGCTAGATTGTATAACAGATTGCACTTGGACTGGTTGGTTAGGTATTGTCACATGCACAATAGATATCTCCTGCGAGCCGTTTTCAATCTCACTGGTCTGTGAGGTTGGCACTTCAGACATTCTCTACTCTGGAAAAAATATAGCACAGAAGGCCATGTCAAAATTAGACCCAACTGATGCAACAGATCCAGAGAAAAGGGGACAAACTGATAGCCCATGCGCATCTTCACTCAATAGATATATATATTTGTAGAATATTTCACACTGAATGTATTGGTGACAATTTACCTGTTATCTTGGCCAACATCGAAAGCAATAACGTCAAAGGTCATGTAGATGAAAGTTCTTTCCTGTCAAAATAAAGTACGAATTCTAAAAGAAATTGCCAACATTTCCTTAAATATAATGTTTCCTTTATAAATTTTACCAAAGATAATACAAACACGACTGAAGTTGCTGAAAGAAAGATACCATCACTTCATAAATTATTCTCAATAAAGAAAGATTTTATTTTTTAAAACATCTTTTATCTTTCTTCTAATAAATTCAAGGAAAGGAAAGGATCTAATTGTAATATTGGATCAAGGAAACTGTTTCCAATGGTCTTTCCATTGCTGAGGATAAAAATATTTGTGATTAAATATTCAAGTATTTTGCACAAGAGTCTGACACCAAGTTATATTAACACACAATATATTTAGTAAACTAAAGCATATTAGTAACTTGCTTGTTAAAATAGCTTTGAGCATAAAGAAATGCAAATATGTTAGTAACCAGCATGTTATTGTTTGATTGATCCATACAATTTCCTAGATATGCAGGCATAAAAAGATGGTGATAATTATTATTATTATTTCTGTTAATATCAGATAAAATATAATAAGTTAAAGTGGCACACCTCAGTTGAAATAACTAACCTAGTAAATCAATAGCTTGATATTTTATAACTGAACTGTCACTGTTCACATAACATTTTCTATTTATTACTGTTGAATTCTATTGAGCTGAAGTGAAATCCTCAGCCTTACATATATGAGGTTTTATCAGGATAAAATGACAGATGTTTAGAACTCAACTAAGGATAGACCAGATACAAAACTGGATAAGCTTTAAAAGGGATGATGATGATATCAGCAATGATGGTGAAAATGATGATGATAGCAGCAATGATGACTATACAGAATCTAACCAACAAAATATTGTCAAGATGATCAAATGGAAATGAATTGTTACCCATCAGATATATTTCCAGTTGTCTAGACTATTGTTAAAATTTGATGGGGAAATAAATATACATCTGATACTCACTCTTTACTAAAAGTGTCCAAGAAATATACAGTTCTAAGTTTCAAAGTTAAATGATAGACAAAAAATGGCAATTTGAAATGACCATTCCAAAAGGTGCAACAGACATATTAAAATCTGAAAACTGACTATCATTCTAACAATTTAGAATAAAAGCTGTTTCAAATTATAAGCTACTTCACTTTATAAATGCTGATCCACAATAAATACCACACAGAATCTCATCTGATACTCTAACAATTTCCCTAATCCACCACGCTGGACTTGTTCTTTATTTTATCAGTCCTGAAGGACAAAAAGCAAAGTTGATTTCAGCAGTATTTGAACTCAGAACTGAAACAAATGCCAAATGCCATTTTGTTTGGCACTCTAATGATTCTGCCATAAATAATAATTGTTTCTAATGTAAATACAAGGCCAGAAATTTGGAGAAAGGGAAACAATCAATTATATCAACCCCAGCACGTGACTGATAGTATATTTTATCAACACCAGAAAAATGAAAGACAAAGTTCACACCATTGAGATTTGAACACAGAATGTAAAGAGTGGGAGAAATTGCAGCATGGCATTTTGTCCAAAGCTCTAACAATTGTGCCATTTGTTTCTAATTTGATTATGATTTCTAGAATTAACATGTATTTAATTTAACCCTTTAGCATTTAAACCAGCCATATCCAACCAGAATTGTCCCACCCCTTTCTATTCAACCAGTTGCTCATACTGATGTTAAGGTATTGTTCTGAAAATAAATAATATCAAAATCTCATAGATTTGATATTATGTGAGGTAAAGTATTTACTGTGAAAATACAATAGTAAATATAGAGTAATGTAAATGCTAAAGGGTTAAATGAACCTAATACTTAACTGATACTTATTTTATAAAATATGGAGGGATGAAAGGCAAAAAATATCAACCATTTTGGGGTTTGAACTCAGAACATAAAGGACATAACTATATACTGCCAGACATTTTATCTTATGTTTTACTGTTTCAACCTTTTCACCACCATCCTAATAATAATGATACTATCAACTTGTTCCTTTATTTGTGACAAGGGAAATCATTACAACATGAATACTTGATACAATAGTCATAACATGTATGCTAATAAATTAAGTAGGCCTTTCACAGAGGTCAGTAGCCCTTCTTATGTACTGACTTGGTCTGTGACAACCCATCCAACACTTGTTAGCAAGGAAAATGGATGTTAAATGTAATGATGATGATGGCTTTCACACTGAATACAAATACTAAAACAAAGATATATCTGAATGTTTACAAAAGCAAAACACTTGTGATTAATTACTCAGAGGCATCATCAGCATGAAAGATAATAGTTAGTGTTAGTATATTCAATGCAGTTGCATTAAATGCCTTAATTAAAAATAATTATGTGGTGAGGAAAGACAATATTAGCTCAATAGTTTGTTGGTCTGAGTATAGCTGCAAGAAGATTATTCACACATATATATATAAGGTATGATGTATCAGTCTTTTAGAAGTAGAGGATTGAGAAGTTGTAATGATCAAGTGTTTTTTTTTAAAGACTGAAACTGGTTTCAATTTGAAATTGATACAAAGTTGCAAACCTAGCTTGTTGCCAGATTATTAGCACATCACATACAAAATCTACAAATATGAAAATGAGCCAAAGAAGCAGTCTGTACATGGTTCTTCGACCAGGTAAAAATAGCAGCCAAATCTTCTTCATATTACAATACTACATTATCTTTTAAAAAAATAGGAAGGACACTTGATAATCTAATATATTGATGTTTGAAAAAAGAAAAAAGAAAAATATGGGGGTGACCCTGGCCAGAATGCCTTTGATCATAGGTTAACTCGATCAGGGCTGACCTAAAACTACACAACAATATGAAAAGTATTTCAGAAATGTTACTTGTACTATACACAAGGTTACATCTATCATTTATTCAAACATATATTTCCTTCTTTACACAACAAATTTGTTTCAGATGAACCAATGAGGAAGCCTCTACATGTTCACTTCCTTCTCAACACAGCAGCCAAATCACCTCAAATCTTACTCAAGAGTCTTAAAAAGGAAAGGACTTTTTAAAATAATGTAACCCTAGATAAATAGAATATGATCGCAGCTGTAATGCCTTTCAATATTAAGGCTAAACTTAACTAAACAACAACAAAAATTTGTTTCAGTCTGGAGAACTTTGTGAGAGAACAGTATCACTGTACATTATCAATTTACTAATCAAATTCTATCATTTCCAACTGTGGTAGCAACCGCAGCAGTTTGAGCAAATTCATTCTCCATCATCCAGATCCATCAGCATTTCATTAAGATGATTATATAATCATCTAGCTCTTCATCCTGATTCTCAACAATAAGTTTCAAAATAGTAACACACATAATATGATTAAATTATTAAGCAATCTTTTCCAGACCTCAGACCTTTTCAGTTGCAGGTTGAGCATTGTATGACAGCAAATATATATATATATGTATATATATATATATATATACTGAAATTGTAGTATGATCTTTTAAGAGTTATCAATACTCCAAGTGAACACAAGATTAAGTCACTAAGAAAAGTTCCACAACTTTCAGGACTTGTTAATTCAAAGTCCTAAATTCCTCTGTCAACCCAATATACTAAGCATGAAAATAGAACAATCACTCAGTGGGAACTGAATCAGATAACACTCTGTTTGATAGTGTAAGGAGTCTTAGTTTTAATCCTTACTCCGACAATATTCTCACTGATATCAGTGGCATACCACAATATGTATGGGTCAGCATCAAACCATATGATTGCTATAGGTGTATTTAGTCAAAACTGAGTCAAGTTGTTTATAAGCTTTATCCAATTATTCTTTTTTTGATTTTTATAAGACTTGTTTTTGCCCAACCTTTTTCCTTCTTGCCATTGCCTACTTATACAGGAAATAATGTGTTTTCCACACTCCCAGTTTCATCTCAATTTACTACCTCATTCCAATGAACTCTACTTAAAACCTAAATTCCTTCAGTAAGAAAAGGAGTGACAGAAAAGAAAATACTCCTATCAGCTTGAAACCCTTCTCACTAGTGAACTAGGAAGTAAAAAGCTTATCACAAATTCCATTCTACCATAAAAACTAAAGACTAAAATATTCATAGTTAATTTCATTTCCCTCTCAGTTCTAAATAGAAAGATAAATCATTAAACATAACAGCTTCTCTTTAAAATGAAAAGAACTGAAATATTTTCCTTTTTTCTACTATTCCGATAGACAATTCTCCCACTTGTTTACTTGGCCTCAAGTGACAAGTTTTGATAAAACTATTCTTCTAAAAAAGTTTCTTCAACATCTTCTAGCTCTATACAGTCCTAATTTATTACTTTTTACTTGTTCCAACCAGAGGAATGTAGCCCTGCTAAACAGAACATTGTCATCTTTTTAAAACCTAGGACATATCTTATGAATTCTATCTAATGCAGTCAGATCTAATGAATAAAATATATTCTGCTATGATTATTCCACTGATATATAATACCAAATAAACTAAGCAGGCATACCTCTCATACACCTTATCAATTTCTGATTAATATGCTACACGGCCTATAATTCCATACAAAATGTATCTTAATCGAATTTTATCAAAGAATCATTGAACTTTCTTCAAAATATTGTCAAACTAAAAATCTGCTGCCTCATTCAATATTGTTAGACCTTAAATTACAAGTGATTACATAGACAGAAAAATAAATGTAGTTATAAAGTTGGTCTCTAAACTAGTTCAGGAAAATACTGTTGTAAAGGATGTTTTTGTTTGTTGTATGTTTTTTTAATCTAAATGCCACTGGTATAAACAGAGCAACAAAGTTGTTGATGCTGAGTTAGAAAGTTCATATCCTTTGATTTATTTGTTAACAATACTTTGTAAGCTTCAAAGTATAGAATGCCATATGGCAGTGGTACAGCAAAGATGGAGTAAAGCCAATATATTCAGCCAATATATTCAGCCAAAATGACAAACCATCTACTTCACTAAAATCGATTACAGATGTAATGTTCTATATGCAGCTGTGAGATGCATATGGTATTCCATAACAAGATATTGATTCCTTTTAATTAAGCAGAAAGTAATTTGTGTAGATGGAAATATAGCTGATTATTTTATCTGTTCCTTATTTTATCTTTCTGGATGGATGAACAGTAAAGACAACTTCTAATGGCTGGTGGAGCTTGAATTCAGAGCAATGAGATACCAAACTAAATAGTGTAAATCATCCAGACAAACATTCAACTGTCTCGGCCAAATGTGAATGGCCTCTGCCAGTTTCAACAATGAGCAACCAACAAAACTACCTACTCATTAAATGTGGCTAAGTATTTCACAGACATGTGTATCATTAACCCTTTAGCATTTATATTACTCTATATTTACCATTGTATTTTCACAGTAAAGGCTTGAATCTACGAGGTTTTGATATTTATTTTGAGAACAATACTTTAATGTCAGTTTGAGCAGCCAGTTATGGCCATTTTGAACAGAAAGAGGTGTGAGAACTTTGGCCGGATATGGCAGGTTTAAATGTTAAAGGGTTAATGTACTTCTAAGACAGAATTACTGTGATATATGTGAATTATAAGTACAATCCATGTAATGAGCTATCACAGTTCCATTCAACCAATTTCCCTCACAAAGCTTGGGTTAACCCATGACTATAGTAAAAGACTTGTCCAGGATGCCACATAATGGGTTCAAACCAGGAACTTCACAATTGTGAAGCAAACTTCATGACCACTCAGTCATACCTGTGTTCATATGGTAGAAAGTAGGAGAAAGGGCAAAAGAATCAAAGAGGCAAAATAAAGAAAATAATCGAACAACATGTATTTTAGAATAGCTTATTATTTAGAAGATATTGTTTTTATACTGTTATAAGGTCTCAGATTTATAAAGAAAACAAAATCATGCCATTCAAATCTCAACATATGTGGATTGAAAATAGATCACAGACAATTAGTACACCTTAAATTTCTGTATATATCCAAGCATATCAACTTACCACACCTTTCAAATCACAGGCTCATTACAATAGGATTCTAATAATGTGATAATGTTCAGCACTTGATAACAATAAGAAATTTACAATCTTATTTCACATAATGTGCAGATCTGATATGCCTCCACACAGTCAATGACTAAAGCATTATATTTATGTTTTAATTAGTTACCTTCAAACATATTTCCTTAAAATTAAATGAATAATGTCAAAAAATCACATTTCAGACCAAAGTGGAATAGAAGCATTAGTAAATATCTTGACTTAATTGGCATGTCAAGAAAACTGTTAGCTCTTAATTTAGTTATCTCTTCTAACTACATCTAACTCAGATTATGCTTTCTAATAATCATCACATATCTATTCATTTCAATACAATTTTAAATAACATTCCATTAACCCTTTCAATACCATATTTACAATGGAATACACTATATTTGGATTAATTAATGAAGAATTTGGAGGGATTTACTGTCAAATTATGTTGAAAGATTTCAATTTAAATAGGAACTCTTTAAAATGGGTTGTTTTGTTTCATAGAACTAGAGGCAGTTTTTGGTGGGTTGGTATCAAAAGGGTTAATGTAAGGTTCAAAATATCTAATCTTTTACAAAATTCTATTGTTCACTTCTATTGCCCATTCAAACAAATCCAACAGAAAATATTAATATTTTCTTAAATAAGAATGATGTATCAGAATCACAGCAGAAAAACCATCAACTGAAGATTGAGACAAAGTTACAGCATCTGTATCTATCCAACAAAAACCTATCCCTTGCTCCATAGTAACTAACAGAGGGAAACACTAACATCCATAATACACTAACATCCATAAACCTACTTATTTAGTATCAGTTAAATCTTTCTTCTATGAGAATAATTCTTGAACACAGACTGTAAATAAGAGATGAAAAAAGTGATTTGTGGTTATTTTATTTGATATTGCCTCTTTTTTTTCTAGAATGTTTAACTATCATATGACAAAAACAATTAACTTATTGTAAATTGATAATGAAATACCTTTCTCTTATCATTTAAGCATATTCTAATATTCATGAACTCTCAGCTAAGGACATGCTGGAGAACTGCTCTGATTATCACTGTACCATTTTAACTGTTTGTACTATATAATAGTGAAGGTGTATGTCTTAGTGGTTAGGGTGTTTGGCTCACAATCATAAGGTTGTGAGTTTGATTCCTAGTAGTACATTGTGTTCTTTAGCAAGATACTTTATTTCACATTGTTCCAATCCACTCAGCTGGGAAAAATAAACTGCACCTGTAATTGAAAGGGAGTCTTGTTACACACTATCATGCTAAATCTTACTACATTAAAGTCAGTGTACACACATCTTTAGAAGGATTGGACACTTGTATGTTCATTTCACAAGCAGGCTGTTCTGCTAATCCAATAACGGGAACACTCATCATCGGAGCCAACAGAGGTCCGACAACAACTGTTTAGTGGATGAGGAAATTTGCATATGTTTTTATTTCAATATATCTAGCTCTTCCAGGAGAATTAACAAAATTTAAAGGTTTACATTTCAAAACAATTCATTCTTAAATACTTTTGTTTTGTGAGAAATATTTTAGTTTAAGCACAATATGTTATTAATAAGCTTGCATTTTATACATCCATTTTCATTTATATTTTTCAAAGAATTTTAGTTGCAAATATGAAAAAGAAAAACATTATGGCTATTAATACAAGTCAGAACCAAATAAAAAATATCTATAAGCATCGATAGATATCTTGTGTGTGTATGTAGCTGTTGGTATTGCAATAGTATAGACTGTAAATATATTATACAATAAGTTTTAGAAGCAAAAGAAAAAATACAATGAAAGATAAATAAATTAATGACATTTAGTACATTAGAATAAGATATTCCAACCCCAATTCCATGTACATACATACTTACATAGAATTTTTTAATGTATCGTTTTAGCAAGCAACCCAAGCAAGGAAATAAGCTTGCTCCAAAGCTTTTAAGTCTATGCATCACAAATAGAATATACTGACCAGCTTAACATAAAAGTAGAAATTAGCTCTGACAGCATGTATCCAGATGAAAAGTCAAGCTAATCTCTGTAATTGCCATATTTATTCCATCCGAGTTCATCAGTTATTGTACTGCATGTTAAAGTGTTTATAAAACATTCAAACGACAAACAAATTTATTAGTGTATAGCTGTGGATAAAACATACAATAACATTATTTTTCTGTTTCAGTATAAGCTAACACACATACACATACAGAGGGTTGGATTAAGACCCTAAACACTGAAAAGATTATAGCACCCCCATATACTGTACAAGGGACAAATTCTAATATACTGTATTGGAGCTCTCTTTCATTGAAAGTCCTAAGTATGTGCTTATTTTGCTTAATGATAAATTGAGGGTTGTACACACACGCACACACACACATTAACATTTAAAAACAATTTGCAAGAACTAGTTGAGAAAATTCTAGAAATGTCTTCAACAACTCTTAGTAAAGAGAAGTTATAATTCAAGGCCTAACACCAGATTCCAAAAATCTCTCATATTAAGCAGCAAAAAACACTTTTTTACACACTGCATGTAATTATGAAGGAAATTGAGAATGTCATGCAGAATTCTTAACAAATAACGGAAAAACAGTGTAATCCAAGCTAGTAAGTTCCTCCCTCAGACAAAGGCCCCTTAACTCCTGGTGGAGTTGTAGGGATGCCTCTATGATGCATGGCATGTCTTGGGCATTTTTAAATCTGGCAGAGCCCATCCATCTCCAGGTTGTAACACAGACAATTTCTTTCAAAAAGAGAAAGGGATAGATTGGCACTTTATCAACTTTGAAAAACAAAGTTGACATCAGTGGGATTTCAACTCAGAGCAGAGTGAACCAAAACAAATACTGTGGCATTTTTAATCTGACTTTGCCAATTCACCACCTTAGACATATCAAAATGTAAGATTCTCCTTCTCCCAATGGCATACAAATGTATCAAAGCTCAAAAGGAATGACAAATTTCTTGAGATACTTCATGCAAATTATATAGAGATATTTACAAAGACAGATTAGAAAAGGAAAACATAATGAAGTAACAGCAAAACACTACATGTCAATATTCCAATATACTTTCTGTCTATCAGTTGATCTCAAGAGATTTTATTTCCAATATATTTTATACTCTTTTACTGGTTTCAGTCATTGGGCCACCAACTTGCTGGATATTCATCCTAACACCTATTTACTACTTTACAAATTGTACTGGTTGCATTTCATCACGACTCCAGCACAAGAGAGGTTGTTTTATCCTCAACAACACTGCAGGCAACAACTAAAGAAGTCTGCTTTAGTTGTTGCCAGCATGTGTATGTGTGTTTGTATTAGTGAGTGTTGAGAATTTTAAGCCAAGAGCAAGGTTCAGTAAATAAGTCACATGTAACTTTCCACAACTGATTTTTTTTTTAATAACAAACTGCAACCTATTTACAAGTATATATGGTCAAAAATTTAAGTAGAACTATAGCTAAATGAATCAGATGCTCCTAAAGTGTTTCTGGGGAGGGATCTGTGGCAATGCTTGTATCTTCAAGCCTCAACTGAAGAGCTGTCTGGAAGTCAGCTGAATGGAAATTGCCAATCTTGAACTTTTTTCGAGGGGGGGGGGGGGGCTCTTTTCTTCGATTAGAGTGGAACTTGAGCTTGGAGCGTACGAGATGATGGTCGGTGTGACATTCTGCACAGGGCATCACTCTAATATGCAAGACAACTTTCAGGTCACACCAGCGCACTAGAATATAATCAATGAGGTTCCAGTGTTTGGAATGAGGATGTATCCAGGTTGCTACCAAGCTGGAAGATGGTGTCCATGATGACAAGTTGATGTTGTGCAAAACTCCAACAACAACCACCCATTTTCATTGCAGTTACTAATGGCATGTCTACTTATGCGTGCTTATAGTTGGTACTACTGTGGATATGTGATTGAAGTTTGAGCTAGATTGCGCCAGTTTTCATGTTGCTGTTACATGGCTGCTCCACTAGTAGTGTGTACCAAGTAGGAACAAAGAGCAGTGATCCAATTTCCCTGGCTGGAGGTTGTGTCAGGGTCTGAAATTCATTGGATGCTTTTAACACAATATGGCGACAGTGCACTACCATTTAGAAGTGTATATGAGTGGATTGAGAAGTTTAAAAGTGGCCGGACAAGAAGAAGTGGTGCTGTCTATCAAATCATCCACAACGAGCTCGGCTTCCATAAAATCTGTGCGAGATGGGTGCTTAGAGAGCTTACCACAGAGCACAAGCGCAAATATGTTGAGGTCTGCCAACATTTACTTAACCGCTACAACAATGAAGGCGAAGAATTTTTTTGAAGACTACCAGGAAAAGGGGTGTACGACCAACAGTGCAAGAAACAGTGCTTTGCTGGCCAACAATCTGAACCAAACGCCGAAGCCTATTGTCGAAGAAAGTTTTGTTGTTGCATGACAATGCATGCCCACATAGGCCAGCCAGACTATTAAAACCATTAACCAATTGGATTTTGATATGATGGAACACCCTGCCAACAGCCCAGATCTTGCACCTTCTGACTATCATCTCTTTGGATCGCTCAAAGATGCTTTACAAGGATATAGATTTCCTATGATTTGATGGGCTATTGATCATATCTCATTCATACCATACCATGTCTCTGAAGTATTATTCTTCAAGATTTCCAAATTGTTACTCATTGATTTTTGGGGCTCTAAACTACTCCTAAAAGTGGGCATTTCCATTTCGAGCCATTTTCAGGGTACACAAATAGATTCTTACATCTGTTTAAAATACTTTATGTCTTTCGTTCTAGGTGCACTTCTAGAATATGTTTAGTTTTATATGGTTTCAATTTCATGATGAGCTGTTATCATGGTTCAAAACACTGCAATTTTACACTTTTTCACCCCCTTGATGCACTAAAACTCAAGTTACTGAATTCAAGTGTTCTGTCAAGTTTCCAAACCATACTACATGATTAGAGAAAATGGGGTGCTCAACAGTGTTGCTATTCAGTAACAGCCACCTAAACTTTTTCCAAAATAACCCCCAAAACACAGATTTTTCAAATTTTCAGTTAACATTTAGTGTCTGATGGTGAAGATTAAGGAAATCAAGTTCCATGGTATAAAAGCTACTTGGAATAATAGGTCTCTAAAAATCAAATAAATTCATTATTTTCAAAATTTTAGAAATTGTCCAAATATTTAAATGGTCACAAAATCTGATTGGTAAACACTATTCAGCTAAAATTTCTAGGAATTACTTTTCTCATGGATACCAATAAATGGTGAAGTTCAACACCTGTTGAATTTCCCTGGAATGCCCAAAGGGTAGGGCAGGGAAGATGCAATCAAGGTTCCTAGCTTTCCATGCTAACATGTAAGAAGTCAGGAGTATACTAGTAGGGGAGGATCTGATAGATGTTCCATCTCTCTGCTTTTTCGGGTTTAGGGTTAGGAAAAGGAACCAAGGAGATGTTGACAAGGAATATAAGAGTATATTGGCAAGTGGGGGGGGGGGGGTTGAGCGTCACACACACCCACCTGCCAATATACTCTTGTATTCCTTGCTTCTTTGGATTTAGAGCGAAGGTTGGTGGAGGTCAGGGTGTGGTGAGTATACTGACAGATGGGGGCCCATTCATTCTGTTTGCATGAGAATATTACCAGGTTTCTCAACCCTGGGTCATTTCATTTGTATGGTTCAGCTGTACAACACCTTTCTACAAAAACTTGGGAGAAGACATTGGGTCTACTGTTTGTCATTGTGTATGCAGCTGCAACATGTTCAGTTAGAAGAGATATAGGAGTGGTCTGTTCTTCCAGAAAGTGAGTTTATGATGTTCCACAAGATCTTGTAATTTCTTTTTGCCTTACTTTCTACTCAGTTGTAGCTATGCATTGCTTTCATAACCTTCCATTTGTTCTCATCATCATTATCAGTATTTAAGATCTAATTTCCATGCTTACATGGGTTAGATGGGCTAGTGATCACATCTTATTCATACCATACTTGGTCTCTGAAGTATTACTCTTCAATTGATGAAAAAGGCTACACTTCTTTCTGCATTTATAATCAAACCAACGTGTGTCACTTAGATTCTTATTGATTATTTTACTGAAGGTGAACATGTACGTTTTCTCAATATCTTTTCTTTAAAGGATAGCTGACCAGTCGACTGATTTAAAATATCATAGCAAACACAGAAAATAAGCTCTTTTGTAGCACCAAACCTCTTTTATATGGTTTGTCCTTGATACAGCAAAACATTTTTTTACCAATACTGGGTTATGGGTCTGAGGTACCTAGATGTTGCTTTTGGCATTTAGGTCTGTCAGACCAAGATAATGGGTGTTATCCTCTTGGGTGAGGGGTAAATATAATGGCCATAAAGTGTTTGATATAGCCACAGGATCTGAGATTTGTGAATTTATAGGATTGTACAACTAAGATTTACTTCTGAAGATATTCCGCTATACAGGATTTGGTCTTTATCATTATGATGAACTAATTTATAGTTAATGTCTTACATATAACTCTAGATTTAGGTACTAGTAAATACAGCTTCTATAGTAAACCTAATGAATTATCAGACTATATAAGTTCCAATCATCCATCAATAATCCTCAAAACCTTAGTTAAATAAGCAATATCCAGCTTATCCTTTGACAAAGATTCCTTTAACCAAGCTGTTCATTTCTATAATGATATATTAAAAGACTAGTTTCAGAGATAAATCACATTATATACAGAACAGCCCTAATACTAAAAAAAACCCACAAATATGGAAAACAAAAATATCACATGGTATAAACCTCCATGTAATAATCTTGGTTAAATATTCCTAAACCTTATAAATAAGCATTTCTCTATAGACCATAGCTATCATAAGATCTACAACAAAAATAGTGTTACATCGAGCTACAGTTGCATCAAAAACTGACATTACTATAACATATACATAATGTAGTCTTGCTTTGTGTATTTTCTAAGTTACGTTGTTAAAATTATTAATTAACAGAATAAATCTCGCCACCAATAATCTGTTAATTTATAAATAATTTAGTAACTTAAATTATAAACTACACAATACAAAACACTACAATATATGTATGTGTCATTGTGTGTGCATTATAGTAATGTCGCACCGAAAATACAGCAAACTGTACATAATATAAATTTAACTGAATTGTAAATAAATACCCGTTTGTATGTACACCAACAGTTATAAGAAATAATTTTAACTTCAATTCCAATACGAAATGAAAGATTACTCTTCCATAACTACCCTATTAAATGGCAAGACCCCTTATTTTACCCTCCAAAAAATTACCAGGGTTCTAAATGCAAAGTTGGGGTCTCTAGTAGACTGTCTTTTTTTAATATGCCGTGTTGAAATGAGGAGGGGACCTTATATGCCAAAATATACAGTACTTTCACTCCAGGGGCAAACCTATTGCTTCGCAATTGTTATTACCGATGCACTCCTATCATTTAGATATCTCAAGTACCCTTTTTTTCTATTGTTATACATTCTAAACACCCAAATTTGAACAACAGGACTTTGATTCAATAATAATAATTGTATTGTATACTTTGTTTTTGACATGTTTATTTATATTCGCCAAATAAACTCTACTGCATGTATTCAGTATTCTTTTCCCCGAGTGTACATGCAAACATAGTAATAATGTAGGATCCTCCATCAGTTTCGACAATGATCATTCAGTCGTTCGACCAACTAAACATCCAACTTGTGAATTAAGTTGTTGAGTATTCCAGAAACACGTATGCCCTTAACGTAATTCTCAGGCAGAATCAGCGTGATACAATGGGACAAGGCCAGACCTTTGAATTTTAGGTATAATTCATTCGGCGGACTTCCATGCAGTTTCCGTCTACCCCCATTTCACCCTTAAAACTTGGGTCGACGAGAGGCTATGGAAAAGACTCTTGTGTAAGATGTCACGCAGTGCGATGGAACCCATTTAAACCTTGATAATTGCGAATAGCAACTAAAACTTGATCTAGGATAAAATGCGTATTCAGTAGACACATCCAACCTATTATGGCAATCTGGCTGGTATTTTAAATTTAGCGGCTAAGTTAAGCGATTTAGACGGTCGAAGTTCAGCCGTCGAAATGACACGCTAGAAACTGTAGAAAACGTAGTAAGAACACATGGAAATTGCTACCATATTTCACTGCTACGTAAGAACTGGTTCAGTGTCCATTCATTACTCGCTATCTCTGGAAGCATAAAGATAGAGCTATAAATCTATAAATTAAAAAACAACAACAGATTCCGATGAACCTTGTGGTAGCTGCATCGTAAAAATGTATTCGATTTTTTCTCCACATGGCATAGGAACCGATGGAAATTTACGATATATACCTATATATTTACAACCAATTATCAATTAATGGTTTACTAAGGTCGAATAAGTTGATAAATTTATCAGGTAACAGTAGATCAGACCATCAAACGAATCGATCCGGACTGCATTCGCTACTCAATTAAGGTGTGTAGAGTAGATACATTTCTTATCTTGTACTTTTTTTTTTTTCCAATTTAATATTTTCGATGCTGACTCACAACCCTTTATCATATATACACACACACATTATGACTCACGTTACCAACACTGCACACCCACGTCATGGTTCTGTTTCCCTCATACGATCACAACACTGAGTCACGCTGTCAACTTGTATATAGTTAAACACTTTTCCAATGAACCACACAAGCTACTATGCATACAGCAATATACATTACATAAAACAATATATACATATACATTGTCATATGTTACCTGTCTTATGAGACATCTGAACATTATTGGTTTAGTGTCATAGGCTTGTACGACACATATACCGCAGCAGAGGCGTTGAAATAGCTAAGTTTCTGACCTGCCTGGTGCACAGTAAAACTACCTGAAGAAGAGAAAACTCCAAAATCAAACCCCTACTGACTTGGAGGTATACTCTTATTCGAAAAATCTAGATGGTCGTCTGATGTAAAACCTACTGTTAAGAGATAGTTTTCGGTCATTTGTTCTTCCCTGTCATTGGAGATATATAGTCATATTTAACTTAAGCCCAAATCTCGATTTGTGGGGAATATAAGTTAGACAGGCCAAAATAAGGGGACCTTATATGAGTGAAACTGACTTATTTTAGTCTGTCTAGCTTATATCGCTACCAAATCGAACTTTTGGCTTAAGTTAAATGTTTTAGGATTCTCTGATTTGATGTTAATCTTTTCATTGAGACGTCTGACTATATTAAAAGGCAGATAACTTTCTGTTTTATATTCAGCTTCTAGCAACATAACTTTGATGTTTCAGCAAAGCGAGCTGGTAGTTCGTTAAGCTTCTTGAACATATATATATATGAGAGTATAATATATTGCAAGCTATACAGTGTACACCTATAGACAAGGTATACTTATTATAGAGTAAGGCTTTCTCCACTTAACTGTTATTAGTCACGCTACTTAGTAATTCACAAACCAACAGGAAAACCACTTCGTGGTCACTTTACTTGCTAAAAATAATAGCCAAATCTTACTCAAATCATTTCAAATTTAAAAAAAAGTACTGGCTGGTGCTTTATTATTATTGTTCTTTTTTTATTCCATAAATGGGGAGAGTGAGAAACAAGGCAATAATAATAATTCTAGCTAAAAAAAAATCAATTTAACTTTACTTATTAAAAACCCTCACCAAACACTGATTATGTTCGATCCCATATGATGGAATACGAAGTGAAGCTGCGTTCTTGAGTCAACAATTTTCTGAAGGTTTCCAGAGACATTGTAAATAGAAATGTGTTGGCGTGTTTCATCAGGCATTCCAGCACTTCAACGTTTGTCAACAAGTCACTTATTATAATACATAGTGATATTATTTACATTAACACCCAGCTGTTAATTCATAATGTTACAGTTGTTTCTGATAAGTCCTGATCGAGCAAGATCTATATACAAAGACGTGTTTTGTTTTATTTTGTAATTTTTGTTTGTTTCATGCCAGTGAATCTGGGATTAAATTATGCAATGTGCCCATCCCTAATTTAAATGCAATTGAGTGTAGATTTTGGCTGCTATTTCTTGCATGACGCGCGACCGCGTAGAGAACTTCTCATTGGCATGTAATAAGATAGATAAATAGATAGACAGGGAAATGGAGGAGAGAATCCTTCAATCAATCCCCAAAACCAAAGATCCATCAGGTCGCGATTAAACTAGATTTATGGGAAAGCCATTGTAAAAGTATAAAAATATGAAACAAAAATGTAAAGACTAATTTACGAAAAACTATATAAAGGGGTTTTAGGTTTCTAAAAGAAAAGAAGTCTGGCAGAAATGTACATTTCTGTCTCGCGTTTTTTTTTTTTTGCTTTGTTTTGTTTTGTTGTTTTTTTTCCTTATAGATTTCATCAATTGTGCCAATCCGTGTAATATTATCTATAGCAGAATGGTTACAGAATTACTACAGCAACTGGTAAGAGATTAACAGATGTCATTGTTGAAAATATATTAGTATACTATCTCCAGGAAAAAATATATATACCTATTGAATAGCTGTGTGTGGTTGTATTTGTGTATCTGATACAATGATGAATTTGAGGGAAAACATTGATATGGAAAGAAATATGTGCAAATAGAGACGAAACTATTCTGAAATATTAAGTTGATGAGGATATTTTCAGGGTCACTGGGTTATTTATTTTTGTTGCTGTTATTGTTTTGTTCAGCATTAAGTTTATATTTGGTTCTATTGACTTCACATTAGCAACCGACACAAACAAATGTAGGAAGCAGAGATGGCAGTAAAAACAATCGCCAGCAAGACAACCTGTATCCTGGGTTGTAATTCTAACAACAACGGTAATAATAATGGCTTCTGAGAGTATTCATAATAAAAGTAATACTGACGATAATAACAACAATAACGCATGATAATAACAAGAACAACAATAATAATTATGAGAGCAGCAGCACCATAAGAATAAAGAATAATAATGATGATACTGGTGGTGATGATAACAGCAATACTATCAACAAAAACGGTAGAAGACGTCGACAGTTTCTGTCGACTTCGTCAGAGGCAAATAGCTGGCCTGTCATCAGTTTCCATTAAAAGCCCGACAGCCAACTGGTCTCCATGTCGAACACCCTTCCGCTGCTTCACGACCGCTAAGCCAACTCAAGATGAGCAAAGGAAACAGGTTTTTCGAAGCTTTCATACCCTATATAATTTTCGATAAGTATACGAGTGTTATTCTAATTTTTTTTTTCTTTGGTGGGTTTTGGTAGACGTGAGAAAATGCTAACTTTAGATTTAGGTTAAAATTTAGATATTTTTTTTAGGTTACATGACGGATGTATATATATATATTATGGAGAAGAAATTGACCGCGTGTAATCTCATAATATTATTCTGACGGTCTATTTATTCTGTGTGATCGTGGTGGTGGCGGTGCATTGGGTTTTAGTTCAATCTGAGTACTTACTTACCAGTTAACGTACTTTTCGTCACCAACTTTGCCGCAATCGGAGTGGATAAATTAGCAGAATACGTAGTGGCCACGTCAACTACAGCGTCACAGCACAACGCCGCCATACAACTCAATCCTCCCCCTCTCTTACTCTCTCTCACACTATTGCTTTTGTTGTCCTCTCTCTCTCTCTCTCTCTCTTCTATAGCTGTAAAGGAGGAGGAAGAGAAGAACAGCAACGCGTATGTATACAAAGTTTGTGTTGCGGTTGTGTGAGTTGAGTGGAATTTTTAACCTCCTCTGATTTTATTACTACGCAAAGAGCTGTAAAACACTCCCACGTATTTTTTACTCATGACGACATTGCTACATCAAACTCAATAAACGATGACGTCAGTTTAGCTACCGAACTATTTATTTTCCAGCTTCTCACACCTTTACTATCTCATCCCCCCTCCTTCTCAGGTATCTAGAAATTAATTCGCTGTTCGATCTTTTTTTTCTCCCCCTCCAACAATTTTTATAGGTGATGTACAGAAGTATGTATAATTTATGTTTTGACTATTCCCATTACATATATAAATATTAAGTTAGAGGTGAATAATGCATGGAAATTGGTACGTTATGATCATTATAAAAGACTACGTGGTAGCCCGACCTGCTTGAGGTTAGCGGTCAAATGTTCCTCAAACCCCCCCACCTTATCATATAAGAATATTGCACGTTAGATAGTGTGTAGTTTTATGTACTCCTAAAAAGATATGGTAATCAATTGAATGCCTTTGATCATATATCTGCTCGTTGAAACTTGCTCTAGGGCTAAACAACTAAATGTTATGATCTCTACCTCTCTATGTTGTTATTTCGTTACTGTAAATTCAATGGCAAATCGATTTTATATTATCAGTTTTAGGTTTATAGAGGATGGGGGAAATTAAGGATGCCGTATATATATATACGTACTTTTTTTTCAAGGACATTACTAACAGCAATGAAATGAAATTGCTTAATTAGAGAGTGAAAACCAGATCAACTGCCACGGTTTGCTTACTTTTTATTTCACCGTGCAAAATGTTAAATTCGCGATATTGGTTATGTCAATATTATGAATTTTTTTTTTCCTCATTCTATAATGACTTTTTTCTTTGGCTCAGCTTAACGAACTATTTTTCGTTAACGCCCGTCTCGCAAGACTCACTTTTCACTATAATTGTTGTAAATTCCGTATCTATTTTCATGTTTTGTTTATGCATTATATTAATTCAGCACGTAAAATAGAAAATAAGCACAGACATTTTTTTGTATAAAGACTTTAAGCACAATTTTACTTTTTCAATACAATCAAATTTACACTTGTCACCAAACTAATTTTTTTTTTTTTACTTTCTACTTTTCCCAACTACTAATTATATATTTGATAAGGAAATACACGGAACTATTAAATGTCTTACTTAAGTAGTTCCTGTTTCAACAAATGGCTGCTTATTTTCATTAACTATCTCTCTCTTTTTTTTTCTTAATACTTTCTCCTACTCTCTCTCTCTCTCTCTCTATATATATATATATATATATATATATATATATATATAGTGTGTGTGTAACCCACGTCGCAAAGGTTGTTTTTGAAAATAGTTTTATTGAAAAGTTTTTGTATTTATTTTTTATTTATCCATTCCATCAGTTATCTTCCTGTGTCAAGGAATCGGCGAATTCCAATATTTTTTAATCACGACCGGATTAATAAAATATCGCTTAACCCATCGGAGGTGTCAGTTACCTTACACTCATAATATAGTTATCCACGTGGTTAGAATGTTTCCTATGATATCGATAATATAAACTGCGTAATCTCTGTTTTAAATTTCATTGACGTAAGCGATAAATCATATTTTCAACGAGTTCGATTTTTATGGGGGTTTTTAAGATAATTAACAAATTTTTGCGTTGAAAAATCAGATTTTCCAAATATTTTTACGGGTGGGTGTTATTTTGATATCCATGCTTTTTCCAAGAGGTCACTTTTGGGGACGAGGTTTACAGTCAGTACTTGACTGAGCTTAGTCTTATTTTAGGTTTCTATTAAAGTGTAACTAAAATTTTATGGCGGAAAACTGAAAACCAAAATGTTAACGAAATGTACTTTTTGTTTCTATTGAAAGAATGAGATGTGCTTATTTTGTGTGTATGTATACGCTGCAACCAAAATGGAAAGAACGAAACAATACAATTTCCTTTACATATAATAGTTTCTCTTAAAACCTTCAAATCCGGAAGGATGACCGTAAAAGCCGTCACCAAATACTGTTATTCATTTTGTCCGACGCTCTACTGATTCTGCTAATCTACCACGATTCCCAAGAGTATTTGTGTATGGACCGTAACGCCTGGCGGAGCTCATCCAGGTCTGAACCCAACCGAAATATTTTCAAAGGTGAGAAGATAGATAGGAAGAATCCAACCTAATAATAGCCTAGTACTTTTTATCGACCTCAAATGGATGGAAAGCAAAGTTAGCCTCGCTGATTTGAACACAGCACAAGACAGCCGCAAAACATTCTATCCGACGTTTTAATAACTTCGCCAATCCGCTGCCTCTTCCCAAGAGTAGTACAACTTAATTTATGTGAAATACCTACTATTGTGTGCTGAAACAATCTTTGGTATTATTAGGGCTGAAAGAATATATGGTCAGAACTGAAAGCTTCCGTTTGAAGGGTTTAGTTATTTGTTGCTTAACACAAATCTGGTTCTGATCATGTTAATCAAGAATTATTCAGCCCTTCACCACCCACCTTAATAAAATTAGTGGATTGGCTGAAGTGGGTGAATAGCATTTGGCTGGTATGTAGATATAAACAAAGTGGTATTTTCCTGACACTTTCTACTAGCTCACATTCATCTTGACAATAAACAAAAAAAAAGAAACTGAAAGCTTTAATAGTTTCTGTGACTGGTTCCTGTTCTGAACATCTTGGCTTTTTGGATTATCTTTTAGTTTCTGGATGTAAAGTGACAAGAGAGTTTCATCTTCTGACATTTGATATTTTAAAAAGTAGCCTTATGATCTTGCCAAGTCTGCAAAATGCTTGTAAATCTGTTCAAACATTATTCCAGCTTTTCACCACTTAAAAAAATGGGTGAAGTGACAGAATCATAAAAATGTCAGATAGAATACCTACATTGTCCAATGTAACCTTTTTTTTTTAAAGAGAATTTGGCTGCTATTTCTAGTAAGTTGAACAATCTGCCCAGAATGCATTTCAGTTGTATATGATGGCGGTTTATCTCTGTTCATTGGAATTATTTCCGTTTTGGCTAAAATGCCAAACACTTGGTAGCACTTCAGAATATTCTCCAACTGTCATTTAAACCTGTAAAAATATCATCACTGTCTAACGTCTATTTTTCCACGCTGGCATGGGTTAGACGAGTTATCCTGTTGTGAGCAATGCTAGATCAGGTGACCATGTACTGCTCATACAGAACAGATTTTGGCTTGGTTTCTATTTCTACAGCTGGATGCTCTTCCTAGTGCCACCTACACAACCACTTTACAGTGTGGGCTGGAGGCTTCACTGGATGTAACTTCAGCTTGTCGTCATGGGAATGAGTGGGTAGGGGCACACTATATATATGCTTCAGGTATGGCCTCTGTTCATGGTAATTTGGGTTTTCTGTATTACTGCGTAACACCAGAAATCTCAGTCTTTTGTCATTGCTTTTGAGAGGTGAAAAAAATATCAGTACATATTGTTAGGTTGAGTACTTTGTGAATAAATCATGTGTGTATGCAATATCATTATTTTAACATTGACTTTTCCTTGTTGGCATGGGTTGGACAGGACTTTTTGAGGCAATGTTTTAGAACCAGGTGCCCTTCTTAACACTAACTCTTTTAGTCATGCAAGGATACAGTGTACGCATTCTAAATTAAATACACATGGCTATCGTTCATGTTTGCATTCTGTACTGTATTTTTGTCTCATTCTTCATCTTTTAAAATACTCCAGAAAAGTGTTTGTTAAACATTGTGACCCCGAATGGACCAGCAGTACTGTCCAGTTGAAGTTGAAACTGTAAGAACATTTTGACAGCTGATAACATTTCGTTCCTTTTTCGTCTGTACTTGCACTTGTCTGGTTTTTATTGTATCTGTTGCCAATCTCTCTCTCTCTCTCTTTGTGGTTGGTGTTAGGAAGGGTATCCAGTCATAGAAACCCTGCCAGACACGGTCTCCCGACCAATCTCACCTCTAGCATGGGAGATGGACATTAAACGATGATGATATATATATATAAACATAGATAGTTACTCACTACTTTTACATTCTTATTTTTTTTATCGTTAAATTTGTATTGTGGTGTAATAACATTCTTGTTTTGTTGTCAATTAAAGAAATAATTATTATTTTGGCAGGTAATATGATTCAAAGGTAAGTTGTCAGCAAGATGAAACAACCTTCCTGTTTTAGTTCTCAGTTGGAACTCTATGATCATTACCAACATATCTGAGTCTCCAAGCCTATATAAGACCTTCTCACCCTACAGTTCAAATGCCAGAAAACCGCACCTCAAAAAGTAAGACCTTGATTTATGATGGTAGGTTAGGGATGGAGTGAAAGATCAGGGGTAGGTTGTGGTGGACAAAAGAAAAAAGTTGATCAAAAGGCACTGCCCTTTTCTTGATATCAGAAAGATAAGTTCTCCAAACAAGAATGAAATAATTAAGAGAAAATGGGTTGACAACTCTTCTTTATTGCTACAATAGCTTGATAAGACCACATAAATTGATACAGTATCTCTAGAGACTGAATTACCAAGAGAATAATGTACTGGACTACCAGGTCATGAGTTCAAATCCACTGCAGGCATTTTGTTGTTTCTGGCTAGAACACTTTCTTTTACAGTATCTCAGTTCAGCTAGTTGTTAAAAATAGTTATGAGATAGAATATTGTTTGAATGTGTCTTATTCAAGATGTACAGTAGATCTCTCTTATTTGTTAGAAATGAGCAGTGGCATTTAACCCTTTCATTACCATATTTCTAATAAAAGACACAGCCTTTGATTTTGAAAATAATCAAGAATTTGAAGGGATTTAGTAAAATTACTTTCTCATTATTAAGCTGGTTTGTGGAATCTAACAATGGTTCTTACAAAAAATTATGGTACAAGGTTTTTAGATAAATATAAACACTTTAAAATCAAGTTTTGTTCAAGTGGTTTGGAATCAAGTGTTAAAATGTATCTTAGAGCTTAGAAGCATTTCCACTCATTATCATCATCATCATCCTTGTTGGATGAGTTGGTTCTTATTCAAAGTTACTACGAGGAACACCTCTGTCTAATATGCCTATATCTTGATGAGGCGACTGAAAAAAGTGCTAGTAATGGGGAAGTGAGGGTACACAAACTCAGGGATGGCGAGTTGAGACTGCTGATGAATTCAACAGCAGCTCTCTGCAAAACAATTACGAATTTCTTTCTGGGGGACTTGAGAGGACATGCAATCATTAAAATCTCACCACTTCTCAGAGATTCAGTAAAATCAAGCTTTGAAAATATAACCTTGGGGAAATTATTGCAATATTGGTCCACTATCAAGCTGTCTCCTATACGTTCTTCCATTACTCCAACAGTTTCTGCTTTTCAAATTTTGATGGAATATACATCCTTCACCCACCCATAGAATGCACCTAACTCTTTCCCTATTACTATTCAGTTAGTCTTATCTCTCACACCTCATTTAGAACATGTATTCACCTGCAATGATTAAACTGAACATCAACAGCACTAACCTCACCTAATTAGCAGTAGCTCTCTAGGTGAATGCAGTCCTTTTATCTCCTGTACCTCTCTTCTTCAGACCAACAAACAGATGGGATGGTCGTAGCTGAAATGAATGCCTTTAATCATAGGCATGATCAATCCAACTTATCCCAAGACTAAACAACAAAAAATAATTAAAAATCAAACTAGAAAACATTTCTGCTACACATTTGTTTATATCCAAACATTTAGTTGATTCTGGAACACACATGCACACAAAAAAAAATCATTCATCTCTTTCAGTCAATCCGCTACTTAGTTTATTAAGGTTGGTGATGAAAAGCTGAATGACTATTGATAAACTTGGCTAGAATTCAGAATTGTCTAAACCAACAAATAAAGAACTAAATCTCCATACTTGTAACAGGAGGTTACCAGTTTAAACAATATCTGGGGCTTCCATATGTCTTGTAAGATCACAAATCTGTCTCTGTAATATACTTCAAGATGCACACTTGGGCATAGCTTTTTGGAAGTCTGTGCATGCAAGTTTCCTCTATCCTCACAACTGATGTTGTCCAATGGAAAGGGAAGAGCCAGTGGTGTTTGGAGGTGAACTTGGAATGCAAAAGGCTGAAATAGATACCACAAGGCATCATATATGACTAATGATTCCACAAATCCATTGCCCCCTCGTGGGATAAAGTTGACCCTGGAGCTGGAATAAATACCGTGAGAAATTTAAACTGATGCTTTGACAACATTGTCACCATTTTTAACAAAATTAATAGTGTGAGAAATATGGCAAACAAAGAAATCTGTATGCTTATGCAGTCACTCAACCTCCTAGAAATAGCAGCGAAATCACATTCTATGCTTATAAAAGAAAAGCACACATTGAACAAATTAGTCGGATATACAAAACAATGATATGATTATGACTTGAGTGTCTTTTATTACAGGTCTGCCCCTAAATGGGCTAACCATCAACAATGGTATGTTGCATATGTATAAATATGTCATAGTTGGAAAATGGCAGTTTTGTTTCCCATTAGATTCATACTTTAATATTCCTTCAGTTACATTTTTATGTACAGAAGATAGTATGACAAAATACTACCTATGTTAATTGTATATTCCACAGGAATTCAATACCATTTTCATATTTCCTATCTTGAGTTTGAATCCCAATGACTTCACCATTTACCCTTCTCAGGGGCTGATAAACTAATCAGTATATGCATTATTAATACATATTGAATTGAAGTGAACAATTTGATTTTTAATTCTTATTGGTTCCATAGTTTTTAATAAGAGTTCAACATCGATAATTTAGCCGCTGTATATGATTTTTGAAATAAAAAGATTCAAGAAATCATTTTTTTCTTTATTATTTATATTGTTTTTTCTTTGAAGACACATGATAGGCTGTGAGAACCCTGAAGATGGCCAACTAATTTGAAACTGATCAATTATAAGCCCAATTTTTATCCTACTGCAAGTTTTAAATGTTTTCTAAGCATGCAAATAGGCCTTAGGGTAAACTTAACAAAGGTCAAAGTTGTAGGAAAGAAGGCAGTATCATGCTCAATTTGCAGCAAAGTAGGTAGAAACTCCATCCAGTGTACTTGAATCACAAGTGGCTAAGAAAAAAAAATGTGTGGAAGATGCTCATGGGTTGTTAGTAATAAGAGCACCAGCAAAATAAACTAGTTTCAATAAAAGTAGTTGATAGCTTCTCGTATCCAGGTGACTAAATTACCAATGGAGGAAGGTGCGTAGTAAGCAGGAAATAGACAGTGGAAAAAAGGTTCAGGGAGCTATAACCTTTACTGGCAACAAAGGGATTCTCTCACCAAATGAAGGATTTGGAGTAGCATGCTTCACTGGATGTGTATAAACAACAAAGCTCAGATGAGTTGAAGGAGAAACTGAGCATAAGAGGAATTAGACGCAGTGTGTAAGAGAGAAGATAGTACCGAAATGGACATATGTATATAAATGATCATTGGGGGAAGGGGATGACCAAAGAAAATCTAAGCAGAAGAGGGGAGAGCTGATTTCAGAATGCTGTATCTCACAAACAGAAAGAATGTAATAAATGAAGGCAAGCTGTACTGAAGAAGACTTCAACTCCAGCAAGCATGGAAAAGATTAATGAACTATGTTGCTAATACAGTTTAGCAGTAATAACAATATAGAATTTAGTTGAGTAGCAACCAACTTGACCAGTGGCTCCAACAAATTTTATATTCCATTATCTGCTCTACTGTACCTATGGCCAAGCTAATTAACTCTTGCCTGCCCTTTCTATATAGCTATAATCTGGTACCACAGGAAGTGGGAGCAGAGTTTTGTTGACTTGAAGTGCTACCTTGTATATAACTTTGAAATATGTAGTACCTCAACAGGCTGACTTGTTTTTAAAATGTAACATGAAAGCACTTTGACTACCAACAATATTGTTAACTAAAATCAGCTTGACACCAAAAGTGCCCTAGCATTAGGTGATAGTGCTAGTACCATAACAAAATGCATGCAGCCCACACTGTAAAGTGGTAGTGTTGGTGCCATAGTAAAATGAACCCAACCCAATCTGAACTGGTAGTGCTGATGCTATGATAAAAAGCACCATGCCCATTCTCAAATGATCGTGGCATTGCTATGGTAAAATGCGCCTGGTGCAGGCTGTGACATGGTTGGCATTCAGTTGTAGAAACCTTGTTGGAATGAAAGGTATGAGCAACATTTGGTCATCTGAACATGATAACCAGTCTAACTCATGCAACATGAAAAATAGAGGAAATGGTGATGCTAACCATTCTATGTAAATGAAATTTTAACATTTTCCTTCTTTTTTTTTTTATTATGTAACATTTGCTTGTTATTTTAAGATTTAAATAATATTATGATAATGAACTGGACAACAAATATTATATTGGTTTTGTGTCTAGTAAAAAATATTAGGAAACTAGCGGCAAAACATTTACGGTGAATGAAGTCTGTGGACCAGTTTCAATTCCAGAGCAATGCTATTTCTTTATACCAATGACAACCATGAGAAATGCATAAATGTAACAGTGCTTTATCTTTATTTTATAAATTTCAAAACTCTGCCTTTATATAGGAAGTAAAAATTAATGGTTTAAAATGGTAGAAACGTCAATAGTTCCAAATTAAATGTCTTTCACTAGGCCATTGAATTAGCAGATCCATTAGAAAGTTGAACAAAGTGCCTTGAAGTATTTAGTCATAGTTCTTACGTTCTGAATTAAAATCTCAACAAGGTTGATTTCGCTCTGGGTTCAATAAAATAAACTGATACTAGTCAAAATAATTGGCTGTTCCCTCTCCTCAAATTTCTGAACTTCAGCCTGCATAAGAAACCAATATTTAGTTCTACCTAAGAGAGGTGAAGTTGCAGTGACAGTTTCTATAGTCAGACTTCAAATCCTCTGAAAGTTGATACAATAAATACTAGCAATATACTAAAGTCAATTTAATCAACATTTTTTTTCTACAATGGGAGAGCCTATGTGGTGGTCACTTGACCTGCTAGAAATAGCAGCTGAATCTCCTGCAGACCTCACCCTACTGTTTAAAAAAAAAGACATTGGATAATGTTGATGAGATACACTGTTACTGAAAACAATTTGACAAAAGATCCTTCTGTTCAGCAATTAGTTACATGAAAATCCGTATGCTACTTACTTAGGTTTGGCATCAGGAAGGGTGTCCAACCATAGAATTCTGCCACAAAAAGCCATGCTAACGTGGAAAAGGAGAAATAATACTACTTCCAATTTTTATGAGACCTATTTGTGTAATTTTTTATATAACTTAAAGCCTCAGTCTAAATCTGCCACTGTAGCCTATGCACATCAGGAATTTACTTTCAAAACTAACCTAAAGAAAAATAAACTAGTGTTAAATTGACTCAAAGTCACAAATTTATTTGGAAATGTAAAACCTAAGAGAAGAAAGTTGTTGGTGATAATGGGAGTTGTCAACTATGCACTTTATTCCCTCTCCACCACCACCACTACAAAGTAGTATCACAATACAGTGAGGGAGTAAACTATGTGGTCACTCAACCTAATAGAAACAACAGCCTAATTACCCTCAAAGCAGACCTTGCCATTTTAGAGAAGGGGAGAATGTAATCCTAAATATATCCCAATGTATCATTGTCTTTATTTTGCATCTTCTGTTCTATGCTGGCAAGGGTTATTGTCTAAAAATAAGATGAGACGGTCATGGTGAAAATGCCTTTGATCAGAGCTGACTTGAGGTTAAACAAAAAGTAACCACCAACAGCATTCTGAAATTTATTCAAATTTCTTTAATCACTTCAGATAGTGAAGGACAGATGCAAACTTAAATGACTGATGACAATAAAAAATCAAGTATCCAGTGGACCACATATATAGCTGTAATAAGATGTGACTGTGACTAGCCAATAATAAAAGATCTGACACGTGCCTTTATTTATAGAAAAAATAAATTTTTACTGTTTAGTCAGAGAAAGAAGAGCAGAGCTCATGGCTGTTTTCAGAAACTGATTGGGGTGAGGAGGAAAGTATCCTCAATACTTGCAACAGAGTAGACTCTGCTAAAAGTACCCAAGGGGCCAGGTGGTGGTGTTAAACCTGGTAACAGTAGGATTGGAGCTCAGAACACAGAAAAAAAACAACACATACTGTAAGACATCTCATTTGATAGTCTAACAATTACAACAATCCAACACTGAAGTAGCACTTTGTTTCAACAACCATGAAAAGCGAAGTTGAATTCAGCATGCAGAACGAAAACAAATACCACTAGGCATTTATGAAAACCTCTCACTTGCACACTAATAAGAGATAAATATTTTCATTTGGGACAAAATATGTTTGGTTATCAATAACTAATCAATATGAACAAATAAAAACTGAGTTTAAAATGGGCGGGTTTCTAATATTAATAATTAACCAAACTAACTTTGGCACAAGGCCACACAATAGTTGAAAGGAATACAAAATATAATCAATTGAATCAACTAGTACCATGACCAAATTATTTTATTTTATTGACTCTAGAAGGATGAAGAGGGGCACTAGTTGCTGCAAGGCATTTATTTAATCTGCATTTGTAATGTTTGTCTCTTACAATGAATGAAATAGAAAGAACGGCTCCATGCTTTATGAACAAGTATTATACAATTTAGATCAGGTTTCTTGCTACATCAGCTGGGAACTGAATAGGACCTATGATCAAAAGAATTTTTTGTGGGTAGGCTGTAATGTGAGGTTAATTTTGGCTCCTATTTCTAGGTGGCTAAGCTATATAGCACATCCTTTGTTGGCTCATTTTTGTAATATGAACATCTAGGTATAAGCAAATAACTTAACTGTTTAGCATAGGATCTTTTTCTTTATCTAACCAACCAGTTGAGAAATGTCTGTTTATTGCAAAAATACCTTGTTCCTTTAGTCACACACCTTGGCACTGCTGTCCATAACACAAGAGCAGAAGATATTTAACTGATATTTTTTTTTGCTGGTTAAGACTTCCAGTGTCATCGGTCCTTAGACTTCTGTTTTCCTCTGCAAAATTGGGAGGAGTGCATCTTGCCAGAAGATAAAACTGTTCTGTGGCAATATTTTTGCCATCTTGCCAACAGACACTGCTGAGAAACAATGTCTAGACAGGGCTGTAGAATCTGCCTCTCCCTTCCCCCTTTTCCGTTATTTAATTTTTTTCCTCTTTCTCTTTTTATAGGTAAATTGTTACAGCTTTAGTATCAAAACATTCTAGATTAGCCAATTCTATTACATATTTTAATTGCCAAGTAAAAATGTTTAAAACATTTTATATATTTGTAACTAAAACAACATAAATCTTATGTTATATGAGGTGAAATGTATTGGTATGTTGCCACAGTTAGAATAATACAGTCACCTTTTTGAATGACATCATAGTTACATAAATATGCATGAGTGAAGCTCGTTAGTATTACTTAAAGCTAAATCTGTTACAAAAGATTTAGGTTAGAAAACAGAAAACAATTTCCAAGTCAATATATAGCCATTTATTCAAAGTTGGGGCTTCACTTCAGCGGTACTTATATTTAACACACCAATGCAATAGATAGCCATAGCTTCAAAGAAATGAATAAACTTATATTACATGTTTTAAGTACTTTTTGACTCTCATTTGTAAACTGAAATGCATATTATATAGCTACATATAAACTGACAAGTATTAACCCATATATGTATGGAAAATAGGCATTAAACGGTGATGACGATATTGGATAAACAAGGAATACCTAACCTGAATCATTGTTTCCAGTCACATTTGTCTTCAAAGAACAGTGGTTTACAATGGAGAGAACTTCTTAGCATTTCAAAAGACAAAGCAACCCCTCCAGTGTTGTTGCCATGACAAATGTACTCAGTACATTCTCTAAAGTGGTTACTGATCTAACAGGCACACTTAGAGTAGAGAGAGCTCTCTACTCTCTCTAGTGCAGGTGCCAAAATAAAATACACCAACACGCTATGGGAAGTGGTTGGTATTAAGGACATCAAGCTGTAGAAATTAAGCCAAAAACAATGAATGAGCTGTTTTTTCTATCCATGAAAGAGGGCTGTAACAACTGTGCAACTTATGCCACATTGCAAACTGGACATAAAAGCAATGATGAATGATCACACACAAACAAACACATATATATATATATATATATATCGTAATCCACCTGGTTGTGATGGGGCTGATAACGTTAGAACTCAATGTGTCCGTAGGATGTATGCAGTGTGACCAATATTTTTTGTGATAGGTGATCATCGTTTAAGGTATCCTCGTGCAGGTTGTAGTCATTTACATGTGTTTGTGCATAGAACAATAAACAACCAGAAGTCAGGTGTAGGTAGAGAGTTAGTTCATTGTTTTACGATCGTTTCAGAGGGTCGATGTATTGACTAACATGGTAGTGGTTAAGTTACTATCTATTTTTAGTCTAAAGATCCCTTTTCAATCGACTCCGTAAAACAATGAACTATCTACCTACGCCTGACTTCTGTTTTTTTTTTTTTTTTTATTGTTCTATGCACAAACACACACACATATATATATATATATATATATATATTGGCGGCACGACAAAAAGCACCTAATACTCACTGTAAATGTGGTTGGCGTTAGGAAGGCGCCAGCTTTAGAAACCAAGCCAAAATCAGTTCTGTATGAGCAAGTCATGGTCACCTGACCTGGCATTTCTCTCAACAGGACAACTCATCTAACCCAAGCTAGCATGGAAAATTGGACATTAAACAATGATGATATGTTTAGATGAGTTTATAATACAACCATATAAAAGCAAAGAATATTTCAAAGATCAATGTAATTTTATAGTTCACAGCAGGATATATATATATATCATTATCATCAGTTATTGTCTGTTCAACATATGTCCAGACAGACTGCTTCACAATTCACAGGCCATCACACCAGACATCTAGTTGTGACTAGTTCAGTGCACTTGACTCCTTTGTGGATAACTGCTGTTGCACCTTGAACCACTTCAATTTCAGCAAATATTCTCATTGCATCAACCTCTCCACAGCCTACAGCATTGCAATGACATTGTCCTTAACCTGTTGACTGCTGCATATATTTTACACAGCTACAGTTGCTGTGCCTTTTTTTATTTTTAAATTAAATGACTTTTTTTAAACAAACATCTGAATGATTGACAAATGTCACATCAATAAACTAGTAACCCCATCTAGCTTTGAAGATATGAACTGTTGTAAAAGAGTTTATATCTTTGAAGTTATGACTTTTGGAAACTAGTTCAAACATGTTAAGACAAGTTGTCTGGAATACTCTTTTACTCTTTTACCTGTTTCAGCCATCCGGCTGAGGCCATGCTGGGGCACCGCCTACATGTTAGGATTAGTTATCTCATCTACGCCACTGAAGAGGTTAAACCTGCTGATAAAGGTGGCACTGTGGTGGTATAGCACCCCTTTTACCATCCTTTATCTATCTCACTCCACCCCACTTCCTAACAACTCATTTCCTTCACTCGTCTACCCACCCCACCTCCACCATCACTTCCTCTCCCAAGATACACAAACCCAACAATCCTGACCATCCATTTCTGCTTGCAACAGCCCCACTGAACGATTTCACAATACTTGGACAACCTCCTTAGTCATCGACCTCCCCTACCACATCTACAATATCAATCATGCTCTGACTTTTCATTCCTTCTCACTGTCTCTTCACTTCAAACATCTCTTAGATTTAAGTCCCATCCCCTACCCTAGTACTTCCACTGTTCTCCGTAGGTGGTTCATGCTTCCAAACATTTACTCCAGCCTCCCACCACCTCCTGGCTCGATCATCCTCCATGCTATCAATGGCTTCACACTTTACAATTCAGCAGTTTTTGTTTATTTATAAGGGTCGCCTAATAACTATGGAGAGAAAAATTCATATAAATGCATTTTATATATGCACACGCACAGAAACATATTCAAAGTTGCCCACAATACATATATATACACAAAAACACATTCAAGGTTACATAGCTTATACTTATATGAAATTAACACTATACACACATTTCTTTTTACAAACACATTTTATGCCTGCTTTTTCATGCTTTCATGGGTTGGACAGGTCTTTGTTAGTACAATTGCATATACAGAGTTGTTAGTGTTGTACACTGTAGTAGGATGGCTAACCTAGCCATGTGCAAGAACCCCTTGAGATTCATCAAGCAACTGCACACCTATATTCCCTTCCAGGAACAGACTTCTATTACTAAAGGACGTTACCACCACTAACAGCTCTCAGAGATGCCACATTCAATAGATCTGGAGAAATTTTGAAGTTGCTTGAAAGATGATTTGATGGGTGCTTTGTTCAAGGGAGATGGTCTTTAGCACAACTACCCACAGCAGTATTCCTGATAGAGTCAATATTTGATTTTCAGAAATAACTAGTTATATCTAATATTATACATAGATTTTATATATACAGAAATGATCAAAATTACAGAATGTTGCATTATGTGACCAAATCATCATCATGGTTCTATGTCCATTTTCCATGCTAGCATATGTTAGAGAGGTTGTCACATTCTGGGACTAGACAGGTTGCATGCCCTTCCTGACACCATTCCTATTAGTTGCCTTTTATGGTTATGAACATTTTGTGCAACAAAATGAAAATATCTTTCAATTCTGTATATTTCTTGTCATTTGAGGCACCATATATATATATATATATATATATATATATACATATACATATATATATATATATATATATTAAAAAAATGTATTGGAAAAATTAGATTCAGTAATTGGATCTGGTGGAAATGTTTATTCATATTTTATACATACATACATACATACATACAGGCTCTCAGCTCAAATTTTTGGGGAAAAAAAGTTTAAAGTAAATATTTTATATATTTCATTTCAGACTATATATTACCATCAGATATACAAACTAAGCTTTGGCATTTTATTCTATACAACCAATAAATAAATGAAAAATTGCTATGACGCAACAAATTTGTATATGGCCTTTTGTTGTTTACAAGCCATGGCTGTTTTAGTTTAAATAGAACCGAAAATAACAAAACTACAAATCATTTTTGTAAACATATCAAAAAGTAAATAAGTTAAATTTAGAATAAATAAAAAAACAAGTGTAGAAATATATCTATATTCTATACAGGTATAATAAGGTGCTGGAGTTTGATTTTCACTAATTTATATATTCAAATCAAAAGCCCCACCCAACAAAAGGAAATTAAACAACGTAAAAATCTCCAGCTTGAACAAAATTTCAGGTGATACATATCTACTGATCAGAGATTGCCCATAATTATATATTACACATTTAAGAAAAATTCAATCAATAAGAACCTAATGTATGTAACCAATATGTGTGTAATATATATATATATATAAAAGGTAAATAGAAATAACAACACAATCGGTACAGTATATGGAAGGTATATATTAGGTTAACGCTTGATATAGCAGGGTGTGTGTGTGTGTGTATTACTAAACTTTAATAAATCTTAATTATATTAGAAATAAACTGGAACAAACATGGGCTACCTCTCCTACAAATATGCTCAGTAACAAGCTAAGAAATCTAATAATTTGATCCTCAATTCAAAAACAAAAATTAAAGTAGTATTGATTGATTTCTTTCTTTTTTTTTCCAAGACTGTTTGTGGAGTGAAAAGCAAGTTTGAATGTTATGAAGCCAGAAAGCTAATTTAAACAACACTAATGTAGAACAAGATACAATAGTATCAATCAAAAATATGTTAAATAAATCTAAAATGATTATGTACAGTTTCAAGATTCTGTTTATTTTATTTCAATATAAAGTTTATACAAGTATTTTAATGATTTTATTACATTTGGTTTTTGTTTTTAGCAAAAAGTAAAACAAAGGCAAAATATCATACAGGAAATAATCAACAGACTTAATAATCTTAAACAACAACTTGAACACCTTCAATAACAGAATGCTTTAATAGATCTTGAAAACTAATTGTAAAGCAGCAATAACTTAAGCTACAGCTATGAATAGGAATTATGATTTTGAAAAAAAAAGAGAAAATCCACCGTACATTGCCTATTCAACTGAGCTAAGCTAACCTGGTGTAAGTCTAAAAAGTAAACTTACAATTTGTCCATAACAAGGGGGGGAAAGCAATAAAATAAAAATAAGTATCAATGATATCCAACAAAATCCATTCAATAAAATACAGAAACTTTATTATACAAGAGCAGTCTAAAAACGAAGGTTTATTTTGGAGGGAATTGTAATTCCAAAAGAAATTCTGGAGCACTAGTTAAGCATAAAATGACACAAGATTGCCTTTGCTTTTTCTTTCTTCCTTTTAATATTTTTTTTATTTTATTATGTTGCTGTTTTTTTTGTTTTTTTTCCTTTTTCTTTTTTCAGCCAGTGTTGCATACTAACATACATCACAGACAAACGTTTTTCTGAACAAACAAAAATCTTCTGAAAATGGCTTTAGAAAATTAACATGAAAACAATTTTAAGTTGTAGAAGCAACCGTTTGTATAGAGATGAGTTAAATAAGTTCTCATAGCTATAAAAAAAAAAAGAGAGAAAATGAATAGAAAAAAATTTGAAAGACAATTTTAGCAAATATGGGAAATTAGTGTTTAGCACAAGCAGCAGAGATAAATATTGATCTAAATCTTTACAAGTAGTAATAAATATAGTTTGGTTGCCATTTAAAAACAACAACAACAAAACAAACAATGTTGTATGCTACATAAAAGCAATAACAAACATGTTCAGACAGCTTATTATATTGTCAACCTGCTCAAAAGGATATCATTCAAACTAAACTGGAAGAATATATAAAAGCTACAAGATTATCAGAGTTGGCAGAAGAGATGGGAACTCAGGTAAAAATATAAATAATTGATCTAATCACCTATCCTATGCAAATACAAGTTATAAATAATAATTCACAAATACATTCTTTAGTTTCTAATATTTTTAACACAGTTGTGCTAGATTTAATAAGTCTAATGGTTTTACTAATTATTTTAGAATTATAGTTTAAACCTCAACAAAGTAAATGTTACGAAGCAGGTTAATATTTTATCTTCAAATCAATAATTTTGGCTTGGAGATTCAATCAATTTTCATCAAATACTTCTTTAGGTAATTGCATACACATTCATACACACATATGCATACCAATGTAAGAGAAATAAAATGTAAAACAAATTGAAATACTTGTTATAGTATAATTAATATTAGTGAAATGACCTTGGTTGTATCTGAATTTATATTTTAAAGAGATGTACACCTACCCCAATTCCTGCACTTTCGTTACATCATTAACCAAATCTCATTTCCCTTTCCGATACAGTATAATAAGGAAATATTAATATTAGTAAAAATAACAACAAAAAAATGCTTTCCCATAACAATAAATAAATAAATCTAACAAAAAAATATACAAATCAATATTTCATACAATAAATTTCTTTCTGTATGATTAATGAGTCACTGAACTTAATTACCAATTATTCATAGTTTTCAGATGGAACATAGTCAATGCCACATCCTTATATATAACTTTGATGGGTTTCGGCCAGTATTGGCCCAGGCCATGTCTAACTCTATATATATTTATAAATATATATATATGCGCACACACATGTAAAACATATGAAACAGAGGTAATTAGACTTATTAAGAAAGTGCAGTGGAAGGGCGATGTATATATAAGGATTTGAACAATGAATATCAGACGAAATTTGAAGATAGAAGCATTTCATGAAGACAAAGTTTATTCAGGTATATAGTCATTGTATATCTATTTTTTTAAATGTATTTAATTAATCACTGGTAACAATTGATCCTATCTAATATAATCAGAATTTGCTGAGAAAAAGTTTGAACATTTATATAATTATTAGATAATCAGATATATGTAACAACAATGGTTAATATCTGAGAAACAGCCAAAACCTTAATCGAAAGATTATGTTTGCTATGTACAAATTTCTTTTGTACATAACATACATACAATTAAGCTAAAATCAAATAAACAATATTTCCAATATAAGCATGGATGTTATGTTTTCAATAAGACTCTTGCCTACTTATAACAGCACAACTAATATAATATACTGGAGTGTGTGGTAAATTAGATAAAAAAATATTTGCCTATGTATCTCCATAAAATGGCATCCAGCTCCAATGAAAAGTGTGTCCAAATCCTAAATATCATTCACAGCAACCTGTCCAACATGCTTAAGGAAGTTTGATGCTCTAAAGATTCACCAATTTTTTAATTAGACAAGGCCCCAAATTACTAAATTACTAATTCAGATTATACTGAAGATCAACAGTCATTTCTAAGATCTTCAATAGATTATGTACTTCCAAGATCATGTGTAACTTAAGTCATGTAAACAAAATAGTAATGTATCACTATGTGTACGTGTGTGTGTGTGTGTGTGTTTGTGTGTGCATGTTAGGGTACAGACATGCATGCACATCTCTAGATATTGTAACTAAGGAGAAAATGTTTCAACCACACTGATATGAGACAAGCCACCAGCAGTGCAATTATAAGAAGTGTTGTTAGTTAAAAAGGATGGAGCCATGTGGTTAAAATCTCCCATTGATATTATTCAAAAGGAAGATTCAATTCACAGAATTTAAACAAAACCTTTTTCTCAGTGATGGCTTAGGATGACATTACTGGGAAGAAGATGTTTATTTATATATATATATGTGTGTGTGTGTGCATGTACATATACATACATATACATACATACACATACATATATATACATACACATACATATATACATACATACATACATATATATACATACACATATACATACATACATACATATATATACATACACATATATATACATACATACATACATACATACATATACATACATACATACATACATACATATATACATACATACATATACACATATACATACATACATATACATACATATATATATATACACATATACATACATACATATACATACATATATATATATATACATATACATACATATATATATATATACATATACATACATATATATATATATATACATATACATACATATACATACATATATATATATATATACATACATATATACATATACATATATACATATATACATATACATACATATATATATATATATATATATATATATATATATATATATATTTGTTAGTTCAGTTTGAGTGTAGATTTTGTAAACTGAAACTGAACACAACATAAAGACAGAAATTAATCCTGCTAAGAAACATCCAATGTGAAAAAAATAAGTGATATTATTGAGGCTGGATATTTTCAAGAAAGACTAAGAATAAAATTACGTAATCCAAAATGTTATTAAATTATACACATCTATAATAATGTATTTATAAATTAATATAAACTGTTTACTGAATATTCTAAGTTGATTACTTTTGGAACACTCGCAACTGAAGCCTACCAAAACAGTTCTCATATTAAATATATTATGTTCTATTTAGAGATGTACAAGTTATTATTAAGTACAACTATTTTTCTTCTGACATTTCGATACAAGTCTTTAAGATATGTTTTTTTTATTTTAATGAATAAAGTTATATTTCAGTAGAAATTTAACTTCTCAAAAGAAAAAGATCTGATTTTTTTTCTACAGAAAAAAAGGTGTCTTTCTTTCTAGGAAAAATATTGCTAATATACCCAAAAGGCTTTTAATAAATAAATTATACCTGTTTTCTTGATTGAAAATTTACCGCTGGTTTAATAAGAAATTAGACTGCAAAACCAAGCTGGTTCTTTCGCTATATACTTCAGTTAGAACTACAATATACAAAGAACACTGGTTTTTTGGGAGGGGGGAGGCAATTTTTGTTTTCATATATATATTTATATACAATGAATGTAAAGCTATTTTAAATAAAACTGAAAGTTGAAATAAAGCACTGCCTTGTGATTGGGAAAAAATTGTTACATTTTAATTTAAAAATCAGAACTGTTTTTATAATGTAACTTTTTTTTTCAGGGAGAATTATCAGGCTTCCATTAGGAGAATTGGTTAACATTTTGACAAGAAATCAAAGCAAAGTTGACCAAAGGTTATGCAGTAAAGTATTCTATTGAAACAAGCCAACAATTCCATAATTTCTTTCTTTTTTTCTTAATTCAGCCTTCATTTCTTTCTTTTTTCCTTACTAATTTATAGAGCAAAGTAAACAGTAGATGAGACAATAAAATAAGCCATAATCACATTAGAAATCCAATGGACAAATATGTAGCAAAATGACAATCTAATAACAATAATAATAAGCATGTGAGGTCAGCTAGTGAGTATTGTGTTGTAGGAAATGTGGACATGTGCTGGGCTGACACTAGAGAACACACTCAATCACTCCAATATGGCAGCCTGTGCTGTGCAGTGGTAGACAAGAGCCAGCATGCACTCCACTGTATCAGCAAGGCACATGACACACACTAGAAAAAAATGTTTCTTGTAGAAGTAGGAGTTACAGTTACTCCTTCAAGATTTTAGAAATAATGAACGCACTAGGAAGTTTCATATTCTGTTCTTCTTTGAAAAACATTAGTGGTTTTCAACTTCTGTAGAAGAAAAAAAAAACAACAGTAAAATAGATGAAGAAAAATAATTTAAAAAAAATTAATGAAGACACAACATGCATTCACAAAATATAGCTACTATGCTGCCTATATTACAAAATTTGATTTTAATTCCCTCACTTCTTTCTAATTAAACTGGCCTTAACTAGCCACTCATACTGATGTTAAGGTATTGTTCTCAAAACAAATAATATCAAAATCTCATAGATTCAATATTACGTGAGATAAAGCCTTTACCGCGAAAATACAATAGTAAATATAGAGTAATGTAAATGCTAAAGGGTTAAGTTGTGATTATACCTAATGTTAAGTGTGAAATATTTTCCCTTAAGTAGCTATCACTTCCAAATAAAAATCTGATTCATATCAACCCAACAAGAATCATTTCAATTAGCTCATTTTTAATGGCCAGGATTATTACTTCAAAACGTTCTATTTTCATTGGATCATTTAAACTATCTTGATCAAGGTTTTATTTTTCTTCCCCTTCAGCAAAGAATTTGAATAGAACAATCAAAATAAGTGTAAGTGTATTTTTATTAACAAAGTTATCTCTAACTATGAGATCTCAAAAAAGTCCACACATATAAAACCACATAGCATGAGCTTTATAAAACCTGATTGTCATACGATTTTCCTGTAGACCAATAAATTATATTTTACATTCCTTGTTAATAACTTTGAATGTAGATCCAAAGCTAGTATGTTAAGATTCTTTCTCATAAATTAAACACCTGTCTATAACTAACATATAATGTAACCAAAGTATTTGACTTAGAAGATTTTGTATTGTATCACCACAAAATACCAAAGATGCTGAGAGAAAATATTACAATTTTACTATTTATATTTTTGCAATTTTTTATATATCGAAAATGGCAACATTTCTAAATTAAATAAATATTTACTTATGCTTTGCTTTCTTGTGCCGCTCTAATTGGAGTAGATGAATGTATGGGTCCATTTTGAGCTATTCCACCACCACCGCGAATCACTGCTGTTTGTGCAGTAATGGACTGGTGTTGTCCAGGCCGGATTGGTTTGGCTAAAATAATCAAAGGAAAATCAAATTATAGTTCAGCATATTTATCATATACAATTTTTTTCTCTAGAATGTGTATGATTTAATAGAAGATAATAAAAGCATGCTTAAGAAGTTCACTTAGCAAACATGTGGTTCTGGATTCAACTCCTCCATACAGTACTTTAGGCAGGTGTCTTTCTTCTACCATAATCTTGGGTTGACTAATACATTGCAAGTGGAATTTGACAGACAGAAGTGTATCGTCTATATGTAAATAAACATATATATACACACAAACAGAAGATATGAGCAAGATGAGGTCTCTCTGACTCATTTAGTCTCAGGCAATGACAACCTGTCCAACTCTTGCTAGCATGGAAAGCAGACATAAAATGATATATATAAGTGTGTGTGTGTGTGAAATTACAAAATTAGTGTGTCAGACGAAAATAGCATGTAATATTTTAATGCTTGTTAGGTCCTTTTACACTCAGCTGAATTTTCCTTTCATCCTCTTCTGGGGTTAATAAATATGAGGGTCAATATAATCAACTAAAACCTTGAATGTACTTTAAAAGTATATTTCTAAATTATTAGAGTTAATTATAGCTAAAGTATAAATTACAGCAACACAAGTTGCTAAATAAGGCATTGGCCTTGCAGACTCCACAGAGATCATAGGATTCTTTTTAAAGAAATGTTTTGCAGCTGGATGCTCTTCCTGGCACCAGCCCTTTTAGTCGCCTCTTGCAACATTCAGGGTACCTATTCTATACTGGATACACACAGACCTAAAATAAACAATAGAACTTGTTATTGACTGGCATCTTCCAGGGGTTGATAAAATAAAATACCAGTCACATACTGAGTCAATGTAATCAACTTTCTCCAGAGCTTTAAAATTACAGGCCTTATGCCAAAACTATAAATCATTATTATTATTTTATGGCGGTGGATTGGCAGTATCGGTAGAGGGTCGGATGCCATGCTTTCCAGCATAGTTACGTCCCTTTACAATCTGAGTTCAAATCCCGCCGAGGTTGACTTTGCCTTTCATCCTTACGGGGTCGATAAAATAAAGTACCAGTAATGCACTGGGTAATTGCTGGCCTTGTGCCTAAAGTAGAAACAATTATTTTGTGTCTATATCAAATATTTCCAATGTTTTTAAGTAAGTGAATTCTTTATTATTTCTGAAATCCTCCAAACCATAAGGGGAATTCAATAGTAGGAATCAGGATGAAAAACTTATAAAATATTTGCCATACTTACAATTGTAATCATTAAACTCACCTATTTGAGCAGCATGTCCTCTGCGTGCAAGGTTTTTCTGGCGAACAGCTTCTTTGATCCTATCCACCTCATGCTGGTACCTGCCGTTGGTAAAGGTGATAGTGCTAATTCAAATACAAAATAGTATTGCTGGTTCCAAATACATTGAAAAATAGATTAAATACCTGCAATAAAGTTATGTTCATCAGGAAACTTAGGACTAAAGCTATTCTGATCCAAGAGCAATCTTTCAAGAAACTGGAAACTTACCAGTTTCTAAAATGTTTCCCTTTGAAATATTCTACTCAACTTTCAAAATGCCCATTCAACTAAAGACAAAATCTTTTAGTGAATAGAGATAGAAAGAGTAGATTGTGTGTAATGATTCACAGAAGAATAGAGCCTAAAATATTTAAAGTCATATTTTAGGCTCATAAAAGCTATTCAAAAAATATAAAGTATAAATATTAGATGAATATATAATTCATTAATGTCAAATAAATATTTTATAACTAATTGAGTGTGCATTACCTCCTAAGAATGGAGACTATAATAAGAATCACATAGATTACTAGCCAATTCTACTAAAAAATAATTCACTTCCTTTTGGAATTTTCTTTGGTAACAATATTTTTAATTGTAGTGCTTTTATAAACTAATCAGATAAAAAAAATGCTTAAGTCTTCACTACAGCTACTACCATATGAACAGCAATACCATAAATATGTACAATGCATAGGAACAATGGCAATGGTGTGTTAAAACAGCACTGTTTGGGGAAATTCATTCAAAATATAAACAATGCACACAAAAAAAAAGTTTATTTCATGCTTAATTGAAATTCAGGAAACATTCAATTAATAGGGGAAATGAAAATTTATAGTATCATTCTGAATTTAAAAATTTCAATTTTTTTTTTTTAAGTTAATTATACTGATATGTGATAATTATAAATTCTGTTTCTAAATTATTTACATTGACAATATCTAGCTATATCAGAAAAAGAATTTAAAAAATCTTTAGCAGGGGATATAAATTTAAAAAAAGGATAAATTACCTTTTTCTGTCCCTCATAGCGCCTTCTTTTGCATCTTTGAGAGCAGATTCTAGAGACTTGACTCGATCCATAGTAGCACGTAACCGTTTCTCCAGCTTGGGCAACTCACAGCGTAAATCAGCATTGTCTCGAACAAGCTGAACAATAAATTAAAGTTTGTTAGGATTAAGTATTATTCTCAAAGCAACATAATTCAAACTATAAAAGAAAACTACTTTAATTTAATATTCCAACTAGTTAAGTTAATCTTTACTAACAAATTATACAAAAAATAGTCCTGTATACTTTTTTAAACATGAAATTTTTACAAAAAGCCAGGCACCTATACTAGTTGACTATTAACAAACTGTCCAAATACTTAGTTTAAATCATTTTCTCATCATATCTATTTAAACATAAATTACACACTGACTAAAAAGACAAAATACAAAGCAATCAAATATAGGCAACATTCACCTGTTTGTGAACTTTGGTTAGTTGTTCAAGGTTGTTTTCTAAGAATGAGATCTTCTGTTTCTGAGCTGCATTGCCTCCGGTGTCTTCATCATCATCATCAGCCTTGCTACAGGACTGAAAATAAAAATATAATAACCTTTATAAACAATGTAAAACATAATTATGTGTCTAAATTTCCATAACTGATCTATCTGCAATTATGTACCCCAAAGCTCATTAAAATAAAAAGACTAATTGAACAAATGAAAAAAAAAGTAGGATAACTAATTATCCATAAATGTTAGAGAAGCTATGGTAAATTTGAGTTTGAAAAATTGTGATGTCAACTGTCCTCACCACTTAGAAAAAGTCATTGTTGGTACTGAAATGTTAAATATGAAGACAAAACATAATTAAATGTAGATTAGCTATTCTTTTTGGCTTTGGTTGCTCAACAATAATTGTTGAAATACTACTAAGGGAAAATTAGTATCAATACAAAATAGTAAATTCTGACTAAGCCCGGCCGGCCCTTCAACCTATTCAACTATTGCAGTGGCAATGTAAAACTGTTTAAGTCATAATGTTGACATTACGACCACTGGTAATGATGATGAACAATATACTGTAAATCTCAGATTGTTTGCAAATATACAAAGATTGAGTTTTTTATAAATTCAAAACTAATAAAAAATTCTTACCTTTTTCACTTTATTTTGGAGATCTTGTACAAACAATTTTCTGAGGTTATGCAGAGTTTGCAGTTCTTTTGCCTAATTTGAACATAGAAATGCGTTTGAGAAATCAAATCTTAAACAATTATGTAACAAAACTGTAACCTATATTTTAAAAACAAAATTTAAGATATTTATAAAGAATAAGAAGCTTAAACTTAAAATTGAAGGAATAAAAACTATTAGAACATGTCATTTACTCATACTAAATTCTTTTTTTGTATAATTTTCTAAAAATTATAACTAAAAACGAAAAGAAAATTTCTAATATTCAGCAATTAAAAAACAATATATATATATATTGTTTGTGTTAATTAGATGAAGAGAAAAGAGTTTAAAAACGTAATCTGACATGTTTTTAAACAAATAATGAAACCTTTTCCATGATACATAACCAAGCATCTGTATAGTTATTGGAACTCAGCTCTGTGGATATCAACATAGTTTTATTCTACTATGATTTGGTATTCTGATATTTCACAAATCACAACAAAAAACTTTAGAGAACTGATTTCTTTATAAATCTTTCTTCTACATACCACAGTTTCTTCAAGACCTTTCAGATCTTGTTTAGCTTGTTCTCGGCGATCAATTTGCAATGACAGATCAGCTAATTTAGCAGACTTTTCAACCTCTTCTTGCTTCAATTTATCATAATCAGCTTGAAGTTTCTCAAGGGCTAATGTTAGTTTCTGGTTGGAACTACAAAGTAATATAAATATATACATAGAGAGAAAGAGAGACACTTGATGATAAAGCATTATAGATTTTAATATCACATCAAATGAAATGTTAACACAATATTATTTGTTAAATAATATACAAAATACATACATTATCAAGTAAAAGTAGTAATTGACAATTATTTCTAAATTACAAACTATCAGAGATTCATATAGTATAAGGTGAACACTAGGAGAGAAGTCATCAACAGTCACTCATTACAATTAATACATTATGCTCATTTCTACTTATTTTTACCGCCCCATTCCTATTTAACAATTATCACTCCATTTCTTCTTTAAATTCTATAGTAATAATATAAGCTAAAACATTATTTTCCCACTCACTTTTAAATATCTGTTCTGTGCAATAAACCTACCATATCTCTCTCCTATATTAGTGCTATCCTCTAAATGTATTTAAACTTGAATTTTAACTGCATGGTTTTATTGATCTCTGCCTGTCCTCATATGAAATTTTGCATCAATACTAGTATGTTTGTTACCGTGGATAAATACAAATGAAAAATAACATACTCTTTAAGATCATCAACAGTAGCCTGCTTTTCTGCAATTTTGTCGCGTAAGGATTGCAACTGCTTTTGATGTTGTTCACGGTGCATCTCCATCTGTTTCTCCAAAACTTCACGTGTTTCACTAGCTTCACTAGTTTCCTTTTCTCGCTCAGATAATGCAGATAAATGCATTTGTTCTAAAATAATATAAAACGACAGCATATTTTATTCTCAATCTAAAATGTACACATTTTTGGCACTTTCCAAACCTGTTTGATGCTTATATCAATTTTCAAAAAGACACTAACTTTAATCTTAATTTATGTGTTTTAATATTATAAATAAGTGTTTAAACATCATCTTAATTTCTTTCTCAAATTTGGTCATGATCACATGTGCTAAGATGAATTTCAGGCATCAGTATTTGAATAGGGATGTTATAACTGGATAATTTAATATAAAATTAAACAACTATAATTATATCAAATGTAAAGAGTAAAAGGTAAATTTAATAATAATCTAAACATAAGTTATAATAAAGAAAAATTATTACATCACTCCCCCAATTTAACAAATTGTACAGTGTCGAGTTCAACCCACAAAGGAATCAGAAAAATAATTATCAGTTATAAAGAATTGTAGTTCTTTTTTTTTAAAGCTTGAATCCAGCTTCAAGATAAAATTATTTTTCATGAAAAATTAATTTTTCCATCTGCACAAATAAAAACCATGACTCAAAAAAATAATATAAGATTTTGCAAATATCTTAGAATGACATAATGAACAATGTCTCATAGCTTGTACCTTGTGCTTTCAATTTAGCATACTCTTCATTCAGAGAGTCAACATTTTCTTCCATTGTTCGCCTCTTATTTTCAGCATCTTTAATGGTTTCTTGGAGAGTTTGCATTTTAGCTTCATGCTATAATGAAAGAACATAAATACAATACAGATTACCATCAGAAGAAAGTATACTCACATGAAAAACTTGTAGCGGTTGTGGCAGAGGGAGGGGTAGTAAGATAAATTAAACAGCATTATAATCTAGGATATCTATAATCTGGTTCTATCCCCACCATCTTCAGTTCATTGTGCGTCTTCCTCTCACCAAGCAATACTTCACTCATCCACCAGACCATTTTCATTTCCATTACTTCCACTACCTCAGTCCCCAAAATCATGGCACTTCACACATGTAGCATACACTTTCAGTTTCAGTAACACTCCCCTCAGTTCTTGGAACTGTTTCCATAGTCACAAAGTCTGATTCACCTTCTCCATTCTTTATGTCTCCAAGGTAAAAAAACATTTCCACACATTCCATCTTCACATCATTCCCAAGACCCAGTTCAACATCATCTCCATCTGCACCACCACCCCATACACACTTTACACTTAAATGTAGGTATCACATATAATAATCCCTTCACATCACTACATTTTCGACATATGCACCCAGGGAGTTTGCTCCAACATCCTTCTTGGAAATGACTGCCTTCCTGTTTTTTCCATCTCACCACATACTTTAGCATTTGCCATCACCTTTGCCTTTCCAATATTCACTTCTTACCTCTTGCCGCCATACATTCCTTCCACTTATCGTTTTCCCCAGTCCACCCGTACTCTCTGCTATTAACATCTGCATACAATGACTCCTATGATAAACCCACTTTTATACTTTTGGCGAATACTTCCATCACAACTACAAATAGTAGTGGGCTTTAATACTGATCCCTCATCCACTCCAATTGTCACTTCATACTTATAACTGTAGAAGCTCTCTCATACATTGTCATCATAACACTAACCAACCATTTCTCCACTCCTATCTCTCTCAATGCCCATGTCACTACTCCATTTGGAACTCCATTGAAAACTTTCTCCAGATAGACAAAAAAAAAATCTTTCTCTTGTCCCTGTACTTCTGTAACTGCCTCCCAATAAAAATTGCATCATTTCTCTTCCCAGCACAAATCCAAACAAGAACATATTAAAACACTAATTATTCAACAATAATAATTTAATGTCAACTATGGAAAAGTAGTAACATGTTTTTCCTCATTTCTAACTTCACTACAATTTATAGGTTACTTAGAATGAAAATAGTTTCAGGTTAATGCTGTCATACAAAGAAGTTAAATTGATTGCGGGCTTTGTTTCTTTTTTTGAACTTTTATTGTTTTAAAAAATATACATATTTAAGTACCAACCTACTCAACAAATCCAGAAGAAGAATATTGACAAATTTTATAATGGAGCAGTAATATGTGAGTTAGTACAGCAAAACATTTATTGAAATGCTTTTAAGTGAAATCAAATTACCTAAATTGTAGATGTAAGTAGGTCCCATTGAATTATTAAAAACATATTTAATAAATCGATAAAATAAAAATGTTTACCTGCTGAATAAGTAATCTGCAATTTGACAATTCTTTTTCGCTTTCATCCATTTTCTTTAATGTATCTTGCTGATAAGTCTCAAGTTGAGAATTCCGACTAACTAAGGTTTTAACTTCAGATTTCATCTTGCTTATATATAAACGAGCAACAGTGAATTCTTCTTCAATCTTTTCTCCAGAACCTGCAGTTGGCTGAAAAACATTACAATAAAGAGATTATGGAAATAGCAGTAATATTTTGGAATAAAGTTGTGTAATGATTGAGAAAAACTTTTTTTAAATCTACACAAATTTTAAAAAGCAAATATATATATATAAAGAGACAAGGGGGGGTTATCAAAACATAATAGGATTATCAACACTTACTTTAGTTTCAGCTGCATTTCCGCCAACAATAGTACCAATATCACCAAGGTCTTTCAATAAATTAATCATCATATCAGTGACTCGTTTTCTATGGTGCATTGAAGAATCTTTCAATTGATCCAGTTCATTTTGTAAGCTGTTCAGTGTGCTCTGAAAGGAGATATTGTCAAATTTTCATAAAATATAGTCCACAAAAACCAAAGTAAAAAAAGAGTATTAAATTAACTACATCCTTTACTCTAACATTCTGAGTAAATATGTTTCACTGGTCACATCATCTGATTTGTTAGAAATTGCAGCCAGATTCCTTAAAATCACATTCTACCATTTAAAAAAGATGGAATAGTCAAATTTGAACACTGGTCATAGTCCCGTTCCTTCAGGGTTGACTTGGGGCTACTCAATAATAACCAATTATTGTTTTTCCTATTACAAGAAATTAAGTTCCATATTATTAAAACCAATAGTTCTTTATATCAAAGACAATGGTAAGACATTTTATAATTTGACACCACAGTAATACTGTGCCATATCTCTATAGCTGTAATCTGAGTGTCTTTAATATTGATTTTCAAATAATTCTTAATGTAAATATTTCATGGAGTTGTAATATTTGCAATCTAAGTTATTATAAAAAAAAGAAATGGAATTGTGCAAAACATGGAGAAAAACTAATACTATTTAAATTTTAAACTGAAACATTCAACACAGTTTACTAAAATTCAATCTATTCAATAACAGATAGTTTCCATTTGTAAACACAAAAATGAAATGTAATGCGATGTGTTGTCTTTGACTAATTGTTAAGTTATATATCATTCAGTAAAAGCAAAACTGTATGGTTCTTACCAAAGAATTAGGAATATACTACAATTTGACATATTTTCCACTAAAATCAAGATATATAATGAGAAATTCAATACTATTATTATAATGCTGTGAAGACATTTTTTTAATGTCGCATAACTGAATTTCCATTTATATAATTTCTCAGGAATCATCATTTGCATACATTCTCAGCAATCACCATTCTACATCTGCTTTCTATGCTGGCATGAGTTTGATAGTCATTGGTCTGAGTCAGTTCTTATTCAGAGTTACTACCTTTCCATATGGGTCAGAGGACTATGCCATACCCATTTTTGGCATGACTTGCATAGCTGCATGTCCTTCATAACACCAAAGTGTACTGGCTACATTTTATTGCGGCACCAACACTAGAAGTTGTTGATTGCTTGACATGATTACAGAATCCTCTTTATTTTATGCTATCGTCATTTGATCACCAACCACAATATGGAGTGAAATCTGAAACAATAAATATTGTTGAAGTAAAATAACATAACTTACCAGCTTTTGGCTAAGTTCATCACTAAGATTTTCATTTTCTTTATTCTTATTTTCGACCTCTTGAGACTTTTGATCATAATTCATAGCCAATTCTTCAAGTGCTTGCAAGACTTCTTTTACTTCATCTTTAGCTGATTCATTATCAGCCTGAATACGTGACATCTCTTGCTGCAGATTTTCGTAGTCTTTACGAGATTGACAAATTAGATCTTCCTGTTCTACCATCTGTTCATTTAGTTTCTCTATTAACTGAGACTGGTTGTTGATTTCATCATCCTGCATTAAAATAATTCAATTAGTTACATATCAAACCACTAACCATTAAAGTAGTTTAATATCCACTTGACAAATTATTCAACAATACCCATTAAAATCAACAATTTGCACATTTACATTATTTATGTCATCTATAATCATAAAAATATACAAACTAAGTATATCTCAATTCACATCAAACAAGCCAAAGATTTCTTTTTAATTATTGAAGTACAATGATAAAATTTAAATAGAATCTAGAAAGAAATATTCACTTTCCACTCATTAATCTGAATAAATATCTTTATACTCACAAATAAATGCTTATTTATATATACATTTGGCAAGAGTTTTATTTGAAATGGTGTTGAAACAGATATTGTATTTTGGAAGAGCAATCTTTGCCAACAATAAACACATGCACTAATTCTAGTTATTTACTTCTCTTTACAAACTATTTTTTTATTATTATTAGTATCATACAATAACAAAATATTTAAATTAAACAAAAATAAATGAACAAATAACCTCAATCATTGCCTGTGTTTATTAGTAACAAGAGCTTTCAAAATACAAATTGTTCAGATTTCATAAAACTAAATTAATAGATATAAAACCATTTAACTGCTATTATGGTGTGTTTGGGATAACGATAAAGTAAGATGAAAAAAGAAAAGTATAAATTTACTTTATCATCAAGTTGTTGATACAGTTTCAATCGTTCTTCTTCTAGTTGGTTACGATCACCTTCATTCATGGACACTACCATATTTCCAGCTAGGCTAGTTGTACTGGTAGCAGGAGACTCTGCAGGAATATCTGCTTTCAGATCAACTTGGTCATCTATAGACACTGCTTGACCTAAAACAGATCAAATATAAATGTTAAATTTATTACTCATTTGTGACATCATTGATTGAGATTATTATTTTAATTCATAGCTTAAGAAGTGATTATAATTATTAGTATCAGATTATCAAAAGTAAAATAATATTAGATATTACAAGCACCAATTTAAAAGAAAGAGAAACTGACAGGATTTAAACCTCATATATAAGACTTACTGGGCAACTGTATTGTGATTATACTACACAGCACATGCCAAACCATTTCTTAGATACTTAAACTTATGCTTTCTTTGTTATTTCTTTAAAGTTGTGCTACTTTTATTAATATAATTGGTTTATACAAAATGATTGGTTAGTTAATGTTGCAGAATAAGTTAAACTCCATATATAAATATTATATTTCATATAAGCAAGACAGTCAATTGCCTTAATTTGAATATAAACAAATCTACACCAAACCCACCATACACATATCATACAATATATAAATTAAAATTCAAACGTCCTTCAAAACCCTTTCAGCAAAACAACCACCAACCTGCACCAATTGTTGTTTTGGGGGTGTTGGACATCATCAGGTTGCAGCTGTTATATTATGTAATTTCTATATCAACAGCTAAATAACACAATCTGATTTAATGTTAACGATGAAAAATAAACCTGATGAATCAAATCCCTTTTGTAGAAAAGCACTGTTACATTCTGCTAGCTTAGTATTCTGCTAGCTTAGTACTCTGCTTCTGAACAAGCCAGCATATCTTTTAATACCTAACGTTGGTAGATTATTCAAACAGAATCTTAATATCTTCAATTTTGACTACTGATCAGAAAAGTGGAAAGGTGGTACTAACAGGGTCATCTAGTTTTTAAAATGTATGCTTTCTTAAGTACAAAACCAAATATTTTAGGGAAAGTATATAGTTAAATGAGTGATTTACAGTATATTGCTGGAGTTTTCATTGCCATCATACTTTCTAAAATGAATAGTCTTTTAGTCAACCGAATTCAAGGACTTTACCAATTAGAAGTAGTTCAGATTTTTTGACAATGTTATTCCTTTAAATATGAACAAATTTTAAAAGATTAAGTTTGTGACTGCAGAAACCGAGCAAATTTCTTATATTCCTAGTTATTAATATACAATTAACCTACCAGAATAGTTCAGCTATTACTAAGAAAGTAAACACGGAATAAAAGGAAGGTTAACAGAGATTATAAAAATGATCTACTTTTAGAGACTACTATGTATGGTTTCATAAACATATTTCTTATGAAATACATTGCCTAATTGTTTCAGTTTTTTTAATCAAGAATTTAGAGGGATTTGATAAAATAAATAATCTTACCATTATCAAGCTGAGCTTTTTAACATGTACACTTTAGAATGAGAAATTTTGTATCACATGCAACTTGGTATAATAAGTGTTGTGTGGGGAAGTGCATATGTATATAGACACAGATTTTATGTAGAGAGTGAATAAATCCTTGAACATTTTTCTTAGAATAAATATTATAGGGTTCTCTCTAAAAATGAAAGGCAGGCTGTATGATGCCTGCATACGAACAGCAATGTTACATGGCAGTGAGACCTGGGCATTGTGTGCAGAGGATATACGTAGACTGGAGAGAAACGAAGCTTGCATGCTCCGCTGGATGTGTAATAGTAATATACGAGAACGGCAAAGCATAAACGAACTAAGGGAGAAATTAGGAATAAGAGGGATCAGATGTTGTTTACTCGAGAGAAGACTACGTTGGTACGGTCACGTGATGCGCATGAAAGACGACAGCTGTATAAAAAAGTGCAGGGCGATAAAAATAGACGGTAGCCACGGAGTAGGCAGAACCAGAAAAACCTGGGACGACTTGATAAATTCCGACCTCACACACACCTCTCCAAGACAATGTCACTGGACCGAGATCTTTGGCGCTACACAGTCATACAGAAGACCCGCCTTGCCTAAGTACAAAGCAAAACCTACAGTCAGTAGGCACCTCTAACAAAATACCCCCCCACCCCATCCACACCACCCCCTTAAATGTGAAGTTATGTTGGTACCACAACATCCAGTCCGAAACAAATGAGGTCGTGTAGGTAACACGGTAAAAACCTCCCAGTCCACACTGTAAACGTGGTTGGTGTTAGGAAGGGCATCCAGCCGTAGAAAACCCGCCAGACAGTCCTATACGAGCAGGACAACAAATCTTGCCTCAAGCGGGAAACCTCCCATCCAAACCCATGCAAGGTGGAAGATGGACGTTAAACGATGATGATTATGATTATGCCATCTAAAAATGTTATAAATCAAAGCAAAAGGAAATTTTGGAACAATAATCTTACCAGTTCTCCATTTCTGTAACTCAGACTCTAATCTAGCCAATGTAGCCTTCAATTTAGTACACTTTTCTTTTTCCTTCTCATATCTTCTCTTCCATTCATCAGCTGTCAATTCTTCATTAACAGATACAACATTCTTGATTGTCTTGGCTCTGTTAAATAATTGAAATATTCAAAGCTTTATCTTATAAGAAAAAAATATTTAAAATGTTTATATATCTAACTCTATACTATTAAATTTTTATATGTAAGAACTATTATATCACCTTGTTAATTTTAACATTTTGATTTGCAACACGAAATAAATATTAATAGCAGAGAAAGATGGAGACAAAAACTAAAAGAAAGCTGTAATGAAAACATCTGATCTAGTGTTGAAATTTATTTGATAGTATATACATTAAAACAGTACCTTTACTGATTAATATATTTTAAATTTATGCTTACTGACACAAAAAGTGAATTATATATTGCATATGAATGCTATTTGTAAGAGTATCCCATTTGTTAGCATGGATAAGTCAGCCTTGCAGGAACTATTGTCTTCTAAGCAACACTTGCAATGGGACTTGAATGCAGCATTGCATAAAAAAATAAAAGGAGCACTATTTTGCACTTCATGGTTCAAAAGTCAAGAAAAATATTTGTCTATGAAATCATCAAAATTCTGCTACATGAAACCTAGATTTCATGTATTAGATAATTGCCTAAAATCCTACTAAAATATAAACTATGTGCTGTACATGTCTCCTTTGATATGACACTTGGGCTATAAATACTGAAAGCCTTGAGATACACCTCAAAACTAGATATCCAACAATCACATCAATGTTATGAATTAATTCTCGTCTTATCTATCATTTTTTTTTTTCTGGAGAAACCAAAATGGCAATCAGCAGATTTAAAAAAGGTTGATCCTTTTCATTTGATTCTCCCTAAACTTGTGATTTCATCTTTTATATGTTGAAATAATAGCATTTCATCTTAAGTTTCAGTCATAATTATTGGAAAAAAAGGATTTCCAGTTTCAACTCCACCTAAAAAATTGTACAAGCAAAAATATTTACAGTAATATCTGCCTACCTTTGACCAAAAAGTAATGTGGATTTTGTCTCAGATTCATTATATGAGGCAGGAGAGCAACAGATGACCATTGTAGTTCGAGCATTTCCACCCAAACTTTCTTGCAAAATTCTAGTTAATTTACTATCTCTGTATGGTACATGTGATTTCTGTGAAAATAAAATGTTTATTTATAGAAACAGTTACCCATGGGAACATTTTTAAATATAATAATGAGAGATTTAAAATCACTAAATGTTTTACCATCATGGTTTAACATCTATTTTCCATGCTTTGCATGAGGGTAGCATTAATGAGGATGACGATGAAAAAGAGAGAAACAGTTTGAGGAGAGTTGTCATTATTTGATAGTGAATAATTACCAGATTTACTGATGTTCAATAAAATGACAAATTCAGCATGAGGTCCTATGAGCAGGAAAAAAACAGGTGAAAATAGAAGAGATTGGAAATACTACAACTATCAACACTTATAGAAGAATAATTAAAGACATTTTATAACAATGATGAAGAAGATAGTCATCGTAATGGCAGTGCTTATAATGATGACAAATGATAATAAAAGGAACTTACATTCCCATCAGCCAAAGCAGATATAACATTTCCTAAAGCAGACAGAGATTTATTAATATTCTTGGCTTCATCAAGCACGGCACCTTCAGCACCAGTTTTGCTGACCTAGAAAGGGGAGAAAATAGTAATTCAGATTTTTAAAATAAAGTGCTGCTAATTTAACCCTTGTATTACATGAAATCACAATAGCAAAATATTCTTGATAACCACAAAACAGCACATTAAGAATCAAAATTTTTAGTTTACTGTACATTTTCACAATGATCTGTCCTCTAGTAAAGGTACTATAAACATCTGAATTAAGAAACCCATTTTCAGATATTTTCTGCTAAATCATTATAGGATGTTAAGAGATAATTCATATCTTTCTATTTTCAATATTTACACCTCCCCTTACACACAACCCACATAAAGAGTACCTTAATAAAATGTAAATGGCATAAGAGTTCTAAACATTGTTCACTATCTCTCTAGTTAATAATTGTTTCTACTTTTGGCATAAGGTCAGCAATTACCCCAGTACATTACTGGTGCCCTATTTTAATGATTCCGTAACGATGAAAGGCAAAGCTAACCTCGGTGGGATTTGAACTCAGAACATAAAGGGCTATAACTCTATGCTGTATAGGATAGTGTGACGCTCTACTGATACTGCCAATCCCCCCCCCCCCTCTAGTTAATAATACTTACTCAATGACTGTTTATATTACTTTGAGAATTAAGAAAAACCCTGTATATAAAAGATGTAAATTATACATACCTTTTCACTACCGGCCAAATCCACCAAGTAAAGTTTACCACTGAGTTTTTTTTGGGTTTCCACATTTTCTTGCTTGACATTAATCAAGAAAACACTGTGACTTCTCGAACTGTGTTCATTCATGTCTAGAAAATTGTACATCAGAATATTAAATATCTAAATAATTTAAAATATAAAACAATCAAGCTAATTAATATTTGAATTATTTAAAGTTTTCCATTTAAAAATTATCTGTGAAGTGGATTTAATATTAAAAGGTTATGAAAATTAATAAAATAAATTAATGAACACCACAAAATACTTGAAGCCATTCCCTCTTGTTACAACAGATAAAGATAAATCCATCAATATGCACTGTTCATTTTCCTGACCTTTGTACATTACCCTATGTACTATACTCACACTTTTCGATGAGTTGTAGTGCACCTGAGCACTGTACACAATATTTTCATTATTATTATTATCATTATTATTATTCTATGTACTATACATGCACCTTTGACGAGTTGTAGTGCACCTGAGCACTTTACACAACAATTTCATTATTATTTTTAATGGCCCCTTTAAAGTAAATACACTTACTTGTCACGGCTACATGTCTGTTGTTTTTGCCTTCATCTATTACCTCCATTACCTCTTCGGGGCTTGACACAAATCTCTCCGTTGCTCCCTAAAAGAGAAAAAATATCAATATTAAATGTTAAGAATTACAATAACAATAAAAAAACCTTGATAATATAGGTAAAATATTTAGATAAAACGGAATTTTGACATAAAATGCAACCTACCTTAACATATGGGACGCGATTTTTGTCTTCATGAACAGACAGGTTAGTTTTAGTAACTACAATGAAAATAAAATTAAAAGATTTAGGTGAGAAAATGTCATCCAAGTGTTAAGTCAAATTAAAACTTATTTGTTATCAAATCAAGATCCTTCATCAGAATATCAATTAACACACCCTCCTTTGTAGTAAATAAGATTTTTAATTATAAGAATATTAATGGTTCGAATAAATACTAATTAAAATTTTATTTAAAAAATAGAGAAAGTTAAATTCATGTCATTTATTAGAAACTATTTATAAGAGATGTACTGAAACCAATGGTTAATGAAACTTTTATTAAAGGAAAAGATTAATTCCATATAAAACAATATATTATTATACAAATTTTGCCATTTAATGTTATGAAGCTAAAACAATGGAAAGTAGGAAATCCTCAACATTTAAAAATTGAGCCAGAAAGCCATTCTGAAGATCAAGCCAACAAAACAATAATAATAATAATTGTTTCTATTTTAGGCAAAAGGCCAGCAATTTTGGGGGAGGGAAAAGTCGATTAAATCGACTCCAGTATATTACTGGTGCTTTATTTTATTGACCCCAAAGGAGGAAAGGCAAGGCTAACCTCGGTGGGAACTGAACTCAGAACGAAAAGGGCCGTGAAGTATGGTGTCCAACGTTTTACCGATACTACCAATCCACTGCCCTCGATGGTTTCTGATTTAGGCACAAAGCCAGCAATTTTGAGGGAGGAGAAAGTTGATTAAATCAACCCCAGTGCATGACTGGTACTTTATTTCAAAGGGATGAAACGCAAATCTGACCTCGGCAGGATTTGAACTCAGAACGTAAAAGGGACGTAACTATGCCACGAAGCATGGAGTCCAATGCTCTCCCGCAACTGCCAATTCACTGCCCCAACAACAATAATAATAATAAAAATTGTTTTATGCTTACCATCTAACAGATCTCTGATTTTATCCAAATAAATTTCATAATATGAAATCTATAAATAGTAATAAAAGAGTAAACATGAACCTTCAGAAAACATGATTTTGTAAGATATAAACTGTATTATTCAAATAATGTAAATTTTATTTGTAAAAAGGAAGACATTATTTTAATTTGCGTTTTAAAAAATAGTTTTAACAGATAAAAATAGATGAGACTGTATACAGGTAATTGAAAAATAATATTAATAACAGTGTTGTAGTTCACTTGAAACATTGTTGAATAGGAAATATAAATTTAAATAATTTTGAAAACCATACAATACATTAGAAAATTAAAGGTGCCAAGAAAATAGAATCTTACCTTAGCAATAAATTTAATGTTAATAATTTTAGAATAATTAATATTTTGTACAGTTTCTAAAATATAAAGCTAGCAACATCAAGTTAGTTAATTCTACATACTTATCAATTAACTCAGCATAAACTATAGGAAAATATAAACTCTTAAATTTCTATAATATTTTAATCAACTTGAATAATAGTGACTCTTGTCAGGTTGTTTCTTGCATTAGAGAAGCATTCTTTGTATGTCTACACTCTTCAGATACAACAGAAAATATATCTTGAATGTAGGACTATTTTGAGTATGCACTTTCATAGGGCAAGAGAATTTGGTTAGTGATAGATAATTAAAACATACCTTGATATGGAATTCCAAGTTTTCATCCATTCCATAAATGTAATTGAAGATATCTTGCACAATACGGGGAATGATACCGTGCATTGAGGGTTTGCCCAGGACACCCTAGAAATTTGAAAAAAAAAAAGAAAAAAAAAAGAACATAATGAATTGATTTTTAAAAAAAAAAAAAATTAAATAAAGGATAACAAATTTTGTTTAAACAAATAAAACACTTTTTCAAGCTCTCTTTTACATATTTTTCCCATCTGAGTTAGGTAGATCTTTGTAATTAAATATTTACTTGAAATATTAGGATTAGGTTCTTAATAGTAAGAATATCCAGTTAAGACAATCTTTAGATGAGAGGGGCAAATATTTTTCAACTAAATAAGGCATGTGTGACTAATAATTTCTAAGATAGTTATCAAAAATATCAGGAAATATTCTGTTATACACACACACACACACACACACACACACATTAACATCTATTTTCTCATGATAGCTAGCATGTATTGGGTAAAACAGTCTCTTTCTATGTGTCTTGTGACATTTTATATGAAAAACCTTGTTTTTTAAGCCTGACCTAACTACTTTTCCCAAATCTCCATTGGTCTACTACCATAGTCTTCTTTCATTCAGACAACATTCACATTCATCGTGTCCACACCAGTCATGTAATCTATGTATACATTAGCTTTTGAAGATCAGCTGACACGTTTTGCTCACTTGAATTAATATTCCCTGTAAATTAACATGATACATCTACCAGTTTCTCGATTGCTGCAGATTCTCTGCAATCGACCCATATTCCACTGCTATATAAACTCACACTTCTTAAAGACATTATATATACCATCATCATTATAGTTTGTCTTTTAAACAGAGAGCAATATTATTTGCTGCCAACAAAAATAGTATGGTGACTTAGGTTTACATTTCCACTTAAACCTTAGACACCTGCTACACTAAAAGCATTATCTTCTTAACCACACAGCGATGTATATTTGATTGAGGAGCATAAAACTATCTCAAATTTAAAAGAATTTCTAAATCTCTGAATTTCTTTTATTTATGGTAAAATCTATCTACAAACTTGTTAAGCTAAGTTCTTATAAAGCCATGTTCAAAACTATTTATTAACTGAACTGTAAAAACAAAAGAAAAGAAGATTATATTCATTTAAGATTTTCACAATTAATGTTAACATACTTTTATATCATATGATTTCCATTTTATTCTAAGAGATTATTGATAATATTAATAACCTTAATGGATAATCTTTTATAGTAGGGTCAAGAGGTAGGATTTGAATTCTGAACACACGGAGGCAGAACAGACACAACAATGTATCTGGTCAGAAGCTTTAGCATCCCCACAATCCACCATTCTAGACTGGTACTTTATCAAACCGGAGATGATGAAAGACAAAGATGACCAAGGTAGAATTTGAATTCAGTGGGCAGAGAGGCAGAACAAATACAAGGCATTTAAACCAACATTCGAATAAATCCACCAATTCATCTACATTAACATTATATATTATTTTAACCTGAATATTATGCTGTATATGATGGCTATACCTTCATGAAATAAGTTCAATTGAGGATACACTCCCTATCATTATTCTCAAGTTTACATGAAATACACTCTAACCATAAGTAACTGTTTGATGGTATGCATTTTTTCTCTTCCAAGTGTGTTAACATAAATCTGTTCAGTATAAGTTTGTTCATATGTATATATATTTATATTCAGTCTTTAAATAGGTTTTTTAAAGTGTATGCTGGAAAACTGGAGAAGTTATATTGTAAAGGTATCCAGTATATTTTAGCTTTATGTTTTCCATTATCTTCTACAGTATGTAGTATTTTCACAAAGTACTGTTTTCTTCAGTACTTGGTTTTAAAAGTGACCAGATAGAGTATTATAAAAGTTATGTCTTGTCTTTTCTTCATTCATATCTAATTTCAGAACTAATAATTTAATTCTGAAATCCAAATAGATATCCAAAGAATAGAAACCTATTCTGTACTTTTAATAAGCTGTAGTGACAGCTATTAATTTCTGAACAACTTACCTCCATCGTGTGAGTTTTACCACTTGACGTTTGTCCATATGCAAAAATTGTTCCGTTGTAGCCACTAAGGACATCTTTAAAAAAGATAAAAAGGACAAATTAAATAAATGAAAATATTTTCAAGTGAATATAATTTCTCATTTACACCAAATAAGATTTTCAACATAACAATATATTAAAAAAAAAACATCTAAAACCAAGCAATTCTCTAATAACTTAACCATTCCAACTTCACTGCAATAAAAGCTAAAAATATTTGATGCATAGATACTGAAGAGCAAACAGTAACTAAATTATCTGGCTAAATGTCAAAACAGAGCTACAATTTCAGCATACCACCAAACCTACATCTAATAAACCTTTAACACATTTCTAGCTTTAATTTTCCATATCAGAGTGGAGGGTGAGAGTTTATTCAGTTAATTTATCTAATTAAGCATATTATGATCTACTCTTGTGATTAAAACATATTTTTTCTTAAGAAAATAGGTCAAATATTAAAGCCTTAGATATCTTACAGGTTATACAGTTAATGTCTTCCGTTTATTTTATTTATAAAATTCCTTATTTTTTTATATATTGATATATGTTGAAGGAGCCTGTAAATTTAGATATTTGCATGACTTTCCAATGTAGCTCTTCAGTGATAAAGGACCATATTAAATGTCAACCAACTCTCTTGGCACTGAGGGGAAATAATACCTATATTTAGCTGAATGTAATAAAAGTAGACTGTGTCTTATGCAATGCATGCATTATATTCTCTTATGAGCAAATGGTTTTAGAAAATGAATATTTACACCAACAGTGAACAAAATAAAAATCCATAATGATTACAATTCAAAATTATTCTAACTGTAAAAAGTCTATTATCCAACTGCTCTGAATTGGAAATACTTAGACAACATACTTAGAATTTCTGCTAATGCAATATCACTGAAATAAGTTCATTTTCTAATCATCTCTCTCTCAATTTAATAAATTCCACAAGAACAAGATTTAGAACTGTTGCTAAAGTAGTGATCTAAAGAATAGTTATAAGATGGAAACCATTGACAACTGGATGATGAAGATAAAATGAGCAATGGTTTTTAAATAGACTTCTTATGCAATCCCACAAAAATGTAGATATGATAAATGGTAAGATTGGAAATTCTGATTTTGAGCCATATATTCCAAAATTCCTCTTTAAATCTTTGTTAGAATCTCAATGTGAGATCAACATAGCTGATGTGTTAATCTCACATTAACACAGCAGTGTGAAGAAAAGCATGGACAAGGGAAGGATCCCTAAGGGCTGACATCCTGGAGAGGGATCACAATACAGGTTAAAATAGGAAGGAAAACATGTGTCAGATGACTTGAGCAAAGGTGGTATATGAGGTCAGCTAAATCATGTAGACCAGAAGTTGGAATGTTTTGGCTTAATTATCAAAACATCAAGAATGTGGTGTAAGTAACCCCAAAGTTCCAATGGTGATGGTAGTTGAGATGTCTCCATCTACTTCCTTCCCCATCTATTCTTTAACCTCTCATCTATCTATCACTGTACCATCAATATTTATCACTACATCTCCATCACATCAGATTTGTCTGTATTAACCACAATTCTTTATTTCTAGCCAATACTCTCTTCTAGTACTCCTTCCCTTATCACTCATTATTGACATCTAACACTATCACCCATCTTTATTACTATTAATCATTCTTTCACTCTTTATCCCTCTCACCTTTATTACTTTTTCTTCCATTACCATCCCTTCTCATATTACACCACCCAGACATTTTTTTAAAATTCAATCTCCTTACCAAAAACCAACTAGCCTTTAATTACTGTCTATCTTCTTTTACTACTTTCACCGTCACTCTCTTTATAATGTACAGCAACATCTTAGAAATAAACAAGTTCCCTGTTAGGATTTTGCATAATAACTCCAATACTGTTGTTTATCATCCCACTCTTCTAGAAAGTGTATGAACAACTACATCATATAGTATTTATTTTTGTTAGACAGTTGGGTGTGATATAAGGACAATTTGGTTGTTATTTCTAGCACATAGAAGCTCCTTTGTTGGTTTGAATTCAGATGTAAAACACAGGAATCAAACTCAGAACACTAACCTGAATTCCTTATAGTTGTTGCTCCTCTTTATTAATGACCTATTAATCACCATTAAAACTATACCCTCTTTACTATAATGTTCCTCAAGCATGACACAGCATTCAGCATTGCAACAAAGCTAAAAATAAAATATGAAGTCTCATTCATTTCCTTCACTCTTCTAATTTGGGAGGAGCCTTCTACCTCAAATACACTATATTATAACTGTTCGTTAGAATTGCAAACAAGCACCACTCCCATATTCTCCATTTTTTTTTTTTCAGTAGTTGGTTTTCATTTATTTATTAAGTGGAAGAATGAATTACAGAACTTGGAAAATATGCCACTGAACAAAGATGCTGCTTATGAAAAGAACTAGATATGTTAGTGACTGCAGGAACCTACCTACCCAATCCAATTCAAACTGTGATTTAGACAGATAACTAATATTTTTTTATTTTGAATTCCTTTATATCCAATAATTTACTTTCTGAGTTTTAACACAGAAGGAAAAATATATACAATACTGCCAAATCTATCATACAGAACTAAAATGAATGCAATCAACCATGCACAGAATTAAATATAAGTCAATCACAAATACTGTTTCTGTAAAAGAGTTGTCCAATTTTTTTAATATAGAAGCAACTCTTTTTGAAAAAAACAATAAATCTCAACTTCTAATATGCTGACAATACATTTAGTAAAAGTTGATTGAACTACCACATAGCCCTTAAGTCTGATATCATTTTTACACAACAAAAACGACAATATGTTAATTGACATAGCAACATCAAATGACTAGGTTGTATGGGGAGTACAAGCTGAAAAGCTAAGAGGTTACAGTCTTAACGATTGAATTAACACTATAATGATAATAATAATAATAATAATGAAATTATTGTGTACAGTGCTCAGGTGCACTACAACTCATCAAAGGTGCATGTATAGTACATAGAATAATGTACAAATGTCAGGAAAATGAACAGTGTATGAGTCATGATATAATAATAATAATAATGAAATATTGTGTACAGTGCCCAGGTGCACCACAACTCATCAAAAAGTGCATGTACAGTACATAGGGCAATGCACAAACATCAGTAAAATGAACAGTGCACGAGTCATGATACACACGTGTGCATGCGTATGGAAGGGGTACATCAGGTGTAGTTTTGGCGTATTTCGGGAAGCATGAGTGTCTTAAAGGATGCAGTGTCTCGGCAGCTAACAACTGACGCAGGCAGTTTGTTCCATGCTTCAGCAACTCTGAGCGTGAAAAAATGTCTACGAAAGTCATGGGAGCTGTGCTGTTTTCTGATTTTGTAGGCATGTCCACATGTGTTAGACACATGGAGATCAAAAAGGTGCTCAGGGTTGCAATTGGCGAGATGGTTAATAACTTTGTGGGTATTCACCAAGTCCATTGCCAGACGTCGGAGCTTCAATGAATCCATGCCCAGGGAAGCAAGGCATTCAGAGTATGGTAGGTGTCTGATGGAGGGTATGCGCTTGGTTGCACGTCTCTGAACAGTTTCCAGGAGGTCAATGTTCTGAGCAAGATAGGGGTTCCAGACTGATGATGCGAATTCCAAGTGTGGTCATACCATAGTTGTATACAGTTTTAAATAGATGGCTGGAGAGCGGCTAACAAGGGTCTTGCTGAGTGATGCCAAGACGCCCTCGGCATTCTTGACAATCTTAGAGACATGCTTTGTCCAACGCAAATCGCTGCTGACAGTAATGCCCAGGTCACGTTCACAAGAGGACTTCTGTTGTGGAAGGAGTATGTGGACGCTGGATTTTTCCTTCCAAATGCATGGTGGTACACTTGTCCACAGCCAGCTTCAGTTGCCAGTCTGTGATCCATTGCTGCATTGTGTCCAGGTCTGATTGTAGGAAAGAGTTGTAAATTTCAGGATCAGTCCTTTTGATTTCAAGGTACAGCTTGATGTCATCTGCATATTTCAGTACCGTGGCATTCTTCAAGTTGGCATCTATGTCATTAATATATGCCACAAACAAAAGGGGACCAAGAACAGATCCCTGTGGTACACCAGATGACATCTCATATGGTGAAGAATGCTGTCTTAGAACCGTGACTACTTCTTTTCGGCTGAGAATGAAGGATTTCAACCAGTCGAAAAGATCATCCCTCACGCCCATTGCAGAGAGTTTTGCCATAAGTCTTTTGTGTGGCACAGAATTAAAAGCCTTAGCAAAGTCAAGGTAAACAACATCCACCCATGAGCCGCTGTCAGTGATCCGGGTGATGTCTTCAAGGAACTCGATAAGCTGATCACAGCAGCTGGAGTTAGGGATAAATCCAAACTGTGAGGGCCGGATGAGGCTGTGAGAGCTCCAGAAGTTCCAAAGTGTTTCTCTGACACAAGATTCCATCAGTTTGGCCATACAGCTAGTAAGACTGACTGGACGATAGTTGACAGGTGACATGCGGTTGCCCTTTTTGAACAGGGGAATGACACTGGCAGTTTTCCACTGCTCCGGAGTAGCACCATTGTTGAGACAGTATTGAAAGAAGAAAGAAAGCTGGCGCAAAAGGAAATACCCGCCACGTTTGAGAAGCAGGTATGTAACACCATCAAGACCAGGGGAGGCATAGTTGCGCTTATTCTTAAGGTGACGTCGCAACATTGCAGGTGTAAATTCCATAGTTGTTATGGAATTTGATGTTAGAGATGGTGGAGATGGTACATTCTGGTTTTCAACAGTAAAAATACTTGCATAGCACTCAGCAATGAGTTCTGCGCATTCTTTGGGATCGTCAGTGATCTGGCTCGTGTGGGGATTGTGAAGAGGACCAACTGGAGAGTGAGGTCTCTGCTTTGAATGAACATATTTCCAGAACACCTTACTGTCAGGACTGGTTGCTATGCACTGTTCAAATTCAAGCACTGCCTTCTTTGTCACTTGCTTGAGATGGTTAGAAGATTTATTCTGCTTTTTTCTGTTGGCATCTGATTTATGCAGTTTATATTCCCGTTCAGCATTCCGACGTTCTTTCCTGGCAAGTCGGACCGCTGAAGTTTCCCAAATTGCACTTATGGGGTGGTTATTTTTCCGCTTACGTAGCACCGATGCTGCATACGCTATCCATATTGAGTCCAGGATGCTCTGGAGTATAGTGTTCACATCTCCAGAGTTATACATCTCATGCCAGTTTGGGCGCTGTAGCTCAGTGCAGTACAAGTTCCAATCCGCCCTCTTCCAATCAAAGCAAGCAGATTGGAGATGGCTCTGGTTTTTGTTGCTGCCCTCAAGTGCCAGATTGGCAATGATCATAGCATGATCAGGTGAAGAAATTAGTCCACTATCTCAATTGTAATTGATACAGGTGTAATAATACACAATCACGTATATAAAGATATTAACAAATTACCTATGATACTAGGTACAGCCAGATTCCACAAACTAGCAATACTAAGGTCTGTAATTGTATTTTCAAAAAACATTTAACCATGAACATGTGTAATATTTTTTATCCTGTTTTCCAAGGTGTACCTGATTGTTTTTATACGTAAAAAAATCTCTACTGCCAGAGATTTATAATATTTTATGATAATGACATGGCGATATCTATTAACTTTCTTGCAAAAGACTATAACAATTACCTAAAGTCTTACGGCTCTTGGTAAATCAATTTATCGAAAATCCAACAATTACTAATGGCTGTCTGGATAAAATCATAATCATTAACACATTAAGTGCCAACTTCTAATATTGTTTGCACTTATCTAAAAGATTAAATATTAATCTGTGTGTCTGTGCAGCATTTGCTAAATTTGAGAGTTTGGAAGTGATGTTTATAAGTTTGGTAATAGCTGGTGTCGAACTTAACGGAAAAATATAGAGGTTCTTATATTAAAGCAATATCATAGCCAAAATATCAACATAGAGTATGAGGAATGCTATAAAATTCCAAGAAGAATATGACCAAATAATGCTGAATTCAGTTATCATAATATATATCCACCCACTAAAGTATACTGTGAATATACTTTAATAGATATATATAAGAAAAATATTCCTAAAGCTTATGACAGCCAAGTACCTGATAAAAGTATATTTACATTGAAACATCATAATCATTAGCTGAACATAAAATCATTTCAATACAAATATAGAAATGTAATGTCTCTATTACATCAAAGAGAAATGTTTTAACTTATGAAGTAGAAAAACAGTTAAAGGACTATCTAGAGTAAAAATGTAGTACAAACAAAGCCAACGACCCAAATTTCAGAGTTGCAATTCTAATAGGCACAAAGATATGTATTTGAGGGAGGGTATAGTCCAATTATATGGGAGCAAGTCATAGATAATGAATGTGGAGAAACAGTGAAGGTTGGAAAGATGGAAATGAGAATGATTTGGAGGATGAGTGGAGTATCGTCAAGAGAGAGGAAGACAAACAATGAATTAGAGGATGATAGGAATAAAACTAATGATGAATGTTGTGAAAAGAAATGAATGAGATGATTGGGTCATGTGTTGAGGAGGGATGAAAGTGAGAGGCATGATAGAAACAAATTAGAGGAAGAGGAGGAAATTAAGGCCAGGGCATTGGTGAAGAATGATGCAGACAATACGAAAATACAAAAAAAACCACAAGTAATGGGGGTCCCCAAGGATAACCAACCCCTGCTTCAGCAGATAAGATGGCCTTAAAACACTTGCTGTATTTTATCAACTCTAGAAAGATGAAAAACAAAATCAACCATGGCAGGATATGAACTCAAACCCTAACTAAATACTGAAGGCATTTTGTCTGAATCTTAACAAATTCTACCACTCTCTGCCCTTTTAACAATAATGACAACAATAAAGAAATATAATATCATTTAACTATGAACCTAATGTAATAAAATTATCAAGTTCTTAAAAAAAACCCACCAGGTTCTATGTTGAAATAATAAAAGAAGTAAACAAGTAGAAAATAAATCTATATATTAAAATGCAACAGGATTATCAACTCAATAACAGCAATGAAAAGCTAATGTTTGTAATACTAGTGTTTGTAAAGCAAACAAATGATTCATCTGCCAGGTTGTGTAGTACTGTAGATGAGTCATGATAGTTTCAGAAGCAGTAATCTGAGAAAATGATAGACAACAGTAGCAAATAAAAAGATAGACAACAGTAGCAAATAAAAAGATAAACAGTACCAAATAAAAAGGGTTTTAGATATTGGTAATTTTATCTAACAATTTCAAACAAAATGCTGCTGCTACCACCACCACCACCACCACTAGTAGTAGTAGCAGCAGCAGCAGCTATTTAAAATAATAATCAATAAATAGAGCACAATAGAGAAAGTGCTTCACAAGAAGAAAAGCAAAAAAATTAAATGACGTTTTTACAGCATTCATGCACAACTATTTCTATCACCATTGATAAAGATTATTTTATAAACTATTTTTTTTCTAAAGAGACAACCCATTTGAATAGCTAATGTTAAGTCTTTAAATTCTACAATTTAACACCTACCCATATGCATGGAAGTCTACAGAAAATTATTCTTTGTTGTTGTTGTTCATTATTATAAGGGCAGTGGATTGAGAGAACTAGAGTAGTAAAAATGACTTGTTGCATTTAGTTCTCTCTTTATATTCTCAGTAATAGAATCGATATAATCAACTAAACCTTCCCTCCAAATTACATGACCTTTTGTCCATACTAGGAAATAATTATTATCGCTATTGTGATCTTGATAAAAGAAACCTTTTTGAAGACTGGTGGATGGCAAAATCAGTAGACAAAATGCCTTGTGGAATTTAGTTACATCCCAGGTTCTAATACTACTATGGTCAACTGTTTCCATCCTTCTGGGGACGATAAAATACTATTTAGTCAATAATTATATTTCAGAAACTTTTTGGGGATACTCTTTCTAAGCTATGCTCATACCATTTATTGAGAGTCAAACTAGACAGTGGCTACAAATTTTTCAGATTAGTAGTAAACTAACACTAGACATCCTAGAAGAACACAATCAATTGACTCATCAAAAATTGACTACACATAAACATCATACGTCCATACCATCACATGGGCATGCAATATGTATATGGATGATGACAGCTGTATAAAGTACAGAAAAATCTGTGGATGGACCTGTGGCAGAGGTAAACTAGGAAGACAAAGAATGAAATGCTGATAACCGACCTTGGGAAGTTGAATCTCGTGACAGAGATGACAAAGGAGCATGAGGACTGGTGACATACACTACTGGAGAAGACTTATGCCTACCAGCATAAGAATGTAACCTAACCTACCGATGTCCCATCTTCACCATTGATCTTGAGTCCCAACTTAGTATCCCCAACTTTTTAAATCCTAACACACCAATCATAGCTGTTCTAATCATCACAGTACACCCATGACATACTTTCTCATCCTTCCTCTCTCCCACATTACTCCCTTTGAACTCCACTACAGCACACCAACTATGTCACTTATTCATGACATCTTACCCCCATAAGGCAAGGAGAACTCTTCAGTGAGTCTGTGGGCAACTTAGTGCTGGTGCCACAATCAAATGCACCAAGTACACTCTGTAAAGTGTTGGGATAGGTTTGTAGCCATAAAAACCATGCAAAAAATGGTTCAGAGGACCCTTCAGTCGTGTCAAAGACATGACAAACTCCCTAGTACTGGTGCCAAAATAAATTGCACCTATTATGCTCTATAGAGTGAGGGAATTTGTGTAAGTGAGATGCAGCCCCTGGCCAGTCTGAGAGGTCAGGAGGCTCTGATTAAGTACTGACTTGGTCTATGAAGACCTATTCAACCCTTGCTAACAGAGAAACATAATGGTGGTCAAGATTATGATACTAGTATTTTCAGTCCTCTAACCTTTGCAAGATTGTTTTCTCATAGTGTTTGGTATTGAGGTACTAGTCTTATGAATTTAAAAAGAATGCAATATAATACTGGTACCTATTCTGGGGACCCCAAAATGAGGTAAAAAAAGGCAAAGTTGAACCCAGCAAATTTGAACTCTCAATTATGAGTATCAGAATTATAAATAAAATGTTATTTGTTTATGGTTTAGTCACAAGGAGAGACAGTGCCCAAAACTTTAGCAGTACCCCCAAGACTTCTCAAATCTATATAGTTTATGTTCAGCTTGAACACCTATCTCTAAGTCAATGTCAGCAGGAAGAAAATGACCATGAAAAACAATGATATTTAACTCCATATATGTCTGGGTCAGTCATTTTTGCCCTACTTTAAATAATATATCTTCTACAATGGAGAAAAATATCTCAAATAATAAAACTTAGAAAAACTCTAAGTAAATTTCTCTTTAAAATCCATACTGCAAAATTGTTATGACGCTTCTTTCTTCTAAGAGCAAACCCACGAGTGGAAGCCAGCTGCTGCCAATACAATTGATGTTTTGTGTACCATGTGTATAAGAGTTGTTGGCAACACAAAACTACTTCTGTTACTATCATCATTAATCCTACACTATCTTAATCTTTCACCAGGTTTTATTATTATTGTTATTTTCCCAATGAATCAAGCCTGTAATAAGGTTCTTTTTATTGTTAATTGCACCTATTTCCTTTTCCTACTTTCCTTAGATTTTTAATGTCAATCAGGAAATGCAAAAAAATCACAACTCTCCTTGATTCTTTCTTTTTGATCCAACTTTGTAACTCTCCATTCAGACTGCTCCAAATCCATATATTTAGTTTTAAACCAGTATAATTGTCTTAGCAAATAGCACCACTCAATCATGTGGGACTATCTCTAGGTCACAAATAAGTATAGTTTCCATATTGTCATTAATATTAACAGCAAAGTCTCAAATGGTATACTGAATTCTAACTGAATTCATTAATGTTCTGAGTTCAAATTCTACTTCTATATACTGGAGTTGATTCAATCAGCTATGTACTATCTTGATAAATATGTGGCCTTGTGCCAATGTAAGAAATCAATATGAATACAAGTTTCAATATATAGCAGGTCTCCATCAAATATAACTTGCAAGGTTAATATGAAAGTAGCAGACTCTTCTGTATTGACCACAAGTGTAGCTAGCTAGTAGCTGAGTCACCTGATAAGGAACAAACATACTTTCTGTGGAGCTCTTCTTTCTTCAGTCAGTTTCTAAATCTGCTCTTTTTCCTATGCTGTAGTTGTCAGCTATCTCCCAGCACTGTATTATATCTCTTAATTAAGTGTACAAGCTAGTATATAACTATGACCCATAAAAGATTTATAACTATGCTACAATGAGGAAAGAATGTGTGAATATGTAGTGTGGATAACAAGTAAAAAAGTAGGATTTTAAAATAATTGTTTTTATGGATAACTAAGAGCAGCTATGGCACCCAACCAATCTGAAACTACCCGACCCCCCCCCCCTCCCACATATATATGTGGTGGTCTTTATACAGTACTTTAAATCACTTGAACTTTTCCACAGCTATTGAGTTCTCTCTATCACTTGAATGTTTACCCAACTATAGAGATATCGCTTTTATATCCGTTTTACTTTTCTGACACTAATCCATTTAGGTTCCTCCTGTGACATGCAGGGAAACAGTGTATCTATTCTAAAATCAAGGATATATAAATACTATTTATGTTGTGTTGTTTACCAATGAAATCGGGCCGTTGAAATACGTATAGTGTTTTCCAAAATTAAAATTTTAAAGAATGTTTCCAGTCTGGCATTCTGTTTTTAAATGTGTGTGTGCATGTGTGTTTAAAAAAGGAAAACAATGACTACTTGTAGTTCGAAACAATTTAATTTTATAATAATAAAATTTTACAATTTTGTTTTGTAGATCTAGTAAGTTCTTTGATAACTTCAATGGGGAGTTTTTTTTTTTAATTTCTGGTTAACTCTCCTGGAGAATGTTCTCACATTTGTCAGTGACAAAAGATTTCACACATTTTCCAATATATATATAGCTAATGCTAGAGTCATTTTGGCCTCAAAGCCAAATGAATGTTAAAGCTCATTAAACATTAAACGCTATCATTTATACCTATAAGTAGTGTAATAGCGCAATGCAACAAGTACACTTTTAGTACTATAACTAATGATATGTAAATATCTCACCCATTATTAACGTGGCTTGCTTTGTAGGTGGGATGTGAATGAAGTCATATCTTTGAAGTTAAGTTTGCACTATATTTCTTAATTAGCACCAACCACTCAACAATGAAGTGGGAATATACATATTTTCAATAGATTTGGTTAATGAACCATTCATATTGAAACATACTTCGTAATTTTATCTGAACATTCAACCTATCCCATAGCTTTCTTGTTAAGATGTAACAAATAAGTTTCAAAACTGTTATATTTATTTGAGGTTTATCAAGAACATATGATTTGCTTAATTACAACTAAAGGAATATGTTAACTGACAATCCTTAATTGTTCAGAGCTAACATGAGAAATATCAGTCTGGTTAATTGATTTAGTACCAACCTGCCTCCATTTGTATGATACAAAACCTCCAGTTTTAAAGTATTCATATTCATATTAAAACCTTCCACTATATTTTCACATGACAGCCTTTTGTTATGTTCCAAGCTTAATTATGAACATGATGTTCCAATTTAATACTACAAAGTTGATTATTCTACTAAATCTCTCTAAATTCTCAATTTAAAAAATTAATTGAAACATGTACTTAATATTTTGTACTGTATGATTAACTGGATGGTGTTTTATCACAAGTATTTCCAACAATCATTAGCTGAGTAGTTTGTATGAACCAGTATGTCAAAGAAAAGTGTATTTGAAACAACACTGGCATAGTAAGTGAAAAAAAGAGGTATGAAAGTGTTTGAGCAAGTAACATAAATAGGTCAGTAAAAGACCTACTTCAAGTGGAACCAATAGAAGCACCAATTAGACATTAGTTCAAGTATGATCCATAAAAAAATTAAGGTCATGAACACAAGGAACACTGCAAATCCATCAGGATCACTGCGGTATAGATTGAAGAACTATAGAAATGTTTCTAACTATGGGAAAATGGTCTAAACTCTAAAAGCAAAAAGAGTCAATATGACAAAGATCAAAAGATGGCGAATTGGCATAATTGTGAGAACATCGGATAGAATACTTTGCAGTGTTCATTCCAGCTCTCTGTGTTCTAAGTTCAAATCCCATTGATAACAACTTTGCCTTTCATCCTCATTTACAGACAGATAATTTAAAAAAAAGTATCAGTCCAGTACTGGGGTTGATTCTTCCTCTAAATATCTTTCTCACCTCCTCTCTGCCACTCTCCTTTTCTGGAAGAAATTAGCTGCGTTCAGACCTGGAGAGGGATGGGCACCACTAGGTTTTAAATACCCAAGAAGCATCATGTCAGTATGGTGACACTACAACTCCACAAAAAGTTGCAAGTCCATATATACATGCAAATTAGTAATTAATTTAAAAAAACAGAAAATCCAAAAATTTCCCTCAATATGGAGTAGCTATAAACTCAATATTGTGCAATCAGTGCAAGTAATGGGAACACAAAAGATGTGGGGTCTCTGGCAGACTAACAAGAAACCCAGAGGAATTAGAATATAAGAGTGGTTAGTAGTAAAGAAAGCCACAAAATGAGTCTATGATCTGCCTAAATGGTTAGCTATATAGTTTATCTAGGTGATCTAATAAGACCTTAAGGTGGTTCTAATGAAAGTATAGTAGCTCAAATAAGAAAGTGATAGAAATTCAGAATTTTACCACTGTTGGCAATAAAATGTTTCTCTCTATTCATCAAGAATCAGATTGTAGGATGCTTGCATAGGAAAAAAGAGGCTGCATAATAATGACAACACTGGTCAACCAATTTATTATATCATACAAATTTTTCTTCTGCTCCTGCATTGACACTCATATCTCATAATACTGTTCTGAAGTATTTTACTTTTTTATTATTTAGTAAGTCTAAGGGCGATGGATTGGTAGTATCAGTAGAGGGTCGGACGCCATGCTTTGACGCATAGAGTTACGGCCCTTGCCATTCTGAGTTCAAATCCCGCCGAGGTTAACTTTGCCTTTCATCCTTACGGGGTCGATAAAATAAAGTACCAGTAATACACTGGGTAATTGCTGGCCTTGTGCCAAAAGTAGAAACAATTATTTAGTAAGTCTGGAGAAAAAAAAAACAATGTCCATTACCTTCAGAAGCCTTCCAAGGCCAGAGAAATTAATGCCATTGATATTCTACTTAAACTATCATAAATCAACTCCTGTAGGAAAGAGAGGAGCAGGGAGAAAATCCAAAGAGCTGAGGATCTGAGAAGGAAGGACAGTGCAGAGTGGTTAGAGTGTGGTCTGGGGTGTTGGACACAACATAGATGACGAGAGGAAGAAACACAAGTGAGTTGGGAGTGCCTGAATGAAGGGTTTCTGTGAGTGACTTTATGCCAATTAGTCAAGTGGGTTTTCTCTGGATCTAGTCTTGGATGGCTATATGCAGAAGCAGCATTGTCCAAAATGTGAAAGCAGTAGCCCATTATGGGTTTCATCTTTCTTTTTGTCAAAAACAGCTAAAGAATTTCATGCTGAACAGAATTTTGTGAAAATATCTGCTAAAACTATATCTTGGACATTATTTTATGCCCTTCTGAGCAAAGCAGGCTTGCACAAAAAGCAGTTCAAGACTTTAATAAAGGTGCATTGAACAAAAACAAAAACAAAAAGTGTAGGCCTAGACATCATTTAAAACCAAACATATTCATTTAAAAGTTTATAAATTTTACTTACCAGCAACAATGGGTTTAGCACCAACATTGTACACATATTCTTGTGATACATTAGGCTTCAAAACCTTGTCGAATACAAAAACCTTCCCCTGTAAAAGAAATAGAAAAAAATGATTAATTTTCAAGAAATAACTTTCATCTTCTCCACTCAGTCTTTAACCAAATACATGGTTATGACCAGATTTATTTAGTTTTTAGTTGGAGAAATAAAAGGTCTTACAAATCATGTAATACAAACATTACACCCATATAAACAAAATTTAAATATTCTTTTACCCATTTTCAGTCATGATTTTTAAAATAGGTACACTATATCCTTGCATGGCTTAAGAGGCAGCTAAAACTGCACCAGGAAGGGCATCTGGCTATAACACAGTGTCCCAAACCTTTCCATCCAATACATGCCTGCATAGTAAAGTGGGTGTAAAAGTGATTATATATATGTGTGTGAGCGTGTGCGTGCGTGTTTATGAATGAAAAAGGCAAACAGAAATAACAAAGTAAATGACACAGTACAATGAAAAAAATATATTATTAGTTGTACGATTGATATAGGAAGAAAAGAGTCTTAATGTTTCGGACACTAGTCTTTCATCAGAAAATAGAACGAGAAATTAAAAAGGAAATAGAAAGATTGAGACGGACAGGGCCGAAGCAAATATATAATCATCATCAACGTTTTTATGTCCCTTTTTCCTCACTTGCATGGGTTGAGTGGGTCCTTCTCATCACAGCATCTCTCCACTCGCCATGTTCTTTTATCTCTTCTGTGAATCTCAGCAATTTGAATTAGTTCTCACCACCTCTTCCCAGGTCTTTCTTGGTCTACCTCTAGTGCAGCTTCCCTTCACTGGGATCTCCTGGCACCTCTTCACCCAGCAACTATCATCCATATGCATCACATGCCTGTACTAATGCAGTCTATCTCTTCCACACCACTTCGGATTCTTCTTAAACCCAGTTTCTACCTCAGCTCATCCAACAAAGCATGGCTGCTTCATTTCTCCCCATGCATGTCTTCTGCAGTCACAGACCATGTTTCACTACCATGTGGCATCACACTTCACACACAGTCACCCTTTTGTTGTCAACAGTGGGTGTAGCTCTCTAAAATTCTTCCGTCCTAGCCTTATTCTAGCTATTATGCTCTCAGAGCACCCTCATCTGCTTCTAATTAAGTCACCTAGATAGCAGAGCCTATCAACCACTTCTATGGATCCTTCCTGTGATGAAAAAGGTTTATATCACTGATGCTATTCTTCTCAATTTCCCCTATGCATCTTCTACAAATTCTTCCCTTTCTGTTAGTCTACTTGTTATCTCACTACATTTCTTGTGTACTCAGGATTTACATTGTATAGAACTTATGCTTACTTCTTTTCTACATATTGAGCAGGGTCATTTCACTGAGGGTATCAGAGTCCTATCTTCTTTCCTAGTTACTAGTATTTTAGTTTTGGCTAAGTTTACTCTCAGACACTGATTCCAAATTCTGTTTCCATTGTCAGAAATTATGGATTCAGCTATAAGGACCAAATCATCTGCATAGAGACGTTCTCATGGGCAGCCAGTCTTAAACTCCTCTGTTATGGCCTGGAGAACTATGATGAATAGCAGTGGGTTAAGAACCAAACCTTGATGAACTCCTACCTGTACCTTGAATTCCTCACTAAACTCACTTCCTACTCTCACATTACTGACAGCTCTTCTGTACATAGCTTGCACTGCTCTCCCAGGCCATTCTTCTACACCTAATTTCCCTAAGGACCACCAGATAATTTTGTATCATTTTTATTACCTCTGATGATGTACAATATTTGACAATAAGTTCAATAAATTCCTTTCCTCCCCTTTTTTACTATATTATTACAGTATTTGTTAAATTATTTTAAAAATCTATTCCATCATCTGAATTTATGTTGACCTCATATATTCATATCATCATCATTTTACGTCTGCTTTTCCCTGCTTGCAAGGGTGGGACGGGTTTTATTCAGCACAGAATCTCTCCACTCGTCACGGTCCTTCGTCATCTCCACCGTGAGCTTCAATGATCTGAGGTCTGTTCTCACCACCTCCGCCCATGTTTTTCGTGGTCTACCTCTACCACGTCTTCCTTCAACTGGCATTTCGTGGCACTTCTTCACTGATCGGTCATCCTCCATGTGCATCACATGTCCATACCACCTCAGTCTCCTCTCCCGTACACTACATTCTATCCCCCTCAGACACAGTTTCTCTCTCAACACATTTATGCTGGGTCGTTCATGCACATTTACACTGCACATCCAACGGAGCATGCTTGCCTCATTTCTCTCCAGCCGTCGCATATCCTCTGCAGTTGCTGCCCATGTCTCACTACCATGCAGCATCGCGCTCCTCACACAGGCATCATACAACCGGCCTTTCGTACGCCGGGAGAAACCCTTCATCGTCAACAGAGGTCGCAGCTCCCTAAACTTCTTCCAACCCGTCATTCTAGATACTATGGCCTCGGAACACCCTCCTCCCGTGCTAATCTGATCTCCTAGGTACCGAAAGCTATCCACCACTTCTATAGCGCCTCCTGCATTTGAAAAATATGTCTATCAATGCGACTTCTACTGTCTAATTTCCCTGTACATCTACTGCATACATATTTCTCCCTACCTGTTAGTTTGCCTGCTATCCCGCTACATCTCTTGTATACCCAGGATCTGCATTGTGTGCATTTTATAGAATTTATGCCAGTTCCTTTTCTGCATATCGAACATGGCCATTTCCCTGACGGAATCAGAGTTTTGTCCTCTTTTCTACTCATCAACACTTTTGTCTTAGCTAGATTCACTCTCAGTCCTCTTGCTTCCAACTGCTGTTTCCATAGCCAGAATTTATTCTCTAGCTCCTCTACTGATTCTGCTATAAGAACCAGATCGTCAGCATAGAGAAGTTCCCATGGACAGCCAGTCTTAAACTCCTCTGTTATGGCTTGGAGGACTATAATGAACAAGAGCAGGCTGAGGACCGAACCTTGATGTACTCCTACTTGTATCTGGAATTCCTCACTAAACTCCATTCCTACCCTGACTTTACTGAGAGTACCTCTGTATAAAGTTTGCACTGTCCTCACAAGCCATTCCTCAACACCTAGCTTCCTTAGGGACCACCAGATGATAGATCGGGGTACCCTATCAAAGGCCTTCTCTAGGTCAACAAAGGCTAAGTATAGTGGCTTATTTTTCTCTAAGAACCTCTCTTGCAATTGTCTCACCAAGAAGAGGGCATCTGTTGTACTCTTCCCAGGCACAAAACCAAACTGCATCTCATCCAGTTTGACCCTTTCTCTAATTAGTTGTGCTAATATCCTTTCTGCCACTTTCATAACCTGATCCATCAGTTTTATACCCCTATAATTGCTCCTCTCCAGAGCATCCCCTTTACCTTTGTAGCAATTTATGAGAATACTGCTGCACCAGTCTTTGGGCATGACACCGCCATATATAACCTGATTGATGATGCGTGCAACCAGTTTAGTGCCTACATCCCCTGATGCCTTCAGCATCTCAGCAACTATTCCCGATGGTCCAGCAGCCTTACCATTTTTCATTTCCTTAATCGCCTCTTGGACCCTATATTCGTCAATCTCAATAGCTGGTCCCTCTGTCGGATCTACTAAGGGTAATTTCTCTCTCTCCCATTCGTTCTCCACATTCATCAGTCTCTCATAATGACATTTCCAGGCCTCCTTTTTCTGATCATTCGTGACACTAAGTACACCGGCATCATCCCGGACACATTTATCTCCAACAACATCCTGATTTGCATTGACACACTGCCTTGCAATGTGGAACACCGCACACCTCTGATCTTCCCGTCGCAGAACATTGGCAAACCTCCTACTCTACGCTTCCCTGCGTGCTAAGTAGACCTGACGTCTAGCTTCTCTCTTAGTGGCTGTATATTCTTCCCTACTCCCACCCTTTTTCCAAGCCTTCCATGCTAGTATTTTGTCTCTAATGGACTTATCTACTGTGCTGTTCCACCACCAGGTCACTCTCTGTCTGGTTGGAGCTCTGCTCCAGCCACAAGTTTCATCAGTAGCCTGCAGCAAGTTGTCACGTAAGAAATTCCAGTTATTATCTATGTCATACGTCTCTAAATTGTCTTCTTTTTCGTCATATACATCTTGAAGGGCTTTCCTAAATTTGTATTTTAGTGAAAGGTCTTTTAGCTTCCAGACCTTTCTTCTCCACACCTTCCTGTATGTCTCATTCCATCTCTTGCTTACTGAGATATCACTAACGACTAACCTATGCTGTGGGTACATTCTTCCCCAGGGTATGCCTTGGTATTAGACACTATCTGCCTGTCCCGCTGCCTAACTAGTAAGAAGTCAATCTGGCTTATGTGCTCACCAGATTTGTAGGTTATTAGGTGATTGGCAGGTTTCTGGAAGTTTGTGTTGCAAATAGTCAATGTACCCGCATCACAAAATTCAAGAAGTCTCACTCCTTCATTTCTTGAGCCGTAACCGTGCCCACCATGTACCCCAGTGTAACCATCCTGGAGCTGTCCAACATGACCATTGAAGTCTCCTGCTAGCATAACGATGTCTCCATCCTCTGTCATTGCGGTAGTTTGTAAAAGTTGCTCGTAAAAGCAGTCTTTCTCATCTTTGCCTAGGCCTGCTTGGGGAGCATAGGCAGAGATGATTGTCAGTAGTCTCCTGCCTACAACTAATCTAAGCTTAATTATTCGATTACTAACTCGAACTACCTCTATTGTCTTATTGATCCATTTCTCAGCCAGGAAAATGCCTACTCCCCCTAACCCATCATCCTTACCTACCCAGAATAGCTTATAGCTAAGACGTTTGCCTACAACTAGTCTCGCAGAGGCACCTCTCCATCTCACCTCTTGCACGCAGCACACATCCACATGCCTTCTCTCCAGCATCTCCGCTATTTCAGCAGATCTACCTCTGAGAGTGCCAACATTAAGTGTTGCAACTCTGAGATGCGACGTCTTCATATTTTGTTGTTCCTATTTGTTGCTGTGCTGATAAGCGTTTTGGCATTGATACACTGGTTGGATGCCCTTCCTAACACTACACTGGTTGGATGCCCTTCCTAACACATTAAATAATATTTGTTGTTGCCTTTATTCATACTTGATTGTCTCAAAAACAAGTTTCAAGAAGTGGTAGTATTATATTGGACCCTTGTGGCCCATAAAAGAAATCAGATTGGAAATTGTGACAAAGGTAGTAGGAGGCATGCTTCTCAAGTCCATTCACTCTACCTTTCAAAAATGATTCAAATGAATCTCATATCTACTTAAAATAATAAACTATCAATTAACTGAAAAGGAGAAAAAATAAAGAGGGAACTGAAATAACCAGCATATAAAAATTACAAAGAGCAAAGAAAAAAAGCACCATTCTTTAAAAATACTAAAAATATTATAGCCATAATTTTTTAAAGTGCCTTTTGGAATATATTTATTTAAAAATTAACTCAAGCTTATCAAATATGGAGTACACATGCTTGCATTTGTATGGGAGAAGAGATTAAGATGTGACAACCATGAAAGAAACAGGCCACTTTAGTAGATAAGAAGAAATCCCCACTAGACATATAAACAAACTCTTAATACGATTTATATATGCATGCGTGGAAAAACAGATGTAAAAACGATGATGATATATATATATATATAAGGGTGAGGCATGTATATAACCACATATATTATGAATTACTTCCTACTACAGTCGTTGCATTACATACTAATATGCACATGACTTGATACTTAGATCTGTTATCAAGATATTCTTTTAAATGCATCTGTAAAGTTCACATAGATAAACTAGCAGTATATTTATTCATGAAATTTGTTTAACTATTTAATGCTACTAAACAAAAAGTGCTTACTAATTACCACCCCTAATATAAGTATCTGTCTTACTATTCACCGTTGCTAAGAGAACATTATATTATCTAACATTATGTCATTTCATAAAAACAAACTTAAATGTTGCTAAAAAGATAATAACCAGAAGATCAGATATACTAAAAAGTATTTCTAATAGTTGCTAAACTTGTTTTTATGCAATGTCTAGTGTTAATTATCATATATTTTTAAAGTTTTTTTTAGTGCTAGTGCTGTTGTTGGTATTTTACTGCCCAAGCTAGGGTTACATGCTAATTTATGCAGTTATCAAAAAAATCTTAAAATAAAATAAAATGAAACTGAGCTTCACAAACTAAACTAAAATGTACCTGCATATGTTTGTCACACAAGGGGTGGGAGGTAAAAGACACACTATTATATTGGGCACCTAAATATAAAATACTGAAACTCATATAATTTACATAGGACTACTAAATAAAAGTCCATTACTTATCTTACTATACAGCCATTGAATTGTCATTGTTAAAGCAAATAAATAAATAAATATCAACTAAAGTTTGTATGAGTAGTTTTCTCATATTGACAGAGTAGTTAAGCAAGCAGTGAGCTGTAAAAACAATTACTCGGTGCTTGTGGAAAGATTGAAATAAATTAGCAAAGAAACAGCTCATAAAACTACTGAAGCTATCATTTACAATAGATATGAGAGTAATTTCGTAATATGAAAAATTGAAGTTCAATGACTTGACCCCAAACATAACATGCTAGAGAATAGGGAGCCTGGTGAATGAGCAAAATGCCTTTTTTTGTCAAGAAACCTTGGATTAGCTGCAACAAATGTGTATTGACACTTTACTCTCTCTCCCCATGGGAGGCTATAATCAGCTATCACATTTTTTCAGTTCCCTTTATCAGCAAATACAGGTGTCACCACTATCTCTGTCATTACTTCTTTCCTCAACACTCTCTCCTATCTTACACCTGCTCCCTTTTCCATTATTCAGAGCACTGCAACTCTCTTTGCAGTAACACCTATATCTTTCCATGATACTCTTGCTCCTTTGACCCACTCAGCCTGGATATTTTGTCACTGTTTATCCCAATTCCCCCACTACCACCACCACTCCCAAAAAATTAACAGAAAAAGTGTTGATTAGGAGTAATTCTTAGTCTTGCATGATATAAAACAAACTCACCTGTATTGGTGTCAATAAAATGCAACCAGTACAATCTGTAAGGTGGTGAGCAAACAGAGATGACATAACATTAATATATTCCCTTTAATCTTGTCAAGGACATAACTCCTCTAATGCTAGTGCCAAGATAAAATACACACAGTATACACTCTGTAAGATGGTTGGTGTTGGTAAAAGCATCCAGCCAAAGAAATCATATCAAAAATGGAACATTTGAAGCAGGATATGATCTAATGGTCTGTTTAGAAGGTCAGTAATTCTGAATTAGAACGAACTCAGATCATGATAACTCCTCCAACCTAAGCCAGCTAGGAAAGCAAACATCAAATGATGATGATGATGAACTGTGAGGAATTCAGCCCTTGCTGGTTGCATATGTACATGCACACATACACAGTTAACAAAAATCAGCAAGCATGAATATTTCCACACTTTCTAATTGGATATGAAGCCTTACACACCATATTGTTACTTGTAGTAGCAATATATTTTAACAACCACATAAATTTAAATAACCTCTTACTTTGAATTGGCATAATTATATTAATTTAAACATTTTTAGAGTTGTATTGTCATATAAATTTCTATATGAGAGAGAGAGAGAGAGAGAGAAAGAGAGAGAGAGAGAAAGAGAGAGAGTAGAGGCATGATAGAGGCATGGTAGAGGCATGATCAGCAGCAACTCAGTGATGCTTAGCTGTTGCTTCGAAATTGCTGATAGAGAACACACTTTACAATAATTGTTTCTACTTTTGGCACAAGGCCAGCAATTATCCAGTGCATTACTGGTACTTTATTTTATCGACCCCGTAAGGATGAAAGGCAAAGTTAACCTCGGCGGGATTTGAACTCAAACCATAAAGGGGCGTAACTCTTTGCTGCAAAGCATAGCGTCAGACCCTCTACCGATACTGCCAATCCACCGCCCTGGTGAAAAACTGTCATGTACATATATTTCTGAACACATTCTAAAAAGTAATTAATTTCGTTTTTAAACAGGGGTTAGTCCATGACAAGCTTCTCAATTTTAATCAATCAACAGCATACCTTCTCACCAACCTCCTAGCTTTCATTTTCTCATGTCTTTCTTGGCCTTCCCCTTCCCCACTTACATTCATTTCATTCTCTTCTCTCACCATCACTTCCATCCTTCCTCAACACATAACCCAGCCATCATATTCAATTTATCTTCACGTTCATCATTAGCTATATTCCTATGATGATTTGTATTTCATTGTTTGTCTTCCTTTTTCTCAGCAATATTTCACTCATCCACCAAACCATTCATTTCCATTCTTTCCAGCCTTCTCTGCTGTTCTACAATCATCACCCATGTCATATCATACATTTAATAGTGTTCATTTCAATATCATTCCTGAACACTGCTCATGGCCACCTTCTTGTTCATTCCATCTCACTAAATGCTTTACCACGTACCATCACTTCTGTCTTTCTAACATTCACCTTCATATCTTTTGCCTGATACATTCCTTCTACTTGTTCATCTCCCTCAGTTCATCCAAGTTCTCTGCTATTAACACTAAGCACACACAATTAAGGATGTGTGTCTTTGGTTGAAACCTACCAACAATTTATTTACTGCATATACTCATATATAAGGCAAGAAATATGACAAAAAAAATAAATAAATAAAAAAAATTGATGGTAAAATAATATTTTTATCATCAATTTTGGCTCATATTTTGACAATTTTCACCAACTTCAAATTCTACGTAAATAAGATACTAAAATATCAGGGGGGATTATTTTACAATGAAACAAAGCCGTTCTACATTTAGTACATTGTCATGAGTGTTATTTATGCATTCCTTTAAGAATATTCAAAACAAACTTTTCTAATTTTAACTTGTTAATACTTAAATATCTCCTATACAGTGACTGTTTTCATCTGTGACTTTATACTTTTTCTTTCAATCTCACTTCTGCCTTGTATTTTATTGCTCACACTCACTCTCTCTTTTCTCACTCTGCCTCCCCTCTCTTTCCTTCTTCTACTCTATAAATCCCTATACAAAGTTCTTTTATTTGATCTCTTGCAATCGACCACTCCCAGCATGTGAGCAGCCAGAAACAAAAATTTGAGAAACTTATTGAAATTTTATAAAACATGAAATAGTATGGTCATGAATCTTGGGTAATGACCAAAAGAATACAACTGCAAATACAAGCAGTCGAAATGGGGTTCCTCCGAAGGGTCTTTGGAGTAATGTTACTCGATAAAGTGCATAGCTCGGAGATCAGAGAGTCACTCCAAGTAGAGCCTACTTCTTCAAATTGAGAGATCACATCTCTGATACTATGGGAATGTGGTTAGAATGTCTCAGGAAAGAATCACTGGACAGATTATACAAGCAAAACCAACTGGCAGAAGACCCAGAGGTAGACCCCAAGCAAAATGGTTGGATAACACTCATGAGCTTGGATGGTCGCGCTTGGAAATCCAGCCGGATCAGTTGGAAATGGTTGCTTCTGACAGGACCCACTGAAAGGAGTGTTTGAAGACTCTGCCCCCATGGCCCTCTCAGGAATAAGTGGGTGAGAAAGAAGATGAAATAGTAAAAGATCATTAGGTAATGGAGTTGTTAAACAAAAACTATGCTCTAAACAACACTTAAAACATTTAAACTTCATAAATATATTCTCCACTCATGAAAATTTCCAAACCATGCCATCTAAATATGTGTTAATTAGCTGCCTTGGATTATACACAGGATTTGGATTTTGCCCATTTCTCAGATATAAAATAGGGGGGTTGGCTTATATCTGAATTTATATATTTTCTGTTATAGACTTTCATGCATAATTAGCATATTTCGCAACGCCAAAGATGTTTCATCCTCAAGGACACACCCTAATTTTGACAACCAAAAACTTGCAAAAAATAATGAACAACATGCGGCCTCCAGGACGCATGGTAAATTTTTTTAGACTTATTTTAGGAAAAAAGTAGCATCTTCGATGCCGGGAAATACAGTATTCTTATGTAACTGTCTGAAGATGCCATAACAGTTGTTGTTTCAATTATTAATGATTATTTAACCAAAATGTGCATAACATTTCTGTTAGCACATTGTAGTTATGAAATGCCCAGGTCCTTCTTGGTTTCCCTCTACTGTAGGAACCCTCAACTGGGATTTCTTGGCCCTTTTTTACCCCACAATTATCTTCCATACACATCACATGACCATACCATCGCTGTCTTCTTTGCAGCAAACTACATTTGATTCCTCTAATAGTCAACCCTTCTCTCACTTCATCTATGCTTTACTTTTCATGTATATTAACATTGCACATCCATCAAAGCTTGCTTCATTTCTCTCTAGCCATCACATAACCTGTGTGTTCACCACCCATACCTCACTACCTTGCAACATAGCATTTCATACACAGGCATAATACAGCTGGCCTTTCTTCTTTCATCAACAGAGGTAGTAGCTCTCTTAACTTTTTCTATCCAGTTCTCACTCTAGCTATTATGCTCTTGGTACAGCTTCCTTCCCCACTAATTTCATCACCAAGGTAGTAGAAGTTATTGACCACTTCTACGGAGCCTTCTTGGGATTGGAAAACATTTATTTTATTGACGATCTTACTACTAACTATACTTATGCATCTGCCACATACAAAGTTTACCTTTTCTGTTACTCAGCCTCATATCCCACTACACCTCTTGTGTACATCATACACAGTTACCACATACTCCTATATATTGAGCAGGACCACTTCTTATCTTTTTTCTTATTTAGCCCTTTTGATTCTAAATTCTTTTTCTAGCCAAAGCTTATTCTTTGGTTCTTTTATGGATTCAGCTATGAGAACCAGATCAGTAGCATAAAGAAGTTTCCATGGACAACCAGTCACAAGCTCCTCTGTTATGGTCTGGAGAACTATAATAAATAGAAGTGGGCTGAAGACTGAACCCTACTCTCACTTTACTGACTGCTCTTCAGTACATAGCTTGCACTGCTCTTTCTTCTACACTTAAGGACCACCAGATACCAGATCAAGGTACTTTGCCAAAGGCTTTTTCTATATAAACAAAAGCTAAATATGGCAGCTTATTCTTAGCCTTAGCTAGGAACTTTTCCCTGGTGCAAAACCAAACTGAATCTCATCCAGTTTGACTCATTCTCTAATTAGTTGTGCTATATATATATATATATATATATATATATATATATATATATATATATATATATATAATTATTATTATTATCATTATTATTTCTAAAATAACTATACATAAATAGGTTAAAAATTAAATAACTAGGACAGAGACATGAAAATGAGTTTATGAAAACAACCAACGGGTGCACAAGAACTTTTCATGTATGTAATGTATAGACATCAAATTAGAATTGGACAAGGGAGGAGGTTGATTGTAAAAAATAACTGCAATTAGTATAAGAAGAAGGTTCTGAGTGCTATGGAATCTGCAGTTACTAGACAGTTAGTTCACTTGTCACTCAGTAGTCACTTAACTCAATATAGGATTTTAGAGAAGAAAATAAAGAGAAGTAATATGACAATGAAGAATTCTTATATTGATTCATCATGGCAATTTGGTTTCAACTAAAATAATTGTTTCTACTTTTGGCACAGGCCAGCAATTACCCAGTGTATTACTGGTACTTTATTTTATCCACCCCGTAAGGATGAAAGTCAAAGTTAACCGCGACGGGATTTGAACTCAGAATGGCAAGGGCCGTAACTCTACGCGTCAAAGCATGGCGTCCGACCCTCTACCGATACTGCCAATCCATCCTAAAATAATATACCAAAATAACAGCCTTTCATGCAAGTTAAGACAGCTAATATTATTCCTGGTTTCTGGTGTAAAACTGATAAAATATTTGTCCTAATTCTAGGTACTGTCCAGTTTGATTATAAAGCAAACTTATCTGAATACACAGAATCATATGCTGATAAAAATGTATCTCATCTGAAACGAACTATAGTAAGCTCAAGATGGATAATGTATGTCAAAATAAAGCCCTACATAAACTTCTGACTAGTACTCTATCATAGCCTTCTAGATGTTTACTTAATCTATGTAACAACACTAACAACCATTAAATTCAAGATTTACAATTCACATGATCAGATTTGATGTCAATTGTACTTCAGACAATTGCTTATTCCTGAATCAGAGATACATTTGTCAATGTTATACTGTAATTTTCACACTACATTACCTAACTATTAATTCACTGATAAAGAAAACCTTAAGGTGATACACATAAGAAACTATATTTAAAGAGAGGAAGTGGCTGAAACAGTACAGACTTGATTCTTATTACATACATTATAATTAATAAAATAATAACCAGTGAAATAACATGCTCACGTGTGTATATACACAGCATAAAAGAGGAGGAATACATAAGCATATTGACTACTTCAAATATTTCCTTTTAAAAAAGGAGTGTTAGTATACTCCTTTTGGAATTAATCAAAACAAAAATGTTCAAATTTCTGCCGAGAAAAATGAATTGGGTTATTGAAAATTAAATGTATATGCCAGAAATCCAATGCCTTACTGATGATGAATGCATAATGTTGAACCTATCACTTTGTTTTAGGACAGGTCTAGCTATACAGATACAAGTTTAGTTTTCCCAAATTACCAGGAGATTTATGATACTGACTTATCTCTAGATCTGGTCATCTGAACAGTATCTTGCCCAGTGAAATTCACTTGTTACAAGTAAAAAACCTAATTTTTCAATGTAACAATTTCTAATTAAAGCTTAGTTTAAAATAAAATCATTCTTAATATCTGAAAATGTTATGACAGCAGAATCATTAGATTGTCATACAAAATGCCTTGCTGTATATATAGTTACTGCATTTTACATTCTGAGTTCAAATACCACTTTGCTTTTAATCATTCTGGTATTGTTGACTTAATTGATTATAAGCATCCTCCAAATGTGAAATATATGGCAGCACATTTAAATATGTCTTCCACTGGATTTAATTAGACACAGTAGGGAAGTTATGGTGCTGGATGACACCTCACAAGGTCAGCCAAAATGCTTTGTGATGTTCACACTCACCCTCAGCACTCTGGGTCAATTCAACTTTGCTGTTCACCCTTTTGAGATAGATAAAATAACATTCTAGTAGTGGGGTTGATTCTTCCTTTATCTACCTCTCCTTGGAAGAAGTCAACCATGTTCAGACCTGGAGAGGGATGGGTACCACCAGGTTTAAATGCCCAAGACATGCCGTCACAAGGGTGCCTCTACAGTTCAAAGATGGATAATAATTGTTTCTACTTTTTAGCACAAGGCCAGCAATTATTCCAGTGCATTACTGGTACTTTATTTTATCGATCCCATAAGGATGAAAGGCAAAGTTAACCTTGGGACAATATAAAATAATAAGCGACAAAAAAGACTGAGGGACTGCTACATGAAAACTTAATAGTTAATTACATGCTAGCATGTGATATAGTAAGCTAAAAATTTATAATTAATTAATAAGTAATGAAAATAATCATCTAAATGACTAATTCAATTAAAAAAAGGTAGGGAGGGTTTTACTTATCAAAAACATTCCAAGAATCTAAAGATTTACACAAATTGAAATGAAATTATTCTTTAATGCAACAGAAACAAAATAAATTGTAAGTTTAAATTATTAAATTATTCCATTGAAATACTCATATGTGGCAACTTAATTTTTCATAGTAGAGTGATCTAAAAATATAGAATTCAAAAAAATATAAAATATAAATAATTCTAAATTTTCAAAAATATTATAGATTATTCTTAAGTATTACTTTAATAGATTTATGACCAGGTCAGAAATCAATATAATCTTCCAGAATATCAATTTTTGTTTCATATTTTCACTTATCACACTCCGATAACAGGTTTCAAGAAATACAAATTCTAGGCTTATTTAACCCTAAATAACCTGTCATGTCGCAGAAAATGTTTTCGAAGAAAATACCTTGAAGTGTTTTATCATTCGTTCTACACATTTTTTTATCAACTGTCTTGCTAATATTGATTTCTTACATAGGCACATCACACCGATTAAAGTTGATGAACTGCTTATAACAGTTATATGCAGTCTCTGCTTCTGACTAATATTACTAATACCACTATTATAAGAACATTTCTTTTTTTTAAATTATGAGTCCATCCAAGATGTCAACTGTGCTGATAGTCTAAATTACTTGTTCTATATCAGGAAAGTATTATTATCCATAAATGAATTTCAAGAAAACATTCCTTCTAACAAAAAAAATTATATGCAAGATATTTTACATTTAAAAAACACACTTGATTTTCACTATTTTAATCTACAACAGGTATCAGATACTTAATCCTTCAGTATTTAAATTACTCTATATTTACTATTATATTTTCATGGTAAAGGCTTTACTTCACGTAATATCGAATCTATGAGATTTTGATATTTATTTTGAGAATAATATCTTAACATAAGTATGAGTGGCCAGTTACAGCCTCTTTGAACAAAGAGGTGAGAATTCTGGCCAGATATGGCCAGTTTAAATGCTGAAGGGTTAAAAATATTTCTACCTGAAGTGTAAGACAAATCCACATTAACCAACACACACACACACACATACTATTTACTAGCAGTGAAGCTACAGGAGTAACTCAAGAATGACAAGTGCTTTGTCACAAAGCTCTAAACTCTTGAGTCACTCCTATAGTTTCACAAAGATAAACTCTGCTTCAAGAATTATTTTCCACAGAATCATCATGTCTAATGTTTAATACCTGGAAATCTCCAAACTTTCTTGGGGGAGGAAAATCAATAAAGCTGGAATATTCCCCTCCATAATGTGTGTGTATATACACACACACAAAACCATACATAATGTATATGCATTCTATAAATTAATATTCCTCTAAATTAGCTCAAGTTCTTTAAACTAAAACATCATTAACCATCCCCTCTTACTTCCACTTGTCTACTAATTTCCATTTTAACACTGACCATTAAAACGTAAAACCAATCCACAGAATTTACAAAAAAAAAAAAAAAACCTAACCAGCTGCTTAAAATTGTCATCTTCCTCAATATATATCCCACCAGCCACAATACATATCTACTTCTTTGGCTACTCATATTTCCAAAAACAAACAGACAATTGGAAAAACTACACACTCCTAGCTTCCTTCAACTTCATGGTTCACTGCAGAGAGTAAGTAAAAATCAAGAATTTAGACCCAGGAATATGATTTTCCTCCCTCTTTGCCAAATACATACAAATACACACACACACACACACACACACTGGCACATAGAGCATTACAATCGTAGACCACTTCCAAAAAGAGGCTTACTATATCCAACCCACAACATTCCAGAAGTTTTAAAAATAAATCAACAAAAGTAATTCCACGCCCCTCCCCCTCAAACATTTGTGACTATATAATTAATACATTAAAAAAACATATACCCCCTCCCCATTATTAACACATAACTACAAACCCTGCCCACTAATCAGTGACAACACCACACCCAACCACTAGAACTAAACATATAAATAGACAAAAGAAAGCTTGAAACTTGAGATTTGACCATTACTGAAATTTCGAAGTCACTGCCACCTTTTTCTTCAGAAAATCAAAACTTATACACTGCTCACATGTATCGAGTGCTCATTTAGTTAATGTTTGTTTCATTCTATGTATGCATGAACATAAAGCACAGCCCTCCAATAACACATACATAGTCTAAGAGTAACTCAATATATTAATATGTTGCATACTTCTGCAGCAACCAAAAATTATGGTTTCTTCCACCAGATTTCGAGGCCATACTGTAAGTTGTCATACCCCTTCTGACTAAGACTTTAGAAAAATCACAGACATACACATGGAAAAGGCACAGAAATATACGTGTGCGTGTGTGCATAAATACATAAACACACATTTTCTTTTACTTATTAGACTACACCCAGTTAGAGCACTGCCTTGAAGGGATTATTTAGTCAATCATATTCACTTTAGTACTTATTTTTTCAAGTTTGATATTTATTTTATCAATCTCTGTCAAACTGTAATTATAATTGTATATTAATCGTATTACAAAATATTGTCTATCTTAGTGTATAGTATAGTGTTTTTACTTTTGCAAATAGATGAATGATAATAATACTGTAATAATTAGAATTCTAAACAAATGAAGGAAATATTGTTCACATATAGCAAAAAGATCATACTCATGTATGAAATTTACAGCAAATCAAAGTACTTTTATATCATGAAACAGAAAATTTATGAAATAAATAATTACAGAACATATTTTTCAAGAAGAAAGCAAAAGTGAAGGATAATAAATTTATATTATAACTATACAGCTTTTTGTCTGCCTGTTCCATGAATACTACAATTTGTCAAAAATGTTCTAAAATCTTATGTAAAATTTATGGAAGACAAATGTAAGACAAAAAAAGAGGAAAGATAATATTCTAAAATGTTTTCAATCATACCAGAAATGGGCGTTTTCTGTCTGCAAAATCCACACACCTTTCTTAAATTTGGATGAAGAAACTGAATATTACTTATTCCATCCATAAAAAAAATGGGTTAAGTACAAGTTAAAGATAAAAAATAAATTCAGCTAGGGAAAGTAAATAGTTCATTTTATTATGATAATAAGCTAATCTTCGGAATCATCCAAACTGTCTACATGATACTCCAATCATAAACTACTTACTGTGCAATTATTTCCAAGACTCAGATGAGAAATTCTCAATGAGAAGCCTTGGTGAATGCTTGCCCATAGCTGAGCAAAGACACATACACACATCTGGTAAAATATCTAGCAAAATAGTTATGGCAGGTATGAGCAACCTTTTTCAAGCAGTGGGTCATGACATATGGCAGGCTGCACTAGTAAAGACAGTCAAGCCATTCTAAAAGCCAAATGGTCCAGTTTGCCTCTGACTAGCTTAAGCAGTTTGTAAACAAAACATCAGATGTGGACCCAGTCACAAATTTATTTAATATCAGATATTCTGATTTCTCTACATCACATTAGAAAAAGTCAATCAGTAAATTCTGGAAGTCGAATAATTAAGAGTTTAATAAGCATATGTTATAAAATTAACGAGAACAAATACACATACACAAAGGTAACTGGCTGTATTCAAAAACAAACTAAGGTTTCTTTTTATTCTTTATTAAAACAAGTTTTTTTTTTTAAGAAAACTCCATTATTTAACAATATCATGATAATTTAGACTAAATCTTATTACATGTAAAATGGGATTGAACTTTTCCTTAGCATGACAATACAATAAATTATCTGTTTATGTAAATATATCAAAAAGGTTAGACAGCAGCAAGGACGAAATAATACCAGCATAGATAAAAAAATGTATGAAAATTGATGATACAAGTTGAATTGGCCAAGTGGTATATATCGTAGCATCTAAGCAGAAAACATCTTGCTTACAACAAAAATGTTCTAGTAATCTATGAGCAAAAATAAAATGAAACAATTCTTTCGGTGTGTACACACACACATACAACATATCTTATCTAGCCAAACTTGTTAGAAAGCTTTGGCATGTAAAGTAAAACCAGTTAGGTTGGTTTTAACATGAAGTAAAAAGGTGAACATTTCTGACCAGTTGAACTCCCACTTCCATAACTAATGAGTTCACATACATGATAGAAACATAAAAAAATTAGTAAAAATCAAAACAAAAAAAAAACCAAAAAAAATCAAATTATATCAAAGTTACAAAGAAAAAAAAAATTTAAATGAAAAGTAAATATCTCAAGAAGAGGATAGCCACATAGTACAAGTCAAGACACCCAACAAAATATGAATGTTCTCAACACAAAGGCATATATGTTTAGACTACAAACAAAATGTCAGAATTTAGTTGTACAGCTCCAATAAACCCATATTTTCACAAAATTTACTTGATCAAAACATCTTTCCATTTTCCTCTTATACTTGAAGTGATACTAAAATGGAAAAAATGACTTGCCACATTTACTTTTGCTATAACCACCTGACACAAAAACACTGCCCAGCACACCTGATTAAAGCAGTGATGGAACAATTCTTAATATGGACTTGCTGGACAACTTGATTCTTCCCACAGAATGCAATAACTATTCAACATAAACTCATAAGCAAATGAGTTGTGGATACTTGACAAGTATGTATAGCACAGATTCAGCACGCCTACCTATTTCAGACAAGCTTTGTTCAAATACCTGTCATGATCTTGACAGCATTGCCAATTCTGGAAATTATCTACATGATTGACCTGAAAGTCCTCTAAAAGAGTTTGCACAGTGTATAATTCTTGACACACATGTCCTCTATTCATTTTACAAAATGCAAAAATCTCTGTCCAACTGATTAATTGCTCAGTGAGTAAAGGATTATGAACACCTTATATCATCCCAGGTGTCAATGACAAGATGAAGAGAAAATAATGCTTTCTAGCCTTGGCAGAATGCTATAAATTTGAGAATGTGGAGAACAGTTATTTGAAAATATTAGCAATTCTGGAAGGTTGGCAGGCAAAAATTAACCAGAGCAAGATTTGAGTTCAGAACATAACTGAATATTACAATGTATTCTATGCCATGTGTATTCATTTTGCCACCCACCATTGATAATAATGATTTTTAATATTGTGATAGGGTTACAGACTTTGGAGGATAGATGAAATTGATTTAATCAATTAACTGTTACTGAACCTGGAAGGGTGAATAGAAACCACCTGACTAGAAGGTAACATAACTAAATACTATAGAGTATTTTGTAAGGTCGTCTGCCACAGTCTATCTAATACTAATAAAAATAATTGTTTCTACTTTTGGCACAAGGCCTGCAATTACCCAGTACATTACTGGTACTTTATTTTATCGACCCCGTAAGGATGGAAGGCAAAGTTGACCTCGGTGGGATTTGAACTCGGACTGTAAAGGGACGTAACTATGCTAGAAAACATGGCGTCCAACCCTCTACCGATACTGCCAAATGTTCATTAGGTAGAAAATCTAAGAATTGAAATTGTGTCCATTCTTTCTGAAGAATGGTAGTAAATATAATTGCAATTATTCTAGTCAAGTTAGAACTAACAATAAGATGTATGCACACCATAGCACTGCATACTACATGTTGTAAAAGGCAACTTAAAGGATTAACACCAGGAAAAGTATTCAGCTATAGAACACTGTCTCAAAAGATATCTGCTCAACCTTAATGGTGCATTTATACATGCAAAGTATAACGGGGGTGACAGAACTATCTGTGGGAATTGAACCACATATCTGTTGTAGATCAGACGACTGCATAGTCTACTTACACTTAGAAAACTTGACAGATTTTGGTCAGTATAATTGTTTGAGACTCCAAGTAGCTAGGGAGGGCATCATTGATTTTATATAGAGATAGGAGGAAAGAAACAGGGAGAAACACTTTTTTTTTTTATCTTGCATACTTAAGATTACTTAATAAATGTAGTTTTTTATTTATTTTAATTCAATTGAGATCTATGCAGCAAAAGCATAGAAAAAATAATAAAGGTGAGAGTAAAAGTACATTTTAATCAGCTTTAATATAATAATCTTTCAAGATAAATACATCAATAGTTGCTAAATAACACAATTATCAAATAAAGCAAAAATAAAGGCTCAAGCGATTTCTGTTATCACAAGGTTATAAAAGGCCATACAGGGGTGTTTAACCAGCTATTTAAACTTCCTCAAACTACCCTTCTGTCTTAAATGAGAGCCATATTGGATAATGTAGTCTTAGATATATAATTGTTTCTACTTTAGGCACAAGGCCAGCAATTACCCAGTGCATTACTGGTACTTTATTTTATCGACCCCGTAAATGCATCAAGATCAGATAATCATGTCTTTGATAATTCTGCTGAATCAGGATTGTATGCATATATGGACCCATAGCTTTTGATGGAGTTGTAGAGACACTTTAAACCTGATGGAGCCCATCCCCTCTCCAAGCCTGAACAGAGGTGATTTCTTTCAAAGAAGGAGAGAGAGGAAGTGAGAAAGTAATATAGAAAAAGAATCGACCCCAGCACTGGACTGATATTTTTCTATCAACCTTAAAAGGATGAAAGGCAAAGTTGATCTCAGTCAGATTTGAATTCAGAGAGCTGAAACAAATTCTGCAAAGCATTCTATCCGACACTTTAATGATTCTGGTAATTCACCATCAATCAGGATTAACCTATATTCCTTAGGTATTTGCTGTTTTTCTGTGTAAATGAGTTTGGTTTAAGGGGAAAACTATGTAGAATGTGATCATTTCCTAGTAATACATTTTTTTTTTGTACATTTAAAAAATATGAATTAAAGGAAATAACTCAAAAAGGCCAATGTTAAACAACATACCAATTTCACTTATTCCTACTTTAGTTGGTATTTGTTTGTTTTGGCTGTGGACTATTTGCTTTCTGGCATTATGTTGCAGCCAGCTTACTGGTCATAGTTTGTTGTTTAAAATGGGAGGGTGTCATTACAGTAGATTGTTTACAATTCTTTTTCTAATGGTTAATTTTTGTAAATTTACTTCAGATAATATATAAATTTGGGTGAAGTTATAGAATAACATTTTTAAAAAGGTGTTTTCACCTAAAATGGGAGACTTCCATTGAGCTTTCAATTTAAGGACCATAAGTTCTGTGACATTTGTAGTTCATTGTTGACCCTGTCTACTTCCACAAGTACCAGACCACACCTAGATGGATTCTCCCTAGAAATTTATACTAGTTTCTGTATAGTTGTATATAATGAACTGACTACCACCAAGGGAAATTTTATGCAAATACTGTGTTTATACCAAATGGTGAAGCATATGGTTTGTGAAGAGGCACCCAATATTTTATACAAGCTGATGTCATCTGCCAGCAAAATGGCTTATATGAAGTAGTTTGTGAGATAGGTCAAGCTAATTGACAACATACGCCCAACATATGAAAATATGTACAATGCTCTTCAGTAAAATTTACAACGGTTCTTTAATGGGATATTTTTGGAGCATTGATACTGGTTCAGTGAAAATTGCTAAAAAATACAAACTGGACAAATCCAGAGCTATTTCAGATTAGTATATGTTCATGATGGATGTGCGTTATCATAAGGCTTAGAGCAATTCAATAGTTATCAGTGGCATCATCATCATCATTTAATGTCCATTTTCCATGCTAGCATAGGTTACATCTTGTGGTACAAATAGACAAATCAAAATAATTTCTACTGAAAGTATGTCAGAGGTTAATGGAGATATTTTGGAAAAGATACAAACGTTTCTTTGAAGTAGTACCAAATAGAAGGGCAAACATGCTCAATATTTTAGGAAATATAATTGCTGTGGATCAATATGTTCTGATAATTGGCATTTGTATGATAGAGGAGATTACCACTCCTGCTGCTATACATACACACTCAAACAAGGTTTTGAATCCCGTTTAACCTCACACCAAGAAAAAAGTTTCTAGGATAAATGGAACATTGAAATATTTTCAATAGTTTACTTTAAATAATTTGAGTGGAGATAGTGCAATGAAACATGAGCGCATTGAGCATTTGGAAATATAATTGTTATTTATGATCAATGTTCTAAAATAGTTTAATTATTCTATCAATTTGCTGTTCTAAAATATGATTCCTGTAAATAATAGTGGTTGAACATTGGCCCTAAATTTCCTTCATTTGCTTAAAACTATTATTGCTATAACAATCTTGTCTTCATTTGTATTATTGATATCATTAGTTTTGGGGAAATGAAAGGAAAGCTTTAATTTGTGTGAATAGTTTGTCATATTTTACCTTTAAATATTCTGATACAAAATAATTGAATAATTAGTGCTTTAGAGTTAGGATTAAAAGTGACATGATGGTCGCGATAGAAAAGCTGTAGTTATGAAATGTCTTTGTACACATCTCATTTTAAGCACATGCGCAGTAGCCAAAATAAATCGATCTATTATTTGGTTATCAGGAATAATAGAAAAAAATAGTAGTTTAAAATGCAATTTCGGCATGTCATTTTACGTTCTGTTCCGAGTTCAAATCTCTCTTGAGGTTGATAAAATAAGCAAATGCGAAGTATGTGACCCCATGTCTGTTAGTTGTCTGTCTGCTCACGACTACACGGGTACCTAAAGCCCTTAACGAAAAAAAAAAAAAGCGGGGGGGGGGGGGGTACTGGATTGACAGAATCGTTGCTGTAGTTACGAGCCTTATCTTTACATTTCATCCTTCTGAGATTGATAAAAAAAAAAAAAAAATCACCTGTCAATATAATTGATTGTTCTCAACTACCAAATGTCTGGCCTTGTGTCTATGTTAAATTTTTTTTTTTAATATTAATTCTTTATGCGCTCGGTCGAGCAATTAGAAATAGTAGGATTAATCTCCTTGGCTATAAGAAAAGACGAGTGGTTCATGGAGCTGGAATGCCCTCGGCGATAAACCTAATATGTTGAAAACATAAACCTAAGTCTAATTCCCATATTTTCACTTCGTTTGTATCGAGGGGGAATAAAATATATTGACAGTAAAAAAAAAAAAAAAAAAAAAAATCAATAAAAGATGCGGCTCCAATTAGATTTATGGTTTAAATAGACAAGTAAAATATATTAATTTCCGTACCAGAGTTCCCAAAATCTTATTTAAAAGTGTCGAAATATCTATATTGTATAGTTTACACCAAACAAAATAAAAACACTTCGATCAGAGAATGTTCTATGATCGACTGGTAACTTTAAAATGGCTGCCACATATATTTATTATGTGCAACCATTTGTAGATCAACATCGTTAAGACTTTCTTAGTAATTGACGAAATTGAAGGAGGAGAATATATATTTCATGTTAATTTGTGGTACAAAATTCAATTGAAAGCAATTTCTCTATTGACTATGCGTGGTTTGTCAACATTCTAAATATTACTGTTCATGATTAGAATGTTATACAACCAGCCAATTAAACGAAAGACAGAAAATTTCGTCACCAACAAAATGATTCTTCCCACTAAATAAATCAAAACTACTTGTAGAGTGTAATGACAAAATGAGCTTAAATAAATTTGTATTGTTCATGATAAATTAACGCATTAATAGCTTTCAAAGAAGATCCCAAAACAGAAAATGTTTGTTACTTGAAATTATATCGGAACATTTTGTTCGAGGATTTTTCTTTAAGAATATAATATAATTAAAACTAAATAAAATTAGTACCAAACAATTTCTTTAAAATATTTTTTTAACCGAAAACTCGCAGACCCTGGTAATTAATCGTTTTCAGATTTTAAAAAAATATGAGAATTAAATGTTAAATAATGTTATGACTCAGACTTAATTATTACACGGCCATTGAAACAAAAACAGCAGTATGAATGGTAATAATGTAATATTATTAAGTCGCAAAATCCAACCATAGAAGGCTGGCAACAAGCCCGATACATAAATACTTGATAGTAATAAAAATAATAATTGTTAGAAGAGGAAAATAAATCAATAAATTTCAGCAGCCATAGTGGGAGTTCGATTCCTTTTTCCTTTCTGAAAGCTGGTCTCATTTATAGTCTAGCAGAAAGAACACTTGTAGCTATGCATGCTATTGCTGAAGGAAAGACAGTGTGAGATCGACTTTTAACAAGATTACAATAGTAATCAACAACTGAACGAAAATAAACCATTGATGTTTAACAGAAAAATTAGGTTGTCTAAAGCAATTGCGCATGCCAGTTTGCTTGCTTATACTGTTGTATCGTGATAGTAAATTAGTAAGAGGACTAACACTACTAAGAACAACGAATAGATGTTCTAAAGCTTCGCAAGCTATTATTCTTTTGCTGTTATTACATATGTACATAAAATTAACACAGGGAGAGAGATTACATTAAACAGTCATAAACCAGATATTCCAATTATAAATATCAGTATCGCTCTCCACCCCACCACCACCCATGTTAGAAATCATCATTATGATAATTATTGATAAATAATCATTACTATTATAATTATTCGACAGTGGATTAGCAGAATCAGTAGTAGAATATAGGGCAAAAAGGCTCTTAACATTCTGAGTTCAAATCCCGCTGATGTCAACTTTGCCTTTCAATCTTTCAAAGTCGATAAAATAAAGTACCAGTTAAGTGCTGGGGGCGATTTAATCGACTTCCCCCCCCCCCCCTACAGATTGTTGACCTTGTGTCTAAATTCGAAACCACTGTTATTGTTCAGCTCAAAAAATCCGATTTTAAAGACTATGCGGAATATAGCAGCTTCCGTTCAGCCGCAGGGCATGATACGACACCTAATCAAATTAGTATTCATGATTATAATAATTGTTTCTACTTTTGGCACAAGGCCAGCAATTACCCAGTGTATTACTGGTACTTTATTTTATCGACCCTGTAAGGATGAAAGGCAAAGTTAACCTCGGCGGGATTCATGATTATAATAATAAACATTATAGAGTATGCAAATATTTTTGAAAACGCATGAACGTTCCCATCTTTCCATTTCTCTTCACCTCTATGGGCACCGTGCATTTTTGAAATAAAATTTCGAAAACCTCTACTTTGTTGCTCGACCTTTTAGAAATAGCAGCGTATCTCTCACAAACCACATTCCACCGTCTTAAAAAAGAGTACATTAGATAGTGTGATCCTAGATAGTTCTAAATAAACCAAATAGTCACAACTGGAATGCCTTTGATAATTAGTCTGCTCGATCAAGATTGACCCGAAGCTAGACAAAAACATACAAAACTGGATTTGTTATTCTAAAAAGTATAAACGTCGCAAACACCCGTTTCCCCTTCTTTTAAAATATAAAGCGTCGCCATGTCAGTAAGAATTCACCGTCATTATAATTACCATACTTGGGAAAGGCATAAAATCCTCCAAGATAGGCTTTTATTATGTCAACTTCGTATTTCATTCTTATGAAGTCAACAAAATAATATTTCAAGCAATGGGTAACGTACACAGATCAATTCATCGGTAATAATCTACCAATTACAAAAATTGGGCTTGTTGTCGATAAGAAATCAATAACGAATAATTATAATATTGATTCATTCTCGGTACAAATATTATTATCCATAGCACCCAGTCCTTCTTAACATAAAATGTTAAATGAGTCAAGTCACGTAAAAATGACAAACAGGAAGGCGAAAATTTATTGCAGATATGAAATAATGAGAGCATATTTTTATGTAAACTGTCAGTATATACTATAATGTCTTTATATAAATCTAAAGAAAAATTTAAGATCTAGCTTCAGATATATGACGTAAACCAGTTCACTGGGAGGGGTTGATAGAGCATTCCATTTAGACAGCTCTTGTCTTTTCAAACACTGAGTAAGGTATCCAATAATAAGAAAATATAATTTACAATGGAAAAGCGAAGACATTATTTCACGTTGGATGAGCAACAGTTATTTAATATATTGTAACACATATACATATATAAAGATCGGTACGCAATGGACTCTGAAGACTGACTTTTTGTTGTTCTTTCATTTAAATATATGATGTTGACTAAGGATGAATAATGACAGTAGCAATAAAGTTAATGACAGCAGCAGCAGTAATAGCTACAACAGTAGCAAACGTCTGGTGATATTCATACTAATTAGATAGCTAGATTACTATGTAGCTAGTAGCTAGCTACATAGAATAGTAGTTAGATGGAATGGTAGGCAGGAAGCTAAATAGATATAGATAGAAGTACAGGAGATTAGCTAAATAGCTAGCTTGTAGAGAAGCTAACAAATAGGTAGATAGCAAAACAGCCGATAGCAGAAATTGTCTCCATCTTACAGTGGGAGCCGTTAAAGCAACAGCCTGCATTATATATATATAATAAAGACGAGGCTGGCTATAACGACTGCATCAATAAATGCATCGAAACTTTCGGTGAACGCAAAAATCGATAAAACCCAGCAATTTGTTCTTCTTGTAAATTAAATAGAGCGCTTACAAGATATTACTGGCTTTACATACACACATTATATATATCCTGACGAAGGACTAACGTCCGATACGTTGAGATTTTCTCTTTCATCCAAAGCGTGAACCTAATAACACTAATTGTTTTTGTATTTCTGTTTTTGTCATTTTTATTTTATATATATATTATCGATTTTACAATCGATAATTATCATCTGTATGTGCAGAATACTGATATGGTTCCCGAAACAATTGTCAGCCATTAAATATATTTGTTCAAGAATTTGGTATTGTTTTCTCTC
>OZ024740.1:312210919-312260919 GCA_964016885.1 Eledone cirrhosa | reverse complement strand
TTATTATCATTTTAATCCATTGAACAACAAATTAAATTTTTTTTTCAATAACGAAAACCATTCAACAATTTGTTTAGATTATGAAGTAAAGCGAAATAAACTTCGTTCATGCGAGTAAATTATATAGTTTACTATTATAATAGAGCTTCCTATCCTTTTTTGATAATAGAGTATGCAGTTATACAAGGGTTAAACGCATTGGGGGATTAACAATGGGGACTGACTAGGTTGTAACCCGGGGCCCCCAATATTTAAAGGGCACAAAATTATTATTTTTTTAATAATTTTTCTAATAATTTAAAAAGTCCAATTAGCATAGTTATGTGTGAGTATCAACATTACAGACATAATAATGCAAGGGTCCTGATTAAATTTTCAGTGACCCCTTGCAAGCTTTATAAGTCCCTGATTTAAACACTTTAAAGATATATAGTGAACCCTCGTTAAACCATACTAATAAGAGTGGAAGGGTGTCCATTTTAATCCATTGCCTGAGTTAAGTAACGGTAAAGGTTATTATATACGTATACAATATTGAAAATATATATACCATGCATTGAATATGATAAACAGTAACAAAATTACTGAAAATACTGTAAACTCTTATATTTATATGTCAGATATATTATAAAATTATTCGACATTACTGGATGTAAGAATTAAAAGGTTCATATCGTAAATTGTTAATTTTGTTTACCTGTGATAGATAACAGATGAGGTTACTGTGGTGAAGGTGGGATTAGAGTAAATTCTCACTCATAGAAACATGAAGTGTTTGAGGAATGACAGTAAACAGAAAATAATATGGACAGCATGTGCAGCATCGGTGCCACGTAAGCGGAAAAAACATCCCAAAAGTACAATTTGGGAGACTGCAGCAGTCTGTCTTGCCAGAAAAGAACGTCGCAATGCTGAACGTGAGTACAAACTGCATAAATCAGACATCTATAGGAAGAGGCGAAATAAATCGTCCAACCACCTCAAACAGGTGACAAAAAAGGCAGTGCTTCAATTTGAGCAGCGCATAACAACCAGCTCTGACAGTAAGGTGTTCTGGAAGTATGTTCACTCAAAGCAGAGGCCTCACTCCAGTTGGTCCTCTTCACAATCCCCACACAAGCCAGGTTACTGACGACCCCAAGGAATGCGCAGAGCTCATTGCTGAATGCTATGCAGGCATTTTCACTATTGAAGACCAGAGTGTACCGTCTCCACCACCTATGACACTGGACTCTATTACAACCATGAAATTTACACCTGCAATGCTGCGACGTCACCTAAAAAATAAACGCAACCATGCCTCCTGGTCTTTATGGTGTTACGTACCTGCTTCTTAAACGTGGTGGGTACTTCCTTCTGCACCAGCTATCATGCTTCTTCCAATTCTGTCTGAACAACGGTGCTACTCCAGAACAGTGGAAAACTGCCAGTGTCATTCCTCTGTTCAAAAAGGGTGACCGCACATCACCTGTGAACTATCGTCCAGTCAGTCTTACTAGTTGCATTGCCAAACTGATGGAATCCTGTGTCAGAGAAACACTTTGGAACTTCTGGAACTCTCACAGCCTTATCCGGCCCTCGCAATTTGGATTTATCCCCAACTCCAGCTGCTGTGATCAACTTATCGAGTTTCTTGAAGACATCACCCGGATCACTGATGGCGGCTCATGGGTGGATGTTGTTTACCTTAACTTTGCGAAAGCTTTCAATTCTGTGCCACACAAAAGGCTTATGGCAAAACTCTCTGCAATGGGTGTGAAGGATGATCTTTTTAACTGGTTGAAGTCCTTCATTCTCAGTCGAAGAGAGGTAGTCACGGTTCTGGGACAGCATTCCTCACCATATGAGATGTCATCTGGTGTACCACAGGGATCTGTTCTTGGCCCCCTTTTGTTTGTGGCATATATTAATGACATAGATGCCAACTTAAAGAATGCCACAGTACTAAAGTACGCAGATGACATCAAGCTGTACCTTGAGATAAAAAGGACAGATCCTGAACACTATAGATCTTGCTTGCAGTCTGACCTGGACACAATGCAACAATGGATTTCAGACTGGCAACTCGAGCTAGCTGTGGACAAGTGCACCACCATGCATTTTGGGAGTAAAAACCCAGCGTCCACATACTCCCTCCACAGCACTAATATCAAGAAGTCTTCTTGTGAACGTGACCTGGGCATTACGGTCAGCAGCGATTTGCATTGGACGAAGCATGTCTCTAAAATTGTCAAGAGGGCTGAGGGTGTCTTAGCATCACTCAGCAAGACCTTTGTCAGCCGCTCTCCAGCTATCTATTTAAGGCTGTACATGGCTATGGTGCGGCCACACTTAGAATTTGCATCACTAGTCTGGAACCCCTATCTTGCTCAGAACATTGACCGCCTGGAAACTGTTCAGAGACGTGCAACCAAGCGAATACCCTCCATCAGGCATCTACCATACTCTGAACGCCTTGCTTCCCTGGGCATGGATACATTGAAGCTTAACGCCTGGCAACTGACTTGGTAAACACCCACAAAATTGTTAACCATCTTGCCAACAACAACCCTGAGTACCTTTTTGATTTCCATGTCTAACACACGTGGACATGCCCACAAAGTCAGAAAACAGCACAGTTCCCATGACTTTCGGAAACATTTTTTCACGCTCAGAGTTGCTAAAGCATGGAACAAACTACCTGCATCAGTTGTTAGCTGTCGAGACACTGCATCCTTTAAAACCTCCATGCTTCCTGAGATTCGCCAACACTACACCTAATGTTCCCACTCCATACACATACACACATGTATATCATGACTCCTACACTATTCACTTCCCTGACATTTGTATATTATTCTATGTACTATACTTACACCTTTGACGAGTTGTAGTGCACCTGAGCACTTTACACAATAATTTCATTATTATTAAATCATCAGCTGTAGCTGAGTTGAAATAAATTAGTTTGAAGTTGATAATATTGCTGAATATCAATTTCTGTTGACAATCAATGTTCAGAATAACTCTATCGGGGATTCTTGTATAACAGGGAGTTTCAATTTCTTAGGCAATAGTTCATCGCCTTCATCAGCCTCAGTATGTCTGCTGTCTACAAAGAGAACTTCAGTCACTATTTCATTTTCTGTTAATACTTAGTATCCAAGTTAACCCTAAGTGTTTTCTAAGAAGATTCTGATGTCATCTTCTGTGGTATGTTTTGTCTGCAGTCTTAAGTATACAATGAAAAGCTCTCCCTTCAATCCTTCAAAATAGTATTATACCACAGAATTTTTTTTTTACCCCTTGATTAGAATGGTAGTCTTCAGGTCCTTTCATGAAGCTGCTGGATTGAATATTGGAGACTTGAGGTTGTAATTCTTGATGTTATTGAGAGTTTTCTGTCCTCGTTTGTCTCCTCTAAGATTTTCCTCTTCTACCACTACAAGAATGCAACTAGATATTTGCATTGATATAAACTCTTTAAGGCTACAACTATACTTTGATCCATTTTAGCATCATTACTAGCAAGTTAGTGACTATCTAAGTGTGTAGGTATCTCATCAATAGAAGGCTTGCAGAAATTCCCTAGTATTTACTTACAGCAGAAATGAGGTGTAGGAAAAAAACCAACCATTAAAAATATGCATTTTGAGCCACAATTTTTTGGAATGGTAATACTGTATTGTCTTTCAAAACATACTGCCCCACTACACACTACTACTAACTTTAAAAGGCGCATACTAACTGAGTTCATGCAACATGATGCCAAAAATAGTTCCTTACTTAATTCATAACCAGGTGTGGAAACTTTATTATTAAATGTTTGCACAATCTGAAAATAGTGGCCACCAATACACCCCAGTTTCATCTCCATTATACACATTTAAGTTATTTAACCTCTTCCTGCATTGTTTGACTTCTTTAGTTGTTGTGCTGTCTGTTTCATTTTATTTTTCATTTTATAGTAACACCCTGTTACTAGCTTCAAAATTCTTGATGTCCATCTGCTTAACTGGCTTTGCAGCAATTTTTGTAAATTTCTTCATCATGGACATTTTTACCACAGGATCATTAACAGTTAAACTAATTTGTTACAGCTTCCACAAGATTTGTGCTGTTTTCAACTTTTACACAGTTCCTTACATCAACATTTTTTCTTTAGATTATTTCTCTCACTTGAAACTATGCAACCCCTGGCCCACGGGCCATATCTGGCATACAAAGAAGTTTTGTCCGGCCTACCAACAGGTTTCAATCTTAGGCTAAGCGATCCCTGAAAAAGTGCTCTGAATTACTTTGGATGAGAATACCGACTAGAGAACATGTCTCGCCACAAGACTCACTTAGCTGAACGTAATTTTTTGCATGGCAATAACAAACAATCAAACTCAGACAGATAGAATAGTCAGACATTGACGTCAAAGGGACTGTGTGTGCATGTATTTGTGTATATATGCCTGTACAGACATCACTTTAAATTACTTGGGTCTTCGTACGAAACAGATGTGGAGACAGTGGAAGAAAGATATCAGTTGGAGTTGATTGACTTACAATGTGGGGAATTTCTGAAATAAAAAATTTCATCCCAGTCACTGACTTCTACAAGAAATATGTTTTGCCAAGTGGAAAGTATAAAAACCTCTTGAATAATGCAAAAATGCTAGTATCATTATTTGGCAATATGTATACAGCTATACAATATGTGAACAGCTTTTTTTCAAAAATGAAATTTATCAGAGATCATTTAAGAACAAGGCTGTGTGATAACCATCTGACAATGTTCTACTCCTGTCCTTGACAAATATTTTACCTGATGTAGAGAAGCTATCCAACAACAGGCAAAAACAAGTATCTCATTAAACAATTTACCATTTCTGCCTGTATTTTATTTGTAGTAAGGAATGTCATTAAAGTAATATCACATAAAATTCATTGTTCTTCTTTAAATCCCGGGATTAAAGTAGCCTTCTGGACAGAGCAGTCTGAGGTCGAGCAAATTATTATACTTTGATATCATGGTTTGCTGACGAGACACTGCATAGCAATGTAGCACACCAACAAGACATTACATAGCAATGTGGCCCACACACCCCAAGAGGTTGCTGACCCCTTATCAAATATCAGGCTGAAAATTTCCAATTACTAAATAATCAAAAAAAAATTTAGGAAAACACAAAATTTGTTGTGTTGCGTAAGAGAGCTATTGTTACAGGGTGTACTATGCTATCATATTCAACCTACTACTCTGACATAAATATTATTCAAAACTACAAATTTTAGGCTACTTCTAGCTGGCTTAATTTTTGCTTCAGAGTGCATATTAGATTTGAAAGGAAATTACAGCCGAAGCATATCATGATGCTGCAATAATGGAATCATTATAAACAAAATAACTTTCAGTTAATAAATTTGTATATCTATTTATCCCCCCCCCCCCCCCCGCCTTTCTCTCTCTCTCTCTCTCTCTCTCAAAATCAATGAAAGCAACAAATAGATTTACATTATTCATAGAATGTTTCCATTGCACTCTGTCAATTCTAAAGAGAATTAATTTTTTAAACAAATAATTATCCAATTAAATATCTCATTTAGCAAAAAATTGAAATTCATTATTTCTAGATTTTTCTGCATATTTACTCAGGATATGTTCATATTGCATACTTTAATCGCATTACACTTATAATAAAAAAAAAAATGATTGGTTATGGCTAGACAGAAACTTAATTATTTTTCTCTTTTTTTCTCCTTTTTTTTTCATCTTATATCACTCTGTTAGAGAAACAATCTAATCCTAAGCAATTGAGGAAGCCTTTGATGTGGTCATCTAACCTATTAGACCTAACAGCCTCAAATTACATCCTACCATCTTTAAAATGATAGGCTATATTTGACATATTACCTGAAAAACAAAACAAAAAAAAAGATGATCAAGGCTGGAAGGCTGGAATACTTTTGATCAAATGCCTGCTTGATTACACCTAACCTGGTGTTAAACTACAACAACAATCACATTATTTTGTTTTTGTTATTGTTTAGCTTTAGCAATGCCTTGCAGTATATATTCTGATTCCTGAAATTTTGAGATCAAATCTTGTCAGGTAATTTACAGTTACCTTTTAGCATTTAAACCGGCCATATCTGGCCAGAATTCTCTCACCTCTTTCTGTTTAAACCAGCTGTAACCGGCTGCTCATACTTATGTTCAGGTATTGTTCTCAAAATTTCATAGATTCGATATTAAGTGTGATAATTATGTGAGATAAAGTGTTTACCATTAAAATACAATAGTAAATATAGAGTAATGTAAATGCTAAAGGGTTAAATATCAGTAAATTACAGGGAATGAATCTCCACCCATTTTGACAATGAGTGTTAAAGTTGTTCAATCAACAGAATGGCCCGCTCATGAAATTCAAATGCAAGTGCCTAAGCATTCTACAGACACGTGTACAATTAGCATAGTTCTCGGGGAGATTCAGCATGACACAGTATGTGATAAGGATAACTCTTTGAATTACAGGTACAGTCCATCTGATGGGCTTCCAAACCGTATTCGTCTACTCAATGGGTCAACCCGAGGTTATGGTAAATGACACTTGCTTAAAATGTTATGCAGTAGAATGGAACCGAAGACCTTATGATTGTGAAACAAACTCTTTAACAGTGATAATATGCCTACAATAAATTACATGAATCTGATGAAACATTACTTTATTTACCCTTCCAGATTACACCAGCATTCTTAGGTCAACTTTACCGATCTTAATACAAGAAATGAGAAACTGAGACTTTTCCTAAGGTTGTTGGCCAGACAAGAGAAAATCTGGCTTTCATAGTAAAATGTATGTGTCATAAAGTTGATTTAATGTTCACTCAATTTAATATGTAACTAGTAACCCATACTAACATGCTTACTTTTTTGTCTTAAAATGAACACCAGTTACTGCTGCCACTTTATATATAGATATATTCATTGAACTACACATTTTTCATTTCTAAAATTCCTCTCGCAAGGTATTTGTCAATCAGAGAGTGTAGTAAAAGACATTTACCCAAGGTAGCACAGAATAGGATTGAACCTAGAACCACATGGTAAGTAAATTTCTTAAACATACAGCCATACATTAAATACAAAGTTAATTTTTGCAGAGGATGAGGGTAGTCAACTAAATTGACTTGATTCTAATACATTATTGATATTTAATATTTATTTTATTGGTCCTGGAGGGATAAATGGTTAAAACTAAGCTTCAAGATTTAGGACTCAATATAGAAAAATACAAAATTAAATACTGATTATTATTTTTGCACAAATGGTGGATTGGCAGTATCGGTAGAGGGTCTGATGCCATGCTTTGCAGCAAAGAGTTACGTGGTCTGAGTTCAAATCCTGCCGAGGTTAACTTTGCCTTTCATCCTTACAGGGTCGATAAAATAAAGTACCAGTAATATACTGGGATAATTGCTGGCCTTGTGCCAAAAGTAGAAACAATTATTTTTGCACAAGAATATAAAATTTTGGAGAACTTTACTAAACTTTTTTCCCCAGATCAAATGGGATGAAAAGCAAACACCTATTCGATGTTGCTTTTTTCATAGCTTTGTTAGAAGAGGGAAGGCAGTGCCCAAGACTTTTGCAGGGTCTCTGAGATTAGTAGAAGGTAATTATCATAAGACTGAAAATTTGGCCTAAATTCTTGCAACAAAGTGAACTTTACTAAAGGCACTAGTGGGACTGTTGATAGTGTTACACAGAGCAAAAGATTAAGTTTGGTAACCAAGAACGTGTTCACTTTGTTAGATGGGTTTCCATCTTGTTTCTGTCCATTCAATCTTACCTACAAGGCTTTGATTGACCTAATATAATGAAAGAAGGCACTTGCTTAAGGTGTCATGCAGTATGGCCATACATGTACCTATATCGTAAAGGGATGTAAATAAATTCTGCAAGGCAGTTATTCAATCACTATTATTTTTGCCAACACACTACCCTAATAGATCATTCTTTTAACAAAAATATATCATTGTAGGACATATGCGGCAATATTCTAGAAAACTGGCAGTGATTCAACATTTTAAATACATTAAATGTATTAGTGCAATCAATAGTGTGAGCAAGTCATCTGACTGCTTTGGTGGCTCATAGGAATCAGAAAATAAGCTCTGTTACTTGGAAACCCCAGCAAAGGAGAGAGAGAATAAAAGTATACTGTGTTGTCCTCATTCTAAAACCTTTTTTTTTTCAAAACATTTTATGCTTTGAAAAAAATGAAAATATTTTTTTTTCTTTGTGAAATTGTTGAATTTAGTGTTTGAAGTGATTATAAAATCATGTTCAATCTGTCAGGAGATTGTCTTTAATATACTTCATCTGTTAATACAGCAAGTCATCCTTCACTCATTGAAATCTAACTTAATTGCTGAAACCGGATGTAAATCCTAATCTTTGGAATTGGGATTTTACGTCAGTAAGCTTGCTAGACCTGACCTTTGCTGTCATACAATGGATAATCATAGCTGAGAAGTGTGTAAACTGAGCATTTCCAGAACTTAAAAAGATTCATCAAGAATCCATGAACAGAAGTGACAGTTTACTTATAGCAACAGACATGTTACTGATATTTCAGGGATTCCACAAGTTCTGTGCCATGGTGATCCACTGAAGACTTTGCTTTAATCATAAGTCTAAGTATCTATGGTCTCTATTGATGGAACACAGGCTTGCATGGAATTAGTCACTGACAGACATCAGCTGGTGGCAGTTGTTTAGAGTACAAGTTCAACTGAAGGAGTTAGCATAGTTACCTACAATGTAACTTTGGTACTGTTATTTAGTGTATGAAACTAACTATAAACACTACCTCTGTTGAAATCTCAATAATTTTCTCTCTTCTTGCATGCATTCCTTCTATGAACCTCATATCTGAATATTAAACCAATAAATGTTATTCAGTTATTTCTTTTTTATGTCAACTGGACCTTCAAATTAGATACAATGTCCTACCTTCTCACAGTAAAGTGAATGCCAATACTAGTACAAGTAAGAAAATTATCTGACTTACAGTCTTTGTTGTTGCTAGTAAACTAGACCCTATATATCACCTCTAGGCTCCTAAAGTTTTACTGCTAAAAAATGAAAATGACTCATAAATCACAATTAAGTCATCACAAGATTTGACAAATTTACTGCACAAATACATAATAGACTGACAGACAAGGAATATTATTAAAAGGGCGGTGAATTGGCAGTATTGGTAGAGGGTCGGACTCCATGTTTTCCAGCATAGTTACGTCCCTTTACGATCTGAGTTCAAATCCCGCCGAGGTTGACTTTGCCTTTCATCCTTACGGGGTCGATAAAATAAAGTACCAGTAATGCACTGGGTAATTGCTGGCCTTGTGCCTAAAGTAGAAACAATTATTAAATTAAAACTGACCTAATGTTTGTAAATAAAACTTCACTGGGATGAGGATGAAAAAAATGGAGATTTCTGGTTTGATGTGAGGGTCATCATTGAAAAAAAGATTGTAAAACACTAGTATAGATAAGTATATATAAAGAGAAACATTAGTTTATAAATATGAGTCTGTGTATCTGTATATGTATATATATGTGTACAAATATGCCCATTTAATCTGTATTATGACAGTGCATTCATATTTTTCTATATGTTTATATGGGAGAGGAAAAGAAAGAGAATGAGAGAAATGAGGACAGATGCAAAATAATCAACAGGAAGGGGGATTAAAGCAAAACAAAGCAAAACACAAGAAAATGATGAAATACAAATGAGAAACAAGAGTACAAAGTGTTAAATTTATAGTTTTACACTGTAATGTAGAAATAGAGTGAGTTTAACTTTTGGGGCAGTGGTTCTGTTTCATTGGACTATCAAGTTAACACTGACTACAATTTAACTTACAATGGATTTTTGTTTAGCTTACTCACCCTAAGCAAAGCATGGAAACTACTAAAATGCAAAGGGTTACTGGGAAGGGACAAGAGAAAGAGAACATAATTCAAGGAGAGAGAAGGTGATGATTGCTGTTGCTTTTCAATTTTTGCAAATTGAAGTGGTCAGGAAAGCAAGAAATTAGAGAAGAATTCCATAGGCAAGATTTGTGAAGGAAGAAACTATCAGAATAGAATTTGTGTTGCATTTAGGAAATTCAACTGTTAAGGGATGAGACCTACCTGCAAATCTGATACTTGGCTTAAACTAAGAAGATGAGGCAACAAAGAAGAAAGTTTATCAGAACAATTTCCATAAAATATAAATGTATATATATATATATCATCATCATCGTTTAACGTCCATCTTCCACGCTTGCATGGGTTTGGACGGGAATTTTCCCACTTGAAGCAAGATTGGTTGTCTTGCTCGTATAGGACTGTCTTGCGGGTTTTCTAGGGCTGGATGGCCTAGGCAAGATTGGTTGTCTTGCTCGTATAGGACTGTCTGGCGGGTTTTCTAGGGCTGGATGGCCTAGGCAAGATTGGTTGTCTTGCTCGTATAGGACTGTCTTGCGGGTTTTCTACGGCTGGATGGCCTAGGCAAGATTGGTTGTCTTGCTCGTATAGGACTGTCTTGCGGGTTTTCTAGGGCTGGATGGCCTAGGCAAGATTGGTTGTCTTGCTCGTATAGGACTGTCTGGCGGGTTTTCTAGGGCTGGATGGCCTAGGCAAGATTGGTTGTCTTGCTCGTATAGGACTGTCTTGCGGGTTTTCTACGGCTGGATGGCCTAGGCAAGATTGGTTGTCTTGCTCGTATAGGACTGTCTTGCGGGTTTTCTAGGGCTGGATGCCCTTCCTAACACCAACCACATTTACAGTGTGGACTGGGAGGTTTTTACCGTGTTACCTACACGGCCACATTACAGTGTGGACTGTGTGTTTTTTTGTCGTGACACCTACACAACCTCATTTATTTCGGACTGGATGTTGTGATACCAACCAACATAACTTTACATCGAAAGGGGTGGTGTGGATGGGGTGGGGGTAGTGGTACGGGGGTGTATTTTGTTAGAGGTACCTACTGACTGTAGGTTTCGCTTTGTACTTAGGCAAGGCGAGTCTTCTGTATTATTGTGTAGCGCCAAAGATCTTGGTCCAGTGACATTGTCTTGGAGAGGTGTAAGTGTGTGAGGTCGGAATTTATCAAGTCGTCCCAGGTTTTTCTGGGTCTGCCTACTCCGTGGCTACCATCTAGTTTTATCGCCCTGCACTTTTTTATACAGCTGTCGTCTTTCATGCGCATCACGTGACAATACCAACGTAGTCTTCTCTCAAGTAAACAACATCTGATCCCTCTTATTCCTAATTTCTCCCTTAGTTCATTTATGCTTTGCCGTTCACGTATATTACTATTACATATATATATATATATATATATATATATATATATATATACAGGGTGTGGACGATATTTGTTCGCAATTTTCAACTGCTAATTTTATGCAAATTTTTTTTACTTCCGTTGTCACTCTTGTCTTCATAAAAACAGTGACTATATTTCCATTATTTATTTTCAGAATAATTGATTATGAATAATTTTGAACCTCCAAATTTGTGGAAGAGACATGGAGTTCTTCTTGAAATCCGCGCCGGGAGGACAAATAAGACTAGAAGATCAATTCCCAGAACAACAGGTGGCTCGCTGTCTCATCCAAAGACGTGCCCAGAGTCATGCAGACAAAGTTTCCAGCGACAACATTGGTCTTAGGTGTCGTCAGCAGTCAAGGTGACGTCATGCCACCTCACTTCTTCCCTGAGGGCCTCAAGCTGACACCGATGGCTACATCCGCATTCTGAGCAAGGTAGTAAAGCCCTGGATCGACCAGGTAGCTGCAGGTAGGCCGTACGTGTGGCAGCAAGACTCCGCGCCCTGCCATACCAGCCGAAAGACCCAAGCCTAGCTGTCAGAGAACTTCGTCGACCACACTTCACCTGACATCTGGCCTCCCAGCTCACCTGACTGCAACCCCCTCGACTTCTTTGTGTGTAGCGCAGTGGAACGAGACACCAACAGATCTAGCTGCAATACGAAAGACGATCTGAAGGCCAGGATCACAAGTGCCTTTAGGGGCCTAATTCGGGGGACAGTGATGAAGGCCTGTAGCCGGTTCCGAGGCCGTCATCAAAGCCAATGGTGGGTTTATCAAGTGAGATCGAAAGAACAAGTCATGAAGACAAACTGACCCAAGTTTGATAAATATATCTTAAAAAATAAAACTAGTGTTATTTTTATCTAGACAGTAATCTTGCGAACAAATATCGTCCGCACCCTGTATCATCATCATCATCATCATCATCATCGTTTAACGTCCATCTTCCACGCTTGCATGGGTTTGGACGGGAGTTTTCCCACTTGAGGCAAGAGTGGTTGTCTTACTCGCATAGGACTGTCTGGCGGGTTTTCTACGGCTGGATGCCCTTCCTAACACCAACCACGTTTACAGTGTGGACTGGGAGGTTTTTACCGTGTTGCCTACACGGCCACATTACAGCGTGGACTGTATGTTTTTTTTGTCATAACACCTACACGACCTCATTTGTTTCGGACTGGATGTTGTGGTACCAACATAACTTTACATTGAAAGGGGTGGTGTGGATGGGTGGTGGTAGTGGGACGGGGGTGTATTTTTGTTAGAGATGCCTACTGACTGTAGTAGGTTTCACTTTGTACTTAGGTAAGGCGGGTCTTCTGTATTACTGTGTAGCGCCAAAGATCTCGGTCCAGTGACATTGTCTTGGAGAGGTGTAAGTGTGTGAGGTCGGAATTTATCAAGTCGTCCCAGGTTTTTCTGGGTCTGCCTACTCCGTGACTACCGTCTATTTTTATTGCCCTGCACTTTTTTATACAGCTGTCGTCTTTCATGCGCATCACGTGACCGTACCAACGTAGTCTTCTCTCGAGTAAACAACATCTGATATATGTGTATATATGTCATCATCATCACTGTTACTATCCATTTTTCCACGCTAGCATGGGTTAGATGAGTTGTCCAGATATGAGCCAAGCCAGAGCAGATGACCGTCTCCAGCTCACACTGGACTGATTTGGGGTTGGTTTCTATGGCTGGATGCCTTTCCTAATGCCAACCACATTTACAGTGTGGACTGGGTGCATTTTGTCGTGGCACCAACACAACCACTTTACCATTTGGTTGGGGTAGGTGGTGGTGCATGGGGATTGGAGAGATAGATCTAGAAGGGGGCACTTATCAAGTGACGATTGGATCAAGGGGATGTGTTAGGGATTGGAGTTGTATGAAATGTAGAGGTAAGCGAGAGTCGTGTGTACTAGATGTATGTTTCTACCTGTGCACATGGTAAGGCAGGTCCTCTATATTACTGCATATATTACACCTCTCAAAGGCAATGACACAGGATTGTGGTCTCTGGCGTTATGCAGTAATATAGAGGACCTGCCTTCCCATGTGCACAGGCTGAAGCATACATCTAGTACACACTACTCTCTCTTACCTCCCCTATATATTTATATATAGAAATCAATATCAATATGTGTGTGCGTGTGTGTATGTGCATATGCATACATTTATATGCATGAATATATAAACACACAAACACAGGCACACAAAAATACACACGGACATACATTCAGACAAATAGACATACATTCACACAAACACACGCATACATTCACACAAACGCACATACACATACATTCACACAAACACACACATACACTCACACACAACATAGCAAATGGAACATCAGCCATTATTTTGCTATAGTTTTTTTTTTATCCTTCCCCTTCATTCCTTATACACACACATGCATTCACAGAAATACACACACACATTGTGTGACAGACGGAAGTCGCTAAAATTTATATAGAGATTTACTACTTTATATTATTTATATTAGCTGGCCCCATGTCGTCAAAAATGACGTCTAATTGTAATATCTATCATAATGTAAAAAAGATGTTTGTTTGTTGCCTGGTTGGTTGGTTCCTTTGTGCTCAATAACACAAGTGATACAAACGTACAAACACACAGCTGTGATGAATCTTGGAACGCTGGACTTCTATAGTTTCTCACCCCCACCCTCCTTCCTCATCGATGTGTGTGCATATAAACGCTGCTTTCTGTAGTTTATCATCACCCCTTTCTTCTTCAGTCAACGTAATCAGTCATTTTTAGACAAATACACGGCTTCTCTATTTAAATTTCTGTGACTCCGTCACAACACATGAAGAGAGAGTAGTTTGATTACTTCATACTACTCCCCTCTCTTTGCATCTGCTGCCTGCAGGATGTTTTGAAGAAAAGAATAATTGTTTCTACTTTAGGCACAAGGCCAGCAATTAACCAGTGCATTACTGGTACTTTATTTTATCGACCTCGTAAGGATGAAAGGCAAAGTTAACCTTGGCGGGATTTGAACTCAGATCGTAATGGGACGTAACTATGCTGGAGAATAATGCCATGATTGAGTCGTTAACAACGTTTATTTTATAACAACAATATTCACTTTGAACATCGAGTAATAATATTTATTACATGAATTATCCCTACATTATTTAGCTGACTAACTTCTACAAGTTAGCATAAATGCATGTATCACAGAAAACGATATAGTAAAAGTTGTGCTGTATCTTACAGATACAACATGACAAGAAGAATAGGGTGAGTGTAGAAAATAAACAATATGAACTTATTATGTGTGTGTGTGTGTGTGTGTGTGTGTGTGTGTGTGCCTATTCTTAGAATATATTATTCTTCTCAAGGATGTTGCTTCATGTCTGTGGCCGATAAGGTGGAAACTGTAGTGACCCCTAGCGGTGGAACCCAGAACTCATTAGAGTTACATCACTTTGGGACGGTAGTGACCCCTAGTGTCACCTACAAGAAGTAATCGGAGTTACGTCTCCATTGGGACTATATATTGAGACCGCCATGGCATTCTTTCTCTCTTTTCACTCCTTCACTCTGATTAGCGATGTAGCAGCCTTGGAGATCGGAGCTGATTTCTCCCTACTTACGCGGTCGACGTAAGGTTATGGTTCGCTCAAATGGAAGCATTTTTCGAGGCCAACAAAATCGATGAGGTACAGCAATGTCCACTCATCCTTAGTGCAATTCTGCCGACACTTATCCCAGTGATTAAGGATCTCGTATTGGAGACACTTCTGACGCAACTTACAAGTCATTGAAGGCCAAAATACTCAGCCGAACTGCACAGTCTGCCAAGAAACGATTTAGAGCTCTGGTCAATTTAGAGCATATCGGTGATGGCACTCCATCGAACCTCTTATAGAGAATGAAAGACCTAACGGAAGGCTCAGTAGTGGAAACTGCGATTTTGGAGCAGTTGTTTTTCTCATGTCTACTGACCAACGTCCAGGCAATTTTGGCTCCCATTAGGGATACATGCTCATTCGACCAACTTGCCACTTCGGCGGATAAGGTTTTTGAGGTCACGGGCGCTGGAGGCAGCAAGGCCCTTGCCGCTGTTTTTCACCCAGCTCAGGCCACACCTGACCATGACACATGTGCGGCTACTTATACTGACAGCGCAGCTATAATGGCTATGCAGAAAGCCATTCAGGAACTCACCCTGGAGCTACAGAAGCTGAAGGCCTCTAGTGGTGCTCGTTCGCACTTGCGCAGCCGCGGTAGATCTTACTCTTTTAGACACTGCCCCAGATCACCAGCTTCATCTTTATGCTGGTACCACGAGCGTTTTGCCGAGAATGCGAACCATTGTGTGCAACCTTGTTCGTTTCTGAAGTTGGGAAACGCCTGAGAGGTGCGCTGACGGCAGCAGCTAACCTCAGAATAAAGCCACAAACCGCCATTTCTTCATCAAGGACTTTATGTCCGGGAGAGGCTTTCTCGTGGATACAGGAGCCTCCTGTAGTATTTGGCTGGTCCATTGCCTAAAAGATACCCCCGTTGAGTCATCCGTTACTTTGCAAGCCGTTAACCATTCGCCTATAAAGACGTACAGACAAATCTCACTTCCTCTCAAATTCTTAAATCCTCATAGGGATTTTAAATGGAATTTTATGGTCGCTGACTTACCATACCCTATCTTAGGAGCGGATTTCCTTCACAATTTCTCTTTGACTGTGGACGTCCGTGGCCAACGTCTGGTGGATGACATCACCGGTTTTTCAATTCGTGGCTGAAAAGCCAATGCTCCAACAGTCGGCCCAATATTCTTCATCGCTGCCGCTGGAGAAGCCAACTCACTCAACCAAACATTTTACTTCCACCACTGGTGCTCCAATGTTTTCAAGTCCACGCCGTTTACCGGCGGACAAATTAAAGGCAGCACGGTCCAAGTTCTACCATATGCTGCAGCTGGGCATTATTCGCCCATCTACGAGTCCTTGGGCTTCACCGTTACATATGGTGCCCAAGACTTCTGGCGACTCACTGTGGATTATAGGAGGTTAAACGCTATGACCGTCCCGGATAGATATCCGATTCCCCATCTCCAGGATTTCGCATCTTCATTGCAGGGTTGTAAGATTTTCTCCAAACTCGATTTAGTGCGAGCTTACCACCAAATTCCAGTCAGCAAGGAAGACATCTCGAAAACAGCTATTACGACTCCTTTCAGTTCCTTCAAATTTTTTACCATGCCTTTCGGACTTAGGAATGCCGCTAGCACTTTTCAGCGGTTCATAGACGAGGTCACTCCTGGTCTGGACTTCATTTATGCATATATAGATGATCTCGTTGCTAGTTCCTCTCCAGAAGAGCATATGCATCACCTGAACCTTTTATTTCGCCGACTCCAGGATTACCGCGTTCGAGTGCATCCCGCAAAGTGTGTTTTCGGATCCGCTTCACTGAATTTTTTAAGCCACCTCATCGATGCATAGGGTATCCGCCCCCTTCCTCAGCGAGTTAAAGCTATACAGGATCTACTTCCACCTACTACACTTCACCAGTTGCGTCACTTTTTAGGCCTAATCAATTTGTATAGACGTTTCGTTCCTCAATGTGCAAAATTACTATCTTCCCTTACCGAGATCTTGAAAAATCGTTGTAAGAAGAATGAGGATATTTCTTTGACACAAGGACAACTCGAAGATTTCCAGACTGCCAAGACAGTACTTGCTAATTCATCTTTGCTAGCCCACCCAGTACCAGAGGCCAAGCTTTTGTTTTGTGTTGATGCATCTGATACCGCTGTGGGAGCAGTTTTACAACAATATAACGCTGGAAACCAACAACCTTTGGCATTTTTCTCCAGGAAGCTGAAACCAGCAGAAACTCGTTACAGCACGTTTGGCCGGGAGTTATTAGCCATATATCTGTCGTTGAAACATTTTTCTCATATTCTTGAGGGAAGAACTTTTACGGTTTTCACTGACCACAAACCTCTGACCTTTGCTTTGAGGGCTAAAGCTGACAAATATTCACCCAGAGAGACAAGGCACCTTGATTACATTTCGCAGTTTACAAATGATATACAGCACATTGCTGGCTCACTAAACACAGCTGCAGATGCCTTGTCATGTTTACCAATTAGCTCGATTTCGTCATCCCAGGAGATCGATTTAAATCATTTAGCAGCAGACCAACCTGCACTCGAATCACTCAAATCACTCAATCAGCCGAGCTTGCGACTTGTGACTTGAAATATCTGCCCTTGTCGACCACCGATAGGGAGATCCTCTGCGACGTATCGACGGATTCACCACGACCTTATGTTCCCGCGACTCACCGTCGAATTGTGTTCCTTGCTTTGCACAGCATTTCTCACCCAGGAATTTCAGCCACAGTAAAGCTCATAACGACTAGATTTTTCTGGTCAAATATGAGGCGAGAAATTACTGTCGGGTGCCGTTCCTGCACACAGTGTCAAAAGTCTAAAGTCCACAGACCCACCTGGACTCCACTTGGTACTTTCAGTACTCCAGATGCTCGTATTCAACACATCCACATTGATATCGTTGGACCTTGGCCATTCAGTAGTGGATATTCTTAACTTTTGACCTGCATTGATCGTTTTTCGCGATGGCCTGAAGCCATCCTCTTGACGGACATTACTGCTGAGACTATAGCACGTGCCGTATCAGGGTGGATTGCCCGCTATGGCGAGCCTACCACAATTACCACAGACCGTGGTAGACAATTTGAATCTCATCTCTTCTCAGAGCTGACAAAAATCATTGGTGCTCAACGAATCCGGACCATATAACCATTAACATCCTGCTTCGAACGGAATGGTGGAACGTTTTCACCGCCAATTAAAGGCCGCTCTTCGTGCCTACCCAGACTCTCTACGCTGGAACGAGTACCTTCCTATTGTGTTATTAGGAATTCGGTCATCATTAAAGCAGGACCTTGGGTTCTCCCCGGCCGAATTATTGTATGGTGCTCCTCTAGCGTTGCATGGGCAAATGCTTGCCCCTGTTTATCTTGCTTTTCAGGATCCTCTTTCCTATGTATCTCGTTTACGCTCATATTTTCAGGACCTACTGCCTATGAATACTAGGGAACAAACTATTAAAACTGCAGTCCCGAGGGATATTGCTTCTTGGACACATGTCTTCGTCAGAAACGACACCGTTACTCCACCCCTCACGCAGCCGTACTCTGGACCCTACCGTGTGTTAGTACGCACTGACAAACATTTCACAGTAGACATTAAGGGATCCAGAGAGACAATTTCTGTGGAGAGAGTAAAAAGGGCATACACTGATGCTCATACACCTGAGCCACAAATACCCAATCTTTCTCTATTGTGCATACACCTGCTCCTTCTGCTCCACCTTCACCTACATACAAGACCACGACCCGTTCCAGTCGAAGAGTCCACTGGCCAAAAAAACTCTGTCAGACATTTTTTATATGAACTGGCCACTGGAGTCTTTTGTTTTCTTTTTCATTGTATTATGTATGCATGTACTTTTTGATTTTTGTTTGTTTGTTACTCTTTCATGCCTTTGCTTGGAACCCATCCTTGGGGGTTCGCTGCAATTACCTTCGGGCTTTTCGCCTATCATCTGGAGGAGGGTATTGCAGTGACCCCTAGCGGTGGAACCCAGAACTCATTAGAGTTACGTCCCTTTGGGTCGGTAGTGACCCCTAGTGTCACCTACAAGAAGTAATCGGAGATACGTCCCCATTGGGACTATATATTGAGACCGCCAGCGTATTCTTTCTCTCTTTTCGCTCCTTCACTCTGATTAGCGATGTAGCAGCCCTGGAGATTGGAGCCGATTTCTCCCACGACAAGTGTGGAGGCAAATATCAAATTACTACAGTGAACACGTTAAGAGCCTTCTCTCTCCAAGAACAAACTCCAGCACATACTTTGGTCTCAATCCATTCAGCTACCTGCAACATCAACAAACCCTGTATCTCCGGTAACTTATAAGTAAACCTATCTACAAACAAAGTAAATCAGCCTTTCATGTTATTTCTAAAACAGTAATAAATATATGTATAATACCATTCATCTAAAGCAAGGGTCAGGAGAGAGAAAGGGTAAAAAGTCTGCCGATGCTTACATGATTATCTCTCACTGACTGTTGCTTCGAGTCTGTTCGTGTCTGTGACCGAGAAGGTGATAACCAGTGAGGCCAGGAGAGAGAGATAGAGTGAAAGGTCTGCTACATCGTGAACCTTAACACGGACTGCTTGCTTCGGTCTCTCTGGTCTTTAGATTCCTTAACTCCTTGTATTTATAATAGTGCTATGGTTAGAAGGATGTGTATATGAGGTTGATTTATGATCAGCCATGTGGATATCGTCTCCCAAGAAGCTGGGGTCACAGGTCAAGTGGAATGTACATTTATCATCGCTGTCTTGACAGGACAGGTGGGTACTTTCCAATAATGGGTGGTCTCAGATTCGGTTTTGAATCTTCGCCAGTAAAATATAGGAGTATTCCGTTATATGTGTGTAAAAGGAAGAGAAGGGATGGCAGAAAAAACTATATCAAAATAGTGGCTGGCGTTCCATTTGTTATGCTGTGTATGTATGTATGTGTTTGTGTGAATCTATGTGTGTGTTTGTGTGAATGTATGTGTATTTGTGTGAATGTATATGCATGTATGTGTATGTATGTGTTTGTGTGAATGTATATGCATGTATGTGTATGTATGTGTTTGTGTGAATGTATGTGTATTTGTGTGAATGTATGTCTGTGTGTATTTTTGTGTCTGTGTTTGCATGTGTTTAAATACTCATATATATGGATATGCACATGCACACACATATACACACGCACACACATATACACATACGCGTCAAGGTATTGAAAAAAATCCTAGTTTATTATATTACTAATTGGAATATATTTAACTCCTACTCTTAGTATCTGAACTCAGTAGCCTTTTATTGATTTAGAATCTGAGTTCAGAGTTTTTGTTGACATTATCCAGAAATTGTTTGTTTAAAGCTTCCCTACGTCCAGCACCCTTCAATGGTAAACAAGTAATATATCACAAACTGCACTGTGAACAGGCATTTCTGTGTATTCTAAAATACAGGTAAATTTACAGATAATCATGCTTTGTTTAGTAAAGGTATCATTGTTGTTGTTGCTGTTGTTGTTGTCATGATTGTAGATGTTGTTACTATTGTTGTAATTATTGTTGTCATAATTGTAGTTGTTGTTGTTGTAATTAGTGTTGTCATAATTGTAGTTGTTGTTGCTGTTGTTGTTGTCGTCATTGTTGTCATCTTATAGTCATAGTTGCTGCTATTGTTGTTCCCTGTTCAGCCCAGATTGAATAAACCCAAGAATCAAAGACATTCCAAAGATGACCATCTAATTTGTTTTTCCAGATATAATATATCTAGGACTACATTAACTTATGTAACATTTCTTTTGCTATTTCTAGCTGGTTGAAAAACCATGTAGAAACAGCTATCTTTGGCTCGAATTAAATATTTTACTTTATATGAGTAAGTATTTGTGTTTTAAGCACACAGACACACACAAAAAAGACATACAAATAAAAAGATAAGAGCCATATCATCACCAACACTGTTGTTAGTTTATTTTCCATGTTTGCATGGGTTAGGTAGATTACCAAATTCTGAGGCTAGACAGGTCAGATGACATTCCTTGTCCTCTACTAGTTATTCTACTGAGTTCAGGACATCCAACTATAGAAACCATACCAAAATGGAATGCATAAGTAAAAACACAGTCATCTGACATGCCTGTCTAGCCACAGAGCATAACAGCCTGTCTGATCCATGCAAGTGTGACATAGACGTAAAATGGTGATGATGATGATGATACATATATATATATCATCATCATTATCATCATCATTTAACATCCACTTTCCATGCTAGCATGGGTTAGACAAGTTGTCCCATTTGAGGCAAGTTGGGTCAGGTGACACACACACACACATATATACATATATATATATATATATACACACACACATAGCAGAGGTATGTGCATAAATCAACATATATTTAGGCCAATCGTTTAATTTCTTTGCATCTATTAATAATAAATATATTTAAATTAATTTAGTCTTGTTGCTGACAACAACAATGACAATCATGAAAATGATGATGATGATTGTGTTTTAACTTTTTTATATCTGAATTATTTGGTCTTAACTGTTACCTTTATAGTGTCAATCTCCAGTTCACCTACACTGCTGTCATATGAAAATTGATTAAACTACTCACAATGAGAGTATATATATGTTTATTATACATAAACATAAGGATTGGCAGTATCGGTAGAGGGTCGGACAATACGCTTTGTGGCATAGAGTTATGGCTCTTTGAGTTCTGAGTTCAAATCCTGCCACAGTTAGTTTTGCCTTTCTTCCTTATAGGGTCAATAAAATAAAGCACCAGTAATGTACTGGGGTTGATTTAATCAACTTTCCTCTCTCCCCAAATTGCTGGCCTTGTGCCTATAGTAGAAATCATTATACATAAAGTATATGTATGCATATACACCTATATTCCCAACCACATTGTGTTAGTACTAGCCCATCAAGCCAGCACTATATGTAAATGAGGTAAGATAAAATATATAATTTACAAAACCTATATAGGAAGATACTTCCATTACCTAAATACCTTGTATTCAGTAAGCAACTACAGATGAAAAAATATGAAATTCTGAAATACATGTATACCGTGCTCTTGCATGAATATTGAGGTAGCTATGATGTGATCTCAGTTTAAAATGATCACAGTAAGGCTGTATGTAGGTTTAACATACTATGTATGCATACATACACTTTTTATTTAACTCTTAGCACTCTGTGCCACATTAGCAAGACATTCTTTAAAAAGTATAAAGCTGCATTGTGATTGACACATTAAAAACTGAAGTCTTTACTCTAATACTGCAAATTTTCACTAAGATTTGTCCACTAGTAAAGATATTTGAATTAACAAACCTGGTTTTAGATATTTCTGCTAAATAATTACATGCTGTTAAGAGTTAATAACTGCATGGTGGGATTTGTTTATTTCTAAAAAGTTTGAAAAATATTAGATTGCAGTCTTCAGAAAATAATGGATTAGCAGAAAATTTTCTATTGGTATTGGTAGTACATTACATATTTGTGGAGCTATAAAAGTTTAATGTAATATGTTGATGAAATTGTCAGTGGAGATTCAAAGAAAGAATTTTACTTTAAAGAAATCTTTATGGTAAGGAGAAAATATAAAGCATGGGAGTACCATAAATTAATTCGTTAAACAGAACAAATAAATCTAAAATTAATTTTCTGCGAGATGTTATTGTTTGTATAAAATCAATATGATATCTTTATAGGAGTCAATATTTTTTTATTTATAAGTCAATGCATTATCATTATATATTTTAAACTGGATATTTATAGATTCAATATTATTGATCTCTTGCTTAGTTGCAAGGTCATGAATTTATACTTGAGAGAAATGTGATAGTGTGATGTCTATGTTCTTATAAAAATGTTTGCTGTGTTAGTGAATTTTTTTCAGCTGGTAAATATGAAACTGAGTCCTAAGTAAACCAATGGGGAAGCTTCTTTTTGATCAAAGCAGACCAGGGTCTAAACAACAGTGACTATTATTTCCCAAATTCCACTCATTGGAAGTAACTACTTATTCTATCGTACTTCAAAATCAATTATATTATTGCGTTTGAGTAAATACCAAATGTTCCTCTTTTAAGACAGGAATATAGTTGTCTACATAGATCCTAGTATATAACTTGTATATATTTTATTGAATCCAATGAGATTAAAAAGCAAATTTGTCCTTTTCAAATTTGATGTAAGATCTAAAGGAGGTTACCACCACCACCATCATCATCATCATCATCATCACCACCACCACCACAATTTAATGTCTATTTTCCATGCTTGCATGGATTAGACAGGTTGTCATGTTTTGAGGTCAGATTGGTCAGGTGACTACATCTTTCTCATACGTTCCCTTTTGGGCCTGGTTTCTCTGGCTGGATGCCCTTCCTAATGCTAACTACTTTACAGTGTGTATGTACTGGGAGCATTTTATCATGAAACCCCAACACTACCACTTTACAGAGTTGGCTGGGTGCTTTTTGGTACATATAGTAAAGAATTAATTTTGGCTGTGTACCGCTTCAATCTCCACTCCTGTTTTATATTAAATAAATAGCACACTGGTTAATCTAGTTCTAGACCCACAATGCCTGACTCCACCTTCACATCACCAGAGAGGTTCAAGGGTAAATTTATCTAGCACACATATTCCTTTAGGTGTATGAATAGGGGGAATTTTTCCTCCATGTCTTATTTCATCTGGAGGCTTCATGACTAAGGGCACAACATTCCCAGCATTAAGCAGAACATCCTAGACAAAGCATCCCATTACTGCTATGAGGTCCACAACTGACAACTCTGCTTCTGAAAGGGGTTGTATATACTGCAACATCCTGTAATATCCATCAATAGGAAAATTAACTTAACATGTTGCTCCCAGTGAAGTGCTATGATAGCCAACTTCAAACCACCCCAAATATCCCACAATGACCACCTTAGCACAATCTGTCTCATGTATGTGTGTGGATTGAGGGGGGCACACGGCTCCCACCCTCAAACCACCATGTTTATAAAAATGCCTTCATCACTCTGTCACCAACTTCAGACCCCCCAAATGGCTACCTCCTACATCAATTGAACATTTAGTCTGCCAGCGATACCAAATACACAGTATAGAGGACCTGCTAGATTCAGAATAGAAAACCAGTGGGCTTATGAATATATTTAGTGTCATTAGAACACTTTAACCCTTTAGCATTTAAACTGGCCATATCCGGTCAGAATTCTCTCACCTCTTTCTGTTCAAACTGGCTGTAACTGGCCGCTTAAGGTATTGTTCTCAAAATAAATAATATCAAAATCTCATAGATTCGATATTATGTGAGGTAAAGCCTTTACTGTGAAAATATAATAATAAATATAGAGTAATGAAATAATTTTCATAGTTTTATTAGATTTACTCAAAGAAATGGGAAATGTTTATGAGTTTATTTGGCAAATGACTTGATCTGAAAGTATGTATTAAAAGTATATCATGGAAGTGCCATTTTAGTTATTTAAAAAACAGACAAAACTTGTTATAGTCACTATTTAATGGTTGAAATGACTCTTCCCCAATATAATTTGCCATTTGAACTTATTTCACTATAAAATAAAGCTCATGTTTTAGTAACTGAGTACGAAAAAAAAAAAAAATTGAATAAACGTTTTGGTTTCCACTGTATGCCAATGTTGTTGATATAATGATGGGAATAGGCATTATAGGTGGACTGTACTAGGTGACAGGTGGGCAGAGTAACAAGATATGGAAACAGTGCTGGAAAGTTCTATTTTAATGTGAATCAGTAAAGTAGGTGGTTTGAATGTAAGTTATGAAACAGTACAAAGAATAGCTGTTTGATGAGATGTCATAAAAATGAAAATAAAAACATTCTTTGAATTGTTTAGTAAAACGTATATTTTGTAGTAATAATATAAGATAAAGTAATAAGTTTCGGTATAAAAAAAAGACTGTTTCTGTTTCTAGTATTTAGTCCAGCACATTTATGAGTTGAAGATAGACACTCAACATGCTAGAAATAGCAGTGACATTCACTAAAATCACACCCTTCTGTTTTAAAAACGAATGAACTCATTAGATACAAAAAGATGGGATGACTACAACTAAATTGTCTTTGACCATAGGTCAGTTTAATCAGGACTGACCTTGGGGCAAACAACAACTGTGCTGGTGCTATAAACTCATAGTACGTTCTGTATTTACATTGTGGGTTTCAATTCCCAGTTGACCCATTTCACTTAATATAGTTGAATGGTTAAGAAGTTCACAGCATGGCCAAATGATTAAGAAGTTCACAATATCTTGACTGGTTATAAAATTTGCTTTGAAATCATAAGGTTTTGTGTTTGGTCCCACAGTATAATATCTTGGGCAAGTGTGATTTAACATAGCCATAGGTTAACCCATGCCTTGTGAGTGAAACTGGGTAGATGGAAGCTGTGTGGATACTTGTCAGATGAACTGTAACATTAATTCAAAGAGCCAGCCTTGTTTCATATGGTGTCACGTTGAATCTCCCTGAGAATTCCACTAAAAGTACACATGTCTGTGGAAAGTTCAATCACTTACATAATAATTTCATGAGCAGGCTGCTCTATTGATCGAACAACTAGAACATTCATCATCAAAACTGACAAACTTCCATTCCCTTCCATTCCTCATACCTTTTCCTTATAGTAGAAATAATTGAGATAGATCTCCCACTTACAATGTTTTCTTTGCATTACTTGGAATATATCATAAAGTGAAATAAAAGTCCCAGTCTTTGGCAATGTGACAGTACTTCATTTGTTTTTGCACCAATATATCTGAAAACAAGTACTGGGGTAAACAAGGATTGATTGAATAAGCACAATGATTATTTTGAAACAATATTCCTCATGTATTACAGGTAGATATTTTAGAAATCACAGAAGAATGGGAGGCAAAGTTGACCCTAATATGGTTTTAAACCTAGAAACAAGAGCAAAGTTACATAACGCCAGTACCCTACTATTTTGTTATTTTGCTCCATTTACTTAATTAAATAACAATTTCTAACATAGAAACAAAACCAAGTAAGGAGGGGGGGGGGCGGTAAATTCAGTCAATTAATGAAACCCAGTACTCATTTTATCAATCATTGGAGGATGAATGCATAAATTTACATCAGTAAGATATAAATTCAGAATGTAGAGGAATGTGAATATATACTGCATTGGATTAAATATTGATTACCTACATTGGTACAAAGTTTCAAATTTTCAGGACATAAATCAATCAAATCAATGACTATTAATGCCTTGTACTTATAAACCTCCATCAGGAGCAGAGGGATAAAATGTTAAGTTGATCCCCCAAAAGGAGATTTAATTGAGGATGTGTAGGGATAAAACTAAATACTGTACAAATACTATCATCCATCTACTAGATTAAATACTCTAATTATTGAGATAATGTAGTCTAAAATGGATGGGGTGTAGTTATAGCTCAGATACCTTTGCTCTTAGATATTTATTCTAAGACAACTTGATGCTAAACAACAGCAACAACAACAACACTCTAATGGGAAGTACTAAAGGTTAAACCAGGTGAAACATTAAATGTACCGCCTATATAGATAAAAAAATATCAATAATAAAACAAAACAACAAAAGACTGAACACAATTACATTAATTTTTAATGGAGAGTGAATTTGATGTTTCAGATTGTGGTCTTTGATGGAAAAGAGGAAAAGAAAAAGTGGGAGAAAATATTTCTATGGAAAGACAGAAAATTTGCCACTAATCGATGAGGCCTAACATATTGATTAACCAAAAAGAAGGAGAATTAAAAGAGAAGGGCATCCAGCCGTAGAAAACCTGCCAGATACAGTCAGTCCTATACAAGCGAGACACAATCACCCGATCGACCTTACCTCAAATGGGACAATTCCCGTCAAACCCATGCTAGCTTGGAAGATAGACGTTAAATGATGATGATGATGATGATGATGATATATATATATCATCAATCATCGTTTTTCCATGCTTGCATGGGCTGGACGGGTCCTTCTCAGCAGAGCATCTCTCCACTCATCGCAATCCTTTGTCATCTGCTCTGTGAGTCTCAGTGATTTGAGGTCAGCTCCCACATCTGCCCAGGTCTTTCTTGGTCTACTTCTACCAAGACTTTCTTCCACAGGCATTTCTTGTCACATGGGATACACATTATCCATGTGCATCACATGTCCAACCCAATGCAGTTTTCTCTCCTGCACACCACCTCAGATTCCTCTTAAACCCAGCTTCTTCCTCAACTCATCCAGGCTCTGCCTTTTTCTCACACTTACATTACACATCCAAAAGAGTATGGTTGCTTCACTTTCTCCCATCTACACATGTCTTCTGCATATATAAGAGCTATACAAGCCATGTATAAAGAAACAGTCAGCAAGGTTAGAATTAACAATGAATATAGTGAAGAGTTTAGCATAAAAGTTGGTGTTCATCAGGGCTCCGTTCTTAACCCCCTACTATTTATTATTGCCCTTCAGGCTATAACAGAGGAGTTCAAGACCGGCTGCCCATGGAAACTCCTATACGCAGATGATCTAACGCTCATAGCTGAATCAATGGCCGAGCTAGAGAAGAAATTCCAAACATGGAAGCACGGCCTAGAATCAAAAGGCCTTAAAATTAACCTGTCTAAGACTAAAGTTCTAGTTTGTAGGAAGGAAAATAGGGCACCGGTCCCATCTGGGAAATGGCCATGCTCAGTGTGTAGGAAAGGAGTAGGCAGAAACTCCATTTTATGTCCCAAATGCAAAGTATGGGTGCATAAAAGATGTAGAGGGATCACAGGTAAGCTAACTAAGAATATAGATTTTATATGTGGCCGGTGCTCTGGTGCAATAAGTAGCAGCAAGTGCCCACAGAATACTAGCTCATTACATTGCACAGATGGTTCTATAGAAATAGTTGACACCTTCCGTTACCTGGGTGACAAAATCAGCAGTGGTGGAGGGTGCTCTGAAAGTACAGTAGCTAGAGTCAGAACGGGATGGAAAAAGTTCAGAGAGCTTATACCACTATTGGCCGCTAAAGGGTTCTCTCTAAAAATGAAAGGCAGGCTGTATGATGCCTGTATACGAACAGCAATGTTACATGGCAGTGAGACCTGGGCATTGTGTGCAGAGGATATATGCAGACTGGAGAGGAACGAAGCTTGCATGCTCCGCTGGATGTGTAATAGTAATATACGTGAACGGCAAAGCATAAACGAACTAAGGGAGAAATTAGGAATAAGAGGGATCAGATGTTGTTTACTCGAGAGAAGACTACGTTGGTATGGTCACGTGATGCGCATGAAAGACGACAGCCGTATAAAAAAGTGCAGGGCGATAAAAATAGACGGTAGCCACGGAGTAGGCAGACCCAGAAAAACCTGGGACGACTTGATTAATTCCGACCTCACACACTTACACCTCTCCAAGACAATGTCACTGGACCGAGATCTTTGGCACTACACAGTAATACAGAAGACCCGCCTTGCCTAAGTACAAAGCGAAACCTACAGTCAGTAGGCACCTCTAACAAAAATACACCCCCGTCCCACTACCCCCACCCATCCACACCACCCTTTTCAATGTAAAGTTATGTTAGTACCACAACATCCAGTCCGAAACAAATGAGGTCGTGTAGGTGTCATGACAAAAAAACACACAGTCCACGCTGTAATGTAGCCGTGTAGGTAACACGGTAAAAACCTCCCAGTCCACACTGTAAACGTGGTTGGTGTTAGGAAGGGCATCCAGCCGTAGAAAACCCGCAAGACAACCAATCTTGCCTCAAGTGGGAAAATTCCCGTCCAAACCCATGCAAGCGTGGAAGATGGACGTTAAACGATGATGATGATATATATGTTGGTGTGTTCATGAATACATGTACTCACCCATGTATATCTGTGTGTGTATGTGTGCAGGCATACATACACACACACATTGACTATATTCTAGTGAGTGATCTTGTTTATTTATTTCAACCATGTATGTATGTGTATGTGTGCATGTGTATGTGCTTGGTTATACATTTGTGTATATGTGTGTGAGTGTATGTGTGTGTAGAGAGAGATAGAGAGAGAAGTGGGGTATGGAAACATTTTGAAGAGAAAACTTTAAGTGATGATGAATTGTGTGGGAACAATGACAGGAAACATGTATGTTTAAATATGAAAAAGAAAATCATATCTAATATGATCAAGAAATAATGTTGAGATAGTAGGGGGTAGAATGAGTGTTGAAATCTAATGGTTTAAGACAGGATGTGTTGGAACTAGCAGCTGCTGTTATATTTAGTATGTTTTCACACTTCTTGGTTAACCCTTTAGTATTTAAACCAGCTATATCCAGCCAGAATTCTCTTACCTCTTTCTGTTCAAACTGGCTGTAACTGGCCACTCATACTGATATTAAGGTATAGTTCTCAAAATAAATAATCTCAAAATCTCATAAATTTGATATAATGGAGGTAAAGACTTTTCTGTGAAAATACAATAGTAATGTAAATGCTAAAGGGTTAATTGTTAATTACAAGATTTATTTCCTTACTCTTAGTTTATGACTTTCCATATTTCATACTTTAGGCTGACTTCTAAATTAAATAGTTTTGGTCAAACTTGCATATTCATCAGAAAATTTTATATATATATATATATATATATATACATATTATATCGTTTCACCCTTGCAAGCAGGGTAAAGCGGGCATAAAATGATGATGATGATGATGATGATGATGATATAAATGACTTAACCAATGTTTTAAGCCATCTAACTGATTGGCATGAAATTGCACAGCCAAACAATCTGAACCCTAGCTCACAGACATGTTATCTCCTTTTTCTGTCTTTTCTACCACTTTGGCTTCTGATTCTCAGAACTGGCCCATTGGTCCTTCTACTCAGACATTTTCAAATCACTTACTCTTTTCCTCTATTATCCATATTATGTTCATCACTCTTGTTCCCACACTAAACATTATACCCAGTCCTTCCTCTTCAGAATGTCATCACTCTGAAATGACCTTCTTGCCCATGTTTGTCCAGCAGTCATCAACTTGCAACTATTCAAGTAGAACATTAACCATAACAACTGCACAGTTCTTGAGGAGTTCATGGAGACCATAAGCATAGCCTCTTCTTTCAGACAAAACCAACAGCCAAACCTATCAAGGAGATTTTAAAATAGATATTATAAACTGTTATAAACTTTGACAATTCTATATGAATAAAAAAAAGCACTCAGAATTCCATTTGGTGTCAGCATGGTTTCCAAACAATCTGAAGAAACTGTTAAAGCTCCCCCAATTACAGAGATTATGCCCGTCTACTTCTAAATAATTTTAATCTACAACATACAGAGAGATTGAAAAAGACTTACACCTTTTCTTTAAAAACTTTGAGCTTAAGATCCTTACAGACATAAATGTCACGGTTGCTACTTTTCAGGATGTGACCAAAACATAAATAATTCTCTGTACTATTCCTACCACAAATAAATTGAGACCCTATCAAACCAACCAAAGAATATTATAAACAACTTAGCTAAAATCATCTTGCTCAGCCGACAATTAAAAAAAAAATTTTTGTCACAATTTTCTGTGTTTTGTACAATATTTCAATTGCCAATAAAGCCTGTGCTTTCATGATTTGATTGTGGTGCTGAAGCCAGTTCTCCTGATTCTTATAGAAACACACATATACAGCAGAGCCCCCTTACCCACACACACAACTAACACACATATGCAAGGCAGAACAAATAACCAAGTATACAGATAATACAACACACATGTACCACAAAGGGATGTTGTGTGCAAGAGAGAAGATTGTGGTGGCTGGGATACATAATGTGCATGGATGATAATCCCACTGGAATGAAGCTGTGTAAGAGGAAGACCAACGAAAACCTGAACTGAAGTGGTGAGAGCTGCTCTCAATTTCTAGAAACTGCCAGAAGAGTTGATAAGGACAATAAGCGAGAAAAGTTGTGCTGGAGAAGACCATGCAAATATGGAAAACTGAATGATGATGATATATATATATATATATATATATCACAGAAAAAAGAGAATCAGTGTTGCGACGAATGGAATTTATTGGACATATTACAATCGTTTCTCTGGCGATCAGCTCGAGGCACGATTGATGTGATGATCGAACCTGACTCTGAAAATCGCAAGGTCCTTAGATATGTCTTGATTCTACGAAGCAGATTTTCCTATATATATATATATATGCATATATATGTAATAAACAACACAATGGAATAGTTATATTGTGTTGTTTATTACATAATTAAATAGCTCTGTACTATACATAAAGCACTCTTCTTTCTTTTACTTTTTCTACGAAAATACTTAACACACATATATATATATATATATGTGTGTAGACATGAAAGAGTTGGGACCCCAACAGCTGAGCTTTTCAGCAGCTAATTCCAGACTGCAGACTAGTTAGAGTCTGGAACTAGCAGTTGAAACGACAAGGGGTCCCCACAATTTCATATAACCATACTCTACTACTCCAAGTATCAAGTATTCTGGTGAATAATGGTCTAACCAGTTTCTTACTGTATCCATCTTGATTTATATATATTTATACATATATATACACACAGACATACATACACATATATATATTACAGTGAATATATAAGTACTTGTATCAATATAACCAACTAAACCTTTCCTCAAAATTCCAAACCTTGAATCCGTATAAGAAATAAATTTTAATTATGACATTTATTTTAACGCTATTTATAACCTAAAAGCTGGTTGAATTGATAGATCAAGAGATAAACTACCATATGGTACTTCCATCGCTTTACATACTGAGTTCAAATCCTACCAGACCCAACATTACGATTTATCTTTCTGTTGTTGATAAAATATGTGTCATTCGATATATGATTGACAGCTCCACCCAACAAAATTTGTGGCCTTGTGCCCATGTTAGAAATTATTGTATCTAATCTTGAAGTCACATTAACTCTGAGATAAAAGAAAAAGCTAGGGTAAAGACCATATGTTATTGATTTCAAAATTTGTCATTCTCATAGTGTTGTTGACACTATATTGTTATAGCACTAAACCATCAGCTAAGAAGCCATCAATTTGGGATTCTCTCACTAACACTAGATTGAGTTCACTGCCACTAGGTTGTTGTTGTTTTTGTTGTAGTTGTTATTTCTATTATTTTAATCTTGATTTAGCAAACCTATAATTAAAGGAATTCATGACTATGATGTCTTAGAGTTACCTAGGACTACACTATTTAAGATGATAGGGTGTGATATGAGAGGGATTTTATGACTGTATTGTAAGTAGTGATAGCAACACTTGAGAATGATGAATAGTTGATTTATTTGCAGTGTTAAATTAATTTTTTTCAGAATGGAAAAGCTACCAGCTAGAGAATGGGATCCAATTGAGAGAAACATTTAACTCACATTTATTTAGTGCTAAAGAACTCAGAAATTATAATAGCCCATATAGATTCTTATAATACAGAAAAGGATAAGCTACTATTGAGATGTGCTGATCAATGCAAGATATATTAGTCAACTGTTGTATATGACTTTTAATTGATTAAATGTTTAGTAGTAGTATGAGCGGTTATCTGCCTTCTCCAATAATATAATATACAAATGCCATCTTGTCCATGCTATTATAGGTGAATTATATCCATATCTGTGTGTGGGTTTGATCATTGATTTCAAGGTGATATAGGGCTGGCCAACTTGTTTCTTTGCAGGGGAGCAATCTTCCAGTGGTTTCATCATGATGAGTAACATAGTTAGCAAAAGCCAGATTACAACACCTCACAACATCAGTGATGCACAAGGGAAGTGCACAAGGATGGAGAGAGTAACCACTGAGGATTTTAGTGGCAGGGTATAGTGATGGTGGGAATAGCTAAGGAGTGATAGTGGAAAGGGAATGGATGGGGTGAGGATGTACAGTGATGGTGAGTAAGGCTACTAGAGTAGTAGTGAGGGTAGCTACTAAGATATGCTAGTGGAGAGGGGTGCATGTTGATGATTCAGGTCACATTTTATGTTTGTTGGTAGGTTTCTCCCGTATAGCATATCACTAATTCTCATGGTGTCCGTGAAACATAAATATACACCAGGTTCGAACACAAAAGAACCAAACTGCCACTGCCTTTGTCTCTCCCGCTCTCCCCATCTCTCACTATTATGAGCAAATGGGGGCCCATGCACTAGCTGCCCCACAGGCCCGGCGGACAGAATAGAAAAGGTGTTTACCCGGAGGATGGTGAGGAAGACGCACTGGAAGAGTCATTCATGTAAACACACTTGACCAATTCTCATGGTCCTTTGTCATCTCTGTTGAGTTTAGTCTTATGTTTGATCTTCACTACCTCAGAGTCTTCTTGATTCTGCCTCTTCCATGGATCCCAGGCACTGAGATTTCTCTGTGGTAAATAGATTTAATAGGGTGACAGGATGATGTGATGATATATATGTGTATGAATATATACATGTATTATTTATACTAATAGATATGTTTGGAAATATTTAAATGAAATGTCAGAGAGATTACAGCAGTTCAATGGCTCAGGCAATGCACAACTTAATTTTACCACCTGACACTATAATTTGAGGTGTGCATTTGAGATGTGCATTTGTGTGTGAGGCAGGGGGGCTGAATATTTAAGGAATTTGTTTCACAACCAGTTGGTTCTGGGTTCAGTTCCACTGCATCAAACCTTTAGATGGAAACTTTAGAAACCCATTGTATATATATGTGTGTGTATGTGTGATTGCGTATGTGTTTATGTTTACATTTGCCTCTGTGTTTATGTCCCATAACTTAGTGGTTTGATAAAAAGAGAGATCGATAAAATAAGTACAAGACTTAAAGAAATAAGGACTGGGGTTGATGTGATCAACTAAATCAAGACGGCTTCCATCTGGATACAGTCTATTGACTGAAACAAGTAAAAGAAAAACATTATATATATGTATAGTCATGGAAGGATCTTCCAGTTGTGCCAAGGACATAACAATCTCCTTGATGTTGGTAACCTACATGATAAATGCACCCTGCACTCATTGTAAAGTGATTGGTGTTAGGAAGGGCCCTCAGCCATAAAAAAGCTTGCAAAACAAAGGGTTGTGAGGCCTCCTCAGTTATGTGAAAACATGACAATCTTCCTAGCGCTTGTGCTATGATAAAATGCACTCAGTAGAGCATGGAACTGTATGTCAGTGAGAATCCGGGCTCTCAGCCTGTCTGGGATGTCAATAGACCTGCTCCAGTACTGACTTGGTCTGTGAAGATCCAACCAATTCTTGTCAGTAGAGATGATGATGATGATGATAATGATATACATACATACATACATACACACACATATATAGGGAAATGGCCATGTTCGATATGTAGGAAAAGAACTGGCATAAATTCCATAAAATGTACGCAATGCAGATCTTGGGTACACAAGAGATGTAATGGGATAGCAGGCAAACTAACAGGTAGGGAAAACTACGTATGCAGTAGATGTACAGGGAAAGTTGGCAGTATTAATCGCAGTGATAGACACATTTTTCCAATGCAGGTGGGTTCTATAGAAGTGGTTGATAACTTCCAGTACCTAGGAGATCAGATTAGCAAGGGAGGAGGGGTGTTCCGAGGCCATAGTATCTAGAATAAAGACGGGTTAGAAGAAGTTTAGGGAGCTACTTCCTTTGTTGACAAAGAAGGGTTTCTCCCTGCATACGAAAGGACGGTTATATGATGCCTGTGTGAGATGTGCAATGCTGCATGGTAGTGAGACATGGGCGGCAACTGCAGAGGATATGCGACGGCTGGAGAGAAATGAAGCAAGTATGCTCCGTTGGATGTGCAATGTCAATGTGCATGAACGACCAAGGATGGACGAGTTGAGAAAGAAACTGGGTATAAGAGGGATAAGTTGTGGTGTGCAGGAGAGAAGGCTGAGATGGTATGGGTATGTGATGCGCATGGAGGATGACCGCTGGATAAAGAAGTGCAAAGAAATCCCAGTAGAAAGAATAGGCAGCAGAGGTAGACCACATAAAACATGGGAGGAGGTGGTGAGAGCAGACCTCAGATCACTGAAACTCACCGAGGAGGACCATGACAAGTGGAGAGATACTGTGCTGAATAGAACCCGTCCCACCCTTGCAAGCAGGGAAAAGCGGACGTAAAATGATGATGATGATGATGATGATATAATAAAGAAGGTGTGGTAAGATACTAGGTGGACCATAACGCACCAGAGTACTTGATACTTAGAGTAGTAGAGTGGGTAATAGGAAGAGTCAGGACCCCGACAGCTGAGCTCCAGCTGTTTTGGATCTAGCTCTCAAAACGGCCGGAGCTCAGCCGTCGGGGGTCCTGACACTTTTCCCATATATATATGTATATAGATACATTTACAATGTGCCATATATTTTGAATTGAGGTTTTGTAAGTCCAGCAAGCAAAATACATGTATATTTTTTGTAAGTCACACATTTCATAGTGAAATGTGTGACTTATGAAGTTCTTTTTCACCAGCACCTACTCTATGTTATCTGTTTAAACAGAGAAACAAACAGAGAATACAGACTAAGTGCTGATGAAGAGGAAGAGCATGAGGAGGATATTGTCATCGATAAGGTTACAGGCGGCAATGAAATGACTCTGAAGACCTGATTATCCAATTAATTAATAAAATAAATAATTAATTACTTAACTAACAAATTATCTAATGATTGATAATAGAAGTAAAATGAAAAACAACCAATGTTTGTATTGGCAGGAAGATCTCCAGAAAATACAATAGCATCTATTTTAAGTAATATTTCACATTAAGAGTCTTGCAAACCAAACACAAAAATGAAATATAATGTACATATATCATCATCATCATCCTCATCATCATCATGAGTGAACATTTATTTTCCACGCTAGCATGGATTAGACGAGTTTGTCTCATTTGAAGCAAGTTTACCAAGGCTATGCAATGGCAATTAGTTGTAAAAAATATGTATCCACATGTGATTCAAGCCAGCATTTCAACAGGATGTGGTAGAGAAGATGTATTTGTTCCAAGAATTCCTCTTATCCCCACTGATGACCCATTTCAATTCAAATGACTTCAATTTCCAATGGGTCTTAGTTTTGCAATGACCATCAACAAATCACAAGGACAAACATTTTTGGTTGCCAGTTTACACGTTGAAGAGCTCTGCTTCACCTATGGTCAGCTTTCCGTTGGATGTTCAACAGTAGGAAGTTAGAAAAATCTTTACATCTATGCATCAGATGGAAAAATAACAAACATTGTTTATACAAACATTATAAATTGACCCAATTAATAAAGAAATCTCTCCTCATCAACGGGACTATCTTTTGGGGAAGACATGGTCTGACAGGGAATAAATAAAATTTTGAAATTAATACATACAATTGTGATTATTGCCCGGCAACAATGGACTACTCAGCTAGTATATATATATATGTAACGGAATATTCCTATGTTTTACCTGGCGAAGATTCGAAACCGAATTTGAGGGTTCTCACCTCTAAAACCACCTATTGTTGGGAGTTCCCACCATTGTCCTGTCAAGAGACAACTATGATAAACATATATACCACTTGATCTGTGACTCCAGGTTCTTGACAGATGAAACATACATGGCTACTCTTAAATCAACCCATATACACATCCTTCTAGCTATAGGGTTATTATAAATACAAGTACTTAGAGAGTCCAGCAGAGATACCACGAAGCAGCAGTCTGTGAGAAGTTAACGATGTATCTATCTCTCTCTCCTGGCCTTACAGGCTCTCACATTTCATACCTGCTCGGCAGATTGACCAACTATCACAGGAACAACATAAACTAAGGATAAACAAACACACACACACAGAGTAGGTTTCATTATATTTTTCCCCATTACAATTTATTTATCCCTATCGGCTTCCTGTTATTTCACTTCTATTGTATCGTTTTATTGATACATGCATACACGCTAGCTCGAAGTAGCTAGTCAGCAAATAATGTAGTGATAATTGCTGTCACGATTTTGTTACTCAATATTCAATGTGAAGCGAAGCTGGTTAGTAGTTATTAGAAGAAATAACACGAATAGCCAGTTTACTTTTGATATAAAAGATTTACTTCACTTCATTTCATAAATGAACAAAGAATAGGTTACTAAGAGTTATAACGTTTGAAAGTGTTTTTGACGTTGCTTCATGATGCTGGTGTAGTCTGTGGCCAGAGAAGGTGAGAAGTCTGTAGACCAGGAGAGAGAGAGAGTAAAGGTTTGTAGAAGTCTGTAGACCCCAGGAGCCTGTAGTTAGTGGTTAATGTTTTGCATAACTATTCTCTCGCGTACTGTCGTTTTGTTTCCCACCTCGAGGGATCGCCCATGCATGAACTTGTCATGCCGAAAATATACTGGAATTTGATCTTTCTGTGTCACCCAGGGTTCAAGGTGTGAACAGATTTCGCTACAAATGTACCAACAAGTGAATTTTGTTATTGTAAATAAACATCAACATCACAATCCTGGCATCATTCTTTTTATCATTCATCCTGAAAAGAATACATCTATCCACTACATATATACAAAAAGTGCCCAACCCACACTGTAAAGTGGTCGTGTAGGTATCACGACAAAAAGCACCCAGTCCACACTGTAAGGTTGTTGTGTAGGAGTCACGATTAAAAACGCCCAGCCCACATTGTAAATGTGGTTTGTGTTAGGAAGGACATCCAGTCGTAGAAACCAAGCCAAAATCAGTTGTGTGTGAGCAACGGGGCAGCCTGTCCTACCCATGCTAGCGTGGAAAATGGAAGTTAGAGATGTCAACACGAATGGACCTGTTATTTTTATCTAAAGACATTTTTTCAATTCCACCCCGTCCGCCCCTTCAATCTATCTAATTTGTTATTCTTTCTTCTGATGAAGGGCTAGCGTCCGAAACATCAAGACCCTCTTCCTGTTATTTCAAGCGTTAGCCTAATATATTCCTTCCATATACTGAACCGATTGTGTTGTTATTTCTGTTTGGGCGAGAGCCAGACAGAACGAGCACATGATTATCACGTCATCACCACCAGTTGTGTTTATTTTAATTTTTTTTACATATTTCTTTGATATTTGTTTATCTACTTGAAATTGTTGATAAATACAAGCTAGATCACAGTTCAATAACAACTGAAATATTGCGACAAATATACAAACGTATCTCTCTCTCACACTCTTCTTCTCTCCCCCTCTCGCTATATATGTATGTATATAGGGGGTGGGAGAGGAGTTTAGCAGGCGTTTATACAATTTTTCCTAAACCACCGCACTTACTCCCCTTTGTAACTTCATGATAGTATTCTATTCAATATTTTAAAATGACAGCGCAAATCCTGCCGCCTTTGCTATTGTTTCTTTTGATTATTCCTGTTTCAATCCAGGTTCGTATTATTATTATGTGATCACGCACATGCATACATACACATACATACATACACATACATACATACACATACATACATACACATACATACATACCTACCTACACACACATATATATATATATATATACACACACACGCCCCATATATATATATATATATATATATATATATATATATATATATATATATATATATACACAGTCATGTTCTTTCTTGTACTAATTAAATAAACTAGACAACTAAATAATGTAGTTAATAATTAATTATATATTTAGTATGTTTCGATGTTTGTATAGTCATTGTACGTTGGCATTTATGTGGAGCCACTTTTTCTTTTAATTATATGTTACAACTGCGGAAGGATAAAAGGGGAAGTCGATCAAGTAAGGATTTGAACTCAGAAACTGAGAATGTGATTCAAACAAAATATTTTCAGACATTTACTCTCGTGCCTTTTCGTTCTCTTTGTTCGCATATACCCTCCGTTTTATTAAGAAATAGAAAGACAAAGTAAACGAAGAGGACGGAAGAAGAATAGAAACAAAACAAAACAAAACAAAACAAAACAAAAAAAACAAAGAAGCTCCATCCAGACTTCTTTGCATGGACATAAATGTTTGTTGGTAAACATTGGGTTAATAATAATTAACCAAGTGTTTATATATTAGTATATAAATGCAATTTATATTTATTAAAGGAAAAAAAGTGGGAGAAAACCCGTACACTCCATCACACGCAACAAGGGTCGCTGAAGTTTCTTTCTAATAATTAACTGCGGCATTCTTTTCAGGATCAAGTCCAGCTGACATTAAAATGGAAACTTTTTCATATTACATTGAACTTTCCATACATCAACGCCCGCGCACGCATTCATAAAACTTTCAATTGTATGAAATCTTTAGGTATTTGTTTACATGCCAATTTCCGATTTCGTGCCAGCGTTTACTGACAACCATCATATCTAACATTATTTATCACATACAAGGGCGGTGGATTGGCAGTATCGGTAGAGGGTCGGACGCCATGCTTTCCAGCATAGTTACGTCCCTTTACGATCTGAGTTCAAATCCCGCCGAGGTTGACTTTGCCGTTCATCCTTATGGGGTCGATAACATAAAGTACCAGTAATGCACTGGGTAATTGCTGGCCTAAAGTAGAAACAATTATTTATCACATACACAACACACACAAAGAACGCGTGTAAATATCCAAGGTCAAGCATAATGTATAAGGAATTGGATTCTGTATATATTTGCTTTGCTTTGCTCAGAGTTCACATTTTGCTGCAGAGTGAATACAATAACGCAGTTGCATGCTTAAAATGTTGCATTGTGACTAAGGTAGTGTGGAAAAGCGGATTTGCGATCAAGGGATACTGTTGCTACTTAACCCCAGCTCAATTTGGATCGAATAGATCTATGATGAAAGATTCTCCAGCCATAACCATTTAATCTTGTTTGGGTACATTTTTATTATTATATCCGTCTCCGCGAGGGGTGTAATAGTATATATATTTTTAATTTTAAAGTTGTTTAGTTGATAGGTTTGGTTAGTATTTTAAAGGTGAAATTATTTTCCGTATAATTCTTTTTTGTTTTGGATGAATATGGTCTTCAAAGCTGTCGTAAATTATTCGTTTTCTTTTGTTCCATCACCCGTTTCTGAGACGGATGTAATAATAAGAAATTACCTTTGTTTGTAGACATGATTCATATAGAATTACATTTACCTATTTAGCCTCCTATTTAAATATATTAAGATGTGGTTCGAGGAAGATTTCGCAATAATTTTTAACAAGAGTAATAACCATTTATAAAAAAAAGAATAAAAAAATACATTATTGATTATCCCATTATCAAGCAGACCTATGGCCAAAGACAAAATATAACTATCTTTCTTTTAGCCATAGTATATCTAGGATATTATTCAGCGCGTCCTTTTGTTTTAAAGGATGCTATGGCGTAGTTTGAAGATTTTGCTGCCATTTCTAGCAAAACGAGTGACTGCGTCGAGGCTCTCACGGACTCGTGAATAGTACGTACCTGTGTTACCTGTCCCCCCTCCCTCTTCATTGGCCTTGAAATATAAATTAATTTTATTTGCTGAAGTTTACATATGTAATTCCTTCATAAGCAACACATGTTTGGCATGAAGGTTTGTGGAAAGTGATGAAGGATTATAACTTTGACATCAACTTCATTCAAGTACTTAAAACACTATGACAACTCAAATATGGCAGTTCTCCTGAATAACAACATTAGAGAATTCTTCAGGATGACTGTGGGGAGTTCGACAAGGATGTCTCATTTCTCGAGTGCTTTTCAACATCTTCCTGGAAAACATCACGCAAGAGACACTCCAACACCTCAGTTTCCATTGGAGGACTGCCCATTTCCAGCCTGTGATTTGCTGATGACATTGACCTGTTAGGAAGCAGTTAAGCAGAACTCCAGGAGGTAACTACCAGACTGGAAAAAGTATCAGGAGCATATGGAATGAAGATCAGCTCAGAAAAGAGCAAGATTCCAGTTAATAGTAATCATCAGAATACAGCAACTGACATCATGCTAAACGGAAGAAGACTTGAAGAATTGGACACCTCACAATGGCAGATCTCAAAAGGAGATAGTGACAAGACTCGCCCTGGCCACTTCTGCTATGGTAAAGCTGAATGTCAAATGGAAAAGCAACTCCATCAGTTATACAAATGCTTCAGACAAGTTAATTACTACATAATAAAAGTAACCAAATGTTGGAGATGCTTCATGGTCACTTAACCTGCTAGAAATAGCAGTCACATCTCACTTAGATCACACCACTCTGTCTTGAACCCCCCTCCCAATGAAGGAGGTACTGGACATTGTAATCCCTATTATAAGGAAGAAAAAAAAAAAGAAAATGACGGGATGATCAGAGATGAAATATCTTTAATCAGAAGTTCTGTTATAATTGGGTTGTGGTTAAGCATCAGCAATTTCATAGTTAAGAGGATAGCAGCTTGAAGGAACAAGATATCCAGCAGTAAAATCACTGCGACAAATGAAAATGTGAAAACTCTTCTCCACGATGAGAGGCAAAAAAAAAAAAAAAAATATATATATATATATATATATATACAAGACCCCCACCCTCTCCCTCAGCCTCATAGAAATACATATTGATTTGTAATGATTATGCACCAGATGCCCTAGAGTAACTATAACAACTATGAAATATTCACATGGCTCATTGAAAATTGTCAATAAGTGCTGTTACCTAGCAGGCATAATTACTGTTAGAGGTGAAGGCTAGTGATAGCGTAATAGTTTGAGTTTACAGGGTTGTTATGGAAGATTTTGATTTACTGCTGTTGACAACTAAGGCTTTCTTTCACTGTATGAAAGACAGACTATATAAAACGGATACATATATATTGATACATGGTATTAGCTTGATATTCAAAGAATTAGCAGTTTCATAGTCTTTATTGACAAAGGCATGTATTCTCCATTATCAGAAGTTGTATGTTTGGCCTGTCATTACTATTTCTCAACCATGAATAAATTTCATAATATGAAATCACATACTCATGTAATTCATGATCATCATCACCGTTTTACATCAGTTCTTCCACGCTAGCATAGGTTAGACGAGTTGTCCTGTTGTGGGCAGTGTCTGGTTGGCTGACCTTGTCTGGCTTGATTTCTACAGCTGGATGCCCTTCCTAACACCAACCTCATTTACAGTGAGTGGTGGGTGCTTTTTTTCCGTGGCACCTACACGTCCACTTTACAGTGTGGACTGAGTGCTTTTTTGCCGTAGCACCTCCACGACCACTTTGTAGTGGAATGATAGGGACCCCAGTCCTATCATCTCATTTCTATAGCTGAGTAAACTGGAGCAATGTGAAATAAAGTGTCTTGCTCAAGGAAACAACACTTAACCCGGTCCGAGAATTGAACTCACAACCTTTCGATTGCAAGCCCAAATGCTCTAACCACTAAGCCATGCACTTTCATCACACACACACACACACACACACACACACACACACACACACACACACACACACACACAAGTGGAAGCTTAGTAAAATCGAAGCTTAAGCTGTGGCCAAGCAAAGTCAACTTACAATTAGGAATTAGTAGCAAAGCACTCAATAAGGGTAGGTCCTCAGAGTAATAACATTACGTTTAGATAGCTTGACAAATTGAAAATTGTGGCAGGCAAAACCCAACCATACAATACCAAAACAACGAAAAAACTAATCAGGTTAGACAACAGACCTGGACAAATCGAACGATATTCTGCAATACGTCCGATATGTTTCTATGAATCCGAAATCATCAATCCAACTTACGTAACACATAAGCTTGTGGCATTCCATGATCGAACAGGGGAGTCACTTCATCGACAGGTATTTCGTTCTTTGCCTCAAACCGGTGTGGGATTGTGTAAGAGAGTGAATGCTGCTGTAATTAGAACAGTTGTATTAAAAAACAATCTGTTTTATATGCAATGTTAAGTTAAAAGAAGTGCTGAATACAAGTGAATTAAGAAATAGTCTGAGGATCACTGGATGACATATATCATCATCATTATCATCTAACGTCCATTTTTCTGTTTGTCATGTTATGGAACAATTTAGGTCAGGTTACTACATCTTGCTTATAAGGATCTTTATTTGGGCTTATTCTCTATGGTTCACTTTTGATGTTGCAGGTTTTTAATTAAAACTCACTAAAAGACATGTAACACTTTGATGTGGCCATACTGAAACTACATTTCAGTATGGGCTTGGTACTTTTTATTGTGGCACCAAACAAATGAAATATGAAATACAGTTGGGCATCTAGAACAGTGGTTCCATTATGGTATGCTAAGTATCACACTGGTGTACTGTGAATTGTAGTTAGTTGTATTGTAAAAGTAATAGAATTATATATATATATTTAAAAAATAAAAGTTGAAATTCTATATACAAAATCTTGATAACTATGTTTCATTTATACTAATTTTCTTTAGTATAAATTATTTAGATATATATATAGGATAAGATGAAGAAAGAAAGCCAAAAAATAATCCTCTTACACCCTCTGGTGCTCTTATGAGCTCACACTACATTAGTTTTTGTGAGTTCCTTTTAGTTTCATAGACACTCACTTTTTGACAATGAACTTCATGTCCACATTTTGCAATAACCGTACAATTTATGAGATTCCTGTAAGATGGAGAATTTAAATTCAGAAAGAGAACATCTATATCTGATACTGATTACCATCTTGTCCAATGTTCTAATATTTCTACTACTCCACTGCTCCAAACTGGTGCTTTATTTATCAATTCTGAAAGGCAAAGTTGACCTTGGTTGAATTTTAACTCAGAATACAGTGAGCTTGGAATAAATATTTATATTTGCCACGAAGCACATAGCAAATATAAAACAGAAAAACCTTTAGAAACCACTGCCTTTATAGTTTACAATTTTGAATCTAAAATTATCCTGTTTCAGTATGGCCACATCAAAGTGTTACATGTCTTTTAGTGAGTTTTAATTAAAAATCCTACAATATCAAAAGTGAGCTGATAACCAAAAATCAGATTGGAAAAAAAAATAAGAAGAAAGAAAGATAGAAATCAATGAAAAAGATAAAAATACATAATGCATAGTTTTGATTACTGGTTTGATATCAATTAGATTTGTAAGTTGTTGCAGTTGCCTAGAACCAGGTCAATCCTGATTGAGCAGACCTATGATGAAAAACATTCTACCCATCATCATGCACTTATTTTAAGACAGTGTCTTTCTTTTTAAGATAGTAGTGTGATTTGAGGGGTATTTGACTGATATTTCTAGCAGTCTGTTGACAGATTTGCTAGTATCTATATATAAATTTGAGCGACTTCTGTCTGTCCATCTGTCTTTCCGTCACATACTAGAGATGACTGAGGAAGGAAGGGGTGATGACGTCACACACTAGAAATGATTGAGGAAGGAAGGGGGTGATGGTATCACATACTAGAGATGATTGAGGAACGAAGGTGTGATGACGTCACACACTAGAGATGTTTGAGGAAGGAAGGGGTGATGGTGTCACATACTAGAGATGATTGAGGAACGAAGGTGTGATGACGTCACGCACTAGAGATGACTGAGGAAGGAAGGGGTGATGACAAACTAGAGAAAACCGTCTAACATTCACTACACTTGTGTGTACAATCTATATATAAATTTGTTTGACTTACTTTTGTAAGTGTGTCTGTGTTTGCACATTTATAATAATATACTCATACACATGTCTGTGTTGAAAAAAATTATAATTTCTAAAATTTCAAAACAAATCCATTGCAAGACAAATGCAACTGCGGTGTCATCTTTTTGTATGAAATCATTCTTATTTGTTAACTCAAATTAGAGCTGAAAATTGAGGGATTGCAATATCAACGTTTATGACTTATCATGTCTGAGCTCACATCTTAGCAGAGTTGATTTTACCATTCATTTCTTAATCTCAGTAAAATAAGTACCTCAGAAATATGTTGGAAACAAGTCAACTTACAAATAGATAGCTTTGTACCAGTGTCAAAGGATATTCTTTTGTTGTTGTCAATAGAAAGGACAGTGCCCACTACCTTTTCTGAGGGCATTCAAGTTTGGTGGAAGGGAAGGGTGAATGGATCCTTAACACAGCGACCAGGCCTGAATACTTGCAACAAAGTAGACTCTATTGTAGGCACCCAATAATCAGATTGTGGGTGTTAAACCAGGTGACAAATTAAATCTACGACACAAATAGACCATAGGCATCTCATCTAACAATTCCACCATATATATGAGAAGTAGGCCATCGATATACAGGTGTTCCCATGAATAGCCAGTTTTAAACTCCATTGTTATGACTTGAGAAAACTATAATAAACAGATGTCTGAGAACTGAGCCTTAATGGACACTTACCTGCATGTTAAATTCATTGCCTACTCTCTCTTTGTTGATGGTATCTGTCTACAAGCTATTCATCTGCACATAGTTTCTTTAGTAACCACAAGCATAAAGAATGTGGTACCCTCTCAAAAGCCTTCTCATGTATAGTTGCTAACTCTTAGCTAAGAACTTTTAGAGTTTCTCACTGATAACCAGTCCTGACACAAACCAAAACTGCATCTCTTTCAAGTTAATTTTCCAATTAGTTGTGTTTAATACTTTCTGTTACTTTCATAACCTGGCCTATCAGTTTTGATGCCTTTGTAGTTGCTTCTTTCCACAATGTCTTCTTTGTTCTTGTAGTACTTTAGGATGATACTGCTGTGCTTATCACTGGGTGTGATATCTCCATGTACAACATGATTCACTAGTATGAGTGATTAGTATGTGTCCTACTTTGCTGGATATTTTTATCATTCAGCAATTATATTTAATCCTTTATTTGCTTTCCCTGCCTTCATGTCTGTATAGCAGTCAACTTCAATAGTTAGTGCTTCTTTGGGATTTACTTGAAGTAGACCTTTTCTGTCCCATGAATTCTCTACATTCAGTAATCTCTTGTAGTAACATTTCCATTCCTCTTTCTTTTCAGTATTGGTGGAGACAAGTGAATTGCTATCATTCCATACACATATTTCTCCAACAACAACTTCATTTCCACTAACACACAGCTTTGCAATCTGGAACACATCAAACCTTTCATTTTCGGCTTCTCTCCTTACTATGTACATCTGATGTTTTGCTTCCCTTCTAAGTACTTGCTATTTTTCTTTGCTCCGATTTTTCTTACAATCTTTTCATTCTAGTCTTTTAGCTTTTATGGCTCTGTATACTATACCATTCTATCACCATGTCGCTATCCACCTACAAATCTAGTCTTTTGGATGTAGATCATCTTGTTGGAGATCATCATGCTGTCCTCTACATTATAAGTCTCTATCTCTCCCCCTTCTAAACATATATATCAACTAGTATTTCTTTGAACCTATATCTGGTGAAGGGATCTTTCAGCTTCCATACCTTCCTTCTCCAGATTGAATTCTTGTCCTGAGGTCACTTGGTCATTAGTCTATGCTAAGTGGTACATTCTTCACTGGAGAAGGGCTTAGTATTCTCAACCAGTTGCCTATGCTGTTTTCAGATTAAATATTAAAACAACGCCTCCACCCCCACCCCCATAAGTAAGCACCAGACAGAATGCAGACATTATGTTGTTTTTTTTTAATCTTTTTCACTTCATCTCTTCTAAGTGAGATGAATAGGTTTATTTTTATATGTACTGGTTCATAAATATCTTTGGTTTCTGGTACACATCTATTTTAAACTGTATTCCTTAAATTTTGAACTTTGCTTTCATATACATATGTTGTCTTTTCATATACAGTAGCACTATCTGACTTTTTGCACTTTGCTTTCTATTTTTTATTCTTTATTTTCTTTATTTATGTATTTTTCCTGTTTTACATCCATTTTGTATGCTAGCATGAATGGAGTAGGTTTTGTTGTTGAAGCAGGAGTAGGAAGTTTAATTTTGTCAGATAATTACAATGAAACTAGAACAAATAGTTATGAGCTTTGCTCTACTTGCAAGATTTGAACTTGTTACTGTGTTGTTTGTAATCCAACACTTTAATCTTTCATAAATTTGAAATATATGATTAAACACTTGACTGTTGTTGCTGATTATACATCGACATACAGATCTGTATGAACAAGATGTGGTCATCTGACCTTATTTGTCTCATAACATGAGAACCCGTCTAACCCATGTAAGCATGAAAAAATAGATGTTAAATAGTGATGATAATGATGAAAATACAAATCTAAGAATTTCATTAACACATTGAGTGCAGAAAGACATTGCTAATGATTTTCAACTGATCAAGATATTTAAAGTAATTTAATAATATAACTAACTTTCTCATCATTAAACTTGTGTTTAGAACATAGCTTAACAGATGTTCTTATATAAAATTATGATAGAAGAGTTTAGATAGATATAAACACTTAACAATAAACAGTTTTGTATTGTAGAACTGAGGACAAGTTTCAGGTGGTTTGGTATCAAAAGGGTTAACAAGTGATAACAATGTGACACCAAGTGTAATACTGTGAGATGAAGTGTAACACTGACACCAAATGTAACACTGTGATACCAAGTGTAACACTGTGACACTGAGAGTAACACTATGAAATTCACTGTAACAATATGACACCAAATGTAACACTGTGAGACCAAGTGTAACTCTGTGATACCAAGTTAACACTGAAACTAAATGTAAAATGGTGACACCAAACAGGGGTGTATAAACAGTGCATTTTAATTTTGTGTGTGTGTGTGTGTGTGTGTGTGTGTGTGTGTGTGTGTGTGTGTGTGTGTGTGTGTGTGCATGCGTGTGTGTGCATGCGTGTGTGTAGTAGGAGTGAGTTCTTGAAATTGTAGGACTTGTAGGAATTTTAAAAAATATATTTGTACATACGTTTGAACAGCATTCAAACCAGCAACTTTCATTTTTGATAATCTGTCCTGCCAATAGTAGTTAGGTGTACGGAAGTAATGCATACTGCCAGACACATATCTGTTTCCATTAGTCTTTCCATTGCTGATGCTATCTGCTGGTTACAATTCCTGACAGAAAGAGCCAGATCAGATACTACAAAGCATCCTGTCCAACTTAATGATCCTATCAGTCTATTGCCCCTGGACTGGTACTTTATTTATCAACCCTAAAATGATGAAAGGCAAAATTAATCTCAGCGGAATTTGAAATTAGATCACAGTTGGCTTGAACAAATATCAAAGTATTTAATCTAATGACCTAACAGCATAAGCAATCCTGTTTTAACCCTTTTGATATCAAACTGCCTGAAACTCTCCATGGATCTTGAATATAAAGTTGTTTATTTCAAAGTGTTTATATTTATCTAAGAATCTTCCATCAGAATCCTATGTAAGAAATTTTGTTTGGTTATGTCCTAGACACAAGGAAGTTAGTTATATTACTAAATTCCTCAAAATTTTCAATTATTTCAAAATTATTTGAAATACATAGACTGTGTATTTCATTAGAAATATAACAAATGGTTTAAACATTCATATCAGCAAGCTGATATTATGAAGAAACTAACTTTAGATGCCAACAAGGGAACCTCTACATGGTCATTCAACCTGCTAGAAATAGCAACCAAATTTCCATATAATGATAGGTAAAGGGGATGCTTTGGAGAGGAGCAATTATAGGGGTATAAAACTGATAGATCAGGTTATGAAAGTGGCAGAAAGGATTTTAGCACAACTAATTAGAGAAAGGGTCAAACTAGATGAGATGCAGTTTGGTTTTGTGCCTGGGAAGAGTACAACAGATGCCCTCTTCTTGGTGAGACAAATGCAAGAGAGGTTCTTAGAGAAGAATAAGCCACTATACTTAGCCTTTGTTGACCTAGAGAAGGCCTTTGATAGGGTACCCCGATCTGTCATCTGGTGGTCCCTAAGGAAGCTGGGTGTTGAGGAATGGCTTGTGAGGACAGTGCAAACTTTGTACAGAGGTACTCTCAGTAAAGTCAGGGTAGGAATGGAGTTTAGTGAGGAATTCCAGATAAAAGTAGGAGTACATCAGGGTTCGGTCCTCAGCCCGCTCTTGTTCATTATAGTCCTCCAAGCCATAACAGAGGAGTTTAAGACTGGCTGTCCATGGGAACTTCTCTATGCTGACGATCTGGTTCTTATAGCAGAATCAGTAGAGGAGCTAGAGAATAAATTCTGGCTATGGAAACAGCAGTTGGAAGCAAGAGGACTGAGAGTGAATCTAGCTAAGACAAAAGTGTTGATGAGTAGAAAAGAGGACAAAACCCTGATTCCGTCAGGGAAATGGCCATGTTCGATATGCAGAAAAGGAACTGGCATAAATTCTATAAAATGCACACAATGCAGATCCTGGGTACACAAGAGATGTAGCGGGATAGCAGGCAAACTAACAGTTAGGGAGAAATATGTATGCAGTAGATGTACAGGGAAATTAGACAGTAGAAGTCGCACTGATAGACACATTTTTCAAATGCAAGAGGGCGCTATAGAAGTGGTGGATAGCTTCCGGTACCTAGGAGATCAGATTAGCATGGGAGGAGGGTGTTCCGAGGCCATAGTATCTAGAATAAGGACGGGTTGGAAGAAGTTTAGGGAGCTGCTTCCTCTGTTGACGAAGAAGGGTTTCTCCCTGCGTACGAAAGGCCGGTTGTATGATGCCTGTGTGAGGAGCACGATGCTGCATGGTAGCGAGACATGGGCAGCAACTGCAGAGGATATGCGACGGCTGGAGAGAAATGAGGCAAGCATGCTCCGTTGGATGTGCAGTGTAAATGTGCGTGAACAACCCAGCATAAATATGTTGAGAGAGAAACTGTGTCTGAGAGGGATAGAATGTAGTGTACGGGAGAGGAGACTGAGGTGGTATGGACATGTGATGCACATGGAGGATGACCGATGGGTGAAGAAGTGCCAGGAAATGCCAGTTGAAGGAAGACGTGGT
>OZ024740.1:312143419-312208419 GCA_964016885.1 Eledone cirrhosa | reverse complement strand
ATAACTTTACATTGAAAGGGCCGGTGTGGGTGGGGTGGAGGTGGTGGGACGGGGGTGTGTTTTGATAGAGATGCCTACTGACTGTAGTAGGTTTTTACTTTGTATTTAGGTAAGGCGGGTCTTCTCTATTACTGAGTACCGCCAAAGGTCTCGGTCCAGTGACATTGTCTTGGAGAGGTGTAAGCGTGTGAGGTCGGAATTTATCAGCTCGTCCCATGTTTTTCTGGGTCTGCCTACTCCGTGGCTACCGTCTATCTTTATTGCCCTGCACTTTGTTATACAGCTGTCGTCTTTCATGCGCATCACGTGACCGTACCAACGTAGCCTTCTCTCGAGTAAACAACATCTGATCCCTCTTATTTCTAATTTTTTTTTTTTATTTCACATAATATCGAATCTATGAGATTTTGATGTTATTTATTTTTAGAACAATACCTTAACATCAGTATGAGTGGCCAGTTACAGCTAGTTTGAACAGAAAGAGGTGAGAGAATTCTGACCCGATACAGCCGGTTTAAATGCTAAAGGGTTAAATCACATCCTACTATCTTAAAAAGGGAAGGGCCCATTTGATGATATTGTCTTGGATGCACTATGCCTGATTAAAAGATGTGATGGTTATGGCTGGAACATTTTTGAGTATAGGTCTACTCAATCAGAGTTGACTTAGGGCTTAATAACAACAATAATCACATCAAAACTATCATTATTGGTGGATTGGCTGAATCATTAGAGCACTGGACAAATTTTAGCTCTTTATATCCTGCCATGGTTAACTTTGCTTTTCATGCTTCTGAGGTTGGTAAAGTAGCAGTCAAATACTTTTGCCACTATTTTTGTATCAATGAAATATACCCTTTAATATGTCTTGCCTTGTGCTCTGATGGATCTGGTGGATTCCATCTCTCTCCAGGTCTGACCACAGTTGATTTATTTCAGAGAGAGAATTAAACCTAGTACTTGGCTAGTACTGTATTTACTGACTCCTGAAGGAATAAGAGGCAATGTTGATCTTGGCAGGATTTGAATACAAAGGATAGCGAGCCAAAATTAATACTGCAAGACATTCTAATACATTCTCTAACAACTCTACCAACCCACCACCTTATATCATTTAATAGACTGAATGAAAAGATTACAAATGTAGATCATATTCTGTATGTTAGCTCTATGGGTTACTACCAACCATTCCTATCTCATGAGTTTTCCTCATTAGAATTTATTGGGTTTATTAACTCTTAACACCCTGTAATGATTTAGCAGATATCATGAATATCTGGAAACAAGTTTGTTAATTTAAATGTTTATACTATCTTTTTAGTGGATAGATATTTGTGAAAAATTGCAGTTTTAGAGTAAGACTTCAATTTTTAATGTGATGCAGTCATAATACTGTTGTGTACTTTTCAAAAATATCTTGCTAATGTGCTAAGAATATCTTGCTAATGTGGTTTCAAGAAAGAAATGTGTGTGTATTTGGATAATTTAGATTTAATCTAAACTAAAATAAAGTAAGGAGCGCGGGACTGTGTACGGTTTATAATTCTTTATCCCATTTGTAAAATAAGTTGAATTACTTTGAATAAATAATTGTTTCTACTTTTGGCACAAGGCCAGCAATTACCCAGTGCATTACTGGTACTTTATTTTATCGAACCCGTAAGGATGAAAGGCAAAGTTAACCTCGGCAGGATTTGAACTCAGAATGGCAAGGGACGTAACCATGCATCAAAGCATGGCGTCCGACCCTCAACCGATACTGCCAATCCACCATGAATGAATATTACATAATTTATCTACTAAATTTCGTGGCTGTTGATTAAATATATTTTGTTTATTTAAAGATTCACTTCTTTAACATTTCTGAAATGTCAACACTTCCGGTTGGCTATCGCTTAAATAAACATACTAATTTTCTGTCACTAATTTTCTCCTAATGCAGTTTATATATAATATCGTCTTTTTTAATGTATCATGGATTACGTTACTGATTAAATAAGACAGTGTAATGCAGTCTTCGTTCAATTTGGTTGCATGTCATGAAACGGAATAGAAGTCTCATAACAACTTTGTTCGGACATATAGTGTATTTAAGGTTAGTGATCATATTAGAGCTTGTTACTCTTTGTGTGCTGCTTATGAGAAAGAAGCTATATCATTAAGTTTAATTATGTTAGTAAACAAAATATCTGTCAATATAACAGTATCAATATTGTTTAGCTCTATGTCAGTCCTGATTGAGCAGATACAGGATCTAAGTGGTTCTAGCTATGGTCCTTTTATCCTTTGGTTAGGTTGTTATTTCTAGCAGTTTGAGTGACAGTGTAGAGGAATGCAATAGAGAGCTGTATTCTTCATAGACTGGGGAATCAGGAGTATAAGAGTCTTTCCCAGATGGTGGATATGATTTAACAATTCTTCAACTGATAGGTTAACACCTTATTTGCCAGTCTTTCTTGGTCTTCCTTTAGGAGATGATAAAAATCAGATTTAGTTATCTCAGTTTTCCTTTTGAGATGTTGCTACAATTTTCTGCCTTTATTTTAATGAAAATTCAATGTACTGAAGGCTACTACTCTTCTTCTTCTTCTTCTTCTTCTTCTTCTTCTTCTTCTTCTTCTTCTTCTTCTTCTTCTTCTTTCTTTTTCTTTTTTCTTTTTTTTTCTTTTTTCTTTTTTTTTCTTTTTTCTTTTTTTTCTTTTTCTTTTTTTTCTTTTTCTTTTTCTTCCTCTTCTTTTTCTTTCTTTTTCTTTTTCTTCTTTTTCTTTTTCTTTTTCTTCTTTTTCTTTTTCTTCTTTTTCTTTTTTTCTTTTCTTTTTTTCTTTTTCTTCCTCTTCTTTTTCTTTCTCCTTTTTCTTCTTTTTCTTTTTTTCTTTTTCTTCTTTTTCTTCCTCATTTTCTTTCTTTTTCTTTTTCTTTTCCTTCTTTTTCTTCTTTTTCTTTTTTTCTTCTTCTTTTTCTTCTTCTTGGAAGACTTGAAAGGGTCATGGGTGTTGTCTCTCCACCAGACTTAGACATAAAAAATAAATAGCCCAAGTTCTCGGCAACATGGCAGAATTATCGAAAAGCATGCTTCCAGATTAACTATCTTTATTTTCTATTTAACCTCACTGTTCTGTTGAGAGTATAATAACTTGTAGCTATATAGAAATATATTGCTTAACTTACACATGGGTAAGATAATTTACAAATTAGTGATAATTTGACAATGGTGAGACATTTTCTTTACACTAAACATGTATTGGAAGTTATTGTATTATTGATTTTTTTTTACACTTTTTTTTTATTGGTTTCATCTGGATAAAGGGTCAATGTCTATGGCATTAGAAAGCTCTTCAAGACCAGTGAGATTGATACAGATAATCAGATAATGTTGATCTTAAACATTCAGAAGTTAATAACTGAGACATACAGGGCCTATAGGATGGGGTGGATGGGCACTGTGGCTGATAAAAGGAGGTCAGGAGTGCCTGAGTTCAGGTGACACAGATCAGACAGATTCAAAGAGGAGAGGCCACAGTAGTAGTGGTAGAAAAAGCAAAGAAAGGAAATGGAATATCTATGGGCAAGATATAAATAACTTCATATCAATTAGCTGAGTGACCTTGCTCTGGATGCTGTATAATATACATGTGCGTGTGTAGCAGCTGTACTGCTTAAGATGAAGGAGCAGTACTTCATAGTGTGCCTCATCTGATCTTCGTAGAAGGTTAGTAGTTGATGATAACTGAAGTTATTTTCTCAAGAGAAAGGCCAATGTGTGAGATCCAGACTTTGTCATGATATGTATTCGTCAAGAGAGATCATCAGTGATGGTGACCCATTGAGGTCATGCCAGTCTTGAGATCTCTGTTGATGGCACCAATGAAGATTTGGTGTAAGGTAGCTTGGTCACATGTGGCAATCTACACACCATCACTATAGAAAATCTTGCTGGTGGGAAAGAAGAGAGAGAGTAATAGAGGCTAGTTTGGGGGTACATTGTTTGAAGATAATGCAAGGTATATTGTGAAGAATAGAGGCCTTGAAGCAACCAAAGGTGCTTTTACACTTAGTGTATTCATGTTAATGTGCTTAGTGGAGTGGAAAGGGATAGTTTTGAAGGAGATTTACCTAGTGTGTGCAGTGTAGAGTTGGCAGTAAAGAAGGCAGCAAATGGGGAAGCTTTCTTTGCAGGAATACTGGTTATGTGGTTGATATTCACAATAAGACAATGATGGTTTGATAGCGGTTGAATTTGAAAGTGAGAAAGATATCAGAGGCGTTAATGTGTGTTTGTCAATGATGCATGTAAAGGATGAAACTAGTTGAGAATTATGAAAGATTCAGTTTCTGTTCCAACAACATCTGTGTGGAATGAGTGCAAGAATGAAGAAGAGTTGTGAACATTGAAGTCACCAAGGACAGATAGAGGTGAATTGAGATATATGTCCTTGCTGCAGGAAGAGATGTAGCTAAAACGATGGTGGTGGTTGGTAGCTGGAGGAGTGATAGAAAGAGATATAGATGAATAGTGGGGAAAGTGGAATTTACATACACACAAACACCACTAGTTGGAGGGAAATTATACTTTTTATGGTTTTATAGGTTTCTTATTTCACATATATTAATCTAAAGCATTTTAAAGGGATTTCCTAGATTAAGTGATTGAGTTTGTTGTTTTTTAGCCCCAAGTCAAACCTAATCCTGTAGGACTATAGCCAAATGAATTCCAGCCATGATAATTTCATTTTTTTTCTGGTATTGTCTACTCTGGACTACTCTATCCAATGTATTTTTTTTTAGATGGCAGGGCATAATTTGAGGAAGATTTGGTTGTTATTCCTTATAGATTCTACCATATAGAGGTTCCTTCATTGATTCAATATGATTGAGAAAGATGGTTGAAGCTAGAATAATTTATTTTCAATGTGAATTGTTATAGGTTAACAGTTAGATGGAAAATATAGTGATGGAAGAGAGATTCTGAATCTTGTGCGGTGAAAAGTTTTAGAGTAAAATGTTTAGTATAGAGTCTATATAATAGGAGTGGTGGAAAGTTGGAAGAGGAAGTGGATTTACAGGTAGTTGTATAATATGGGTAAATTTAGAGGGAATAGAGGCCATTGTGTAATTGTTGTTTAGTCCTAGGTCATTTGAACAGAAGTTTGCATGATGACATCATGCAAACTTCTGTTCAAATGCATTTCAGCCATGACCATCATAGGCAGTGTTTCTAGGATCATATTGCGCAAAATGATTTTTTCTAAGGGAGATTTGGCAGCTCTACCTAGCAGATCAAGCAACTTTATAGAGGCTCTTTTGTTAGCTCAGTTATGTAATAGTAATGGCCATTGACTGCAGAATGTTAGTCATTGAAGATTTATCTGTTAGTGAAATGGCTTTGTTTATTTGGGTGAGGTTTATTGTGTTTGTGTCTGTGTGTGTCTATTGTTTGTGGTGGGTATTCCAATCCAGATATGGCAGCATTAGCCCAGTATAAAACTTTTATAGCTTCAACTTTTCTTTCATATTTCTGAATTTGGTCTGAATGTTGGCATAAATGCTATTCTGTTCAGTTATTTCAATACTGATTGTTGGTTTACATAGCTTTGATAAAACCTTGAGAATAGAAATATATTCATGATTTCATAACAAATAACATTTCATGTATAAAGATATAGGGCACTAGATAAATGGTTTTGTCTATTCACCTAAAGTTACTTAAATACAAAAAGGATAATGATGATAATAATAATAACAACAACAACAATAATCAATATAATCTCCTTTAAGCTACTTATTGGATTTTGAAATACCACTCATTGTGAATTATTTCAGCAAAACAGTTGCATTTGTGTCATGGTTAATTTTGCTCTGAAGTACATAAGGCTCACATGTGTGTGTGTGTGTGTGTGTGTGTGGATGCATGGATAGACAGAGAGTTGAGGTAGGATTCTACTACCCATTTCTTTTTATTTCCTTTTTTTTATTATGAAATGGTTAATATAGTGTTGTGATCTATCTGTAGCCACTTTCTCAAACATTTCATATATATTAGCTCAAAGTTTATCATAAATTACATTTATTTCAATAATATTTGATTGTGTTCTTTCAAGTTAATAGTCCCTGTTATTACGTGCATCATCTCCATCAACAATGGCTAGAATGTCTTGATCAAATTCTGATGGGTCAGAATTGACTTGTGACCAAGTAACTTCATTATATTTTTTAGTTATTATTCAATATGCCTCCTATTTTGTGAACTGTCAAGAAGATATTTCAAGAAAATTTGGTTTCTACATTGCATATATTGAGTGATTTCACACAACCTTCTTTATTAGCTTTTGTAGCTGTGTGCATAAGAGCCTTATGACAGTCAGTGTATCTGGGTTGCCTAATCAAGGTCTTATTGTTATTGGTGTTTAGTTCTTAATCAATCTGTGATCAAAAGTGTTTCAGCTGTGACCATCCTGTTTTTCCTCAGATGTGAATCTAGGATTACAATGTGTTCATCATCATCATCATCATCAGGTTTAGCGTCCGTGTTCCACGCTTGCATGGGTTTGGACGGGGGTTTTCCCACTTGAGGCAAGAGTGGTTGTCTTGCTCGCATAGGACTGTCTGGCGGGTTTTCTACAGTTGGATGCCCTTCCTAACACCAACCACATTTACAGTGTGGGGCTGGGAGGTTTTTACCGTGTTGCCTACACGGCCACATTACAGCGTGGACTGTCTGGCGGGTTTTCTACAGCTGGATGCCCTTCCTAACACCAACCACATTTACAGTGTGGGGCTGGGAGGTTTTTACCGTGTTGCCTACACGGCCACATTTACAGCGTGGACTGTGTGTTTTTTGTCGTGACACCTACACGATCTCATTTGTTTCGGCCTGGATGTTGTGGGACCAACATAACTTTACATTGAAAGGGGCGGTGTGGGTGGGGTGGAGGTGGTGGGACGGGGGTGTGTTTTGATAGAGGTGCCTACTGACTGTAGTAGGTTTTTACTTTGTATTTAGGTAAGGCGGGTCTTCTCTATTACTGAGTACCGCCAAAGGTCTCGGTCCAGTGACATTGTCTTGGAGAGGTGTAAGCGTGTGAGGTCGGAATTTATCAGCTCGTCCCATGTTTTTCTGGGTCTGCCTACTCCGTGGCTACCGTCTATCTTTATTGCCCTGCACTTTGTTATACAGCTGTCGTCTTTCATGCGCATCACGTGACTGTACCAACGTAGCCTTCTCTCGAGTAAACAACATCTGATCCCTCTTATTTCTAATTTTTTCCTTAGTTCGTTTATGCTTTGCCGTTCGCGTATATTACTATTGCACATCCAGCGGAGCATGCAAGCTTCGTTCCTCTCTAGTCTGCGTATATCCTCTGCACACAATGCCCAGGTCTCACTGCCATGCAGCATTGCTGTTCGTATGCAGGCATCGTATAACCTGCCTTTCATTTTTAGGGAGAACCCTCTAGCGGCTAATAGTGGTATAAGCTCTCTGAACTTTTTCCATCCAGTTCTGACTCTAGCTACTGTACTTTCAGAGCACCCTCCCCCACTGCTGATTTTGTCACCCAGATAACGGAAGCTGTCCACTATTTCTATAGAACCCTCTGCGCAGTTGAAGGAGCTAGTATTTTGTGGGCACTTGCTGCTACTTATTGCACCAGAGCACCGGCCACATGTAAAATCTATGTTCTTAGTTAGCTTACCTGTGATCCCACTACATCTTTTATGCACCCATACTTTGCATTTGGGACATAAAATGGAGTTTCTACCTACGCCTTTCCTACACACTGAGCATGGCCATTTCCCCGATGGGACCGCCGCCTTATTTTCTTTCCTACAAACTAGAACTTTAGTCTTAGCCAGGTTAATTTTAAGGCCTTTTGATTCTAGGCCGTGCTTCCACGTTTGGAATTTCTTCTCTAGTTCGGTCATTGATTCAGCTATGAGCGTTAGATCATCTGCGTATAGGAGTTCCCATGGGCAGCCGGTCTTGAACTCCTCTGTTATAGCCTGAAGGGCAATAATAAATAGTAGGGGGCTAAGTACAGAGCCCTGATGGACACCAACTTTTACGCTAAACTCTTCACTATATTCGTTGTTAATTCTAACCTTACTGACTGTTTCTTTATACATGGCTTGTATAGCTCTCACAAGCCATTCGTCAACACCTAGTTTTCTAAGAGACCACCAGATAATGGAACGGGGGACTCTGTCGAAGGCTTTCTCCAAGTCGACAAAAGCTAAGTATAGGGGTTTACTTTTAGCTAGGTACTTCTCCTGTAGTTGTCGTACAATGAAAAGAGCGTCTGTGGTACTTTTGCCTGACACTAACCCGAACTGCATTTCATCTAGATCAATTCTCTCTCTGATTAGTTGCGCTATTACTTTTTCCGTGACCTTCATGACCTGGTCGATTAATTTAATGCCTCTATAGTTACTCCTATCTAGGGCATCTCCTTTTCCCTTATAGCAGTTAACGATGATGCTGCTACGCCATTCCTTCGGAACAACCCCATTCTGTACGACTTGGTTAACTATCCGGGTGACCATGGTGTGTCCCACCGAACCAGATGCCTTCAGCATCTCAGCAACTATTTCCGAAGGCCCAGCCGCCTTACCCGACTTCATATCTTTGATTGCCTTACTTATTATACTACCTTCAACTAACACTGCTGGTCCCTCTATTGGATCGATCTGGGGGAGACTGTCTTTCTCCCATTTGTTCTCCTCATTTAGAAGCCTTTCGTAGTGACACTTCCAAGCTACCTTCTTATCAGCGTCGGTGATGGCAAGTATGCCATCATCGTTAAGTACACACTTCTCCCCGACAATATCACGGTTTTCCTTGACACATTGCCTGGCAATCCTGAACACCTCACGTTTTTGGTCCTCACGTTGTAGAACATGCTTGAACTTTCTTTCCTCTGCTTCCCTTCTTGCGAAGTACACTTGTCTCCTAGCTTCCCTCCTGGCCACTTGATAGTCTTCTCTACTTCCCCCATCCCGCCATACTTTCCAAGCCTGCTTTTTGGCCTTAATTGACTCCTCCACCTTACTGTTCCACCACCATGTTACTCTCCTCCTACCTACAGGCCTGCTCCAGCCACAGACTTCGTCTGCCGCCGTCAGCAGGTTTGCTCTCAGGAATTCCCACTGTTCCTCTATATTATACGACTCTAATTGCTCTTCCTTACTGTCGAAAGCGTCAAGTAATTTGCTTTGAAATTTATTTCTGGCTATGGGGTCCTTTAGCTTCCATATTTTTCTCCTGAGGATAGTCCTCTTCCGCTGTCTAGTACGTCTCGTCCTGACTATGAGGTCGCTAATTATCAGTCTATGTTGGGAGGTGAATTCTTCATGGGGGTGGGATTTAGTGTTAACAACAGACACTCTGTCACGTCTTCTGGTAAGGATATAATCTACCTGGCTTGTGTGTTCCCCCGATCTATAGGTGATCAAGTGATTGTCTCGTTTTTTGAAGTTAGTGTTACAGATAGTTAAGTTATTTGCGTCGCAGAATTCCAGGATTCTGGAGCCTTCCTCATTTCTAGTACCGAACCCATAGCCTCCATGGATTCCGTCATAGCCGTCACAATGTTGTCCAACGTGACCATTTAGGTCGCCTGCAATAACTATATAGTCACTGTCGGTTATTTGGGAGGTAGCGAGCATCAGTGTCTCGTAGAATCTGTCTTTTATAGCGCGGGGCAGTCCGGATTGGGGTGCGTACGCAGATATTACTGTCACCGTAGTTTTATTGAGGACAAGTCTTATTTTAATTATTCTGTCGTTCACTCTATTTACGTCTATTATCTTATCTGCCCACTTTTCTGCTACCATGATTCCTACCCCACCCAACCCATTGTCATTTCCCACCCAGAAAAGCTTATAGCATCGCTCTTTACCCACGATGAATCTAGCCGACCCTCCCCTCCACCTGGTCTCTTGAATACAACAAACATCGACCTCCTTACGTTCAAGCATTTCTACAACCTCGTTAGAGCGACCCTTTAAGGTGCCTACATTCATGGTATCAACTCTGAAGTTTTGGATTGCGTTTGGAGGGTGGGAGCAGTGGGGCGCGGGGGGGGGGGGGGGGATGGGGTTATGTTAGCCATCCTGGGCCGAAACAAGGAGGAGTGCTTGCATTCTCGTCCACGAGGTGAATTTGGCTTTATCTTTGGCATTGTCGCTGAGCGTCCACATTTTTCTCTCTTCAACTCTCCAGAATTCCGTAGTCCATCCATCATATCGAAAAGCAACCAGTTAAGCGATAGTATGGGCCTCTGACTTATGATTGGTCCACGTAATAATGGTGGTGCGTGGGGGCGGGAGGGAGGGATGATGGGTTGTTAGCGAGAATGTAAGGTTTAAGATAAGATCGCCGTATTTTGGGCATGATTTAACAATAAACGAAAATACAAGATTTGTTTTGTTTAAGAAAATACGGTAGAGAAAATGCGGTGATAGGGGAAATATGATTTTTAGAGAAAAGATATGATATAGAATGGTGAAAATATGATATAGTGTGAAATTAGGACATAGAAGTGATTGAATGAATGGGTTCGAATGGAGAGAAGAATCGAGAAAAAATTGGGCATAATTTAACAATAAACGAAAATACAAGATTTGTTTTGTTTAAGAAAATACGGTAGAGAAAATGCGGTGATAGGGGAAATATGATTTTTAGAGAAAAGATATGATATAGAATGGTGAAAATATGATATAGTGTGAAATTAGGACATAGAAGTGATTGAATGAATGGGTTCGAATGGAGAGAAGAATCGAGAAAAAATTGGGCATAATTTAACAATAAACGAAAATACAAGATTTGTTTTGTTTAAGAAAATACGGTAGAGAAAATGCGGTGATAGGGGAAATATGATTTTTAGAGAAAAGATATGATATAGAATGGTGAAAATATGATATAGTGTGAAATTAGGACATAGAAGTGATTGAATGAATGGGTTCGAATGGAGAGAAGAATCGAGAAAAATTTGAACGTTACTTTATACCGGAGGGAACAGCCATCCCAGAAATAGCGAGTTGGCGATTTTGATTAATTTTGGTAGGGTTTTATCTTATATGTATAGAGAGGGAGGGGGGGGGGGCAGGAACCAGCATGATGAATGGGTAGGGGGTAGAATATGGGATGGAGCAGAGGTTAAAAGTTTAAATAGGTACTCGAAGATTTGCGTAAAACTTAGCAAGTTTAACAAATTATATTTAAAGGAATATATAATAGTGATAGCGAGAATGTAAGGTTTAAGATAAGATCACCGTATTTTGGGCATGATTTAACAATAAACGAAAATACAAGATTTGTTTTGTTTAAGAAATTACGATAGAGAAAATGCGGTGATAGGGAAAATATGATTTTTAGAGAAAAGATATGATATAGAATGGTGAAAATATGATATAGTGTGAATTTAGGACATAGAAGTGATTGAATGAATGGGTTCGAATGGAGAGAAGAATCGAGAAAAAATTGGGCATAATTTAACAATAAACAATAAATATTTTTTTTAATGTTTGGGTGTGATTTGGTTGCTATTTTGAGCAGGTTGCGTGACTAAAAAAAGATTTCTTTGTTGGCTTATGAGACTAAGAGGTTTTTACTAGAAGGTTGACTACCTCAGTGTCATATGACGACTTGAGTAGTTCTTAACTACAGCAATTTATTACTTTGTATTCCTCTATTCTGATTTTTCCCTTTGTTGGAACTAACATTTTCTAAAATCCAATCTAAATACACTCTGCCAAGTATGTGGTGATGTTTATTTGTCCTACATCTCACTGGTTTAAAGAACTTTACTTAAAAAAAAAAACAGTGGAATAAAGTACCGTACTTTAAAAAAAGCTGTGAGATGGAGTTAGGAAAGGCATTTGGCTGGCTATAGAACACTGACCCAAGAAACTTTTCCAACTCATGCCAGCATGAAAAAAGTAGCTGTTAAAAGTGCATGAAAAAAGTGGATGATTGATGGGGTGTATATGTATGTTGATGATGATAATGATGAGAATATATATATATATATATGTGGGGTGGACTATCTATATATGTGTGTGTATTTATATATATATATTGTCCCATGTTGCGTGAGAGACCAGAGGCTGCAGTATTTGGTGATTGAACTGAGACATTATAGAGTCTAAGAGGACTCTTTAGTCTGGACAATCATGGAATAACTTCTCTAGTGCTGGTTCATGATAAAACATATTCAGTCTAGCCTGCAAAGTGGTTGACATGTAAAGCATATATATATATATAGAGAGAGTTTAAAAAAAGCCTATGTGGTTAAGACTTTTGAATATGAATCCATAACAGTGTGGCACACAGGACAAAGACTATGGAAAAACCAACTGGGAGTGGGGAGGAAAAAAAATGGATAATCTTTTCTCCTCAGTCAACCTAACTATAGTGATTTCCAGAGGTTGACTGATGAGAAGGAACTGTCCATTTTTCTGTTGTTTTCCTTTGTCTTTATCCTGTGCACCACCTGTTTTGTATATATATATATATATCCTACTTTTTCTATATATTTATTCCCCCGTCTTCCCTCTAACTGCTTTGGCCTATCTTTCAGTACTGAAAGCTCAAAGTATTATGAAAAGTATAATGATTATTTACTCTCAGATTAACATTTCACCAATTTACTATGGTGACATGGTTTTATGGTATTAACAACTTTCACCCCACTTCTTCCTCTCTCACAATGATTTATTATTGCTTTTCTGTTACTGCTGTGTGTTTGCGTGCATAATATATATGTTTTATGGAGGGGTTTTTACATGTTTTCTTTACCTGTCAGGTGGATAATTGTGCATAGAATTTCTCAAAATATATATTGAATCATGGTTTCATTAGATATAGCACAAACATTTTTTATATTGATGGAAAAGAATGAGATGTTTTAACATTTATACCTTTCCTCAATATCATAAATAGTGAGTTATGTGCCCAACAGGCTTCAAATGTGTCTATAAGGATGTTAAGTTACAGTTCTTTATGAGTTCAAACCTTATGGGGGTGGGCAGTTTTATCTTTCATCTCTCATGGGTAAATGAAATAAGTATAGTCAAGTATTAGAGTTGATTAAATTATCCATACCCTTTTCTCTGTAGGCCCCAATCCATCACCATTTGAGTTTCTTTAACAGTGTCCATTCCATTGTAAACTTTCAAATCTAGTCCCCTGTCTGAAGATAATTTGCTATTTTCATGCACCATTTCTTACTGTAGCAAACCATGATTTGTGGTTTCTTCCCTTTCTTCCACCTTCCTATTGTTTTTAGGTTTTGTAAATGTCATAGGTGCTTGCTAAGCCATAAAATATACATTTTTATCTTAACTTTTGATACCAAAGCACCCCTGGTATAATACAAAATTGTTTATTTCAAAATATTTATATTTATCTAAAAGCTTTCATCAAAATTTTATGGAAGAACCTTTGTTAAATTGTTCCAAACACCAGATAAATAATGAGGAAATTATTTATACTACTAAATTCCTCTAGATGTTTTATCATTTTCAAAATGAATTGAAAATCATTGGCAATGAATTCGATTAGAAATATGGTAACAAAAGAGTTAATGTTGGTGTTGTTGTTATTTAGCTCCAGGTCAGTTCTGGTTGAGTACTTTATGATTAAAGACGTCCATTTTGTCTTTTTGTATATCTAAACTACATTTTCCAACATGTTCTTTTTTTTTAAGACAATGGGATTTGGTTTTAAGGGAATTTGGGTGTTAACTTCTAACTAAGCTCCCTCAATGGTGCTTATTTTGGAGGGTTAGAATAAGGTAAATGTAAATACTGTAAGACATTTAACCCTTTAGCATTTAAACCAGCCACATTTGGCTAGAATTCTCTCATCTCTTTCTGTTCAAACCAGCTGTAACCAGCTGCTCGTGATGTTAACGTATTGTTCTCAAAATAAATATATCAAAATCTCATAGATTCAATATTATGTGAGGTAAAGCCTTTTCCATGGAAATATAATAGTAAATATAGAGTAATATAAATGCTAAAGAGTTGATCCTGAACTTTGGCATTTCTGGCAACACACTATCCTATGTATTGAATAATATTAATTTATTTTGATTTGGAACAGGACTGGCGCTTTGTAAGTGAGGGTTGTAGTAGATTGAATTGAGTACAGTATATTACTAGTATATATGGAACAATGAGATTTAAAACCAGCAATAACAGTATTTGATGGATCTAACTGCTGTGAATCTTTTCATTTAGTGCTCTCTACTTTTTTTTTATGTGAAACTTCAGTTCCCTTTCTCATCCCTCTCTCTTACTCCCCAGTCCATTTTTCTCTCCTGTCCACCCCTCTCTGTATTTGTCAGTTTGTTCTTGCCTTTCTCTTCTCTCATTATGTTTTTGTTTTTATGTCACTCTTCTCTAATCTCTATTCTTCTCTGGCACAACACTGCTTTTCTATCTTACATTGCCCATCTTTCATTCAACTTGTCTGTTTGTTGCTTTGTTGCTTTCACATTTTGCTCATCTCTCTCTCTCTCTCTCTCCTCTCTGCTTCACTCTTTGTATTTATGTAAGTATGCATGTGTGTGTGTGTGTGTGTAAAAATGTTAATATATATATATATATTTACATATATATATATATATATATATATATATATATATATATATATATATATATATATATATATATATATGCTTGTGGGTGGGGGTGTAAATAGAAACTATCTCTTGGGTAAATGCTGACATTCAGGTTTGTATTTTTGTTGCCAAGTCAACATTGTTTCAAAAGATGGACTGCACTGAAAGAAGAGTTATTTTCCAGGATGTTATCCCACAAATACATTAATGAAACCTTTTCATGTAATAATAAGGATATGTTGATCCAATTATTTGTGAATGGCATGTGTCATCTGGGAGATGTTGTTCTTGACTAACATAGCTAAATAGCAACTATTCTGATACACTGAGTCATTAGTAACAACTGATCCATTTTCTGTGTAATATGTGAGTACTATCTGTTTTATTTTAGTACATTATTGGTATGCAATGAATATAGCATTACATTACACATTCAATCTAACAACAACTGGAATGTTAAGATAAAGGATGATACCATGACAATGGTCTGGTCCTTGCGAGCTATGACCTTGACATTTTTAGGAAAGAGTTAATCAACACATTTAGGGATCTAGGAATGAAAATCACCATATCCACCAACCATACTAACATTAGACTTTAATCTAGACCTATGTACACACACACATAAACACTTCCATAAGCCTAGCAAAAACCTTTGGTACATACATAAAAACTCCTGCCATCCCCCTATAGTTTTCAAAAATATAGTTAAGAATATTAACAAGTGGATCTCTAATCTCTCTTGAAACCAAGCTATTTTTAATAGGGCAGCCCCATACAGCCTTATACAATAGCAGCTTCTCTGAGAATATATCCTACTCTCCAGGTCACTCTCCAAATACTATTAAGAATAAACCTAGAAATAGACCAAAAATTTGGTTCCCCCCTCCTTTCTCATTAAGTATCAAAACTAATGTTGGAAAAAATATTTTTAGCTCTCATAGATACACACTCCCCACTAGGACACAAATACCACCAGATCTTTAACCATCATATGGTTAAAATTGGATACTCCTGTACCAGGAATATGAAGTCATGCCTCCTGCATAAGCAATAGGGCCCCCAAGTAAATGTTTGTTCTTGTAAAAAACCTGGGTCATGCTGCTGGATCAATGATGCAACACCCCAGTGGTAATATATAAAGCTGAGGTCTTTGCATTGAGTCAATACCACCACTCCTATGGTGACCTCAATGTCTTGATTGTGGCATTTGTCAAGGCGTTTTTTGATCACATGACAAGAGCTTTATCTGTCAAAAGGCATCTTGACAAAGGCTACAACTGAGACATTGAGGTCACTATAGAAGTGATGGAAAGAAATGTGGGGAATTTTAGACAATGGCTCATATAGAGCAATTAAGTTATTGGAACATGGAATGAAGTGACTGGATAGTGTTAGAAAAGAGAATAAGGAAAAGGTGAAGATTGATGAAATGCAGTTTTTATTGCAAGAGAAGTACAGGAATAAGAGAAAGAATTTGTTTTGGGGATTTATTGATCTGGAGAAACATTTTGATAAGGTTCCACATGAAGTAGTGATATGAACATTGAGAAAGTTAAAAGTGGAGGAATGGTTGGCTAGAGTAGATATGTCAATTTATTTGAGAGCATGTACAATCATAAGGATGAAGTATGGAAACAGTGATGAGTTTGAAGTGAATGCTGGAGTACATCAAGGGTTGGTATTAAACCCATTATAATCTGTAGTTTTGATGGAGGTACTAGTCCAAAGTGTAATGGAGGGTTTACCATGGGAATTGCTGTATGCAGAGATTATGGAGTAGCTGAGCAAGAGGATAAATAGGTGGAAGGAATGTATGGAGGCAAAAGGTATGAAGGTGACTTTTAGAATAACAAAAGTGATGGTAAATGGCAAACCATGTTGTGAGATGGATACAACAGGAAGGTGGCCATATGCAGTGTGCAAGAAGGGTGTTGGAGTGAACTCCATTAAATGTATGATATGCACTGGGTGGCTACATTAAAAATGGAGGAGAAGCTGAGATGGATCTTAGGAATGTTGTGAAAACATTTTGTTATTGTGGAGATGTATTGAATGGGAAAGGGGAATCAGACTCAGAAACAGTAGCTACAGTGAGATGTACATAGAAGTTTAGGGAACTGAATGGTGTGCTAATGAGGAGGAGAGTATTGTTGAAACTGAAGGGACAGGAATATGCTGCATATGTGAGAAGTACTACTATTTACAGAAGTGGGACATGGGTGATATAAGGATTGATAAAATAAAATACCAGTCTAGGGCAATGGATGCCTTGTGGTATTTGTTCCAACTTTTTGTGTTCTGAGTTCAAATCTCACTGTGGCTTATTTAGGTGGTAAACTTAATCTGTTTCCTGGTTTAATACCATCACATGGCTCTTGAGCAGAGTCCACTTTGTTGCAAGTAGCTGGCTCAGGTGTCCAGTTTAAGGAGAGCTTCCTCCATCCTTTCCATCAGTATCAAAGGCCCTGAAAAGAATCATGATGGGCACTACCTGTCTAAACAAAAAGATAGAAACATTGCCTGCTATTACATGTTATTTTCTAAATAATTAAGATTTTTGAAGAGTTTAGTGAAATATCTACAAAATTGTTGTTGAATGATGTAACACAATAATTGTTTCTACTTTTGGCACAAGGCCAGCAATTATCCAATGCATTACTGGTACTTTATTCTATCGACCCCAGAAGGATGAAAGGCAAAGTTAACCTCGGCGGGATTTGAACTCAGATCATACAGGGAGGTAACTCTATGCTTCAAAGCATGGCATCCGATCCTCTACCGATACTGCCAATCCAGAACATAGCAAGGTCTTACTAAAAACTATAATGGAAGTCTTGACTGAAGACTTATTTAATTATTGGTGTCAAAAATGTTAATATAAAAGCATATTCTGAAAATCAGTCTTCAGCAAATTGTTAATATGTGACCATAGGCAGTATGTTATTATTTAACCCTTGGCAACTTTGATCAAGCAGGCCTATGACCGAAAGCAACTGTAACCATACTGTCATTTTGTTTTAATGTCTTTATTTCTACATTAGCTAATGTGTACTTCTCTATTGAAAGACAGTAAGGTGCGATTTGATCACTATCTCTTGTAAGGAGAACAACCACTGAGATAGTCTCTTGTTGGCTCTTTACAGGCAATATTAACCCATTAGCATTTAAACTGGCCATATCCAACCAGAATTCTCTCACTTCTTTCTGTTCAAACCAGCTGTAACTGGCCAGTCATACTGATGTTAAGGTGTTGTTCTCAAAATAAATAATATCAAAATCTCATAGATTCAATATTATGTGAGATAATTATGTGAGTAAAGCCTTTACCACAAAAATACAATAGTAAATATAGAGCAATGTAAATGCTAAAGGGCTAAGTAGGATGGTGCATAAACAGTTAACTAGTGCTATTATTGAGAGTTAAGAATAGCTGAGTTAATAGTTAATTTTTCTACTTTTGTTTATGACAAAAACATTTTGAGTTTTTGTTTTCATACAAAACATAGTCACATGTGGAATATTTAATTTGTGTAGTGCTGTGTATCATGAAATATAAAACCATTTAAAGCCAAATCCTCATACAAGCTAGAGAATGATCTTCTGTATATAGAATCTAAATCTGAAGAAAGTAGTTAAAATGTCGAGAAGCATTCATTGTTGTTTTTAAGCAAAATGATTCTACATGATTTGGAAGTGTGCTAAAAATAATTCTATAACCTTAATGATTTTCAAAGTGTTTTTAAATAAAGACGAAAACTTTTTACTTCATATTTACAAAACTTATGTAAAAAAAACATGCTATTGAAATCTTGAACCATTCTTATATTCTGAACATAAATAGAACAGAATAAGTTCATATACATTTTACTGACAGAAACCTGGGATGGCAGATCTCTCATATCTAGAACATTTAATTGAACTGAGATTGGAATCTTTTGAGCAGAAATGAATCATCAGAGACTTGATGTTTGCCTATGAAATGTATAATATGTTATATTATATATTTTGGTGATTAGTTTACAGAGTTAATTCTGTTTCAGTTCTTTTTTCTAAACCTATATCGTCATTGTTGTCATCACCTCCACCGCTGCCACTGTTGTTGTCTTCTTTCCATGCCAACATGGGCAGCCAAAACCTTTTGAGACAGTATTCAATATCTGTGTGCCCTCCTGACATCAACCCTTTTTATTTTTTCAGTAATGTATTTATGCTACTGATGTCAATGTGATGGTACATATGGAGACAAACATACCCTTGTGCATTCACACATGCCATCATCATCATTGTTTTTACGTCTATTTTTTTCCACTCTTGCATGGGTTAGTAATTTCAAATAAAATATAGTAATAGTAATAATGATTTCTACTATAGGCACACGGCCAGCAATTTGGGGAGAGGAGAAAGTTGATTAAATCGACCCCAGTGCATTACTGGTGCTTTATTTTATCGATCCCGTCAGGATAAAAGGCAAAGCTAACCTCGGCAGGATTAGAAAATAACTATTCATCACTGAATATTTCATAATTATGAAGTGTTAAAGAAATATTTAGAATAGGTATACCATATTCCTGCAGTTTGTAAGATTCAATTAAAGGGTTTGGCATCAGGAAAAGTATTTGGCCAAAAGACATTGTCTGAAATCACCTTGTCCAACCTATGTCAGCATGGAAAACTGGATGTAAAAATGATGATGTAAAGTAATGTAACTGTAATGAAATGATAAAAATAACAGGAAAAAAAACACAACAATTTCATTTTAAGTAACTAAATTATTGGTTTCTTAATGTTTTTCTACATTCAGTTTTTCTATACTGCAATTAATCAAACCCCTGAACTTGGGTATGCTGCCCACTCCACTTTCTACTCTTAGCTATGAATCCTTCAACAATCTATTTTTGACTATGTTCCTTTGGCTGATCATTACCACCCTCATTACTGCCACCACCACCACTGCTACTATCACCCCCTCCCCTCACCACCATCCCTGCCCTCCCACCATCACCCCCAACCACACCCACCACCACCACCATTGCCATCAGCACATCCACCACTACTTCTACCACTCTCACCAACACCACCTACTTCATCAACATCACTCTAACTCAGTTCAGTAAAGTACATATTTATGTTAAGGTAATTATTAATGCATTAAAGTGGTCTCGTCACCAACCCTCTATTAACTCCTTATGTCTGTGGGATAGAGAAATTATTTCAGACACAATACTATTTTCTCATCCTGTTTCTGAAATTCTTTATTTGAACTTAGTTATTCATACAGTGCCATTAAACAACTAGTATTTTCACATTGATCTATATAAATATAAAACTAATAGTGTTATTTATATCTCTTTCCACATTATATAATACTAATAGTATTTTCACATTGATCTAAACTATAATAAAGGAAGGTCTGCGGGACTGCGTACGGTTTATTTTTTTGGATTACTTTGAATAAATAATTGTTTCTACTTTAGGCACAAGGCCAGCAATTACCCAGTGCATTACTGGTACTTTATTTTATCGACCCCATAAGGATGAAAGGCAAAGTCAACCTCGGCAAATTCAACCTTACTTTGAATAAATAATGAATGAATATTAGGCATACGTCAAAACGGCCGGTCTCAAAAGTGAAACTAATTTTTGACAGTTACGTAAACTCACTCATCTGAATAGATTTGTGTATAAACTTTGAGATGACTATAATGCAGACACACGCAATTGTATGGATTTCTTAATATATATATATGTGTGGGTGTGTATATGTGTGTATATATATGTGTGTGTGTATGTATATATATATATGTGTGTTTGTATATATATGTGTGTGTTTGTATATATATATGTGTTTGTATATATATATGTGTGTATATGTGTACATATACACACATATATATGTTGTACATGTGTATATACATCTATAAGTTTGTGGATGTGTGTAAAAAAAATCACGTATTCACAATCCAAATTGAAAATAATGACGTACGTAACTGTCAAAAATTAGTTTCACTTTTGAGACCGGCCGTTTTGACGTATGCCGAATATTACATAATTTATCTACTAAATTTTGTAAACAAAAAATAATTTCGTAAAAATAAATAATTTAAAATTGACTTCTTTTCAAAGTTGCACTTCCGGTATATCGTTGCCACCACCACCACTTCAACTACCATATATATAGAAAGGGAGAGTGTGTGATGTCAACACTTCCGGTGGCGATCACTTAAATAAACATACTAATTTTCTCCTAATGTAGTTTATATATAATATCGTCTTTTTTAATGTATCATGGATTACGTTACTGATTACATAAGACAGTGTAACAACGTCTTCGTTCAATTTTGTTTATATTGTCAATTACGATTTTATTTGATGTATCATATCTACATGTATATATACACACTACACATACTAGCAGAAAACCACCCGAAGGGTGGTTTTTCTGCTACTAAATATAATATCTAAACTATAAATATAATACTAATAGTATTTTCACATTGTTCTATATAACTATAATACTAATAGTATTTTCACATTTGTCTATATAAATATAAAACTAATAGTATTTTTACGTTGCTCTATATGAATATAATATTAATAGTATTTCCACATTGCCCTATATAAATATAATACTAATAGTATGCACACATGCACAACACACATACATGGTTTTTATTTGAATATGAGGCATCTTATTGTCATTAGTCAGATTTTTGTGTTAAACACTTAGTAAGCAAGACAAAGATTTGATAAGCAATATCGATAAAAGGCATCAAATAAAAACATATAAATACTACTTCATACAATGGGTACTTTTTTCTATCCTTTGTACATTAAATCATATATCATCATAATCATCACATCATCATTCATTTTTTAATGCTGGCATGAATTTGACAAGTCTTTTTTGAGGCAGTGTTTCTATGGTTGGATGCTCATTCTGATGTCAACCTATACATTAATTAGTGGTATGATTAAAAAAACTTCCATACACACTTGTGTATAAGAGAAAATGGGATACTAAAGGAGAAAAAAAAATTAGAGTTTGAAGTAAAAAGCTGACAATGTATTTTAGAATGTTTCTGTTGTTCCTACTAATGGTCCTACTCAATTGCTTGTGCTTCTTTTTCTTATTCTCATTCCATTACAGCTTTCAGTCTTTCTTCATCTCCTTCCAGGAGGATGTAAACTAGTAATGAGTTCTGGTGATTTAAAAATCAGAATCAATTTTTCAAAAGATCTATTTCTTTTGAATTCGCATAACTCAAAGGTTTTGTAAGGGAGGGATATAGTTAAATATAATTTTAAGAAATAAAGAGAACTGAGGAAAATAACTCAAGTTGGATAATGGCATGAATTTAAATAGATAAGTTAAGAGGTGATATACTGAATGACATATGCCAAAAATTCTTATTTAGTTAAAATTTCCCTCTTATTTGGAGAAAAAAATAAAAAATCTAGCAATTATTGTTAGCAACTCTGAAAGAAAAATGGAAAGAATTTCAAGAAATTTAGAACTAATTTCACAAAAATACAAATTTATATGCTTAGTGGAAAATTAAATTTCTGTTTACATGCAAAGAGACAGCTTGATCAACACTCTTTATGACTATTTTTCTGTATGTAAAATCCTTTGTTGATTGATCTAAGCAGCGTTGAGTAGGCTATGCTGATAGGATCCAATAAGATCAATACATGTCTCTCTTTGCCTACAAAAAACAGATTTTTTTTATCAGTATGTAAATCAACTTTGTGAAATTAATTCTTAATTTTCTGAAATTATTTTTTTTTTCTTTGGAAATTGCTAACAATTACTGTTAGGTTTTTGTTTTCATTCTCCAACTAAAAAAGAAATAACTGAGAAGTTTGTGTGCATGCCATTCAATGCATCATCCCTTAACTTATGTGTAGTTAAGTGAATTAATCCTAGCATATCATTCATATTTTATTGTCTCTGAAGTTCTGAATAGAACGATTACTGATAAAATTTGAAGTCAGAACTGAGAAGTATGAAATAAAATATCTTAATTATCAATTTAGTCTAACTGCAGTAGTATGTTGGCTATTATTGATCAATAATAACTGACTCATAACTATGTGGAGACACACCCTTACATAGAAGTAACATATGTTATAGTATGTCAGAGAAATGTCAGGTTATTTTCATCATCATCATCATGTTTATATTTGCTTTCCATGCTGGTACAGGTTGTTTTCACAAGCTTCTTGAGATTTATTTGAAGGAAAAGTAAAATCTCTGTGGATTCTAGTTGTGGTGATGTTGCAGAGAAGGTTTTCACAATAAGAAATAAATTGAAGAGGCATTAGCGTTGGCCTTGATTGTTTACAGAATCCTGTCTGATATTGGGTTTTGGTATCTTGGATAACAATGATATTGCTGGCTTCGATTGTGTAAATCAGTGATTTCCAAGCAGTGTGTCATGGTACAACAGTGTTGGCAAGATATAGCCAAGTGTGTTGTGAAAATAATAAAATTGTGTTCTAAAAGATGTGAAAATACAAACTGAAATTATAAAGTCTTGATAACTATGCATCTTTTATTGAATAAAATCATAAGTACTTAATTTTCTGTAGTTTAATTTTTTTTATATTTATAGGCAAGATATATACATATCTTTTTTAATAGCTTTTTTTTAATTTTATGCCTAAAATACAGCAAGACATTTTTATTTTCTCTAAAGTCTGCCATGAGTAAAAAACAATATTATATTTGGGAACCACTGGTCTAACTAGTAGCTCATGGGAAAATTTAAGTGCAGCCCAGGAAGCTTATGAACGCATTCATCCTTTATAGTGTTTGCACTGTTGATGGCTATATTCAGTACAATTACATTGAACTTGTTTACTGTTAGGTGGATTGAGCTAGTGAAAGATGAACATGTTTATCAAAGATGGAGTGATAGTAATAGGACATAACCTGTATCCCATCAGCTGGTAAGCTGCTATTCTAGTGTCTCTCTAAAGAACAATATAGTAATGCAATGTAATCCTTTGAATACTGAACAAATAAATGTCAGAAGTTAAACTAAAACTGATGTAAAAGTACAATGAAATATTCATCTTAAAAAAAAACCAACTAAAATCACTACCTCGTCCCTACCACTCTGTCTCTGTTGCTTAAAGTCAGATAAATTTGCATGCGCTGTCCTTTTGCCAGCCCCCTCCCTCTTTTGTACTTTTTGCAGACTGGAAGTCAGGAGTTGCAGAAGAAGCGAGCGTTGCACTCATCGCTCATGGAACGTTTATTGAAATAATACTTTTTGTTTTTGTTTCTCGTTCTTCACTTCGGAGATAGAAACATAGAAGAGTAAACGAAAGAAAGGACACACAGCAACTGGCACGGTCGTTGTCAGTCGGCGTTTGCGCTGCAGTGATCGTGTAGGTGTCACAACAAAAAGCACCCAGCCCACACTGTAAAGAGTATATGTAAAAGACACGGCAAAAAACACCCTGCATACATTGTAAATGTGGTTGGCGTTAAGAAGGGCATCCAGCCATAGAAAACCACCCCCAAAACACCCAGCCCATACTGTAAAGTGGACGTGTAAAAGACACATCAAAAAGCAGCCAGCACACACTGTCAATGTGGTTGGCATTAGGAAGGGCATCCAGCCGTAGAAAACCAGCCAGAAACTCTCCTATTTGAGTGAGACACGGTGACCCGACCCAACTTCCCTCTAAATGGGACAAACCCGTCTAATCTATGCTAGAGTGGAAGATAGACGTTAATCGATGATGATGATAAAAAGAAATATACTGGCAATTCAAAGAAAGTCTACATAAAATAAACAAACGGCAGATAGAAGTGTCAAATTGCCTTAAATTAACCTCTAATGGAGAGATGATGCTAGGATAAGAATAGATTGGATTCATGCCAGTAGCAAGTTGGCCTGGTGTTACAGCTTATTGTTGAATACAAAAATATGAGTAGCAATGTTGCAGAGTTCATGAAAGGAGGTTTTTCTATCTATTTTTTGTAGTTATTGTAATTATCACCATAAGCGGCAACACTAGCTTTCATTAAGTTTACTCAACCAAACCTTGTAGCCCAGAAGGAGCCTTTACATGGTTGCATGACCTGTAATCTTTTATTGGTTTCATCCACTGGACTGTGGCTAGGCTAGGGTATCACCTTCAAATGTTGAGTCAATATTATTACCTCCAATATTCACTTGAGCCTGGTAATTATTTTATCAATATCTATTTGATGAACTGATAAGTTACAGGACATAAAGGAACACAACATAAACACAGTACCAGTTTAAATATAGATGTGGATTTATATATATCATCGTCATCATTTTATGTCCACTTTTCCTTGTTTGCAAGGGTGGAACAGGTCCTCTTCAGCCCAGCATCGCTCCATTTGTCACGGTTCATCATGATCTCCTCTGTGAGCTTCAGCGATCTGAGGTCAGCTCTCACCACCTCCGCCCATGTTTTTCATGGTCTTCCTCTACTGTGTCTTCCTTCCACCAGGATTTCTTGGCACTTCTTCACCCAGCGATCATCTTCCATGCGCATCACATTGCCATACCAATGCAGTCTTCTCTCCTGCACACTACAGTTTATCCCTCTTATACACAGTTTCACTTTCAACTTGTCCATGCTTGGTCATTCACACACATTGACATTGCACATCCATCGGAGCATGCTTGCTTCATTTCTCTCCAGCCGTCGCATATCCTCTGCAGTTGCTGCCCATGTCTCACTACCGTGCAGCATTGTGCATCTCACACAGGCATCATACAACCGACCTTTCTTTTGTAGGGAAGCAGCTCCCTAAACTTCTTCCATCCTGTCCTTATTCTAGATAGTATGGCCTCGGAGCATCCTCCTCCCTTGCTAATCTGATCACCTAGATATCAGAAGCTATCAACCATCTCTATAGATCCTATCTGCATTTGAAAAATGTGCCTATCACTGGCACTTCTACTATCAATTTTCCCTGAACATCTAATGTAAGGGAGTAATTAACAAATATACTAAAGATATATACATATATACACAAGTATAGACATACATATGAGGGAGTCCATGAATTTGGCCGAATTGGACTGCTATATTTAGCAGCCCTTTCACTTGCCGTTGTTGATATACCACTGCTCCTCTGTAGGTCGCTAATCAGGTGATAATTCTCTCATTTGCAATTAGTGGATAACTCAGTTGAATCCTTTTTTGTTTGAAAATGTTCCCTGACGAGTTGAAGTTTTCGCAGCACTCAGTGGTGAGTTTTACTCAATGAAACTGCAGTAGAGACACTCTAAGTAAATAGGTAAATATTTCTTTATTTGCATTTCACAAATACTTTTTTTTATTATGCTCTGAATAATTGATTCTTATTAATTCCTTCATTGAGCAAAATTGGTATCTGTTGGATTCCCTCTATATGTATGTCTATACTTGTGTATATATGTATATACCTTCAGTATATATATATCATCATCATCATCATCGTTTAACGTCCGTGTTCCATGCTTGCATGGGTTTGGACGGGAGTTTTCCCACTTGAGGCAAGAGTGGTTGTCTTGCTCGCATAGGACTGTCTGGCGGGTTTTCTACAGTTGGATGCCCTTCCTAACACCAACCACATTTACAGTGTGGGGCTGGGAGGTTTTTACCGTGTTGCCTACACGGCCACATTACAGCGTGGACTGTCTGGCAGGTTTTCTACAGCTGGATGCCCTTCCTAACACCAACCACATTTACAGTGTGGGACTGGGACGTTTTTACCGTGTTGCCTACACGGTCACATTACAGCGTGGACTGTGTGTTTTTTTTTCATGACACCTACACGATCTCATTTGTTTCGGCCTGGATATATATATTTTCCTTCCGCACCGTTTTGTACCACAGATGCGATATCACCCTGCTTCGTTGATGTCCTATCGACACCAAAGTTCAACGTTTGGGTATCACACCAAACCGGAGTACTGTGATCCTTGTGACTTCCAAATATACAACCACTGACACTGTCACGAAGACCAGGAAACCATACTCCATATATCGAACCAATTGATTGATTTGTGCGAACAAAATAACACCAAACACATATTGAACTAGGAATATTGGATCCTCGGTCAATGTCCGGGTGAGCAAAAATTGACTTCTATCTGCATTGGAATTTACAAACTTGTGCATCTGCTGTGGTGTCAAAAACAAACGCACATGACCGCACAGATAAACAATGGACCATGCCACGTGGCTTGAACCCGTAAGTGAATTGAAGGTTCTGCAACTCTGATACACATATTGTTTATTATTTATTATTAAGATGTATAAACTGGACACAACTGTTATCATCCTATATTCTCTCAACGAATCACACTTGATCATATTTCTCTATCCTGTTTTCTCCCCCCATAATTATTATATTTTTATTATTTTTTATTATTGTTTGAAAAAAATCGGTTTTTTTACATTGTGTTTTCCCCTCCAAATATTTGCTTATATTTCCTTATATATTCTCTATATATTTTTTATCTTTATTATTATTTCCACTTTTATCCTCCTTTATATTTTACCTTATTCTTACCTTTATACCTTATTATAGTGTAATCTTCCCCATGCCTTATTATACACTATTAATTATAGATTATTATTATTACTCTTTTTCCATTTCTAATTACCTCATGTACCTTCTCCTCCGCTATATGTATATATGTATTCTACGCCCTTTGTGTTTGTGTAGCCTCTGCGCACCCTCTGCACCATACTATCCACGCCACCCCATCTATGGTTCAGCTAACCACCTGACCCCCGGGAATGAATATGACCGCAGCTAGTAAACAAGGACCAACACCCCACCCTCCCGCACCAAAATTAGACTTATCGTCCCCTACTTTTGCTCTTTACTCTCTTTACTCTTTGTTCTTGGGTGTTTGGTTGGTAGAGTCCATAACACCAATCAAACCCCTTTTATAGCTCTGATGAATCCTACGGTTACACGTAAGTAAGAAACATTGTTAGCCAATAAAAATCTTTTGATGTTGTAGACGCTTTTGTGTTCTTTTTCATATACGGCTCTGCTCCAAAGCATAGAGCTAATTATTATGCTGCCAATACCTTAACGGGACACCTGTATATAATACCTAACTCCTACTAACCTAAGTATATATATATATATATATATATATATATATATATATCATTACCATCACTGATACTGCAATTATCATCATCTTTATTATTTAATATCCATTTTCTCTGCTAACAGATGGGCTTCCACATCACAAATTCCACTTGCACCCCGAGGTTACAATAGGAGACATTTGCTCAAGATTCTATATGGTGGGATTGAAGCTAAAACAATGTTGTTTTAAAGTATAACTGCATAAACTATACCAAATCTTCTTGAAATCATACTCTACTGTCTCAAAAAAGAAGGACAAATTGGACTATGTAGTCTTAAATACACTATGTTTGGAAAAAAACAAATCAACTAAAAACCAGGCCAGATTGTTCTAGTTAATAGGTTTGCTTGATAAAGACTGATCTGGAGTTAATACATTGGGTGACCTTTCTAGATACATTGATCAACATTTTCTAACTATAATCCTTGCATTTTTATTTTGTGATGTACAGTCCCAAAATTAAGTAGTTTTAACAGATATTCTCTATTTTCACAATTTTCTTTTACCATATCCCCTACTGTTTCAATTAATTTTTAATATAATCAAGAATTTGGAAGGTTTTAGTAAAAATAGCCAACTTTGACATTATTCAATTGGTGTTTAGAAAAGAACTTCATAAAAAGGGATTTTATATAGGAACTAGAGAAAGTCTCAGGTGAATTGGTATGAAAAGTGTTTAATGCAGTAGGAAATTCATTGAGGGAAATTTAGATCTCTACATTGTGAAGTCTATGTAGCTACAGAGAAATGCTTTTGTTGGTTCATCTTCATATTATTGTTTTGACTGAGCAGGCCCCTATGACTGAAGAAATTTCAGCTGTGAATATACTATTTTATCATCAACTGATTTTGGCTTGATTTTTACAGCTGGATGCCCTTCCTAACACCAACCTCATTTACAGTGAGTGCTGGGTGCTTTTTTCCGTGGCGCCTACACGTCCACTTTACAGTGTGGGCTGGGTGCTTTTTTGCTGTGGCACCTCCACGACCACCTTGCAGTGGGAGGGTGTGGGGGCATATTGTCTATATGCTTCAGCTTGTACCCATGGGAGGTCGGGTACTCTGTATTACTGCGTGATGCCAGAGGTCACGGTCGTGTGTCATCGCCTTTGAGAGGTGTAATTGGGTAAGGTCGGCTTTTATCACGTCATCCCAGGTCTTCTTGGGTCTCCCCACTCCGCGGTTTCCATTGACTTCTAGTGCTCTGCACCTTTTTATGCAGCTGTCATCCTTCATACGCATCACATGTCCATACCAACGCAACCGCCTCTCCTGCACACAGCATTTGATTCCTCTTATGCTCAGTCTCTCTCTCAATTCATTTATGCTTTGTCGTTCGCGTATATTACTATTACACATCCATCGGAGCATGCAGGCTTCGTTTCTTTCTAATCTACGTAAGTCTTCCACCTTCAGCGCCCAGGTCTCACTACCATGTAACATTGCTGTTCGGATACACGCATCATACAGTCTGCCTTTCATTTTGAGGGAGAAGCCTTTTGCAGCTAGCAGTGGCAGTAGTTCCCTGAACTTCTTCCATCCCGTTCTTACCCTAGTTATTGAACTTTTTGAACATCCACCTGCGCTGCTAATTCAGTCACCTAGGTAGCAGAAGCTGTCTACTGTTTCTACAGAGCCCTCCCAGAGATTGGTGGTACTTGTTTCCTGTGGCTGTTTGCTGCTTGCTTCCCAGCACAGCTGCTGCATGTGAAGCCTACATTCTTAATTAGCTTCCTGAGATCCCGCTTGTGTACCCATTGTTTGCATTTGAGGCAGAGAATGGAGTTCCTACCTACACCTTTCCTACATACTGAGCAAGGCCATTTCCCTGAGGGGATCTGGGTTCTGTTTTCTCGTCTACTTACAAGGACCTTAGTCTTTGTCATGTTGACTTTGATACCCTTTCTTTCTAGTCCCTGCTTCCAAGTTTGGAATTTATTCTCTAGTTCTTCCATAGATTCAGCTATAAGTGCGAGGTCATCAGCATACAGGAGTTCCCATGGGCATCCGGTCTTAAACTCCTCCGTTATTGCCTGCAGGACTATGATGAACAGGAGAGGGCTAAGAACAGAGCCCTGGTGGACCCCAACCTGTACGCTAAATTCCTCGCTATACTCATTGCTAATCCTAACTTTGCTGACTGCTCCCCTATACATGGCTTGTATAGCTTTCACAAGCCATTCATCTACTCCTAGTTAGAAAAACTATCAAACTATCATACTCCACTGCCAACAACATAGAATCGCACATACATAAAATTAACTATAAAAGAATTTATAATACAAGTAGCCCGCAAATAAGTACCATAACACCAAATACAAAACACAAGCATATAACATCATCACAACCAAACACACATCAGAACACATCACCACAATACATCAACAAACCCAATTCTCAGCCCGGGGAGTTTAAGAAAAAGTGGTATGTCCATAGATACTCTATGAATAACAGGAAGCTCATAAATACAACAACACTCGCCAATAAAATCTGGCAACTCAGAGATGCAAACCTAGAATATAAAATCAGGTGGACGAAGCTATCAACAGCAATAGCCTATCGAATTGGCATGTCCCACTGTGGTCTTTGTAATATGGAGCTTTTCCAAATTTTAAAATACTACTTAACAGTAAAATCGAAAGAACTATTTTCTGTAGGCATAAAACGGCGACCAAATTTGAGAACTTTAGACCAACCTAGTTCATCCAATCTATTCCATATTGTACCACTTAGATCTATTATAATATCTTATAATATCCTATTATCATTGTTATTATAATTGCCATCATCTATCAATGAACAAACATCATAACCTCTTATATTTTACATTCATTTTTTATATATCTCTATCTTTCACTTTCTATCTTTCTATTTCTCTCCCTAAATTTATTTCATCTCTGGCATTTTATCTTATTTTATCTTATTCTATCTTATATCATTTTCACTTCTAATATAACTTGCAACTAATTAATCAAATAATTAATTAATTATGTAATTAATTTATTAAAATAACCAATACACACATAAATATATTTAACATTCTCATGTTTATACCTTCGTATCTCTCTATATTTTAACCACTCTCAATAACCACTTTCAATAATCTTAATATCTTTAAATTTCTTCGCACATTTTTACTTATTTATTTTCATATTTTATATTATTTTGTATCATCCTCGATGTAACTTGTTTATTTATTTACATTTATTCATGTATTAACATTAATTTATTTATTGTTGTTATCATTATTTTCCCTCTATTTTTCTTTCTCTCTACCCTTTATTTCTCTTTTATCCTTTTCTCTCTCCTCTTTCTATCCTCCTTTCTCTATGTCTTTTTCTCTCTCTATATCTCTCTCTGTTTTTCTTTTTCTTTTTCTTTTTCCTTTTTCTTTCTTTCGTTTATCTATCTCTATTTCTCTCTCTATCTTTATTATTAATATTATTAATGATGCTGTAATTTGAATTTATAAATTCAACGGATATCCTAGTTGTCTCTGATGATCTGATTAAGCTAACATCGTATTTAAAATTGAGTGGTACTGCTTCTAGTGTTCAGCAATTTTTAGACAACTTAATCAGTGAAACAATTGTTAGACTGCAAATAAATCCCTTTTTTTTGTACTGTTGACCATGTTCTTCACTTGTTCAATATTATTACTCCAAGATAAACTTACATAGGAATACAAGTGAAATCATAAACTCCCCACCTACGTAAACCTCTTGTTGAGTCAAACAACGCCGTAAGCTAAAACTATCCATAATAAGAAGTATTCACAAACTCTAACTGGATTACCTATATTTTGTTATCCCTTGTATATATATATATATATATATATATATATATATATATATATATATATATATATATATGTGTGTGTGTGTGTGTGTCTACATTATATTATATATGTATATGTAAATATATGACAGTCGATCGACTTTGGTCAAATCGGACCGAGGAAACAATGTTTCCATTGGTCTTTCCAGGACATAATGCATCGCCTGGTCCGAGAATTGAACGCATAACCTCACGATTGTGAATCCAATTGTCTAACCACTCAGCGACTCACCTTCACATAAATGTATATATATATGTGTGTATATATGTATATATATATGTGTGTATATATGTATATATATATGTGTGTATATATATATATATATATATATATATATATATATATATAAGTATGTATACGTACATACATATATGTATACAGACGTACAGTAGTATGTATATATATATATATATATATATATACATACATGCACACATATATATATGTACGTATGGATTCACCGAACATTTATTATAATGCTCGGTGTGTTTGTAAACAAACATCCCGAATTAAGCGCCGTACAGTGTCTAGCAACCATCGTTGCTCATTTGTTCAACACTGACAAAGGAACGCTGAACTAGTTTCAAGCTTATTAGCTATTGTCAGCAACGTATACCTTCCTGCCAGATGGTTGAACGTCTGAAAATATATACTTTCCTTATGCATATTAACGGCTGAGCAGCCTAATTTGCATATCGAGTGAGTTAATCGGCCGGGGTACCGAAAACGATAAACGGAAAAAAATGAAACAAAATTTCATTTCTCACTCTTAGTATGGCTGTTACTTAAATATAAGTATGTATACGTACATACATATATGTATACAGACGTACAGTAGTATGTATATATATATATATATATATATATATACATACATGCACACATATATATATGTACGTATGGATTCACTGAACATTTATTATAATGCTCGGTGTGTTTGTAAACAAACATCCCGAATTAAACCGTACAGTGTCTAGCAACCATCGTTGCTCATTTGTTCAACACTGACAAAGGAACGCTGAACTAGTTTCAAGCTTATTAGCTATCGTCAGCAACGTATACCTTCCTGCCAGATGGTAACAGCCGTACTAAGAGTGAGAAATGAAATTTCGTTTCATTTTTTCCGTTTATATATATATATATATATATATATATATATATATATATATATATATATATATATATATATACACACACACACACACACACACACACATATATATATATATATAGTAATAATAATAAATTTGAAGACTAAAATCCAAAGAGGCCTCGATAAGGATAAATATATATCAGATATATAAGAACCGTAGAGCAAATATTTATAAAAATAACAGATTAAAGTTTAAGCAAAGAATCGCTGCTTTCACCCTTAACGGGATCTTTAAAAAGTTTCAGAAGATCCCGTTAGGGGTTCTTTGCTTAAACTTTAATCTGTTATTTTAATATATATATATATATATGTGTGTGTGTATGTATTGAAGTTTCCGTTGAAAATTGAAAAAGTCATAGGAGTGAAGAGTGCTCTATGTAAGTACCAGAACAAAATTTAATGTATAGTAAACAATACAATATAATTACCTCATTACCAGAGGTTTCCCGAATAAGACGAATACAAAAAACGTCCTCATTCGTTCATTGGACTAGGCAATTTAAAACATAGTGAAATATTTGAAAAGTCTCCTCAAGAAAGGCAAGAGTTTAACTGGCAAAAAATATATAAATAAAAGTAATGCAAGAGATATATAAAAAAAAAAGGAAATATAGTTAGGGTATGTGTATATGTATGTATATACACTCACAAATGTACATATGTGTGTATGTACAAATGCATGTGTATGGTGAAAATGTGTGCGTAAGTACATATATGAGGGCAAGTATATTTGTGTATATGTGACCACAAATACGTATATAATATGAGTTGCAAAAGGAATTGTAAGATAATGTAGTTAACACACATCCAGATACAGGTATTAAATACACATACGAGTATGAAAGCACGCGTATAAACACACACACACACGCGTGGTCAATTATATGCGGAAGATAAAGAGGGAAGGGAGTGTAATAGTAAAAAGAAGTGTCATTCTCGATATATGTATAAAAATTAAACAATATATGAGAATAAAAAATTTTTTTTAAATCAAAGAGAAAGTAATCAATTAACACTAGAAAAAAGAAAACAAACATAGGTACGCACGTACACACACATATATATATATAAAAATATTTATACTTACAAATACGTACAGACAAAAGCGCATGCGTGCGTACATACATACACACGAGGAACGTATATATATATATATATATATATCGACACATGTATATCTAATCACACGTACGTACGCGACTATATATATATATATATATATATACATATATACATACACACCCATACATACGTATACATATACACACATATACATACACATACATTCACCTGCATACACACACACGTATAAATAAGTATGTAAAAACATAGATATAAAAAACATAGATATAAAAACACATACACACACATATATATACGTACGCACGCACACATGCGGAGGCGTTCGTATACATATACAGAACGTATACACACATATGCACACTCACGCGCATAAATACAGATTATAAACCAGCCGTATGAATAAATGAGTACAAATATAAAATCGGCTGCGAAACAGCAGAATATATCTGGAGTGGAAAACGCAAGTGACATGTGGTATCAGGTAGTGAATAAAAATGGGGAAGTAAAATGTGGAATGTCAAGATATTAGGTAAGTGAATCGAAAAGTAGGGGGGCGGGGGTTACTGGTGGATATGAAGTAAAAATAAAAATAAAATTAAGTTAAAAATGAAAGTAAATCAGAAAGAGAAGTCTGTAAAGAGGATAATTTAAGGAAAGTAAAGAATAAGAGTTTATGGAGGATAAGTATCTGAAAAGTTTATATGAGCTGGAAAGCAAGTGTGATTTCATGTGTGGGCAACTGGTGAAAATTTCTGTTTTTGTATTTAGGCAGGTTTTTGGTGATTTAAGGTTTTGTAAAATCCAATATTTTTCACTTATGCAGAGTGTGCATCTTCTTGTTCCTCTTGCATATTCTTTAGATTGGTTCAAAATTGACCAATCCAATTTATATTGGATACCTTGGTCTTTCAAATCCTATATTATGCTAGCCAGAGCTATTGTGAATTTTTTTCTGGATGTCGGAAAGATGCGACATGTGAGTAATAACGCGTTTTGAATTTGTCTTGTATCATACCCACATATCGTTTGCTGGTGGCTGGTAGGTTGTTGCTGATGGTTGTCACTTTAGCCGCATATACAATGGCTTTGGTGTTGCATTTACCTTGTAATGGGCATTCACTTTTGACTCTTCAGGTGCAATTTTGATGTTCTCTGGGTGATTTCTTATTGATGATATAAGATTTAATAGGGGGACCGCAGGTGTAGCTAATTTTGACACAGTTTCTATTGAAGATCTTATAGTATCTATGTGTTCTAGGGAAATGTTTATCTAAGAGCTCTAGGAATTTTTTGCCTACATTAGGTTTAACTGCTAGAGAGTAGGGGGGTGTAAACCAGATTATTTTTCTTTTCCTATTATTATGTTTAAAAGAGTTAGTATTGTTGGGTATGTACTTAATCGGCTCGCTAAATCCGCTATTTTGAAGGGCTTTATTATAGTAGGGGGATGCCTTATTGAAAATAGCTTCTGAGAAAGAGAGGGTGGAGATCCTACGGCTAATATTAGGGATAAGGTTTTAAAAACTATAGGAGGATGGCAAGAGCCTGTATTTATATATTTTAAATTTTCATTAGGTTTATGGTACGGTTTATAAGAAGCTGTAGGCAGATCTAGGTTTATATCTAGAAAATTAACATTGGAAAGGTTAGTGTCAATAGTAATTTTAAGATTAAAACTAGCGAAGGTTTTTATTAAGTCTTTCCTTAATCTATCTAAGTTATGGCCTATGGTGGTATGGGAAAGTATTAGACCATCGTCGTGATAAAGCCTCAAAATATGGTTAGGGAATTTTTCTTTAAGTGTGTGTAGGAGGAATAGGCCGACTAAATCACAAACATCAGCACTGTCAAAAGAACCCATTGAGACATCGAATGGGTTCTCTGGGTTAGATATTTTTACCCAAGTATCATTATCAGTAAAGAGTAGAGTGTTTCTAGCATGCAAGATGACATTCTCTTCAATATCAGAAATATTGGTAAACTTTCTAGCGAAATTTAAGGCTTTCGCTAAAAGAGTCTGAGTGATAGACGGGTAGAAATCTACAATGTCAAATTGGGTCAATCTAGAACTATTTTTATCTTTAATATTATTAAACCAATGTACTACGGAAGAGCTATTTATCTATTGGAGTAATTCAGACTTACTTCTAATGTGTGTGTTTATATTATTTAAACATTTTTTGCTGGCAAGACCGATATCAGTCTTAGCAGGGTTGATTAATCTACAACTAGGACGATTAATAAAGTCAGGTTTGTGATCTTTAAGGGTGATATAGGCATTACGTTTAGCAAGTTTTTCTGTCCTATTATCTATTTTTAAAGAACTAGCTAATTCTTTAGCTTCCTTATTTATATTATTATACGTGTTTATATTAGCTATTTGGTATTTAGAGGTGATGTTATCTATTAAGAGTTGGTCATGTAAATTATTATTAACTTCGTATAAGTTTTTAGTTTTGTCGGAGAAAATGAACTTATTTTTAGAAGATTTGAATATTGAAATATCATTAGATAGTTTAGATTGAAAAGGGTTAGAGTACTTAGGAAAATTGATATTGTTGATTAGATTAACTAAGTCTAGTTCAAAAGCGGTCATATCTTTTACTCTTTGCGGGTATTTATGAGTTTTGATATCAAAATGTTCCGTAGAGTCCGTGTTAAAGTGTCCATCGAGAATCAAAGCTTTCCATCTCATTCTTTTAACAACTTTCTCTACTTTGTCTATCAGCATTTTCGTGTAGGAAGTGTTAGAAGGTGTTGGGATATTCTTGATAGAATAATCCAAAGGATATTTATCCATGTTCAGTATTGGTTTAAAATCCTATTGACTGAAGAGTGTTCGACTTTAAAAGGGCTGGAAGATGCCAATCTCATAAAAATGTAGAATATGCTACGATCATTCCCTTGGGAGCTGTATAAGTATTGAAGTTTCTGTTGAAAATTGAAAAAGTAGAGTGAAGAGTGCTCTATGTAAGTACCAGAGCAAAATTTAATGAATAACAAACAATACAATATAATTACCTCATTACCAGAGGTTTCCCGAATAAGACGAATACGAAAAACGTCCTCATTCGTTCATCGGACAAGGCAATTTAAATGAAGAGTGCTCTATGTAAGTACCAGAGCAAAATTTAATGTATAATAAACAATACAATATAATTACCTCATTACCAGAGGTTTCCCGAATAAGACGAATACGAAAAACGTCCTCATTCGTTCATCGGACAAGGCAATTTAAAACATAGTGAAATATTTGAAAAGTCTCCTCAAGAAAGGCAAGAGTTTAACTGGCAAAAAATATATAAATAAAAGTAATGCAAGAGATATATAAAAAAATAAGGAAATATTTCACTATGTTTTAAATTGCTTTGTCCGATGAACGAATGAGGACGTTTTTCGTATTCGTCTTATTCGGGAAACCTCTGGTAATGAGGTAATTATATTGTATTGTTTATTATACATTATATATATATATATATATATATATATATATATATATATATATATATTTCGTTTCTGAATTTGTTTAGCAAGATTTTTTATCTGAAAACGTGTATTGAAACTGATATTGTTATACTTTGGGAGGGTCATGTTGCCAATAAGAAACACACGCACCAGTTGCTTTCACTTCAATTTATTATAATAAATTTATAAATTTAGGAATTTATAAATTTCCGGTTGGTTGGTTGGTTCCACAACCAGATAGTTGTTTATATATTGTCAAAGTTCTTTCGTCACACATTCTGTGACCTCTTCAGTGACTGGGGATTCTTTTCTTTGTTTTTTGTGCCTCTCCTTTGTTCTGTCCTACGCCATCTTGTTTTTGTGTGTGTGTGTGTTGTGTGCTTAGTTTGCGCATGTGTTACATCCGGGTGTCTGTGTGTGTTTATATTTGTTTATTTATTTGTTTATTTACATGTTACTGGTTGGTTGTTTGTTCTATGTGCGTGTGTGTTTTCATTTTGTCCTTAATTGTAAGTTGTGATGTTGCTGTTCCACTCATGTTTTCTATTTAATTTTGGTTGTAATTCATTTATGTTTATTGCCTCTGTGATTTGTCTAAATATTGCGTCTTTTCTGTGTGTAGATTCTATTTTTATTTCTATGTTCTCTAATTTACCCTTATGTTCTATTTTAGCATGTTGGTAGAGTACAGATGATTCTTTACTATCTTGAAGGTCTCGCCAGTGTTCATTTATCCGTTCCCCTATACTACGAGCTGTCTCACCTATGTACACTATATTTTTATCTCTACATTGTCCTTCAGTACATCTTATGCTATATACTACATTTCTAGTTTTACAGTTAATATGGGGGCTTAATTTACAGATTATACATTTCTTATCTATACAGGGAGGTCTTTGAAAAGGGTATGTCTTGCTAATAAGTGTTTTTATGGAGGTACCTGGTCTTTCTACTATCTTAATATTGAGTTTATGTTTATCTAGAGCCCTTCTAAATTGTAAGCTAATTCATCTCTAGGGGTTGTATCGATGAACATTACACTCTGGTATTTATTGCTATCATACCATGAGTTTATTCTATTAGCCTTATTCCTAGTTCTTTCTATTCTATTCCAAAATTTGCTCCAATACAAGGGGCAGGTCCCATTTGTGTCATCATTTACCATTTTTTCCATTTGGTTCTGGCTCCTCTATACACTCTGATTTTATCTCTCTGATTGTAACCAGAGAACTGCATACGGTAGATGAAGTGTTGTATGTGTCTCTCTAGTTCTTCGGGGTTGCACATGCGGGACACGTTTCTCATCACCCGTACCAAATCCGCAATCAGTATGTTGATTTTGGTATGGTCCGAAACAGCTGAGTTTCGGTGGATCAGATATTTGGAAGTCATGGGTTTGGCATAATGGGAATGGAGGATTTGTTTTTTGTTATCCCATTATGCCAAACCCATGACTTCCAAATATTTGATGTGCTTGAAGCTTTTTTAAGTGAAGATAGGCCTTGCACTAGACCAATATCGCTCTTTGAACGTCGATGAAAGTTATCCAAAAAGAACAGGCCAACATCATTAGCTGCCATTCAGTCGCAGGTTTTACATCAGAGTTTTCCCTCTCCTAGACTGATGTCCTAACAAAAACTAGGGGTCTCTCACTCTCGGTAGGCTAACCACATGCTCAGACACCAAACTGAGTATTTCCATGTCCCCACATATACATACATATGTACATATATATACATAAATTGGTGGACTACATTGTCCTAATGTATTTTTTTTCATTTAAGAATGTAGAGTGTGATTTGATGGAGATTTGGTTGTTATTTATAGCAGGTTGAACAATTACATAGAAGCTCTCTGATTTGTCTTAATTATGTTGATGAGAGGGCTTATGGTTTCCTGCAATAATGTTGCCTATTTATATTTAAATGAACTGAGCCTATGTCAGAAGATTAGTGACTTTGCCAGCACTGGTGATTTAAGATAACCAGAAATGAGGAAATGCTATTTCAGGCATTTTAATTTCTATTTTCATTTATTTATTTATCTATTTATGTATTTATTTATTTTGTGGTGTCTGCTGAAATTAAGATATAAATATTTTACTTCCTTTCGTAACATTCATTTGCCTATATGCAATACAATTTGATAACAATAGTTTTTATTTTATGTTTTAATTTATTTTTATTTTTCAGTTATATAGCCTGGAATTTCCATGAACCTTTCCCCAACAACTACCAGTTTTCTGGGGATCATGATATACTAAGCTTTTTGAAAACTGCTCAAACTGTTGGTTTGTCGGTAATATTGCGTATTGGTCCTTATATTGATGCAGAATGGGATTTTGTAAGTATATTTTCTGAAGCTATATATAAGGGTGTGTCCTCCTATATAATTATGGAAGCATATTTTGCTTCATCATTTAATGTCTATATCAGAATAGATGTAAGGAAATACTCCTGCCATTGAAATCTCAGAATTAAGAAATAAGAAAGTATGGTTAAATTATTATTGACATTTTTATTATTCCTAGTTTGAGAAGTACACCAAGAGTTTCCTTTCTTTAAAAAGAATTAGCTACATCTTAGAAAATATGTATAAAAATGTTCAAGGTTAACAAATGCAGTATGTGAATATCCTTCTACTGTTATTTTCTGGAACATGACTATGTCTTTATTTGTAGCTAATTTTTTAATCTCTTTACAGAAGTTGTTGTGTATCATTCCAGTTGTACCAATTATGAATGGGATGATAGATGCATCATCATTATCATCATGTTTATTTACATTTTATTGAGCATCTCTAGGTTTGATACATCTCACCACATGCCATGGTCACTTGTCATCTCCATGCAATTTAACTTCTTGACATCAGCTTCCTAAGTCGTATTCAGTCTTTTTCTGCAGGCTCCTTCCATGTGGATTGTTTTGTCATCCTCAATAAGCATTATATATCTGCACTACTCATATCTTTTTTCTTCTATGTTGCATATGATTTAGCTTCTACACAGTTTTTCTCTCAGCTCATTTGTGCCCCATCATCCATGCACACTAACATTACACATCCAATGGAATATGCTTATTTCATTTCTTTCCAACATTCATACATCCTCTGCATTGTTGTCCACGTTCCATTATAATGTAACATTGCATCACAGAACTCATAGTGCGTTGATCTCTCCTCAATAATCATGCTACATCCATAGCCTGCATATACACCAGAGTAGTTATCATAGTGTTGTCCAACATGTCCATTAAATTCACCAGCCATGATAGCAAGTTCACTGTCAGTTCTGACTGATGCAAATACAGATAACTGTTATTGCTGTGTTGAGCATGACTATTCTAACCTAAATTATTCAGTCACATGCTTTGGGTGTTATTTCTCTGCTAACAATATGCCTACTCTACACATCTCAGCGTTGATACCCACCAAGAATAATTTGCACATGTGTTCCTTGTCCAGGAGGAGACTGGCTGTGGCTCCCCTCTATCTTGCTTTTTATACACAGCATACATCTACTCACCTCTGCTCTGATATCTCTGCAATCTCTTCAATCCTTTCTACCTTTCACTCTACCAGTATATGATGGTAGCAGCCCAGAAGATTTGTACTTGACAAGCAGAGAGGATTTCCAAATGGGTGGGTTGTTGTTTGATATTTGTTTTCTGCATCTGAAAGGGACAGAGTTTGTGTAGTTGCTACTGTGCATTGCATTCTGGGGCTCCCAGTCAGCTAAGACTTTCTTTACTGGTATCAATCTACTGATGTATGAGCTGAATATCAACCACATCAGCCCCAACAGGTATGAGAAGGTTATGTAATGAAAGAAATCATGTGAATGGTGAATATAGTCAGCATTTTGAAAATTGCAACTGGCTGAATTGGTACAAAATTTACCTACTTGTTTCACCTCAATTCAGCTCTGATTGTGCAAAGTAAAATTATGATCAAAGGCATTCCAGTGTAATGTATTCATCATCTCATTTAAAGATGGTAAAGTGGGATTTGAAATATATTTCCCTGCTGTTTCTAGCAGGCCAAGCATCCATATAGAATCTTGACAACTGGAGAAAAAAGTGCAGAGAGAAGATTCCAGATGGTTGACATTCTGTTGAAGTAGAACTGGACAGAGTGGCTAATGCAGGATCTGGGGTATAGGACGATGGACACAATGTGGATGCAGAAAGGACGGGCAAGTGTGATGTGACTGTCTGCATGATGGTGGCACAAAACTAGCTATCTTTGAGGGACACAAGCCATAGCAGTAATGATAGAAAAAGCAGAGAGAGAAGGCAGAAGGCTGTGCGTTTGTAGACCAGAAGCTGGAGTGTGTTGGTGAGCACATGTCAGTTAGTTGAGAAGCCTTCCAGTTGATACATTCAAGGATGTCTGTATGTGTAGCAGCTGCAGACATTGGACCCTACAAATACTAGAGTAGAAGAGGAAGAAGTGTCTCACAGTTTTAGTTTTACCTTTTGTGTTTCATGAGACACAATATATATATATATGAGTTTATATATATATATATATATATATATATATATATATATATATATATATATATATATATATATATATATATATGTGCACACATTTAATTTTCTCATAGGGTGGTTTTCCTGCATGGATGCTTTCAAGTACCTCAAATATTACACTGCGTACCATGAATTCAGGTATGTCTTTAGAACATTCTTTAATTCAATTTATTTAAACTATTGTGGTTCTGGTGAAGCTAGAACACTTAATATGCTTTTAAGGAATTAAAGGGTAAAGGGTAATAGTGTGTCAATATGTATATATTATTAATGATGTGATCTTCATATTTTTACCCTACAGCTAAAAATGGGCCTACAGAGAATTTATCTAATATTATTGCAAAGAATAGGGGACTCTTTGGCCTTGTCAAGAACATGACAAGGCCCACAATGTAGCATCACATTATGTATAAAAGCATCATACAATCTCTCCTTACAAGCAGAACACCCATATCCACTGCTAATTAGGTCACTATGTTTATAAAAACTATCAACTACTTCTAGAGCGCCATCAAAGCATTTGAAAATATCTATTTCACATGTACTCTTACTGCTGATTGTTATTGTGCATCTGCACATACAAAGTCTACCTTTTCTGTCAGCGTGTCAGTGATCTCACTACACAGATTGTGCATATGTTGCTATTTGCACATTTTCTGCATATTGAGCATGGCCACTTCTTAATGGTAGCAGATTTCTGTTGTCTTTTCTACTTACTAAAACTTTAGTTTTTGCTAATTATTCTTTGAAGCCTCTAAATTCTAGGTTTGCTTTCATGCCTGGAATTTTTTCTTTAAATCTTTTACAAATTCAGCTATAAAAACTAGTTTTTCAGCATGCAGAAGTGCTAGTGAGTAGGAAAAAAGATAGGACCCAGATCCCCTTAGGGAAGTGGTTCTGCTCAATATGTAGAAAAGGAGTAGGTATAAACTCTATACAATGTACACAAGATATGAAGTGGGATAACAGGTAGACTAACAGGAAGGGAAGACTTTGTATATAAAAGATGCACAGGGGTAATCGTGGAGAAGAGTGTCAGTAATATAAACCTTTTCCAATCACATGAAGAATCCATAGAAATGGTTAATAGCTTTTACTATATAGGTGACCTTATTATCAGAGGAGGAGGGTGCTCCAAGAGCATAATAGCTAGAATAAAGATAGGGTGGAAGAAGTTTAGAAAGTTACTCCCAATGTTGACAACAGAAGGACACCTGTGTGCGAAGTGCAATGCTGCATGGTAGTGAAACATGGGCTGTGACTGGGAGGACATGCATAGACTGGAGAGAAATGAAGCAACCATGCTTTGTTGGATATGCAATGTAAATGTGACAGAAAGGCAGAGCCTGGATCAACTGAGGGAGAAACTGGATTTAAGAAGAATCCAAAGTGGTGTGCGCAAGAGAGAAGACTGCTTTGGTACGGACATGTAATGTGCATAGATGATGATATATATATATATAAGTAAACAGAAATGACACAGTACAATGAAGAAATATATTAATTTTACATTTGATATACTAGGAAAAGTGTCTTAACGTTTTGGACACTAGTTCTTCATTAGAAAATAGAATGAGATATTAAAGAAGAAATAGAAAGATATAGGAGAGTAAGCAGGGACAGAAATGAAAAAAATATCTTTTTGAGAAGAAGGGTGTCTGTTTATTTTTGCCATCACTTGGAAAACTGTTGATGGGAGCGTTTAGTTCAGTTTGCCATCTTTTGAAAGGCTGTGATCAAAAGCGTTTATAAAAATGAATACTTCAAATGCTTAATCTCCAAAAAACTAATGACATTATCCATCACATTAGATGGAGGGCATTCCATATTGATAGTGAATTAGTGAGTAAAAATAGCAGCCAAAGCCCTAATGAACATAACAACTATGGATTCAAATCCTATAAGAACTCAACACACTCCTAGAGGCCTTTGAAACTGACCTAATGAATATGGTCAGTAAAATTAAATTTTGAAAGTGCAGACACCACAATGAATTCTAATGAAATCTTTGATCTTTAATGGACAAATTAAGAAACACTGATGGTACACAGATTCAAGCCGACAAAACAGGAAACATACTCAATGGATACTAACACCTGTATCAATTTTATTTATAAAGAATTGCATAAAATATGCAAAAAGGTGGACAGATCAATTGTAAATTACATCAACAAAGGAGGACTAGAAATAGTAAAAGTATAGCTGACCGTACTGAGCCATTTAAGCTTCGACAACCCACCTTTAACTTAAAAGATCATAAACTCAACTTTGAGAGTTACTCGTCTATTAGACTTATAAACTGGACATTGGATACATTAGTAAAAATGTATTGGACAGGGTACTAAAGAATCACTGGACAGATTTCATGGGCAAAACCACTGGTAGGAGACCTAGAGGTAGACTCCAAGCAAGATGGTTGGATTACATTCATGAGCTTGGATGGTCATGCTTGGGGATCTAGCTGGATCAGTTGGAGATGGTTGCTTCTGACAGGACCTGCTGGAAGGAGTGTTTGAGGACTCTTCCCCCACGACGCTCTCAGGAATAAGTGGGCGAAGAAGAAGAAGGGTACTAACTCAGATAAGGGATCGATTGGCAATTAAGCTATGAGGTAACACCAATGAGGTAATTGCCTGGTTTATTAAAATAGAAGACTAACCCACGGCTAAATTTATCCACTTTGACATAGATGACTTAACTAGGGATGAAGTCAATATAGTGTTAGTAGCTAGATATTCAGTGATTAAATTTAATAACCAATACTGAACATGAAAGAATAGAATTAATAATTTTGATATAACCATTAACACAACCCAGGTTACTGACTTATGTATAATCTTAGTCTAGAAATTTCCAAACTTCTAGGTGGAGTATGTAAAGATGACACACTCTGGCAGCTGGATTTAAAAAAAAAAACAATCGAATTCATCCCCAGAACATTGGATATACACAGGAGCATTCATTTTACCAGGAAACCCTTTAAATCTAAATCTACTCACATAAACCAATATAAGCAGCAAACTAATGCGGGCCACACAAACAAATATCAAAGGCCCTTAACTGATGTATCAACAAACAACATTCAGGTAAACTCTTAAACTAGAGCCCTTCCTAGAAGGTCCATCTCCAGATCTATTCTATGGTACAAACTTCCACACAACAATAAAGTTATGATCAGGATCTCAAATATCATGAGATAAAAAAAACTTTCCTCCATCCCACAGATACCATAGAATATCTTAACTAGTCGCACCATTAGACTTTCACACTTAACCACTACTAACCTTGAGAACTTTATAATGGAACTAAATCATAAATTTCTCCATGATAATCACTCTAGAAACCTGCCTACACCTACCCAAACAGTACCTACCTAACACAACCTACTCACTATCCTACAACAGCTTCACATAACCAATCCAAATCAAACCCAGATCCATTCACATGGAATAACTTTAACTGCAGGCAGCCCAATAAATGCCCTCTAATGAAGAAATGTATGTATAAAAATATTATATACCAATGTAAAATTAGCACTAGCTTAGGAACATACAAATATGTGGCTGCCACCTCAAATTTAAAAAAAAAGAAAGATTTTATGTGTATGCCCACTCATTTTAGAACCCTGATTTAAGAAAAGAAAATCTACAGCTCTTGTTAAGAAAATTTAGGACCTAAAACTTTATAACATCGTCTTTAAACTATCTAAACTATCTTAGTTGATTTTACGTGTAGCAAAGCCATATCAAGGCGATCAATGCAGCTTTGAACTTTAGAAATTTTAAAAATTATTTCATGCAATGGTCTACTCAACTCAAGGCACGATAGAATTTTTAATTGCCAACACAAAATGCAAAAAAACTTTCTCAAAATACTATCCACAATAACATAAGCATCTATCTTCTCTTACTACTCCTTCATACCACCTTGCACCTACATCACAGATCTACACAACTACATCAAAATGATAGTAGTCCTGTTCAACATTACTTTCAGGTAAATACAAAACTACAAATGACTTGAACATATTCTCTCAACACAAATAATTATAACCTATGCCATGCTTGAAATACCATCTATCTTTACTCCACTGGATTCGATCCTGCATATCTGTTTCTACTTTGAGAATAATTTCCTTTACTCACACCTCATTTTTTATCACAACAATAAATCTCCAAGTGATAACAGTCTTTTGTGCACAACTGGAATCAATGTTATTGCATTGTCTACAACCAGTTTATCTGTCTATTTCCTTTTTATCATTTTCTATCTTTCACTTCGATCAATTAACTTCCCCCACCTACATATGCCATCTCATTCCACACACCATGGTCAATCACACTCTCCATGCCTACTCCCTCTTTAACAACTTGTCTTAAATTATAACTACACTTATTGCCGCCCCTTACATCTGTTAACTTAAAACAATCTATTGGTTATTTCTAGGTTTGCCACCTGTAATAATAATAATAATGGAATTATTGTGTACAGTGCTCAGGTGCACTACAACTCATGAAAGGTGCATGTATAGTACATACAATAATATACAAATGTCAGGGAAGTGAATAGTGTATGAGTCATGATATACGTGTGCGTGTGTATGGAGGGGGAATATTGGGTGTAGTGTTGGCGAATCTCAGGAAGCATGGAGGTTTTAAAGGATGCAGTGTCTTGACAGCTAATAACTGATGCAGGTAGTTTTTTCCATGCTTCAGCAACTCTGAGCGTGAAAAAATGTTTCCGAAAGTCATGGGAGCTGTGCTGTTTTCTGACTTTGTTGGCATGCCCACATGTGTTAGACGTATGAAAATCAAAAAGGTACTCAGGGTTGTTGTTGGCAAGATGGTTAATAATTGTGTGGATGTTTACTAAATCAGTTGCCAGACGTTGGAGCTTCAATGTATCCATGCCCAGGGAAGCAAGGCGTTCAGAGTATGGTAGATGCCTGATGGAGGGTATTCGCTTGGTTGCACCTCTCTGAACAGTTTCCAGGCAAATTCTAAGTGTGGCCGCACCAGAGCCTATATACACAACTTTAAATAGATAGCTGGAGAGTGGCTGACAAAGGTCTTGCTGAGTGATACTAAGACACCCTCGGCCTTCTTGACAATTTTAGAGATGTGCTTCGTCCAACGCAAATCGCTGCTGACAGTAATGCCCAGGTCACGTTCACAAGAAGACTTCTTGATATTAGTGTTGTGGAGGGAGTATGTGGACACTGGGTTTTTACTCCCAAAATACATGGTGGCACACTTGTCCACAGCCAGCTTGAGTTGCCAGTCTGTGATCCATTGTTGCATTGTGTCCAGGTCAGATTGCAGGCAAGATCTATAGTGTTCAGGATCTGTCCTTTTTATCTCAAGGTACAGCTTGATGTCATCTGCATATTTCAGTACTGTGGCATTTTTTAAGTTGGCATCTATGTCATTAATATATGCCACAAACAAAAGGGGGCCGAGAACAGATCCCTGTGGTACACCAGATGACATCTCATATGGTGAGGAATGCTGTCCTAGAACTGTGACTCCCTCTCTCCGACTGAGAATGAAGGACTTCAACCAGTTAAAAAGATCATCCGTCACACCCATTTCAGAGAGTTTTCCCATAAGTCTTTTTTGTGGCGCAGAATTGAGAGTTTTAGCAAAGTCAAGGTAAACAACATTCACCCCTGAGCCGCCATCAGTGATCTGGGTGATGTCTTCAACAAACTCGATAAGTTGATCATAGCAGCTGGAGTTAGAGATAAATCCAAATTGCAAGGGCCGGATAAGACTGTGAGATTTCCAGAAGTTCTAAAGTGTTTCTCTGACACAGGATTCCATCAGTTTGGCAATGCAGCTAATAAGACTGACTGGACGATAGTTCACAGGTGATGTGCGGTCACCCTTTTTGAATAGAGGAATGACACTGGCAGTTTTTCCACTGTTCTGGAGTAGCACCATCGTTCAGACAGAATTGGAAGAAGCGTAATAGCTGGTGCAGAAGGAAGTACCCACCACATTTGAGAAGCAGGTACGTAACACCATCAAGACCAGGAGAGGCATGGTTGCATTTATTTTTAAGGTGATGTCGCAGCATTGCAGGTGTAAATTCCATGGTTGTAATAGAGTCCGGTGTCATAGGTAGTGGAGATGGTACACTCTGGTCTTCAACAGTGAAAATACCTGCATAGCATTCAGCAATGAGTTCTGCACATTCGTTGGGGGTTGTCGGTAACCTGGCTTGTGTGGGGATTGCGAAGAGGACCAACTGGAGAGTGAGGCCTTTGCTTTGAGTGAACATACTTCCAGAACACCTTACTGTCAGGGTTGGTTACTATGCGCTGCTCAAATTCAAGCACTGCCTTTTTTGTCACCTGCTTGAGATGATTGGATGATTTATTTTGCTTTTTCCTCTTGATATCTGATTTATGCAGTTTGTACTCACGTTCAGCATTACAACGTTCTTTCCTGGCAAGACGGACTGCTGCAGTCTCCCAAATTGCACTTTTGGGATGTTTTTTCTGCTTACATGGCACCAATGCTGCACATGCTGTCCATATTGAGTTCAGGATGTTCTGGAGTACAGTGTGGAAATCTCCAGAGTCGTAAAACTCAAGCCAGTTTGGATGTTGCAGCTCGGTGCAGTAACAGTTCCAGTCAAAGTGAGCAGTTTGGAAATGGTTGTGGGTTTTGTTACTGCCCATGAGGGACAGATTGGCAATGATCATAGTTTGATCAGAGTCACCTAAAGGTTCCTCAATAGTAACACTAATAACCATTTCAGGAGTAGTGGTGAAGAGTAGATCCAAAGTGTTGTCACCTCTTGTTGGGGAAGTGACTACTTGGGACCAGTTTGAGTCCAGCACTAGCTCAAGGAAATCATTTGCACTTTGTGGCCAACGAAAGGTTTCCCAATCAATCTCAAGGTGATTGAAGTCCCCTGCAATAAAAACACAAGTGGCTGTTTTCCTTGCAGCAGCTCTGAGGATATCACAAAGTTGAGTGTCCTGATGGTAATTTGGGGGACTATCCTATTTTACATTCTTTTGTATCCCAACTAGCATATATGTATTTATTTATGTACATGTATCTGTCTTGTACAAATTTACATATAATGTCTAATACCCTTCACCATGAATACATAGGTGGCATAGGTATATACTTGTATATGTATATTTTTTCTATTTAAACAAATATTTTAATCCACCAGCTTTAGTTTTCAGCAGTTACTCTGATGATGTGCACACAGTAATAGTGGATTACATAACAATCTAGATTTTGCAGGCCATTACGTAACTGTACTGAAACACGTGCTAGTGAATCTCCTGCATCAATAAATATTTCTTTAATCTTCAACAAGTCTTGCCTATTTTCCCCTGATATCCTGTCAATATTTTATATATATATATGTATATATTTATTAAAATAACATTAAAGTTTGCTCTACGGTTCTTATATATTTGATATATATTTATCCTTATCGAGCCCTCTTTGGATTTTAGTCTCAAATTTATTATTATTACTATATATATATATATATATATATATATATATATATATAAAACAAAGGAATTGTGGTAAGGAACCAGATGGACCATAACGCACCAGAGTACTCAATACTTATATATATGTAAAACGATGATGATGATTTATAAGGTGTGTTTTTCTTTTTATTTAGCATATCTCAAGCATGTAGACAAGTGGTTTGATAAACTTCTCCCTATGTTGAAACCCATGTTATATTTAAATGGTGGTCCTGTTATTATGGTTCAGGTAAGTTTATTTAAGAATATAAGATCTTTTTAAGCATGCAACTTTATATATCATTCTGTTGCTTCCTTTTAGGTGGCAGACATAATCTGATGCCTTGTTTAAACACCACCATCTAGATCTTGGATGTTTTTCAGGGATTCAGTTCTGTTGCAGGCATTCAGATGAAATCTTTAGTTTTTTATCTCTTGGTAGCTAACTTGATATTGTGTTATGCTACTTCATACTGCAGATAGCCATCAGTCTTGGTTATTTCCTCTACATCCTGAGTTCAAGTCCTGCCAGGACTGATTTTGTCTTTCATCTTTTCTTGGTTTAAAGTATAAGTACCAGCCATGTACTGTCATCATCATCATCTTCGTTTAACGTACATTTTCCATGCTAGCATGGGTTATACGGGAGTTGTCCCACTTGAGGCAAGGCTGGTCGGGTGACCGTGTATCGCTCATATAGGACTATCTGGCAGGTTTTCTACGGCTGGATGCCCTTCCTAACACCAACTACATTTACAGTGTGGAACTGGGAACTTTTTACGGTGTTACCTACACGATCTCGATCTCATTTTCTTGTGCTGTTGGTGGGAGTGGGAGGATAGGGTAGGGGTAGTGGATTGGGGTGTATATTTGGTTAAGAGGTACCTACTGACTGTAGGTTTCGCTTTGTACATAGGCAAAGCGGGTCTTCTGTATTACTGCATAGCGCCAAAGATCTCGGTCCAGTGACATTGTCTTAGAGAGATGTAAGTGTGTGAGGTCGGAATTTATCAGATCATCCCAGGTTTTTCTGGGTCTAACTACTCCGTAACTACCATCAATTTTGATCGCCCTGCACTTTTTTATGCAGCTGTCGTCTTTCATGCGCATCACGTGACCATACCAACGTAGTCTTCTCTCAAGTAAACAGCATCTGATCCCTCTTATTCCTAATTTCTCACTTAGTTCATTTATGCTTTGCCGTTCACGTATATTACTATTACACATCCAACGGAGCATGCATGCTCTGTTCCTTTCCAGTCTATGCAGGTCCTCTGCACGCAATGCCCATGTCTCACTGCCATGTAGCATTGATGTTCGTATACAGGCATCATACAATCTGCCTTTCATTTTTAGAGAGAAACCTTTTGTGGCCAACAGCGGTATAAGCTCTCTGAACTTTTTCCATCCCGTTCTGACTCTAGCTACTGTACTTTCAGAACACCCTCCACCACTGCTGATTTTGTCACCCAGGTAACGGAAAGTGTCTACTATTTCTATAGAACCATCTGGGCAATAGAAGGTGCTAGTATCCTTTGGACACTTGCTACTTATTGCACCTGAGCATCGGCCACATATAAAGTCTACGTTCTTAGATAGTTTACCTGTGATCCCACTACATCTTTTATGTACCCATACTTTGCATTTGGGACATAAAATGGAATTTCTGCCTACTCCTTTCCTACACACTGAGCATGGCCATTTCCCTGAGAGCACCTGTGCCCTATTTTCCTTTCTACAAACTAGAACTTTAGTCTTAGACAAGTTAACTTTAAGGCCTTTTGATTCTAGGCCATGCTTCCATGTTTCGAATTTCTTCTCTAGTTCAGCTATTGATTCAGCTATGAGCATTAAATCATCTGCGTATAGGAGTTCCCATGGGCAGCCGGTTTTGAACTCCTCTGTTATAGCCTGAAGGGCAATAATAAATAAGAGGGGGCTAAGGACAGAGCCTTGATGAACACCAACTTTTACACTAAATCCTTCACAATATTCATTGTTAATTCTAACCTTACTGACTGTTTCATTATACATAGCTTGTATAGCTCTCACAAGCCATTCATCTACACCTAGTTTTCTAAGAACCCACCAGATAATGGAGTGGGGGACTCTGTCAAAAGCTAAGTAGAGGGGTTTACTTTTAGCTAGGTACTTCTCTTGTAGTTGTCATACAAGGAAAAGAGCGTCTGTGGTACTTCTACCTGACACAAACCCAAACTGCATTTCATCTAGATCAATTCGCTCTCTGATTAGTTGCCCTATAACTCTTTCTGTGACCTTCATGACCTGGTCAACTAACTTAATGCCTCTATAGTTTCCCCTATCTAGAGCATCCCCTTTACCCTTGAAGCAGTTAATGATGATGATGCTACGCCAGTCTTTCGGTATGACCCCATTCTGTATTACTTGGTTAACTATACGGGTGATCACACCAGATGCCTTCAACATCTCAGCAACTATCTCCGAAGGCCCAGCTGCCTTGCCTGTCTTCATATCTTTGATTGCCTTACTTATTATACTACCTTTAACTTGCACCGCTGGTCCTTCTATTGGATCGATTTGGGGCAGACTATCTTTTTCCCATTTATTCTCCTGATTTAATAGTCTCTTGTAGTGACACTTCCAGGCTATATTCTTATCAGTATCAGTGAGCGCAAGTACACCATTATCATTACGGACACACTTCTCTCCGACAATATCACGGTTTTCCTTGACACATTGTCTAGCAATCCTGAACACCTCACGTTTTTGGTCCTCACATTGTATAACATGCTTGAACTTTCTATCCTCTGCTACCCTTTTTGCAAGGTACACTTGTCTCCTAGCTTCTCTCCTGGCCACTTGATAGTGCTCTCTACTTCCCCCATCCTGCCATACTTTCCAAGCCTGCTTTTTGGCCATGATTGTCTCTTCCACCTTACTGTTCCACCACCAAGTTACTCTCCTCCTGCCAATAGGTCTGCTCCAGCCACAGATTTCATCCGTTGCTTTCAGCAGGTTCACTTTCAAGAATTGCCACTGTCCCTCTATATTGCATGTCTCTAATTGCTCTTCCTTATTGTCAAAGGCATCAAGTAATAAGCTTTTAAATTTGTCACTGGCTATGGGGTCCTTCAACTTCCATATTCTTCTCCTGAAGGTAGGCCTCCTTTGTTGTCGAGTACGTCTATTCCTGACTATGAGGTCACTAACTACTAGGCTATGTTGGGAGGTGCATTCTTCACGGGGAGGGATTTAGTGTTTACAACAGACATGTTGTCCTGTCTTCTAGTAAGGATATAATCTATCTGGCTGGCGTGTTCCCCTGATCTATAGGAGATCAAGTGGTTTTCACATTTTTTGAAGTTTGTGTTACAGATAGTTAGGCTATTTGCGTCACAGAATTCCAGGATTCTGAAGCCCTCCTCATTTCTATTTCCAACCCCATAGCCTCCATGGATTCCATCATAGCCATCACTATGTTGTCCAACGTGACCGTTTAGATCGCCAGCAATAATTAAGTAGTCACTGTCGGTTATTTGGGAGGTAGTATGCATTAGCATCTCATAGAACCTGTCCTTTATAACATCAGGTAGACCAGATTGGGGTGCATAAGCAGATTTGTCACAGTAGTTCTATTTAAAACTAGTCTTAATTCAATTATTCTGTCATTCACTCTATTTACGTCAATTACCTTATCTACCCATTTTTCAGCTAACATAATTCCTACACCACCCTGTCCATTGTCATTTCCCACCCAGAAAAGTTTATAGCATTGTTTTTTACCCACGATAAATCTGGCAGACCCCCTCTCCACCTAGTCTCTTGAATACAACAAACATCAACTTCTTTACGTTCAAGCATCTCTACAACCTCATTTGAGCGACCTTTCAATGTGCCTACGTTCATGGTACCAACTCTGAAGTTGGGAGGGTGGGATGAATGGGTTGGCGGGGCAGGGAGGGGTGCGGGAGACAGGATTTTGTTGGTCATCTGTGTCTGAAATAAAGAGGGGTCCTTGTATTCTCATCTTGCAGCGGGAGGTGAATTTATCTTTATCTGTGACATTGTCTGAGTGCTTAGACTTTTCAAATTTCCGCAGTCAACCCATCAAACAGGTCTAAACTTAAGGAGTAGTAACCGGGGTGGTAGCTTTGCTATACTGATTTGTTAGAGAACTTACTAAAGTTGCTGAGTTATGATTGGACCATATAGCAATGGGGGCGGGAAATGGGTGACTTTAGGAGAAGTTTAGTTTTTAGGAAGGGTCCGACATATTAAAAACATGTAAATAATAATTTAAAATCAGAGAGGAAAACGGAGAATTTGAATTTTAGAGTGGTATAAATAAGATTTTAAAACACTGCTTAATTGAGGAGACTACGGAATAAAGAAAAGACAGGTTTTACTTACATTCTCAAAATCGACAGATCGCCCTTAAGATAGATTAGATAGATAAATTCTGTCGTTGGAAGCCAGCAAGATTTATTTTATACTTGCGATGGGGGGGGGGGGGGGGGGGGCAAAGTGTTTACAAAGTTTGCGAGCGAGACACAGGAAGGTTCTAGAATAATTATTTAATAACAATACTAGAAGGAGAATTTGACTTCTAGGCTGATATAAATAGGAGTTCAAAGTTTGCGAGCGAGACACAGGAAGGTTCTAGAATAATTATTTAATAACAATACTAGAAGGAGAATTTGACTTCTAGGCTGATATAAATAGGAGTTTAAAACACAGACGACTTTATGGATGACTTTAGGAGAAGTTTAGTTTTTAGGAAGGGTCCGATGTATTAAAAACATGTAAATAATAATTTATAATCAGAGAGGAAAACGGAGAATTTGAATTTTAGAGTGGTATAAATAAGATTTTAAAACACTGTACTGTATTTGATATAATTAACTATATCTTTCTTCAACATATTTATGGCCTTGTGTCAATGTTAGAAATCATCATTGCACTGGTATCACTTTATGTATCATATACTTCTATCTTGACATTGTAAAAATTAACTCTAAAATGTGTTATGTGTAAAATAATCTAAAACTGAAAAGAAAAAAAATCAATATCTTAAATATCATTTTTTTTTTTCTATTAGACATGATAAATAACAATTCATGACAGAATATAGAAACAGATTCAATGGTGTCTGTGATGTTTATAAAATCTGATATCACTTTACATTGAATATCTTGGCAGTTAATACAACATTTTTGTATTTTGATTCTTGTTTATTCTTTAATTATTTCTTCTTTTCTAGGTAGAAAATGAATATGGCAGCTATTTTGCCTGTGATCACGAATATGTGAGATATTTAGAGAGAAAAGTTAATGAAGCATTTGAATACAAAGCTTTTTTATTCACAACTGATGGAAATTCTATAAGATATATGAAATGTGGTTCTTTGGAAGGGATGTATGCTACTTGCGACTTTGGTATTACAAGTAAGTTTAGAACATTTAGTAAAACACCTAAAAACCAAAACAAAACAAAAAGAGAATTGCTAAAATTTCTATCTAGTTTACCGTATCTTGTTCAATAATGTTTTTTTTTTCATACAGGTTAAAATATAATTCTTTTTATCATATGCTGCATTTAGTTCATCATCATCAACATTTTAATGTCTGCTTTCCCTGCTAGCAAGGGTTGGACAGGTCTACATAGACAAAGTCAGTACTGAAGTGGAGTCACTGATCTCCCAGACAGGCCGGGTATCTGTGTCTTCTTATGTATGGTCTCACTTTCTATCAAGTGCACAGGAGGAGTTGTCATGTCTTTGACACAACTGAGGGTCCTCCCAACCTTTTTCTTCGGCAACATTTCTACGGCTGGAGGCCCTTCCTATCACCAACCACTTTACAGCATGTACTGGGTGCTAATATTGTGTAGATCACCATCACTAGGGAGGTTGTCATGTCCTTGACATGACTGAGGGTTCCTCCCAGCCCTTTGTTTTGCAGGCTTTCTATGGTTGGATGCTCTTCCGATCACCAAACATTTTACAGCATGTACTGGGTAGGTTTATCATGTAGGTTATCAAACACTAAGGAGGCTATCATGTCTTTGACTATTAAAATTTGTCATAATGTAGATGCAGGAATGGCATGGCTGAAAGGTTAAGAAATTTGCTTTGCAATCATGAGGTCCCATGTTTGATCCCACTCAGAGACCTCTTACACAAGTGTTTTTACCATAGTCTCAGATTGACTATAAGTGAAACTTGGTAGATAGAAACTGTTTGAAAACTTGCTGGGTGAATTGTACCTGTAAGTCAAAGGTCCAGCTTTTCCACATAGTGTGCACACACTGATTTGATTCTGTTCTGAATTCAATCTTGCCACGGTTAGTTTTGCCTTTCGTCCTTATGAGGGTCTATAAAATAAAGCACCAGTAATGCACTGGAGTTGATTTAATCGACTTCCCCTTCCCTACAAATCATTGACATTGTGTCTAAATTAGAACTCGGTGGATTGGCAGTATCGGTAGAGGGTCGGACGCCATGCTTTGACGCATATAGTTATGACCCTTGCCAATCTGAGTTCAAATCCCGTTGAGGTTAACTTTGCCTTTCATCCTTACGGGGTCGATAAAATAAAGTACCAGTACTGCAATGGGTAATTGCTGGCCTTGTGCCAAAAGTAGAAACAATTATTATGATGTCAACTTTGCCTTTCATTGTATAAAGGTCAATAAAATAAATACCAGTCAAGTACTAGAATTGATATGATTCTGCAAGAAATGTGTGGTGTCTATGTAAGAAACCATTATTATTGGGTTGATAGAATCATTGGAAAGTCTGCCAAGACAATTTTATAGAGCAGTTGTTCTGTAAAAAAAAAACTCACTTGAAAGGAATGTGAAATGTTTAACGCTATATCTTTTTGATGTGGATATATTTAAATTCTTTTTGATGGGAAAATGTAAATGTAATAAAAACAATTATTTCAGAATTTTGCAACTATAAACTTTTGCTCATAAATAAAACTTGAAATTTTTATCTCTTTAGAAAATTTTACGAAAAGTTTTTATGCACAAAGACAAATTGAACCTAAAGGTCCTTTTGTAAGTATTACACTTTTCAATATTAATTAATTTTTTAAATCTTTTTTTTAAATTTTATTTTACTCATAAAATAACCTTCTTTGAGACAAGTATTTGTTGATTGTAAATTCAATGTTAACATGTAAGAAAGGTTGAACCTAAGTGAGTTAGGATAGCAATGTAGCATCAAAAGCTTAAAAATTATTCAGCTCATTTGAACACACAATGCTAATAGACAACACATACTGTGTAATGATAGGTTTATAACTGAAGGCACCCATTGTTGATGTACACTTGAAAGAAATTGTAAGGGAGTAGTGGTTGGATTGAATTTTAAAATATTGGTGTGACTCAGGATCAGAAAACATAGAAAGAACCTATATTGCAGTTGTTCTGTCTGGCACAAGCTTGAACGGAAAACAGATGTTAAAATGATTATAAGGAGTTTTAATGTTCTTTCAACTGTGTCACAATTTCTGTGATAATTATTGAGGTCATTGTGTTTATTAAAATACTAGTGCTTTAAAATATGTGCTGGTTCTTCCAGACACTCTCAAGAGGAAACAATTAACTGAAAAAAAAAATTTCTTAACAGTTTTATTTCCGTCTTTTTTTTAAATATCAGCTTTTTCATGATTAAAAAAAATATTGTCGTTTTTATGATTTATGATATTTTCCTTTAATGTTACTATAGTTCCTATAACTTTTAAGAAAGAATGTTCACTAATCATTAGCTGGATTCATATGGTTATGAATCCAATGTTATACTGTATTGTTAGACAACCTATTTAGTCTATTGGTTTAACCCTTTAGCATTTAAACCGGCCACAGCTGGCCAGAATTCTCTTACCCCTTTCTGTTCAAACTGGCCACAGCTGCTCATGCTTATATTGGGGTATTGTTCTCAAAATAAATAATATCAAAATCTCATAGATTCGGTATTATGTGAAATAATTTACCATGAAAATATAATAGTAAATATGAAGTAATGTAAATGTTAAAGGGTTAAAACAGAGATTGGTATTAGTGAAGACAGTTTATAAAACACTTCTTTTATTATCTTAAATCCCATTCCCTTCTCACTGCTCTCTAGTAATAGTTTGTATAAAACCAGTTATATAATATACTAGCAGAATGGCCCGGCATTGCTCGGGATTTGCTCTAGGGTTCTTATATATTTGATATATATTTATCCTTATCGAGCCTCGTGAAATAAATACGTTTGTTTATATTTTGTTATTGTGTATGCAAAAATATCTGTACACGAATATATAATTATATAGATATATCATCATCATCATCATCATCATCACCATTTTACGTCCGTTCTTCCATGCTAGCATGGGTTAGACGGGTTGTCCTGTTGTGGGCAGTGTCTGGTCGGCTGACCATGCCTTGCTCATACAGGAACTGATTTTGGCTTGATTTTTACAGCTGGATGCCCTTCCTAACACCAACCTCATTTACAGTGAGTGCTGGGTGCTTTTTTCCGTGGCGCCTACACGTCCACTTTACAGTGTGGGCTGGGTGCTTTTTTTGCCGTGGCACCTCCACGACCACTTTGCAGTGGGAGGGTGTGGGGGCATATGGTCTATATGCTTCAGCTTGTACCCATGGGAGGTCGAGTACTCTGTATTACTGCGTGACGCCAGAGGTCACGGTGTGCCTTTGAGAGGTGTAATTGGGTAAGGTCGGCTTTTATTACCTCATCCCAGGTCTTCTTGGGTCTCCCCACTCCACGGTTTCCAATGACTTCTAATATATATATATATATATTAAAATAACAGATTAAAGTTTAAGCAAAGAATTTACTGCTTTCACCCTTAACGGGATCTTCTGAAACTAAAAAAATCAATCTGTCAACGCAGAAGTAAATATTTCGAAAAACGTTACACACTATATATACAGTATATATATATATACACACACTATATATACACACACTATATATACACATAGAGCGTCATAATGTCGTAATGCAGACAGCAGACATACAGACAGATATTATAAGGGCGCAACGTTATATCTATGTATCTATCTAAAAAGAAAGGCTAAGAATTATAGAGAGAGATCGCTAAATCGCCTAATGCGGTCCCTAGGGCATTGAAAATTTGAACTTTTTTTTTGCTCAATACACTCACATGGCCATAAGTATTACATGTATAAAGTTTGAAAAGAACCGGTTGGGTGGTTCTCGAGATTTAGGGAGTCAGACAGACAGACAGACATTCTCTGTTTTAGATATATAGCTGATCCACAAAGTGATGTAGATGTTTGAATATGCACACTTTTCTTTATATGACATCATAGAAAAGAGAAATGACATTTAAATATTAAAACAATACTGAAAATGATAAAACTCCTTAGAATATCTCAACTTTACCATATAACATTTAGACTAAAGAATTTTAGTGAAACCATTTAATATAGAAACACAGTATTAGAGTTATTGCCGATAGAAAATAGGCATTTATGTAATCAATTCTTTTCCCTGTACAGGCATTCTCTATATCTCTATCACATTCCATATTAAAATATATAGATGTTGCAGACAGGCTGTGTCTCATACAGTCTTCTTTTTGTTTTCCATTCCTTATTTTAGGAAAGTTTAAAATGGTTATGGGTACCCCTTGCTCAACCAATCAAGCTTTTACATGATTGAAAGACTTGCTAGAAATAGCAGCCAAACCTTTCTCAAATCACACCTTACTAGATTTACAAATGAACAGGGCATTGGGTAATATAGTACTAGTTAGCCCTAAAAAGACATGATGGTCACAACAATAAAAAACAACAACAACAATCTAAAGAAAAGGCATTTCTAATAAGTGAATTACTTTTTTCTTAAAATAGTTGCTGGGAAATCTTTTTTTAATATCTAAGGTAGTGTTACTTTAGGTTTTAAACTGAAGAAAATAAAAATACATAATTGATTTGTCATGTGTCAATGCTTTTAACTGAAAATAAATATAAAATGAAATGTGTTTTTCTAGGTCAATTCAGAATTTTATACTGGTTGGCTTGATCATTGGGGTGAGAAGCATCATATAGTAAATGCTAAAACATTTTGTGACAGTCTTGATTTGCTGTTAAGATATGGTGCAAATGTCAATATGTAAGTAATTTATTCACCAACTTTCAATACACCACCACCACCACCAAGACCACTGCTGCCACCACCGCCGCTATTGAAGCATGCAAGCTTCATTTCTATTCAATCTTCACAGGTCCTCTGCACACAGCACTCATGCCTCACTGCCATGCAACATTGCTGTTTGTATACATGCTGCTAACTACAAAACCTTTTGTAGTTAGCAATGGTAGTAGCTCCTTGAACTTTTTCCATCCCGTTCTTACTCTGGCTACTGTACTTTTGGAACACCGACCTCCACTAATAATTTGGTCTACTATTAAAGCCTGCAGAACATTAATAAACGGGAGAGGGTTAAGAACAGAGCCCTGATGGGGCTCACGTTGCTAAACATGTTCAGATTTTTTATTTATTGCTTCCCTTCTTGCAAAGTATACTTGTTGCCTATCTTCTCTCCTAGCATCCTGGTAGTGGTTTCTACTTCCCTCATTTTGCCATTCTTTCCATGCCCTTCTTTTGGTCTTAATTGTCTCATCCATTCTACTATTCTATCACCAAGTCACTCTCTTTCTACCTAAGGACCTGATCCAACCACAGATATGTATGTATAAGTGTGTATATGTATTTACACACAAATATATATATATATATATATATATATATATAGTATAAAAGAGAAAACACAGGTAAGCATTAAGAGAAGGATTTTATCCAGATATTTACGACCGTTTCATTGGTAAGTGCAACCTTATATTGCTATACTGCAAATAGCAGCCACTCAATTATAACTGTTGTTCACAGTCCAAATTTTCAAAATAGTGAGTAAGTTACTCTTGAAATAATTCTTAATATATAGAGAAAAACATTTATTTGGAATTGTATTTACTAGTATAGAGAGAGAGGAATCAGAAGGTGAGGGGACAAACGGAATAGTATAGAGAGAGAGGAAGAGGGAAGAGGTAGGAAGTAGAGTGACAAACTGAGATGGAGGGAGGGGTAGAGGTGGAAGGATTCCTTGGTCAGTTTTGATAGCAGACTTCATGTTGTGGAATGTAGTGAGTTAAAGAGAATTAAATTGATCATAGTGGGAGGGATGGATAGAGAGGGAGAGAGAGAGGGCGGAGATATAAAGAGATAAATATATATATATAAAAAATAAAGATAAAGATAATAATGACAAAAATAAAAGCAAAGAAGGGGGTGAGAAAGAAGAAAAGAAAAGATAGCCAAGAAGGTGAGGGAAGGAAGGAAGAAAACGGAGAAATAGAAGAGGAATGAGGGAGAAGAGGGGGATATATGTATTGGTTTTGTGGGTAATTAAAAGGGTTTAGATACAACAAGAGGGTATAAAGTCTAAGTATATGCAGTTTGTCAGTTGGTAGTAAGAGGTTAAGGGTTCGATTTGTAGTGTGAAAACTTCTCTTTGAGTCTATGGTTACAATAAATTGATCTTTCGATTTTATTGTTGAGTAACTTATTCTTCGAACTCAAGATGTGGAACAGCTCAAGGTCGCATAATCGACAGCTTCTCATACCACTCCGATATGGGGGCGTGTTTGATAATTTTTTCCACTTCAGGGTGTATTGATGGTTACTTTCCCTCAGTTGCCAGGTCTTATTTGCAAGGGTAGTTACATAACGATGCTGGGAATGTTTCATTGCGTAACGGTGTGTATACCAACGGGCTTTAAATGTATTCCCAGTCGCTCCGATGTAATACCATTTCTGGTTGTCTGATTCCACTGTGCATTGGTAAACCAGGTTAGACTGCATACATTCATTATGTAATGGACAGGTTTCAGGTAGGTGGCAGTTACAATTCTTGTCATGGGCAACTTTGGCATTATTGGTGGGCTGCGATGCCTGTACAAGTGTGTTACGTTTTGTTTGCCTATTAGCGGGTGGTTGTGTATTAGATATTCTGTTATGTTCGGTGGTGATTGTATTGTTATTGTTGTAAATTTGTGTTTTGGTGGTGTTATGTATCTTTTTAGCGTTAAAGCATCTTAATGTGTGCCTCTATATTTGGTGCCGTGGAGTAAGATAGTCTAATAGACTTAGTGTTAAGGATTTTGTTGTATCTATGTGAATCTGGAAAGTGCTTATTTATTATTCTAAAGAAGGCAGAGGGTAGTTTAGTACTAATAGAGGTGTTAAATATGGGGTTATACCAAATATATTTTCTACTGCGTGACTTGTTTGATTTCGATGTTGTATTTCTATTTGCCGTATACTTTGCAGTTCTATGCGTGTGTGCGTGTGTTACCGGAGTTTGTGTTATGTGTGTTCGTGTGTGCTTCACGGAGGCTTTCATCTATATATTCTACTCTATCTAAGTGGCCTGCCTTGTCTAATGCGGTATTGTAGTATTCTGAATGTTCTTCGAAGATTTGTCGGTTAGACGAGAGGTGGGAGATCCTAAGGGATATGCTGCGTGGAATGGATTTAATTATGGATAGTGGGTGGTTTGAGTTACAGTTGATGTATACTAAGTTTTCATTAATCTTGTGAAAAGGTCTTATAAGTCCCGTATTTAGGTTAAGTGTCGCGTCTAGAAAGTTAACTGTTTTAGTGCTATACTCATAGGTTATGCTAAGGCCTAGTTTCCCGAGAGTCTTTCTAATATTCTTACGGAGTCTTTCTATGCTCTGGTTATTTAGGTTCTTAACTAGGAGAAGGGCGTCGTCTCTGTAGATTCAACCGTGAAGGTCGCTAAACTCACTTTGTAAACTATGGGCTATGTAAATACCTACTAAATCTGTGACTTGAGCCGAGTCGTTAGCCCCCATTGTGATGTCAAAGTTATTTAATCTATCCTTACATTCCCAATAGGCGTTTTCAAATTTAATTATTGTTTTCCTAGCAGCTAATATGATTTTTATCTCGTTGTCTGTTATGTCAGAATTGGCTTTGGCGAATGCTAAGGCTTTATCCAAGGTGTTGGGGGATATAGATGAGTAATAATCGTTAATGTCAAATTGTATAAATTTAGATACTTCTTTGTTAGCTATATTGTTAAACCACTTAATTGTTTTGGTAGCATTACCCCATAGTTTAATCACATAGTTTAATCTATATATTAAGAATTATTTCAAGAGTAACTTACTCACTATTTTGAAAATCTGGACTGTGAACAACAATTATAATTGAGTGGCTGCTATTTTCAGTATAGCAATATAAGGTTGCACTTACCAATGAAATGGTTGTAAATACCTGGATAAAATCCTTCTCTTAATGCTTACCTGTGTTTTCTCTTTTATACTTTATACTCCAAGATTGAACGGAATTCTTACAAACTTGTGGAGTTACCCCTAACCGTACGTTGAAACCATCCTTGAAACTGGCTTTCTTAACCAAGAACTGGATCACAATAAGCAATTTTTTGCTTCTCTAACTATATATATATATATATATATATATATATATATATATATATATTGGGTTGGACAAAAATTTCTTGCCACTTTTCAAAAGGAGATATTTTTGTAGAGTTTTCTGGAAATGTTGAAGGTTGCACATGCACACATATATAAGTGACGTTGGTATGCACTATGTGCATTTCCCATTTTCTGCTACACCATCAAAGGGGAAACAACATGGATCTATCTAAATTGTTTAATCATGGCTGTTTACTTTATGATTTCAAATCTGGCCTAAGCACAGCAGCATTGAGTCATCACATTAACAATGCATTTGGGTAATACACCATGTCTGAATGCAGTGCCAGGCATTGGTTCTCATGCTTCCGTTCCAGTGATTACAGCTTTCAAGATCGACCTAGTGCAATACATCCATCTGCCTTAAATAGTGACCAACTGCATAAGCTGGTGGAAAGGTGTCATCCACTATGAACTACTTCCACCAAACAGCAGCATAACCTCTGGTATCTATTACCAACAATTTGACAGATTGGCGGCGAAAATTACACAGGTACACCTACACCACGGTCCTGTTCAATTCTTTTATGATAACGTTTGATTGCAGACATCAAGTATGATCCTTGAGAAGTTGCTGGAGCTAGATTGGGAGGTTCTGCCCTACCCGCCATATTCGCCTGATTTTGTGCTTACAGGCTATCACCTTTTTCTCTCAATGAGCAATGCGATGCAGTCAAAGATTTTTGCCAATGAAGACCTGTTAAATCAGTGGCTGACGGAATTCTTTGCATCAAAGTCAGAGGAATTCTACAGGGATGGAATCATGTGCATTCATAAATGGTGGCAGACAGTAATCGCAAATGATGACGATTATTTTGACTTGTAAAATTTTCCTGATGTTAAAAAAGACCAAAGTTAATAAAAAACTTGAAAAACAGCAAGAACTTTCTGTCCAACCTAATATATATATATATATATATCATCAGCACCATTTTACGTCCATTTTCACACAAGTATAGGTTGGGAAACTGGCTGTTATATACATATATAACAGATGGTTGCCCAACTAAATAATACTTCTTCAACTGTGAAGTAGGTTAATTGGCATGGTAGTGAAAGCTGTTTTCCAGTACTCTGGACAGCTGCAAATAATAGATCTAATGTGAGGATCTACAATACTACACTTATATGGTTTGGATTTATGGATCAGTCAGTTATTCAGTATCCTAACCACTCAACATTTATGTTTTTATGTTCTATGATAAACTGTTAACCAGTCCATCAATTTCCTGTTTATATATGTATGTATAGGTATGTCACAAACTAGTTGACTGCATTACCCTTTACATCACACTGAGTTTGTTTTTCCATTCTCTCTCAAATTAAGTATATAATGTTTATCTCTCCTTAACTGAATTTTTCAATCTCAGCAACATTGTCAGGAATATCAACAATAATAATGATAGTAATGATATAAACAAAGCCTAAAGATAAGAGAGTTTTAATTAGGACATTTTTTGTTTTTCTAATAATTAAAACTAATTGAAACATTATTCACATATATTTCTCTAGGTACATGTTTGAAGGTGGTACCAACTTCGGGTTTTGGAATGGTGAGTTTTTTGTGAGACATATTGTTTATGTGGGATGTAAACGAATGGCACTGGTTACTTTAGAGGAAACATATCTGGAAACAAATACACACGCGCGCGCGCGCGCACGCGCACACACACACACACACACACACACACACACACACACACACACACACACACACACACACACCACCATGACTATTTTGTCTTGTAAGAGAAAAGACAACTTCTTTAATAGTGGTAGAATGATAAACTGCACTCAGTACACTCTGTATAGTGATTTGTTATCATACAGAGCCAACATAGAGTACAACATTATCATCATTTAATATTTTTTCCCTATTAGCAAAGGTAGTGCTCTTTAGTCTTCTCAAGGATATAATAACTTCTCTAGTGTTGGTGCCATGATAAAATGCATCTAGCCTTAGAAACCATGCCAAAAATTGGAACATAAGCGAGGCACATACTTCTCAAACCTCTCTATGAGGTACTACCTTCAAATATGAACCAATACAATCCTAACAACCTGTCCAATGCATATCAGCATGGAAAAAAGATGTA
>OZ024740.1:312127586-312135086 GCA_964016885.1 Eledone cirrhosa | reverse complement strand
CAGTCTGTGGAGCTAACATTGCTAGTAACTACAGACTGTCCTACTTCCTCTCCCTGATCATACGCCCCATCATTGAAATGTCCCCAGATGTATGTGACAGCACAGAGGACCTCCTCAGCAGAATCGGCGAGAGTAACCGATCTAGGGACCTAACAAACTGCATAATAGGTAGTATGGATGTTGTGTCCCTGTATCCATCTATTGACGTGGATTTTGCTGTGGAGAAATGCATAGAAATGATCAGTGAAAGCAATGTTGAGTTCCGTGGGATTGATACCAGTGAGCTGGGACTCCTACTTAAACTTACCTATAGTAATAATTACCTAGACACATATGACCTTAGCAACCTGTGCCCTACAAGACCAGCAAGAGGCAGACCACCTACCTCAATGGCCAAGAAAACCCACACAGATAAATGGAACGGGTGGACCAGAGCCATACGGACACCCGAAAACCACGATGAACTAAAGAAAATGATTGCACATGCGGTGGGGGCCAGCATAAAATTAACCCTTAAGGAACATATGTTCAAATTTAATGGAAAAACATATGCCCAAGGGGAAGGAGCAGCCATTGGTGTTAGCATTGCAGGCGACAGCTAACCTATTCATGGTATGGTGGGACAGTAGACTTAAACTTAAACTTAAAGAACAATTAGAAGACCCCTTAACCCTGATAATGTACTCCTGCTACGTTGATGATATAAACATCGTAGTTAAGACACCCCCACTAAAGAACAGTCAGGAACTAGAGAAAAACACAATGGAAAGCATCCAGCAAATAGCTAACTCCAGCCACCAGAGTATTAGAGTTACTATAGACTACCCAAGTAAACACCCCAACCATCGATTACCTGTACTAGACACAGAGCTCTGGTTAGATACCATTAATAACAAAAAACAAATCCTCCATTCCCATTATGCCAAACCCATGACTTCCAAATATCTGATCCACCGATACTCAGCTGTTTCGGACCATACCAAAATCAACATACTGATTGCGGATTTGGTACAGGTGATGAGAAACGTGTCCCGCATGTGCAACCCTGAAGAACTAGAGAGACACATACAACACTTCATCCACCGTATGCAGTTCTCTGGTTACAATCAGAGAGATAAAATCAGAGTGTATAGAGGAGCCAGAACCAAATGGGAAAAAATGGGAAATAATGACACAAATGGGACCTGCCCCTTGTATAGGCGCAAATTTTGGAATAGAATAGAAAGAACTAAGAATAAGGCTAATAGAATAAACTCATGTTATGATAGCAATAGATACCAGAGTGTAATGTTCATCGATACAACCCCTAGAGGTGAATTAGCTTACAAATTTAGAAGGGCCCTAGATAAACATAAACTCAATATTAAGATAGTAGAAAGACTAGGTACTTCCGTAAAAACACTTATTAGCAAGACATACCCTTTTCAAAGACCCCCCTGTATAGATAAGAAATGTATAACCTGTAAATTAAGCCCCCATATTAACTGTAAAACTAGAAATGTAGTATATAGCATAAGATGTACTGAAGGACAATGTAGAGACAAAAATATAGTGTACATAGGTGAGACAGCTCGTAGTGTAGGGGAACGGATAAATGAACACTGGCGAGACCTTCAAGATAGTAAAGAATCTTCTGTACTCTACCAACATGCTAAAATAGAACATAAGGTTAAATTAGAGAACATAGAAATAAAAATAGAATCTACACAGAAAAGACGCAATGTTTAGACAAATCACAGAGGCAATAAACATAAAAAAATTACAACCAAAATTAAATAGAAAACATGAGTGGAACAGCAACATCACAACTTACAATTAAGGACAAAATGAAAACACACACGCACATAGAACAAACAACCAACCAATAACATGTAATCATCATCATTTCATCATTTCATTTTACGTCCGCTTTTCCCTGCTTGCAAGGGTGGGACGGGAACTGATTTTGGCTTGATTTCTACAGCTGGATGCCCTTCCTAACACCAACCTCATTTACAGTGAGTGCTGGGTGCTTTTTTGCCGTGGGACCTCCACGACCACTTTGCAGTGGAATGATAGGGACCCCAGTCCCTATCATCTCATTTCTACAGCTGAGTAAACTGGAGCAATGTGAAATAAAGTGTCTTGCTCAAGGAAACAACACATCACCCGGTCTGAGAATTGAACTCACAACCTTTCGATTGCAAGGCCAATGCTCTAACCACTAAGCCATGTGCCTCTATGTAAATAAACAAATAAATAAACAAATATAAACACACACAGACACCCGGATGTGGCGCATGCGCAGACTGAGCACACAACACACACACACACAGAAACAAAATGGCGTAAGACAGAACAAAGGAGAGGCACAAAAACAAAGAAAAGAATTCCCAGTCACTGAAGAGGTCACAGAATGTGTGACGAAAGAACTTTGACAATATATAAACAACCATCTGGTTGTGGAACCAACCAACCAACCGGAAATTTATAAATTCCTAAATTTATAAATTATAATAAATTGAAGTGAAAGCAACTGGTGCGTGTGTTTCTTATTGGCAACATGACCCTCCCAAAGTATAACAATATATATGTATATATATATGTATATATGTATATATATATATGTTTATATATCATCATCATCATCATCATCAACGTTTAACGTCCGTGTTCCACGCTTGCATGGGTTTGGACGGGGGTTTCCCACTTGAGTCAAAAGTGATTATCTTGCTCTCATAGGACTATCTGGCGGGTTTTCTACAGCTGGATGCCCATGTCATGGTAATTACATAAAAGCTTTACTGGTAACATCAGTTTTGTCAGTACAATAATATATGTTTATATATATATGTATATATATTTTTATATATATATGTATATAAATATGTATATATATATGTTTATATATATATGTATATATATATATATGTATATATATATATGTTTATATGTATATATATATATGTTTATATGTATATATATATATGTTTATATGTATATATATATATGTTTATATGTGTATATGTATATGTATATGTATGTATATATATGTATATGTAAATATATATATATGTATAGTATATGTATATATATGTATATATATTTCGTTTCTGAATTTGTTTAGCAAGATTCTTTATCTGAAATCGTGTGTTGAAACCGATATTGTTATTCTTTGGGAGGGTCATGTTGCCAATAAGAAACACACGCACCAGTTGCTTTCACTTCAATTTATTATATATTTATAAATTTACAAATTTATAAATTTCTGGTTGGTTGGTTGGTTCCACAACCAGATAGTTGTTTATATATAGTCATAGTCCTTTCGTCACACACTCTGTGACCTCTTCAGTGACTGGGGATTCCTTTCTTTGTTTCTGTGCCTTTCCTTTCTTCTGTCCTATGCCATTTTGTTTCTGTGTGTGTGTGTTGTGTGCTCAGTTTGCGCATGCGCCACATTCGGGTGTCTGTGTGTGTTTGTGTTCATTTATCTATTTGTTTATTTATTTACATGTTATTGGTTGGTTGTTTGTTCTATGTGTGTGTGTGTTTTCATTTTGTCCTTAATTGTAAGTTGTGATGTTGCTGTTCCACTCATATTTTCTATTTAATTTTGGTTGTAATTCTTTTATGTTTACTGCCTCTGTAATTTGTCTAAACATTGCATCTTTTCTGTGTGTAGATTCTATTTTTATTTCTATGTTCTCTAATTTACCCTTGTGTTCTATCTTAGCATGTTGGTAGAGTACAGATGATTCTTTATTATCTTGAAGGTCTCGCCAGTGTTCATTTATCCGTTCCCCTATACTACGAGCTGTCTCACCTATGTACACTATATTTTTGTTTCTACATTGTCCTTCAGTTCATCTTATGCTATACACTACATTTCTAGTTTTACAGTTAATATGGGGGCTTATTTTACAGGTTATACATTTCTTATCTATACATGAGGGTCTTTGGAGCGGGTATGTCTTGCTAATAAGTGTTTTTACGGAGGTACCTGGTCTTTCTACTATCTTAATATTGAGTTTATGTTTATTTAGGGCCCTTCTAAATTTGTAGGCTAGTTCGCCTCTAGGGGTTGTATCGATGAACATTACACTCTGGTATTTATTGCTATCATACCATGAGTTTATTCTATTGGCCTTGTTCGTAGTTCTTTCTATTCTATTCCAAAATTTGCTCCTATACAAGTGGCAGGTCCCATTTATGTTATTATTTACCATTTTTTCCCATATACATATATATAAATATATATATATACATATATACATATATATATATATACATATATATAAATATATATATATATACATATATATACGTATATATACATATATATAAATATATATATATATACATATATACATATATATCATAATCATCATCATCGTTTAACATCCATGTTCCACGCTTGCATGGGTTTGGACGGCAGTTTTCCCACTTGAGGCAAGAGTGGTTGTCTTGCTCGCATAGGACTGTCTGGCGGGTTTTCTACAGCTGGATGCCCTTCCTAACACCAACCACATTTACAGTGTGGGACTGGGAGGTTTTTACCGTGTTGACTACACGGCCACATTACAGCGTGGACTGTGTGTTTCTTTTGTCGTGACACCTACACGACCTCATTTGTTTCGGCCTGGATGTTGTGGTACCAACAACTTTACATTGAGAGGGGTGGTGTGGATGGGGTGGGGGTGGTGGGACGGGGATGTATTTTGTTAAAGGTGCCTACTGACTGTAGTAGGTTTTAATTAGTATTTAGGTAAGGCGGGTCTTCTCTATTACTGAGTACCGCCAAAGATCTCGGTCCAGTGACATTGTCTTGGAGAGGTGTAAGTGTGTGAGGTCGGAATTTATCAGGTCGTCCCAGGTTTTTCTGGGTCTGCCTACTCCGTGGCTACCGTCTATCTTTATTGCCCTGCACTTTTTTATACAGCTGTCGTCTTTCATGCGCATCACGTGACCATACCAACGTAGCCTTCTCTCGACTAAACAACTTCTGATCCCTCTTATGTCTAATTTTTCCCTTAGTTCGTTCATGCTTTTCCGTTAGCGTATATTACTATTACACATCCAGCGGTGCATGCAAGCTTCGTTCCTCTCTAGTCTGCGTATATCCTCTGCACACAATGCCCAGGTCTCACTGCCATGCAACATTGCTGTTCGTATGCAGGCATCATACAGCCTGCCTTTCATTTTTAGGGAGAACCCTTTAGCGGCTAATAGTGGTATAAGCTCTCTGAACTTTTTCCATCCAGTTCTGACTCTAGCTACTGTACTTTCAGAGCACCCTCCCCCACTGCTGATTTTGTCACCCAGGTAACGGAAGCTGTCCACTATTTCTATAGAACCCTCTGCGCAATTGAAAGAGCTAGTATTTAGTGGCAACTGGCTGCTACTTATTGCACCAGAGCACCAGCCACATGTAAAACCTATGTTCTTAGTTAGCTTACCTGTGATCCCACTACATCTTTTATGCACCCATACTTTGCATTTGGGACATAAAATGGAGTTTCTACCTACGCCTTTCCTACACACTGAGCATGGCCATTTCCCGAAAGGGACCAGCACCTTATTTTCTTTCCTACAAACTAGAACTTTAGTCTTAGCCAGGTTAATTTTAAGGCCTTTTGATTCTAGGCTGTGCTTCCATGTTTGGAATTTCTTCTCTAGCTCGGCCATTGATTCAGCTATGAGCGTTAGATCATCAGCGTATAGGAGTTCCCATGGGCAGCCGGTCTTGAACTCCACCGTTATAGCCTGAAGGGCAATAATAAATAGTAGGGGGCTGAGAACAGAGCCCTGATGAACACCAACTTTTACACTAAACTCTTCACTATATTCGTTGTTAATTCTAATCTTGCTGACTGTTTCTTTATACATGGCTTGTATAGCTCTCACAAGCCATTCATCAACACTTAGTTTTCTAAGAGCCCACCAGATAATGGAACGGGGGACTCTGTCGAAGGCTTTCTCCAAGTCGACAAAAGCTAAGTATAGGGGTTTACTTTTAGCTAGGTACTTCTCCTGTAGTTGTCGTACAATGAAAAGAGCGTCTGTGGTACTTTTGCCTGACACAAACCCGAACTTCATTTCATCTAGATCAATTCTCTCTCTGATTAGTTGCACTATTACTTTTTCCGTGACCTTCATGTCCTGGTCGATTAATTTAATGCCTCTATAGTTACTCCTATCTAGGGCATCTCCTTTATCCTTGTAACAGTTAATGATGATGCTGCTACGCCAGTCCTTCGGAACAACCCCATTCTGTATGACTTGGTTTACTATCCGGGCGTCCATGGTGTGTCCCACCGTTCCAGAGGCTTTCAGCATCTCAGCAACTATTTCCGAAGGCCCAGCCGCCTTACCCGTCTTAAATAAATATATATATATATATACATATATATAAATATATATATACATATATATAAATATATATATACATATATATACATATATACATATATATAAGTATATATATATATATATATATATATATACAGATATATACAGATATATAAATATATATACATATATATAAATATATATACATATATATAAATATATATACATATATATAAATATATATACATATATATAAATATATATACATATATATAAATATATATATACATATATATAAATATATATATACATATATATAAATATATATATACATATATATAAATATATATATACATATATATACATATATATATATACATATATATACATATATACAAATATATATATATATACATATATACAAATATATATATATATACAAATATATATATATATACATATATACAAATATACATATATATAAATATATATATATATACATATATACATATATAAAATTTATATATATACATATATACATATATATAAATATATATATATATACATATATACATATATATAAATATATATATATATACATATATACATATATATAAATATATATATAAATATATATGGTGGCTGCCAACTCGTTTTCGAGTACGGCCACTACTTTATATCCATGTAGGAGAACTCCTACCGATGCGCTGAACGAGTGTGACTTTTTAGTCCAGCCAGCGACTTGAAAACTCTGGTACAAACACTACACTTGTGACAATTATTGACACATAGTGCTGGGCCCATGGTACCATGTGACGACAAGTGCAGAGAGATCTCCAGATATAAAGCAATGCCTGTGCTGTGAAGCTTTTATAGTGAGCAAAGGCACTGCACAAAGCCAGTCCCACTCTCTTAACCAAGATGATATTTACCAAAAAGAAGAACAAGTCAACATCATTGGATACCATCAGAGTTGCAGGTGTTATATCAGAGTTTTCCTTCTCTTAGAATTCTGCCTTGACAAAGGCTAAGGGTCATCTCTCCTGGAATATATAAATATATATATACATATATATACATATATATTTTCATTTCATTTTTCATTTCATTTCATTTTTACGTCCGCTTTTTCCCTGCTTGCAAGGGTGGGACGGGAACTGATTCTGGCTTGAT
>OZ024740.1:311965086-312120086 GCA_964016885.1 Eledone cirrhosa | reverse complement strand
GAGAAGCAGAGTTCCTCTTTATGTGAAAGGCACTCTATATAAAACATGAATAAGAATAAACTCATTAGACAGATTATTTAAAACCAATTTTTCTTTATATAATACAACTGGGAGAACCTATTTGTATATCATTGTTTTGCTTGAAAGAAAACTCATTTTGAAAACTATTGAGATTAAGAGTTTTGTTTACACAATTTTAAATAACACTCTTATTTTTTTATATCTTGTAAAAAGTACTTCAGTCTTTACTGTAGAATCACCAGTAAGCTTTGTATCCAAATATATAGACAGTTATTTCCCTTAGCACCAACACAGTCTTTTGTCTTGTCTGGTTTGCCTGTTCCAATTGACAACAGGCGACTACAAGATGTACCATAGCATTTAATTACTTCTATCAACTTCCATCTCTATAGATAAGCCACTACTTTCTCCAACCATACAGTCCTAAACAACTGATACAACTGTTCATTCCTTGTGTATTATGTCCATAGCCAAGACAAATTTGAGTGCCCAAATCAACCTAGTGTTAAGTAGATACTACTTAGGGGTATAAATTCACCAGTGTAAGTATGGCCAACACTGAAATGAAATTGACTTTGAGTTTTTAGTTCAGTTCCTTCCACAGGGTAAAGTAGTTGTAGACTCTCACCCTATCATTTACCACTCTAGAGACTAGAGTCAAGCATTGGCTCTGTACATTGTCAGGATTCAGAAGTAATTAACTATTAAGTAATTAACTCATTCAGCCTGCTAGAAACAGCAGTCAAATCGCCCTAAATCCCACTCTTTAAAAATGGATCCTTTTTGTTCTCAACATGCTGTCTGACTAAAATACATTATAGTCACAACTGGAATATCTTTCTTCTTATGTCTGCTCTGAACTGTTTTGCAGCTAAACAACAACCAAGACTTCACAAACTCTCCAAAACCAACCGTACTGTATCTCTTCTCTGTCTCTAATACAATAACCTTCATGATCAACTTTTCTAACTCTGTCATTCCTGCATTAACAAATTCAATCTAATTTTCACTGCCTCACCTTCTCACACGAAACACTTCTAATCTTTCTCTCTTACAATTGAAATCTCTTTCCTGCCCAATTTCACTTCCAACCATAAAACTGTAAATATTCCAACCAAACATAAGAGACAATAGACAAGTTAGAGCAATAGCTAGCCTAACTTTTGAAATAAAGGAATTTTAAAATGATAGGTATCAGTATTTGGTTTGAAAGCTTAATAGCTAAATTTAGTTAGATTTAATACATATATTAGTATATTTCAAGTAAAATGTAAGGAATGATATATTGAAGATTTACTTTATTCTCTGGGGTGGTGGCAGGGTTTCTATATACGATTAAATAAATAAAGCTGGATCTGTTTATTTACTTAGCTATGTCCTATATTATATACTTAACTATGACATATCATTTACTTAGCTATGACCCTATTTTATTTACTATGACCTGTTTATTCGATACAACCTTTTTCTTTACATTATTATCACCTATAAGGGCGGTGGATTGGCAGTATCGGTAGAGGGTCGGACGCCATGCTTTGACGCATAGAGTTACGGCCCTTGCCATTCTGAGTTCAAATCCCGCCGAGGTTAACTTTGCCTTTCATCCTTACAGGGTCGATAAAATAAAGTACCAGTAATGTACTGGGTAATTTCTGGCCTTGTGCCAATAGTAGAAACAATTATTATCACCTATTTTATTTACTACTATTCTGCTTCATTTGCTCAATTATGACCTGTTTTATGATGATTTATTTATGTACATACTGTCAGTTTTCTTGTATTTCTGAGTTTATATCAACAACCTCTTCAAAATTTGGAACAAGTAATCTGCATCACACAAATAGAATACTTAAGATCCTGCTAAATACACAATCATAAGACATCAAGAACATATTCATCCTTCCAAGTTTCAGTTGATTTTGTTAAACTGGTCATAACCATTGTTTAAAATATTCTCAATTCTCAACACTCACCACTTTTCTTTTTATTGTACATTTTCATTCTTCATTTTCATTCTTCACAAACTAATAGTCATTTTTTATTTGATCTCATTAACTTCTATTGCACCACCTATTGAAATGGTTCCAATCTTAAGCTGTTGCAAAGACAAAAGCCCAGAGTAATCATATTTAGTTGTCTAACTCATCTAGGTGCTGTCAAAGTATTTTAACACTCCTTCTGTTTAACAATTTCCTGAAAAAAAGGAGACAAAATAATATATTTCTATAGTAAGGGGGCTATTAGACCCCATTATAACTTCATACAGGATTATCCAATCCCCTGTCTGTTCAATAGTTAATCTTATGTATTTTATCAAATCTCAAGCATATCCTTAGTAACAAGTAATACAGATTATTTTATAATAAACCATAGTTAAGTGAAAATCATTTATAGAGATATTTAGTTAACAATTTATTATCCCAGACAAACTCCTATTAGCCACTATTTATAGCACAACACTTAAAAACTTCTTATTTAGTATTTTTATTTGTTTTTGTTTGTTACTGTCAGCATCTTCAAAATTATTTAACCAATCTCTCAACCTAAAATGTTGCACATAAATTTAGTTATTAATCTAATTTATATATATTTTATCCAAGTCAATATAATACCATTTACTCTTTAACTGAGTTCAGTCATTCAGACTTATCATTTTGAGGTGCTACCTTCAAGGATTATGTTGATTGTATCAATCCCAGTATTTATCAATCTCTGTTTGTCGAATTGCTAGGTGACAAGGCATTAACAAGTAGCACCACTTATTCAGCAATGTAGTTATAAACACACACACGTAGAAAAGGTAAGCCCCCTTTAGTCATGACCGACCATGGGTTCTGCACCTATGACTGACTGAACATTGGTTTGCCATGGTAGGGTGTTTTGAGTTGTGTCCTTGAGCAAGATACTTTATTTCACATTGCTCCAGATCACTCAGCTGTAGAAAGGAATTGCAACATCACTGGTGCCAAGTTGTATCGGCCTTTGCCTTTCCTTTGGACAACATTGGGGGCATGAAGAGGGGAGACTGGTATGCATGGGTGATTGCTGGTCTTCCACAAAAATACTTTGCTTGGGCTTGTGTCTTGGAGGGTAACTTTCTAGGTGCAAAACCCATAGTCATTTATACTGAAGGGGGTCACTCATATATATATCACCGTTTTACGTCCGTTCTTCCATGCTAGCATGGGTTAGATGGGTTGTCCTGTTGTGGGCAGTGTCTGGTCGGCTGACCATGCCTTGCTCAAACAGGAACTGATTTTGGCTTGATTTCTATAGCTGGATGCCCTTCCTAACACCAACCTCATTTACAGTGAGTGCTGGGTGCTTTTTCGTGGCGCCTACACGTCCACTTTACAGTGTGGGCTGGGTGCATTTTTGCCGTGGCACCTCCACGACCACCTTGCAGTGGGATGGTGTGGGGGCATATTGTCTATATGCTTCAGCTTGTACCCATGGGAGGTCGGGTACTCTGTATTACTGCGTGACGCCAGAGGTCACGGTCGTGTGTCATCGCCTTTGAGAGGTGTAATTGGGTAAGGTCGGCTTTTATCACCTCATCCCAGGTCTTCTTGGGTCTCCCCACTCCACGGTTTCCATTGACTTCTAGTGCTCTGCACCTTTTTATGCAGCTGTCATCCTTCATACGCATCACATGTCCATACCAACGCAACCGCCTCTCCTGCACACAGCATTTGATTCCTCTTATGCTCAGTCTCTCTCTCAATTCATTTATGCTTTGTCGTTCGCATATATTACTATTACACATCCATCGGAGCATGCAGGCTTCGTTTCTTTCTAATCTACATAAGTCTTCCACCTTCAGCGCCCAAGTCACACTACCATGTAACATTGCTGTTCGGATACACACATCATACAGTCTGCCTTTCATTTTGAGGGAGAAGCCTTTTGCAGCTAGCAGTGGCAGTTGTTCCCTGAACTTCTTCCATCCCGTTCTTACTCTAGTTATTGTACTTTCTGAACACCCACCTCCGCTGCTAATTTGGTCACCTAGGTAGCAGAAGCTGTCTACTGTTTCTACAGAGCCCTCCCAGAGATTGGTGGTACTTGTTTCCTGTGGCTGTTTGCTGCTTGCTGTCCCAGCACAGCTGCTACATGTGAAGCCTACATTCTTAATTAAGCTTCCTGAGATCCCGCTACATCTCTTGTGTACCCATTGTTTGCATTTGGGGCAGAGAGGGGATCTGGGTTCTGTTTTCTCGTCTACTTACAAGGACCTTAGTCTTTGTCATGTTGACTTTGAGACCCTTTCTTTCTAGTCCCTGCTTCCAAGTTTGGAATTTCTTCTCTAGTTCTACCATAGATTCAGCTATAAGTGCGAGGTCGTCAGCATACAGGAGTTCCCATGGGCATCCGGTTTTAAACTCCTCCGTTATTGCCTGCAGGACTATGATGAAGAAGAGAGGGCTAAGAACAGAGCCCTGGTGGACACCAACCTGTACGCTAAATTCCTCGCTATACTCATTGCTAATCCTAACTTTGCTGACTGCTCCCCTATACATGGCTTGTACAGCTTTCACAAGCCATTCATCTACTCCTAGTTTTCTAAGAGCCCACCAGATTACAGCACGTGGAACTCTGTCAAAGGCTTTCTTGAGATCAACTAATGCCAGGTAGAGTGGCTTACTTTTAGCTAGGTACTTTTCCTGTAACTGCCTCACAAGGAAGAAGGCATCAATGGTGCCTCTTCCTGGTACAAACCCAAATTGCATCTCATCTAGTTTCACCCGGTCCCTAATCAACTGTACTATAACTCTTTCTGTTACTTTCATGACCTGGTCCATCAGCTTTATACCTCTATAGTTTCCTCTATTGAGTGCATCACCTTTACCTTTGTAGCAGTTGACAATGATGCTACTGCACCAATCTTTTGGTATGACACTTCTAGTATTACCTGGTTAACAATACGTGTGGTTATAGTGTGACCTACAGACCCAGACGTCTTCAGCATCTCGGCAGCTATACCCGATGGACCGGTTGCCTTCCCCATCTTCATATCTTTGATTGCCTTACTTACTACGCTGCTGCTGACTTGTACTGCTGGCCCCTCTATAGGGTCTACTTGGGGTAGGGTCTCTTCTTCCCATGCATTCTCCTCCTTTAGTAATCTATCATAATGGCTCTTTCATGCATCTTTCTTCTTAGCACTTGTGAGGGCAAGCTCACCTTTATCATTCTGGATACACTTCTCTCTAATGACATCACAATTCTCTCTGACACACTGCCTCGCAATCTTGAACACCTCCTGTTTCTGGTCCTCACGTTGCAAAACATGCTTGAATTTTCTATCCTCTGCTTCCCTCCTAGCTAAGTATACTTGTCGCCTAGCTTCTCTCTTGGTCTCTATGTAATTGACAACTAAGCTATGTTGGGAGGTACATTCCTCACTAGGGTAGGCTTTTGTGTTTACGACCGTCCATCTGTCACGTCCTCTGATGAGGATAAAATCTATCTAACTAGAATGCTCCCCTGATCTATAGGTGATCAGGTGGTTGTCGGGTTTTTTGAAGTTTGTGTTACAAATCGACATGTCATTGGCGTCGCAGAATTCTAGAAGTCGGAATCCTTCTTCATTTCTTGTGCCAACCCATGGCCTCCATGGACTCTATTGAAGCCGTCACAGTGTTTACCTACGTGTCCATTAAAATCTCCTGCGATGATTAGGAAGTCATTGTCGTTTGTTAGAGCAGTAGTGTGCATTAGGGACTCGTAAAACCTATCCTTAAGTTCGTCTGGCAACCCCGATTGGGGTGAGTAAGCTGATATTATTGTGGTAATTGTTTTATTCAGGACTAGTCTGAGTTTAATGATTCTTGCATTTACCCTGTACACTGAGATTACTTTATCTACCCACTTGTCAGCTAGTAGTATACCTACACCACCCATCCCATCGTCATTTCCCACCCAGAAAAATTTGTAGCACTGACTTTTTCCTACAAGGACTCTAGCAGACTCTCCTCTCCATCTAGTCTCTTGCACACAGCATACACCAATTTCCTTTCGCTCTAGCATTTCTACGATTTCTCCGCTCTTCCTTTCATTGTGCTTACATTGATGGTACGAACTCGGAGTTTTGGGCATTTGTCGACATTCATAGGGAAGGGTCGATTTTTGCAGGGGTGTGTGTGTGCTTCCTGTCTCTGGATTAGGGCTTCACATGGGTGCTTGGTAGCTCGCATATATATAAATCAAGAAAGAAGAGTAACACGGTATGCTATACAATAAGGGCTTTAATCACATTGCTGACAATTGTTTCTCTGAACTGGTAGGTCTAGAGATTGCTACCTGCCTGTTTCTGCGTCAATCGATCACCAATACAGTTATAACCAGTCAATTCATCAGAGCTTGCGAGAATGAAGGGAATACACAGGCATGGCTTCTATATATACAATCTAAGTAAGACATAGAGTATACTTATGACTTTAGCATGTAAAACGAGCTGATATGAGACAGATGTAGGAAATTGACATGTAAAAGCTGTCATGGGGTGTATTATATATAGTGTAGAGATTAGCCGGGGCTTGAAACAATGTACCATTTCCTTTACTGTAGGTTTGCTGACCGTAACAATTATTTATTATCTGACAGATAAAATATTTTCATTGTAGTGAGGATAGTAATTTTTATGTGGTGTAAAGCGGATTCAATATTTAAGTGGTCTATATTAGATGAAGGGATTGTTAGTTCGAATCATGGGGTTGTTTAGCTTTCACATCATCAATAACATGCATGTATAAGATAACACCAACAGAGTAGCAATATAATAGGTAAGTTAATACAGAGGTTATGGAAGCAATATATATATAGAGAGAGAGAAAACATGCTGACAACAATTATAACAAAGGGAGGAAGGTGATGTTTTACGGACTGTGTCCTTATTCTAATAATGTACTTGGATTTAGATTCATCTGTTGAGAATCAAGGGTGAGGAAGTTGTGTTGACAGCAGCTGAGAGGAGATATATTTATGGGTTGATAAGATATTTGCAGACATTACTGTGGTATAGAATTAAGGAGGCTAGAAGCTGCTTAAAGAATATTATAGTTCTGTGGTGGTTTGTGTGAGAGTGTGGATTTCATATGTTGAATGCTAAGTTATGTTGGTTCGATTCACGGTGGCTTAAATCTTGTTAATTTAGTAGCGATCCTGTGTCTGCAGAAAATTGACCTTTCTATCTTGTTGAGTAGCCTTTTTTCGTTCCTATACAGTAATTCAAGGTCGCAGAGCCTACAATAGGACATACCGGTACTATATGCCCTTGGGCCGACGACCTCGACCAGTTGATATTGTAGTTGATGTTATTGTCCTTAAGTTCCCAGATTTTTTTGGCGAGGGTTGTAGAACCTATTAGTGCACGGTTCTTCATCAAATGTCTGTGCACATACCATCTTTTTTTAAAAGCACCCGCGGTGGATCCAATGTAATGCCAAGTGGAGTTGCCCGAGTTCACCGTACACATGTACACTAGGCTCGAATCAAGGCATCTGTTCGCCAATGGGCACCTATCTGGTAGGTGACAGTTGCAGTTTGAGGTGTTATTCCGTGCAGCTTCCACACTGCTGTTTTGTACACTGCTATAAGTGGGTTGTGATTCGTGCTCGTTGAGGTTTTGCTGCTGCGTGCTTGTATGCGTTTGCGGTTGTGATACTGTGATGTGTTTATGTTTAGAATTTGGTGCTATGTCGCGCATAGGTGGGGCAGTTTCCCTAGAGGTATTTCTGTGGTTGATCTTGCGTATGTGGGATTCTATATTTGCAGCCGTAGAGTATGAGAGTTTTATAGTTTTTCTATTGAGGATTTTATGATATCTATGTGATATAGGGAAATGTTTATCTATTAGTTTAAAGAACGTAGAAGGCAGTCTAGTTTTTACAGAGGAGTTGAAGATTGGATTGAACCACAGGTATTTTCTTTCTCTAATTCTTCTATAGTTTCCAGGGTTTACATTATTGGTGTTTGGACCACTTACTCTAGGTGCTACGTGCCTAACTCTATGTCTAGTCTTGTTACCTCTATTTTTGGACTACATCTAAGTGGACTACCTATAACAATAATTTGTTATCCCGTATATATATATATATATATATATATATATATATATATATATATAGGCAGTGTTTTTGATTAGAAATGTAGTAATGAAATTATTAAGAGCCTGGCTTGGCTTTCCTACTCAATGAAATGAAGGCTTGACTGTTAATCTATAGCTTGATTAAAGGAATTCTACTTCACCTCGTATCATCTGACCAAAATTTATGTAATATCATCTAATACAATTTATTGTATATATCAATAAATATTGCTATAGTTTGTTGCTTCTGAGTTCAAATTTTGTCAAAATCAACTTTGTTTTTCTTACTCCACAACTGATATACATACCAGCATCATTTTACAACCAATTTCCTTACTGGTATGGGTTGGACAAGTTATCATGGTCCAGGTCACTTCTAATTTGTAGTTACTGCCTCCTAAATAGGTTGGAAGACCACATCTTGTTTGTAGATTTTGAGTTTAAATCAATTGATTACCATTTTTTACAAAGAGAGCCATGTTTTTAAGAAAGGCATTTTTAATATATATTATATTCACTTTTCAAAAAAAGTGATTTTGAATGACCCTTTATGCAGTCATTCAACTTGCTAGAAATAGCAACCAAGTCTCACTTGAATGACTCTGTAGCATCTTAGAAAAGGAGGACACATTTAATAATCTGATTCGTGCTGGGATGTCTTTGACCATAGATTTGCTTGATCAGGGCTGACATGGATCTAAAGAACAACCCTACTATGTCTCAAACTCTTTTTTCAATGTAATTTCCTTGCAGTGAAACATTCTTTTGATCCTGTAAAATACACTACTCATCGTTTCATACCATCATGACCTGCATTCTCTCCCTGAACATCCTTAGACAGAAACATAACAACCTAATCTCTTTCAGCATCACAGACATACAATTATTCCACATGACAAGGCAACAACCTTGTTTATCTATACATAAAACATACCTAACTAAAACAACCCTCAAAATAACTACAGATGCTAAGCTTCACAAATCCCAATGATCTCTGATGATGATCTCATATATATATATATCATCATCATTTAATGTCTACTTTCCCTGCTAGCAAGGGTTGGATAAGTCATTGCAGACCAAGTCATTATTCAATTAAGCCACTGATCTTGCACTCAACCGAGTGCATCATGCATTTTATTGTGACACCAGCACTAGCGAGTTTGTCATGTCTTCCATCCAATTAAAGAGGCCTCACTACCCATTGTTTGGCAAGTTTTCCATGGCTGGATGCCTTTCCTATCACCAACCACTTAACAGAATGCACTGGGTGTGATTTATTGTTTCACTAACACTAGAGAGGTTGTCATGCCCTTGACATAACTGACGAGCCCTCTCAACTCTTTTGTGGGGATTGGTTTCTACAGATGGATACCCTTCTTATCACTAGCCACCAAACATTGCTAAAACTGGATCCTAAAGACTCTGAAGCCAGAAAATGCTTTGGCTGTGTTCAGCTACTAACCAAATCTTAAATGCGACATACATTGAAGTACCACTCATATAATGGGGATATGTTGCTGCTACAAATGCACACACGTCTTCTCTGCTATATCTGTCACTATTGCATTGGCCTCTGTTTTGAAGTAGCTAGTTGCATACAATCCAACACATGTTTTGTACCTCACTTCTCAGATTTCATACAAAACACCTCATCCACTCTAACTTGCAATAAGTACAACCTTCTATAACTCCCAACAAATCACTTCCATTGTGCTCTTATTAGGTGTGTGTGTGTGTGAGAGAGAGAGAGTGAAAATTGAGTGTTGTCTCAATTTCTATGAAATTGCAATGGATTTTTAATTAATTCTAAATTTGTTAAGCTTTGTTTATAATTTACCTTCAATTGATAAAAACAACTGACATACTACGATAATCCTTACATCTCAGTTGATTTATAACTCCAGATTATAGTTTATTAAAACTCTTGTGACTTTATTTTTCTCTCACTGATTTTACAAATCAATGCAAAATAGCTGTTCTAAAGTTTGCTGACTGTATAAATTTTATTGCTTTATCTATATTCTCACTAGTAACTTCATCACAAACTGCATTACTTCTTACCAAGTCCATCAGCAGAAGATACTGTTACTATACACATTTGTTCAGCTGTTGTCTGTTGTTATTTTCTCTATATTAGCTTTGGCAGACTTTGAAGGTTTCTGTAAGCTGGATAATCTCATATCTAGTTAATCTATATATAAGTAGGCCTTGCTTTAAATCTTTCTCCTCTAATAATTGTGCGCATGTTCAACCACAGATTTAGGATTATAGGAGGAGGAATGCCAGACACTGGGTTAAAATATTACTGGTGACAACTGAAGCAATTTGATGATTTGTTGTTCTATGAGGATACAAAAACTAAAATTTCAGTTGGTAGGAACTACTATTTAACATCCAACGCATTCAAACTGGATTTTAAAAAATGTATCAACATATTTTTATTAAGCTACGTGTTTTTCATTTATATACTTCATACAAAATTTGACAAATGAAAATCGTAAAAGTGGAGGAAAAATACCTATTTTACTGCAACTTATTTGCTTATTTAATTTTACATTCATTTATTTGGTTATTTGTGACTTCGTTTTGTTGCACTTCAAATATTGACTTTTTTCTTTAGTTTGGAATTATTTTTGTAGCCTGCAGGAAAAAAAAATACTTGACTGTAGCTTGTCCAAATTGATTCCTATTTCAGTGTTTCAGTCCGTGTGTACCAATGAATAATAATCCTCAATTTTCTCACTCATATAGCAACCTTGCTAATAGTTGCTATAACTATCCAGTTAACCACTGGTACCAGCCTGTGCCTTATAATTGTACTCCTAATGGCAATGTTCCATCTTTGTTACCATCACCAGCTACCTCAAATAACTGCTGTACAACATCTACAAATACCCCAAATACTAACTCTAACAGTTCTGTTAATGCTATATATTCATCCGCTGCTACCCAGTTCCCACCTCCATACACTGTATACCCAACTAATGCCCAACAACCAGATACCAGGGCCCACTCAGCACCACCTCCCAGCTATTATCAATCCCTCAGCTTCTCTCCACCCCCTACCACCTTATCCCCTCCCCCCTATAACCAATGTTCCCCTCCAAACTTCTCCTCTCCCCCTTTTAACCAATGTTCTCCTACTACCTTATCTCCTCCCCCCTATAACCAATGTCCCCCTTCTAATTTTTCCTCTCCTCCCTATAACCAGTATTCTCCTCCCAGCTTCTCTCCTCCCCCAACTAACCAATTTCCCTTACTTAATAATCAACACTCTTTGTCAAATGGAAATCTTAGTAATTGCTCAGCTCCACCTTCTCCTACTCACACTCGACATCCTCCATCACCTACCCGCTACTGCCCTTATCCCTATGGCTATCCTTCTCTCATCAATCATTTTGCCACTTATCAACCTCCACCCCCTCTTGACTACATTCCCAAATATATTGATCATCAATGGAAAGAAAGGATATGTCAGTTTTTGGACTTATCTCATGATGCCAGGGCTAATGTTAATAATAACCCCATTTTAAAAGGAGGTTATTTTGGGACAATTTACTCTGTAATGAGTGATGGCAATTGTTTTTTTCGCTGCATCAGCCAAGAATTGACAGGGCAGCAGACATTTCACAGCAAATTACGAGCAAAATTATGTGATTTTATGGAAAGCCATAGAGAAAAATTTGAAGCTTATATTGACTATAGTTTCTCAAAACATATTCGGAGAATGAAAAGAGAAAGTACTTGGGCAACTCATGCTGAAATATTTGGTATGGCAACCCTTCTTGGTTGTTCCATTTATGTCAACACAAGATATGGTTTCACAACAGAATGGCTACAGCATGACCCACTGTTTCAGTATCACACACCATTACCAGGCTACCAACAAAAGCCAGCTCTGGGGAAAATCTATGTAATTCATGTTGGAGAAATACATTTTAACCTTTTTGTTGTATGAAGAAGAACTTTCACGAAAAAAAACTAATTTTATTCATCCCAGCTTTATCTGTTTTTCATATTGAAATGAGAGCTGCTAAAAATAATTTTGGCTTTACAGTCTGCTGTTATTCATTTTTCATGACAAAGCCATTTTATCTGGATGTTACCTAATCCAGTTGATACTCTTTTCTAAATTATATATTTTCCTTATAATTCATTTAAACTGTGTAAACATTTAGTTGTAATGTTGTTTGAAACTAACTAGGAATGCTGTGATTAACTCCTATACATATAGGAATTTAAAAACAAAAAATAATAGCCCACAGTAAGTTGTAGTTTTTTTCTTTGATATATTATATTCCTGTAATTTGGTTTATTATATTGTAAGTTAACTTTTTCTACTTTGTAATATGAGCCTGTATTGTGACTTCTCATATTATTATAAATCAATTTAGTCAATGTGTATTATATATGTATATATATATATAGGTGTAGGTATAGCTGAGTGGTTAATTTGTATGCTTTGCAACCAGTTGGTTCTGGGTTTAGTACTGCTGTGCAGTACGTTGGGAAAGTCTCTTATACTATAGCTTGAGGTTGATTAATGCCTTGCGAGTGGAATTTTGGTAGGTGGAAATTGAAGAAGCCCATTGTGTGTGTGTGTGTGCCTGTCTGGCTGCCTGCCTTTATGTCCTATAACTTAGCTGTTCAACAAATAAAAGATCAATACATTAAGTACCAGGCTTGAAAAATAAGCACTGGAGTCGATATGATCAACTAAATCAAGGTAAAAGAGTAAAATACTCATTTACTGATTTCAACCATTAGACTGCAATCGTGTACATACTTTTTCAAGTCTAGTACCTATATTGTCGATCTCTTTTTGTCAAGCTGTTAAGTTACACAATATAAACACAGACACTCACATCCTCATATATGTGTGTATACTATAGGCGTCTGTAGTTTCTTTAACCACATAGTCATACTGGCTATTTAGAGAACTCAGAATGCCATCCTCATAAAAAAACAATATTGCTAACATGTTTAATGCAGGGATTGTCAAATAGCTAACTAGGAATGATTATATGTTGTAGACAAGACAGTTTTACACTTTCATAATGATATTCTGTATTACTAACAACACTCCCATTTATCTAACTGAAATGTGTCACCAAATGTGTGCAATGATAGAAAACTCAATGAAATATGTTTAAACATTTCCCATATTTTCTATATCGAATAGAAATGGAGGTTCAATAATAAATATGTATTGGTAGGGCTGATGCCACAATAAAATGCATTCAGCTCACACCATAAAGTGGTAGCGCTGGTGCCACAATAAAATGCATTCAGCCTACACTGTAAAGAGGTAGTGCTAGTTCCACAATAAAATGCACCCAGCCTACACTGTAATGTGATAGTACTGATACCACATTAGAATGCATCTGGTAGGTACAGGCCACAAAGTGGTTGGCATTAAGGGCATCCAGCCATAGAAACCATGCCAGAAGGAAATGCGTGAGATATAGTCGTCTAACCCGTCTAACCTCTCAACATGACAATTTCTCTAACCCATCAAAGCATGGAAAATAGATGTAATAAGGATGATGTATTAGTAATAAATTTTGAATACTCTTAGTGCTGGTGCCTTATATAATGTACCTGATACACTTGGGATAAGGGTTGTTGTTAGGAAGACCATAAAAACCATTCCAAAAATGGAACATATGAGCAAAGTCTGGTTCTCTGACCCATCCAACCCATGTTAGCTTTAAAAAATGCATGTAAAGTGGTGGTGGTGGTGGCATTGATAAATTGGGAATGTGTTTGATTATGCCCTTCTGAAAAAAATAAAAGTAAAACACACATCTAACTTGAAACCATTATCCTCCTTCCCAACGTGAATTTCAATGTTTTAATTGTTTTTTTTTCCAAACAAAACTAAGTAACATCTGTCTTATTTATATATTTTAACCCTTTAATGTTCAAACCGGCCAAAACCGGCCAGAATTCTCTACCCTTTTCTGTTGAAACTGGCTGTAACTGGTCACTCAAACTGATGTTAAGGTATTGTTCTCAAAATAAATACTTTCAAAATCTCATAGATTCAATATTTTGTGAGATAAAGCATTTACCATGAAAATATAATAGCATATATAGAGTAATGTGAATGCTAAAGGGTTAAACAAATGTGCAAAATTAGGTTGTAAAATATTATTTTGACAATATGTCACCTCCCTAATTAAAATTGTTACAGACAACTAAAGTATTAATTTAATTAGAAATAGTATAGTCTTTACTCTGATTGATATGAAACTAATGCAGTACAGAAATAGCAGTATTGGTAATTAAATATTTAACATTACATTTAACCCTTCTAATATCAAACCACCTGAAACCACTAGTTCCATAATACAATACTGTTATATTTATCTAAAAAAAACCATCGGCCATAATTTTATGTAAGAACGTTGGTTCAGTTATACTCCAAATGCTAATTTAATAATTGTTTCTACTTTAGGCACAAGGCCAGCAATTTGAGGGGGGGGGGGGGGGGTTGATCAAATTGACCCCAGTGTATTACTGGTGCTTTATTTTATTGACCCTGTAAGAATGAAAGGCAAAGCTAACTTTGGCGGGGTTTGAACTCAGAACGTAAAGCGTCGTAACTCTATGCTCCAAAGCATGTTGTCCAACGCTCTATCAATACTGCCACTCCACCGCTCTAAACACCAATTTAATAATGAGAAAGTTAATTATATTACTAAATCCCTTCGAATATTTAATTATTTAAAAAATTATTTGAAAACCATAGGCAGTGTCTTTCATTAGAAATATGGTAATGAAAGGGTTAAATAACTATTTTTCTTTGTAAGGTTTCAAGAAGAATGGTTCACTTCATATTGGGTTCGTTAACTCTTATTAGCATATATGTTAGAGAAATACTCTGTTTCTGGTTTTCTGGGGGGTTTTTTTAAAATCTTGTTTACTTCTATATGTAACTTCTTTATTTTTCATGCCATTGCTATAAGCATGGGTGTGTGAGTAAGAAGTTTGCTTTGCAACAATGTGGTTTTAGATTCTATTGAGCTTGCCAATACTTAGTGGGTAATTGCCCCTCATTTGATACTGCCAGTAGTATTTGTTTTGTAATCAGTGCCTTGGTTGCAACACAAGAATTGGAATAAAGAAGGGCATCCAGCTATAGGATATGTTTTGTAGTTGTTACTTATTGTTTAGTTAGGTAGGAAAGGTCTGTCTCCAAGACTGGAGGGAGGAAGCCATCCTCAAACAGGAGATCTGGTCCAAAAATTTGCAACACAGTGATATGAAAGGTAAAATGCATTTTAGTACGCTTCTAGGCAAATTATCAACATCTCCAGCATCTTAACCATCAAGCCAATAAAGGTGTTTTTATGCAGTCATTCATCCTGCCAAATCTCCCTCAAATTACTTCTTAGCATCTTTAAAAATGTAAGGAAACATTAGATAATTTTGTACAAAAAGGAATGTATCTGAGCAAGATGCAGTCCCTTACTCCATCTAAGAGGACATCATCATCATCATCATCCCCATTTTACGTCCATTTTTCCATACTAGCATGGGTTAGGCGAGTTGTCTTGTGAGCAATGCTAGGTCAGGTGACCATGTCTTGCTCATACAGAACTGATCTTGGCTTGGTTTCCACAGCTGGATGCCCTTCCTAACGCCAACCTTATTTACAGTGAGTACTGGGTGCTTTTTGTCATGACGCCTACATGACCACTATACAGTGTGTACTGGGTGCTTTTTGTCATGACAGAGGTTCATAATTAACAAGTTATGATAACACACACAGATAATCCTTAGACTGTAGGTTACTACCCTTTCACATTCTTTGTACGATGTTCTTTAATAAATTGCTTTATTCTGGTATCAAACAAACAAACAAAAAATGTATTATAATAATAATAATGAAATTATTGTGTACAGTGCTCAGGTGCACTACAACTCATCAAAGGTGCATGTATAGTACATAGAATAATGTACAAATGTCAGGAAAATGAACAGTGTATGAGTCATGATATAATAACAACAACAATAATAATAATGAAATATTGTGTACAGTGCCCAGGTGCACCACAACTCATCAAAAAGTGTATGTATAGTACATAGGGCAATGCACAAACATCAGTAAAATGAACAGTGCACGAGTCATGATACACACGTGTGCATGCGTATGGAAGGGGTACATCAGGTGTAGTTTTGGCGTATTTTGGGAAGCATGAGTGTCTTAAAGGATGCAGTGTCTCGGCAGCTAACAACTGATGCAGGCAGTTTGTTCCATGCTTCAGCAACTCTGAGCGTGAAAAAATTCTACGAAAGTCATGGGAGCTGTGCTGTTTTCTGATTTTGTAGGCATGTCCACGTGTGTTAGACACATGGAGATCAAAAAGGTGCTCAGGGTTGCAATTGGTGAGATGGTTAATAACTTTGTGGGTATTCACCAAGTCCATTGCCAGACGTCAGAGCTTCAATGAATCCATGCCCAGGGAAGCAAGGCATTCAGAGTATGGTAGGTGTCTGATGGAGGGTATGCGTTTGGTTGCACGTCTCTGAACAGTTTCCAGGCGGTCAATGTTCTGAGCAAGATAGGGGTTCCAGACTGATGATGCGAATTCCAAGTGTGGTCGTACCATAGCTGTATACAGTTTTAAATAGATGGCTGGAGAGCGGCTAACAAAGGTCTTGCTGAGTGATGCCAAGACACCCTCGGCCTTCTTGACAATCTTAGAGACATGCTTTGTCCAACGCAAATCGCTGCTGACAGTAATGCCCAGGTCACGTTCACAAGAGGACTTCTTGATATCAGTGTTGTGGAGGGAGTATGTGGACGCTGGATTTTTCCTTCCAAAATGCATGGTGGTACACTTGTCCACAGCCAGCTTCAGTTGTTAGAGAATAGTCTCCGAATAGTGTGTTAGAAGTAGTAAATGATCTGTAATGGCACTAATAATGATAATGATGGACTTTGTATATATTTCACTATTTGAGTATCAACCGAGTCAATTGAAATTCCATTTAACCCTTGCTAGCAAGGAAAACGTTGATGTAATTGATTTGTATTTAACAATTTACAGAGCTGATAATTACAATTAAGTTTTGCTGATCCTTTCTCTTATTGCATTATTTTAATTTTTTTTATAGATATTATGAAACGTTGCCATTTCCATAATATATTGGAATTTCCAACTCCTGAGCCTTTTACTGGGTGTGCAAAGACATATCCCAGTCGCGGTGCAAGAAATGCTGGTAAGTCAACCAATTCAGATCTTTTGTTACATGTAGCCAGAGGGAATAGTTAAATTAGTTGATTTCGTGTATTTTTTTCTTTATAATTTGAGTAATGTTTTTCTACAATTTAATTTCATTAAATAATGTAGTAATTGTGAAATTTCACTGAAAAGTAGTTTACCTTGATTACTATTATATATTTGTCTCATTAGGAACCTTTGTGTGGCTGCTTGGCTGGCTAGAAATAGCAACCAAATCTTCAAATCACATAATCACATTCTACTATCTTTTAAAAAAGAAGGGCACAATGGAACATGCATTCATAGATATTAAAAAAGACTGGGTGGTCACAGTTGGAATGCCTTTGATCATAGTTCTGCTCAAAAGGGCTGACCTGGGGCTAATCTACCACGGCATATTATTTTACATCATCTTCGTATTCAACTTTTAAATAATCTGGCACCACTTTAATGAGAATGCCTCTTAGGCTCCCATTTCAGGCCACACTGTAGCTTGACTTCCTTTGGATGCTGGGTCTGTGAGGCCGCAATATCAACACTAACTTGATAATTTACACCACTCTGGTTTTGAGGTCTCACTTCATGTGTTTGAATGATCTTATAGACAAATCAGAGAAACAGTCAAAAAACTTTTAGCTAAACATGGCTTTTGTTGCAGTAGTTTATCTTATCTACATATTATTCCATCAAATAAAGTTATTTTTTGTGAAGGTGCATGCCTGAGTTATTAGGTGGTTGTGTTCACAATCGTAAAGTCATGAGTTTGACTTATGGGCTGGGAAGTACATTGTGTACTGTGGCAAGGAGAGGGGAGATTAGCATGCATGGGCTACTGTTGGTCTTCCACAAAACACCTTGCCCGGAGAGGGATTTTCCAGGTGCAACCTCATGGTCAGTCATGACAGAAGAGAGCTTTTTTTCTCATCCTCCTCTTCCTAAAGTTATCTCAGAAATTTACATAAGATTAACAGCAAAATACTGACTACAGGGTTATGTGTTTCAATTTTGACTATTACAACTACTGGGCTGTGACCTGGAGAACTAACACAAATTTTGGCCATCTTCCTCTTCAGATCTGATCATAGCCAGTTTATTCCAGAAAGAAAGGAAACAACCCCAACTACTAAATATTGGTTGGAATTGCAGCACTGCAAGCCTTTAACTAACTCTTAGCAATCATGCTTGACAATTATGGTTTACTGTATGATTATATATGGAACATTTATCTGTGCTGATCACTCCACCAATGGTTTAAGCCTCAGATTTCTAATTCTGTGTGTGCCTACATGTGTTCATGCATTTTCTCCTTTGCTGCCAATGAGAAAGAATGCTAAGTTATTTTTGATCTGTTCCAGATTTTTCCAAAATACAACATTATCTTTCCCAATTTTATCCCAAACTACAGATGCATAGTTTAGATAATCAGGTTTGGTTTAATCATCAACACTAAGTTTCTTCCTTAGACAAAGCCTTACAGTCATTATGTCTATTTGAGGATTTTGTTGATGTGGGGCTTCCAATTTGGTTTAGAAGAGAGGTCAACACATAACGTGTTCATTTCTTGAACACATGCTCTGTGTTGTATGTGTAGATAGTATTCTCTAATGATTAGCCTTTTCTTGTGTTTATCAAAACTTTACACTCTTCTTGGTTAAATTTTATTAACCATGTTTTCTCGTAGAAAGCAAAGTAATCAAGCTGTTTATTTTATTAACCCCCCAATTGACATTTTTTTAGTAATTGATGTTATTTTCACGGCTTTTTGTACCTGGCCATTAGATTTTCAGATATTTACCAATTCCTAAGTATTCTTCTGATTGTAGTTTACATTTTATATTTTTCAGCTGGAAGTCGCCGTGCACCACCACCTCCACCCCCTCCTCCAATTTCTGTGGTGCGATGAATGCTCCCATGGTCTCGTTTACAACATGCAATATCTCAGCTCCAAAGCATCTCCATCTTCTACAGTTTCTCTGTTCTCTTCCTTGTGATATCACGGATGGATGGATGGATGGTGCTACTGCTGAGGATTCTACGACTCCAGCATCAATCTACTTTATACCGTTGATAGCTTATGTTGGATTTTGTTTGAGAAAATCTACGTACGAGGCTGTGTGTTTGCACACACACATGTTTCTATGCATGTCTGCTCCTTCTCCCTTCCTTACTTTCTAGTTTGGGCCTAAAACCAACATTTTGTTATTTTATTTGTTACCTTCCTCTTCCCCCACTTCCTTCCTCTTAATTTTCTGATCATATTTCCTAACCATATTGTTCAAATGGAAATTTGCTATGGAGTAATGTTTCATCCTACATGCCAGCATATAAGCTGGTATTCCACTTTATCTATCTACATTTGTAAAGGTGAAAGAACTAAGTTTTAAAATAGTGCCACCAAATGTTTCAGGATTTTGTGGAAGATAGGTGTGAATGAAATAATGTTCATTTTTGACAAAAAATAAATATATAGAATCCTTACTGTTTATAAAAAGACGAGAGATAATGAGTAAAATGCTATGAACAATACACATATATACTAGAGGGTTAGTTACTGTTTTTCTCTTTGAATTTGCATAATGGAACTAGAATCCATTTTCATTTATAATTTCATGCTTCCCCTTTGAGAAGTAAAAAAAGGTTTATAATATTTTATTTTAAGTTTCTGGGTAATTTTTTTGTTGGTCCATTGTGAGTCCAAAGCTATTGCAGATGTTTTCTTGTGTCTCTGAACAAACAAGATACTTGTTTTCACATCCCACTGATTTCCTATTTCACTACGCTGCCAGGAAGAGGTATGACAGTTAACTGTCATAGGAGAGTATTCTATCCAAGGGGATTTGCTTGCTTAAACTTACAAGAACTTGGGTCTTAAATTTTTATTGTTAGACAGGTACTGTTTATGAACAGTTATTTCTATCTTGTTAACATGCATTAATCAACCTTTATAATTTCATTTTATGTACCTTTAGTATATTCAGGTTCTCAGCACCAAGCTTTGGGGTAACACAACTTCTAAAGATATTCTTTACAGAAAAATATATTTTGACAAACTGAAACTATCACAAATAGCATTTGGTAGAGACAACCTTTTTTTTTTTTTTTCTTCAAAGGATGAAGCAACAGACTGTTGATTATGAAGATGGAATGTTCTCTGCTATAAGCAGTTAAATATCTATATAAATTGAAATTGATTATGTTTATTTCTTAATTGAGACTGTTTCAATGCAGATTGTGGATCTCTTTTTCTGTTCTACATTCAAGTTTTAGTGCATCTTGCTTCAAGAAATAATTCACATATATACAAACACACTTATATGTGCATATGTATTTCATTATGTATATGAAGGCAAAAATACAAGCATATTATTTTTCAACAGTTTGAACTGGAATGTATTATATATGTATGTGTGTGTATGCTTCACAAAAACAGTATTTAAAATATATCTCTTCTTTTCAAATCATGTTCCTTACCCTAACGTTTGTGAAAATGTATGTATGTGTGCATGTGTGATATTCTTAATACCTAAGAGAATGAATTGACTCAATTTAAGCTAGGTGTTCTTTGTTATTGTATTTGAACAAATTTGAACATTATTCTTGTTGCAATAACTAGTGTGTGTGATTACAACTATTAGAGCTAAACTATCTACACCATCTTACTCCAGCAATATATTTTCCATTCCCTTTGATACTCTTCTTATGTCGAGGAGTGGTTATTCTTTGTTTTGTTTCTTTTTCTGAAAGAAATTCTATGAAAATACATATTTTAAAATACTTTTTAGAGATTTATTATACATGTGTCTAACACAAATCCAAATATATCTAATGGGAGCACTTTTGATACTCTCAATGAACATTTTAAAAGAAATTGTCATCCCAGAGACTTGCTTTTCCTGTAAATATAAATTGTATATCTTTCTGGTTATGAAATCACAATTCCGCGGTTGTTTATAAAAATAGTGTTTTTTTTTTTTTTTGGCTTTGTAAATTGTTTTGGAATTCTTTGTTTGCTTCCTATTCTTTTTTTTAAACATACTATTAAGAGCTTTTGTTTTGTTATATATATATGTGTGTGTGTATGTATGTATATATATATACATATATATGTGTGTGTTTGTATGTATGTATGTATATATATATATATATATGTGTGTATGTGTATGTATATATATGTATGTTAAGGAAATCAAGTGAAATTGATTTATTGTTTGTTTTTTAATCGATGCAAGCCCCCTATCCCACTCTTCTATGTAGTATAAAAAAAAAAATGAAACAAAATGTCTTTCATTCACAAATTACACATTACCAGTCATAGCAATAATATTTGTAAGATGAATAATTAAAATAATTCAAGTTGTTGCTGCCGTATTTATAATTTACACAGTATGTATGTTTGAAGATGCATAGCTTAGTGGTTAGGGTGTTCAGCTTCATTTCTCATTGCTCTACTCCTCTCAGTTGACAAAAATGAGTTGTACCTGTAATTCAAGAGCCATTCTTGTTACACAGTGTCATACGGAATCTCCCTGAGAACTATGTTAAGGCTACATGTGTCTGTGGAATGCTCAACCACTTCTGCAATACTTTCATGATCGAATCAACTGGAACACTTGTCAGAACTGACAGAGGTTCAACACAACAGATGAATGTGTGTATGTGTTTGTATGTATGCATCTGTATTAATTTATAGTAGATTATTTCCTGTCAAAAATCTCCACTACGCTGTCAGTGTTGACCAAATGGCTATACAGCTGTCTCTCTTAATGATAATAGATGTGTGTTTGTTAAATAGTTCAATTTCTATAACAATCCTACTGATGATGACTGTAGTAAAGTGTTTAAGACAAATATTATATTAGCATATTTGATCATTCAAATTCTCTTGTATTGTATATTGTGTTGGCAGTGGCTGGGGTATCTTGAATTAGTCCTTTAGTTATAACAATGGGGGGAAACTTATCTAATAATTCAAATAGCATGTCTGTGTATTAAAATTATCAAACAACTGAAATTTGCTACTACCACTGACGTTAAAAGCCTGCAGTTCAGACAGCGGTGACTTTAAATGAAGCAATATATAAATTGTGGTCACATTGTTTTCAATTCAGTTGCTGTCATCATTGCTGCTGCTATCGTTCTTATTGACATGCACTAGCTATAACAAGTTCATTAAGAGACTGATTGATGTGTGCGATGTCTAATATGCAAAACAATTTTCTTCAAGAAAGAAAACTAAAATTCTTTGAGTAATTGACTCCAAGAGGAAAATTTCTCTTCTGTTTTGAATAAAACCAAATCTTTATCTTTGTTCTTGTTTTTTACTTGTGATTACCACTTTCATTGTATTAATATTGATATTCGAGTCATGGACCAGACCTGTTGTTCATCCTACATGAACAGGCTATTTTAAAGTACAGGAAAATCATTAACACTTTTGATACCAACACACCCAAAACTGTCATTTTTATGGTATACAACTGCTCATTTTAAAATGAAATTATGGTGGAAGGTTTTAATTAATATAAGAAATTCTTAAGTTATGTTTCAAACAACAGCCTAATGATCAAAGGATTAGTTGTTCCATTAAATTCTTCAAATTTTAGAAATAAATACTACACATGGGCAGTGTATTTCATTTTGCTTTTTATATCTTAACCTCCACTAAGTTTTCTTCCCATTTTTCACCCTCCGATTAGACAACTAGATGAAGCTGTGTCACAACCTCCTTTTCCTTTATGATTCACTTTGTATCACAACAGTTCCTCATATCTTATCTACAATACCATCAGTTAGTCAACAGTTAATGATCAATCCAACATGTAATGTAATATAGCCAACATAATCAAAATATATAAATCAAATACAAGACAGGAGATTCAAAAATGGGTCAGATGAGTTATCCTTTGATTCACCACAAAGTAAAACAACCATCCACATACTTTTATTGATGACTCATTGGAACACTTTTCCACCATTTATAGTGGACATCTGAATCCAAGTAAATTCGTACAACACAGCTTCCATCCCAGCTGCTTCAAAAGATATCCTAATATATCAATTTTGCTATATTTGAAATGTGAATCCCAATGCAACTGGTCATAATAATGGGTCAATCACTCCAAATAATAGTTGAGAAAATCAGGTGAATATCTTATTTATATTTGGATATGTTTTGATGGGATCATGTATAAGCATCAAATGGTTGATATTTTAAGAAAAATCTATAAAGACCCTTTTCTTATTGGAGTCACCAGTTAAAGCTAAAATCAGCACACACTATGGTGAATTGTTTGGTTTGGTGATATTTGTCAAAAAGTCAAAACTTTAATCTTCCAATGTATTTAAGTTTGGAGTGAAAAAAACCTAATCAAATCTCCATGTCTCAATTGAGTAAGACTCCAAATTTAAAAAGGCTCTAATCCATAACTATAATTTCAAAAAAAGGTGTACCCAGAATTGCATCAGTACAAAATTCTGTAAGAAGGAAGTTTTATAAATATTTTAGTAATTCAAGATCCATTTAGCACTTAAACCGGCCGTATCTGGCCAGAATTCTCTCACCTCTTCTGTTCAAACTGGCTACTCATATTTATGTTAAGTTATTGTTCTCAAAATAAATATCAAAATCTCAGATTCGATATTATGTGAGAAAGTGTTTACTATGAAAATATAATAGTATATGTAGAGTAATGTATATGCTAAAGGGTTCTATGCTGTTAGTATAGAATTAGTCTTGGTGGCAGTACTTGTTTTGGGGTACATTTCTGTGTTGAGTTGATTAACTAATTATTGATAGGTGAAATTTGATGACTATCTGTAAAAATTGACTTTATCATTATCACAGCTATAAGGGGCCTTATATAGGCACAAGGCCAGCAATTTTTGGGGAGTGGAAAGTCGATTAAATCGATCCACAGTGTGTGACTGGTACTTTATTTTATCGACCCCTGTAAGGATGAAAGAAAGTTAACCTTGGCGAGATTTGAACTCGGATCATAAATGGTCGTAACTCTATGCTGCAAAGCATGGCATCCGGCCCTCTACCGATACTGCCAATCCACCGCCCTAAGGGGCCTTATAATAATAATGAAATTGTGTACAGTGCTCAGGTGCACTACAATTCATCAAAGGTGCATGTATAGTACATAGAATAATGTACAAATGTCAGGAAAGCGAACAGTGTCCGAGTCATGATATACATGTGTGTATGGAGGGGGGGGATATCGGGTGTAGTGTTGGCAGATTCTAGTTATAGCAGAACAAACTTAACAGAGAAATAGATCCAAATTACCTACTGAAGATGCCTTAGATAGTAGGGCAAAAGAAGAGACAATAGCCAAGTTTTTTGTTTTTTTTACGCCTACAGCAACGTTTTAGGTGGACATGAAGTAGTTTTTAGATCCTCCACCCAACAAAAAAAAAAAGTTCACTGCAGCATATTGTTTACCCTGTACCATTTAAACTGGCCAAAATTCTCTTACCTCTTTCTGTTTAAACCAGCAGCTCATACTTATATTAAGTTATTGTTCTCAAAATAAATAATATCAAATCTGAGATTTTGATATGTGAAATAAAATGTTTATGTGAAAATACAATAGTAAATATGGAGTAATGTAAATGCTAAAGGGTTAAATTTGTAACTTACATTTTCCACACAAAAGTTATGCATTTGATACAATTCTATATTAAACTAGACTGGTTGGATAGCACTATCCAGTGTTAGTTTTTATCCTCTAGTAGTCTAACCCTGATGTTTGAAAATATTCAACATAAAACTGTTGAGATTGTGTAGACAGGTGTCTGGTATATTGGGTAGTTTCACATAACTAACCATTTCAGAGCATTATAAAGTTGTACAATCATATATGTCTATTATATGATGTAATAGACATATAGCTCTAGTGTTAGAATTAAGCTTGAGACTGATAGCATCTATATGGTAAGGGATTTTGACTGTCATGGCTGAGTGGTTAAAAAGGTTCACTTCACAACCTTGTGGTTCTAGATTAAGTCCCACTGCATAGCACCTTGGGCAAATTTCTACGATAACCTTGTGTTGACCAATCGCTTTGAGTGGAAACTGCAGAAGCCCATCATATACATATATATATGTTTGTGTTTATATCCCATAACTTAGCAGTGTGATAAAATAAGTACCAAACTTGAAAAAGGAGGCACTAAATGAAGACAGAGCTACAGTCTACCAACAGTCAAATTTGTCTGGTCAACTTATCTTGACCATTTTGATTTAGTAATTGTTAACTTTCAGACTATTGTGATAAAGATCTAGATATCTTTTAATCAATGGGGCATATATCAGCAGTTGTCATGGAAGTGGAGGACATAAGAGACAACTGTTTTAAAGACAAACAGATTTCACCAAGATATGGGCATATGAAGAGCTGAATCTGTTTAAGAGGAGTGAAGACCAACAACTAGATTAAATGTCAAATTTTATATTTCATTTGACAATGAAAACTTTGTCATGCTGACATAAAGCCACAAACTAAAGGAGAGATTAATCGACTATGTATTTGGAGTCGATTTTATCAAGTATGAAATGAAATGCTATGCCTATAGGCAAAATTTAACCCTTTAGTATTCACATTACTCTATATATATACTATTATATTTTCATGGTAAAGGCTTTACCTTGCATAATTATCTCACATAATATCGGATCTATGAGATTTTGAAAGTATTTATTTTGAGAACAATACCTTAACATCCGTTTGAGCCAGTTTCAACAAAGAGGTAGAGAATTCTGGCCGGTTTGAACATTAAAGGGTTAAACTAAAAAATGTCAAGGGTGATTACTCAATATTGCAAAACATTCTGCTTCACTAAGTTTTGATTGATGTCTGATATGTTTAGGTGACATATATATTATACATGGTGTAATTCTATTTAATTTAGTTTGTGTATTATGCGTTGAAATGGTTCCTTACAGTAAATATATAGTCAACCAATTGTTATATCGATGTCCAAGGCAATGGTTTGAGCCATGATGTTTCCTTCCAGGTATTTATTAAAATTTGATATTAGGCACACTCCATGACATACAGGCTTGGGGTGTCATGTTAAACTTTTTCATTCCACTGATTTTGTAATATATACTGTTTATGGTTAATCAGTGCCCATTATGTTCTGTTTTATGTTATTTTTTAAAATTATATATATAAATGTATGAGGGAGAGCCAGATAACTCATATAAAAACACACACATATATATATATATATATATATATATATATATAGGCAGCAAATTGACAGTCGTTAAGATGTTGGATAGAATGCTTGACAGTATTCGTCCCACCTCATTGAGCGCTTTGAGTTCAAAGCCTGCCGAGGTCAACTTTCCCTTTTATCCTTTCGGAGGCGATTCTTCCTCAATAGACGCACAAAAAAAAAAAATGGCTGTTGTCTGGTTAGGGTTGAGCTCCACTAGGTATAAAAGTACCCTAGGCACGCCATATGACGGTGCCTCTGACTCCACAAGGAGTTATGGGATCTTTATCCTATCCTATAAATATAATTATCACCACTACAACTTGACAGTATATTTGCTTCTGTATGTATATAGATATATATGTGTGTATCATCATATTACATCTATTTTCTATGCTGGCATGGGATTGATAGTTTGTAAGGATCCAAGATGACTGGCTGGAGGACGTCCTGCTCTTACATTCTATCTACAGATGCATTTTATCATGGCACCAGCATTAACTCTTACAGAGTCTACATAGTATAATTTATCACAGTACCAACAGAAGAGAGGTTATCATCTACTCACTGTGACTAGAGTCATCCCTACTCTACAGTGTTTACACTTTTAACTTTTATTTCTATTTAAACAACTTTATTACTGATATTTCAGGAATTATAAGCTCATATTAGTTTCAGTTAACATATGTTTCTGCCTCTTTGATTTTTCATATTTTCTACAGATTATTATCTGTCTATTGAGGAAATATTGTTTCATGGCAAACACATACACTAAAAGATAACATTTTACAGGGGCATTATTAATCTTATGTTATCAAAGCAATAACTCACCTTGGGAATACAAACTACTACTGCATTGTTTTCTACCTATTGTCCCACCATATAAGGTAAAAATAGTTTACTTGGTAAATTCTCCCCACTCTTGTTACTACTGTAACTTAATGAATGCAGTTGAATGTTTAGAAAGATTAGAACATTTTCGAATAACCAAGTTGTTTATCTTTGCAATCTTAAGGAGAGAGTTTGATGTCAGATACCCTCCAACAATAATGTAGATATTTAACTAATAAACACACACACAGAACATTATATATAAAACAAATGCAGAAAAGGTAAACATTTCTTATTGTATTACATATACAAAAATTTCAAAACTGGGATAATTGGCTTGATTGGGAAGAGGGGAATGTTTGTAAAATTTAATTTAATATTTTTGTTGTTCTTCTTAAGGAATTAAATAGATAAATATTAGTGGAAAATCAAGCTTCTTTTCTTGTTATTTTTTTTCAATTGTTTTCTTTCTTTTTTTTTTAATTTTTAATAAGAATTTGGAAAAGATTTTGAGTCAAAAAATAAACAAAATAAAAACATATGGCATTTTTTAAATTCACTCTGAATAGTTGGCTATAATTTAGTGAATGCAGAAAATTAATTTCGAAGAAGTGGAAATTGTCCATAATGTTTTCCATTTTCCAGATGAGAATTGAAATGTTTCAAGAAAGTGTCATCCGCTGTAAAGAAAAATAGATAAATATATGAAACAAACAGCATTTGATTGAATTATATGGAATTATTATTAGCAGGAATCATCATCATCATCCAGTTTTTGATTATGCAGGACACAATCCCTAAGTGGGGTGGGTCCTGCCTGACAGCGCTCCTTAGTGTCCTACTCCATATGTTTCTGTCTGCTGATCTCACTTGGGCCAGGCCAAGCTTAGCTTGATCTCGACAGACATCCTCTATCCAAGACCTTTTTAGTCTTCCTGGATCGGCATTCATCACTTTTCTGATCCAACCTTCACTGCGCTCGACATGGCCATACCAGCGCATTCATCTTGTGTGAAGCACATCCTCAAGGTCGGTGATCAGCAGTCTTTTCAGGAGCTCAGTTGAGCCGATATCATCCTCAGTGGTCACACCACACATCCAGCAGATCATAGCTTTGTCATTTCTTTTGAGCCAATTCAGACAGTTGGATGACGGGCCCAGGTCTCGCTGGCATGGAGCAACACACTTCTCACACAGGCATTGTAAATCTGCCCCCTGGTGACTAATGGCAGCCAGTGTCTCAAAGATTGGGAGAAGCTGCCTAAACTCGTTCCATGTGGAGCTGCACCGCGCGATGGCAGCAAGCTCAGCTCCACCTCCAGCTAACCACATGTCACCCAGGTAGCAGAAAGATGCCACCACTTCCAGCTTGTCCTCACCAACAAGCAACTCTTGCATTTTAAGTCGTCCGCGTACACTAATTCGTCGGTTATACCACTGCACTACTGCATCTCTTGTGCACCCACATAGAGCAACTCCCAAACAGCACATGGGTCCCTGCCCGATATCTGGTGAGTGTCCAGGCCAGAGCCAGAGATCAGATCCTTGGTCTGATGATGATGATAATGATGTAGAAGACCCACAACGAATAAATTAAACAAGTCCATAAGTAGTAAATTCAGTATTTCATCTTAAATAGATATTCAATATGTAATGATTAAAAAAAAACCCAACTAACTATCATAGGTTTTTATAAGTTGCAATACACAATATAACCAGTGTTTAGTTATCACCCACTTATAACTACTGAAACAGGGTGTGAGTTGTCTACATAAATAGATGCCATTGAAACAAGTGAAAGAGACAAGAACTTAGAATCCATGAGCTGGTAGAACAATAGCTATCCACATAGCAAATATGTGTTCCACACTACTGTTGGCAGTGTACTGCAAAGATGTCTATGTATTTATACATGTGTAATACCTAGAAATGTGTGTGTTGACAGATGTCATAGACATCCATATGGTTATTTTACGAAGTAATTAATATATAATCTGAATAATTGATAACATAACTGAAGTTATCTTCAGCTCAATGAAGCATTTGACCTACTACAACATTGTGTTAGAGTTTTTTAAAAAATAACAGTTGAAGGAATACGTAGTAGAGGAAGACCACAAAAAACATGGGTGGAGGTGGTGAGAGCAGACCTCAGATCGGTGATGCTCACGGTGGAGATGACGAAGGACCGTGACAAGTGGAGAGATTCTGTGCTGAATAGGACCCATCCCACCCTTGCAAGCAGGGAAAAGCGGACGTATGATGATGATGAAGTCAAAGAGGAAAGGGAGTGTCCATAACTTTCACAGGTCATGTGAAACTGGCAGAATTGGTGTCATAAAAATGTCAGTTATTAATAGCTGTAAAAATTATAGTTCTGAGAATTATTGGCCAATATGCTGAAAGCTGGGTCTGGGAGGTGGCGTAGAGTATAAATGATAGGAGGAAGAGACAGTGAGACAACAAACAGAAATAAGGGATAGTTTACATACCTTCATTTTTGGTTGTTTCTTTTTCAAATCTCTTTTATTTTCTCGTTCCTATGATACAAAACAGATAGCAAAGTCAAGATAAATAAGAAGAGAAACATGTTGGATGCTTTAAGGAGATAACAGTATTATTTTGTGAAACAAATATTTTCAAATTTACACTTAAGATACCAAGAAAAATCAATTAATAATTTATGTGTGTATAAAATAATCCTGCTTTAATGTTTAAATGTGAGAGAGAGTTAATAAATAACTGAAGGATTATGATTTCAGATTATTTGGCTTTTTCTCAATTTTAATATAGTGAATCCATAAATTCCATTGCTGTAGACTTGTTAAACTTACACCACTGGCTATAAATTGTTTATAATGCTACAAGTTTTTGCTTTATGCTTTCTTCAAAGCACATATCACTCACCTCCCACTTCCGAGTTTTATCAGGATCATCTTCATTCATCATCTTTTCTTTCTCTGCTCTTCGTTTTTCTTCTCTTCTTTGTTGTGCTGCTTCCTGACGCTGAGCATGAGCAGCTTTTAGAAATGCTTCTTCAGCTTTTTGTCGGTTCCTTTCAGCCTTCTGACGAGCCTGTACACAGTGAGTAAATAAACAGTAACTATTTAAACAATTTTCTAATATACATGAAGTAATTTAATAAAGATAATAGCAATCTTTGACATGATTCTGATGAAGTAGAAAATAAATATGCCATAAATCTAAAAGTATATAAGTATGTCACTAGAACTGAAATGTTAGTGAGAGATGTGTCATAGAAAATAGGATTGAAAATAAACTAAAGTGTGTCTGATATGTGAAATAAACAAATAGCCCTACTTCATTGCATGCTACAATTTACTCCATTAAAAGCATAACATTTTAAAGAGCAGTTTAGATTTTTCCACTTCAGTGGTTGCTGCCAAGCATTTTCTGACTTCTTTATTGTTTTTACAGTATAAAATTAAGATTAAAACAGAAAAAAAAACTATCTGTTCAAGCAATATTCTTGAGCATGATTATCTGCTAGACTGGCCAATTATGGTGGCTTATGGTTATATACATTGATTTAAGGAAAGACACTAGATAGACTTATCTGGTTCTTATAGCTGAATCTAGAGAATAAGTTTTGACTGTGGAAACAATTTAGAATCAAAATGGTTGAATGCAAATATAGTGAAAATTAAAGTGCTAGTAAGTAGGAAGGAAGACAGGACCCTGATCTCATCAAGGAAGTGACCCTGTTTGATATGCAGAAACTGTAAATGATGTACACAATGCAAATCTTTTGTGCAGAAGAGGTGTAGTAGGATAGCAGGCAGACTAACAAGAAAGAATGACTTCATATGTAATAGATAGTAAGCAGGGCAGAGATATAATCCGTTTTCGATCACATGAAGGATCCATAGAAATGGTTGATAGATTCTGCTATCTAGTTAGCAGTGAAAGAGGGTGTTCTGAGAGCATAGTAGCTAAATAAGGATAGGAGGGAAGGTGTTTAGGGTGCTACTTCCCCAGTTGACAACAAAAGGTTTCTCCCTACAAACAAAAGGACAGCCGTATGTCACCTGTGTGCGAAGTACAATGCTGCATGGTAGTGAAATATGGGCTGTGATTGCAGAGATTGTGTAGATTGGAGAAAAATGAAGCAAGCATGCTTCAGTGGATGTGCAATGTAAATGTAAGAGAACAACAGAGATTGGATGAACTGAGAGAAAAACTGGGTTTAAGAGGAATCAGAATTAATGTGCAAGAGAAAAGACTGCATTAGTATGGACATGTAATGCACATGAATGATGATCGCTGGGTGAAGAAGTGCCAAGAAATCCCAGTGGAAGGACGCCATAATAGAGAAAGACCCGAGTGGAGTTGGTGAGAGCTGATCTCAAATCACTGAAACTCAGAGATGACAAAGGAATGCAACAAGTAGAGAGATGGTGTGTTGAAAAAGACCTTGTTGAACCCAAGTAAGCATGGAAAAGCTGACATAAAAATGATGATGATATAACAAATATTATTTTTATGAGACAACAGATGGAAACAATGGAAATAAAATTAATAAAACTTACATCTTTACTAAGTTGCATCCGACTGACTTTGTCAATACAGTGAAATATCATTTGCATCAAAGGTTTCATAGATTCCATGTCACCTGTACTCGTATGACCTCGGCCAGGTACTGTAATAGGTTGAAAGAAGAAAGATTTGAGAACATTACAGTTTATGAAACAGCAGCAACATACAGCTACAACATAAGTTATTACTGAACCAACAAGGGAGCTGCTATGCTGTCGCTTAACTTGTTAGAAATAGCAGCCAAATCCTACTAAAACTGCACGCTACCACCTTAAAAAATGAAAGAGGTACTGGATAATGAAAACCTTGATATATAATGTCTGTAAAAAAAAAAAGGGGGTAGGATAGTCACAACTGGAGTGTTTTGATCAGGGCTGATTGGAGATAAACAACAGCAACAACAATTAAATTGTAGATTGAATTTGAAAATGGTTCTCTCCAATGCTCTCTAATAAAAATAACAAAAGCAGGAATATCATGTCTGCTGAATTAAGAGTGATTAGGTGCTAAATAACAACATAGTTATTTATCATTAGTAATTTATATACAATACTATATAGCTGAACCAAGAACTGTTAGCTATCTGTTACCAACCTTAAACCATAACATACTATTGAGAGCTACACATGGCAGAACTAACAGGATAATAGGTAACCCATTAAAAAACCTGTGGATTATAATCAGTCACTGATACTGCATTGTATTGATGTTGAAGACAGCTTTGAATAACACAGGATAAGATAGTCGAGTAATGTAAACAGTAGCAACCTATCAACACACTAATATGACCACCTTTTGTGTACCTCTTCCTCCTTCCCTTCAAAGATGTGATGCCTCCTCATCATAGGCTGATGAAGACATACATTGATATGGCAACACCATGACTCCATCTCCCTGAAAGACAACAGCTTGTAGGACACAGTAGCATTAGAGGCTGAGGAATATTCCATAGTAATAACCATGGTCTGTTATATATATACATCCAGTCCTAAATAAATGAGGTTGTCACAACAAAAAAACACACAGTCCATACTGTAATGTGGCCGTGTAGCTAACACAGTAAAAACCTCCCAGTCCACACTGTAAACGTGGTTGGTGTTAGGAAGGGCATCCAGCCGTAGAAAACCTGCCAGACAGTCCCATACGAGCGAGACAACCAATCTTGCCTCAAGTGGGACAATTCCCGTCTAAACCCATGCTAGCGTGGAAGATAGACGTTAAATGATGATGATGATGATGATCCCCAGAGTATTATGGCAATAACCACTAGTCTACTAAAACCAGATATAAGGAAGGAGTGTTTGTTTTAATATACTAACATTAACAGAATGTCATTATATAATCTACGCTAGTTATTTCCTTAGTTTTTCAGGTGGTACAGGAAAGTATAATACTGAACCATCACAATCTATAACAGATTACAGAAAAGGGAAGCAATTACAGTGGCTTCAATTTGAATTTTTCTATTGGTTTGGGCTTCACAGGCTTTCTGAGAGTGGTAAGATTGTCATGTTTAATGTTCCTGATGAATAATCCATTAGTGATTCACATAACATATTATACAACTGCAAAAAAACAAAACAAAAAAACTTGCAAGGAACAAATTCCATAGAATCAACACTGTGAGGAGAAAGAATTAAACATTGTGGTTAGTGCAGTGTCTTGCAGGTGGAAGAAATTGTGTGACAAGAGGATGGAAATGAGTTGGAAATGCTTGAATGGAGATGGTATAAAACTAACCAACTCTGAGAAGCAAAGGCCATTGAAGTAGTGGTAAAACAGGAAGGAGGTAAGACTGCATGCTTATAGGCAAGAGGGTGTAGTGTTAGTGAACAAACATCATGGCAATCAAGTGGCCTTTCTATGGATATATTCTAGGATGTCTATACATAGAAAACCATCTAAGACGTGATAGCAACACTATTGTTCGTTCCACTTGAGCTTTGTATAGAGTTAGCAGTTGTTGGGGACAAGTATTTTCTGCCTCTGAAGAAAGCTAGTTTTTGTGATGCAGTTTTGTCTATGCTGAAGATGTGCTTTGACAGGAGAGATCCTCAGTGACCATGAGTTCTTGTATTTGTAATGGCCTTGAGGATTCTAGTTCCGTGATATTCATATTCAATACGGGGGTGAGGTGTGACAATATTTTCTTGATATATGTAATTATTGTGTCATTACACATTGAAGAAGACAAGATTGGCATGACTTCATTGAGGATGTTTTTGAGGTCACTGTTCTCAGAGTCACTGCAGATTTGGTACAAAGTATTTAACTGGCTTTTGGGTGAATCTTTGAAAAGAATGAAAGATGGTATCATCTGAGTAAGAGTTGATGTTATTGGAGATGATGGCAAGTAGGTCGTTGATGTGAGTATAGGTCACAAAATTATCAACTCTGATGTATCTTCAGAATTGAGAGTTTGAGTCTGAGTAAGCTCCATCAGCACATGTCACAATGGTGTGATCTGACACAGGCAGATGAAGACCATAAGTGGGCAATTTTATCACAAGATCTGCATGCCTCATATGGCAAAAAGCTTTGCTGATGTTCAGGGCAACAACATTTCTTAAAGATGAGAACCTATTGCAGAATGACATAGGAGAGTAGATCTCCACGAGATCTGGGTATATGAAAGCCATACTGATGGTCATTAACGAGAGAGAGTGATTCAAAGTAATAGAGAACATTAATGGCTGTCGATCATCACCTTTGAGATGTTAGAAGTGAGTGCAATAGGACATATAAGTACGTTATATCTATGGAGAGAGAGAGAGAGAGAGAGAAAGAGAGATAATCAGATAGTGTGAGAGAGAGATTGCAGCCTGTTATTCATACACATTATAGCTAAATATATTTGTTGTCAGTATTCATTATAAACAAGTATTTAGAATACATGAAACAATAAAAGAGAGGAAAAGTAGGGAAAGGGCTAGGATTGTTAAGCAACGGAAGAAAGGAGGAAGGGGAGAGGATGACAGACTACATCTAAGTCAGAGTGGTGTTTCGACTGCGCTCCTCAGACAAAAGGCAAAGGTATTGTCGCAGACCATGGTCAGTGACACCTGCTGCAACAACCACTCCACCTCAAAGGGCTCTTTCCTCAGACAGGCTACTTTCATTCCAGTGCTGTATTGCACAGCATCAGATGGTGGCATCGAGTTCACCAAGGAGATCTGCAAAAGGGTAACAAGACACACTGCATAGCATAAAGAAGAATTTAGAAAGGGCGAAGCAGTTCCTCAGGAGAAAGAACAGCGGGTGCATGTCAATGAGACACAACCTCTCTGTCATCCTCGACAGGTCTGCATGCTTAGTCTCCAGGCACTCTCGTATGGCTTTCGAGAGAATTGGAGGGCTGAGAATCCAGATGGCATCTTTGAGCATTAGTTGAGCCCTGAGCAAGATGGGATGCTGACTACGGTGTTGTGGAATTTGGCCTCACCGTAGCTTGTTTATCACCTCGGACTTGGAAGGGTTGATCTCAAGTCCAAGGAGTTTAGAGCTAGGATGATTAGTCAAAGGTCCTCAACTACCAACTCGGTCAAGCTATCCAGGGTCACATTGTCCATGTTCCAGACGTTGAAGAGCAAGCAATGTCAATGATGGCCAGCGCAAAGAGGAGCAGGTCGAGTGGGTCTCCTTGCTAAACACCCATAAGAGAAAGACAAGTTTTGGTGTGCAATAAAGATTGAAAACATGAAAGATGAGGAAGTTATCACGGTAGGAGAGGAATTGAATGGACATATAGGATACAGTATGGATAGTTTTGTGTGAGATCATGAGGGTTATGGGTATGGTATCAAGAATAAAGAGGGTGATAGGATTTTGGAGTTTGCTGATGGAGTTGACATGTCAAGTTGTAACACCTAATTCCAGAAAGAAGACAACAAACTCATTATGTATGCATTGAGTAGATTAGGCAACTGTTAACTAATCAATGGTACGTGGGCAAGGTTGGAGGAATGTTAACGAAACAAAGGTAATCCCAGAACATGAGGTTGTTATACAACTCCATCTAGTTGTCTGTGACATGAGGGTGAAAGGTGGGAGGAGAGTTCAGCTGAGTATATATCAACCATGACTAAAATTGTAGAAGTTAAAAGAAGTAACAGTGAGGGAGCGAAGTTGTACGAGAGAAGCTGAGTATGATGAAATAAACTTGAGAGTGCTTGGAAGTTTCTGAAAGATGGTTTCTTAGGAGCTGTTGGTGATGTGTGTGGATGGAGACTTAGAAACATAGTGGTGGGATAATGAAGTTGAAAAGAGGATTGATAAGAAAAGAGGAAGATTCAGAGAATGGCAGAGAGCGAGGGAACTGATAATGAAGGAAGCAGCTCATCAGAAGTACAAAGCAATCAAGAGGATAGTAAAGTGGCAAGGGTAGAAGAAGTACATAGAAGATTGTTTAGAGAATGGATTTAGAACAAGGTTAGAGACATGTGTTGAAAATTGTAAGGCAGTTAGGGAGAGAAAGATGCGCTTGAAGGATGAATTGTTGTAAACTTAAGGAAAGATTGAGAGAATTTTGAATGTGGAGAATGAATGGGATAGCAACACTGCAAGCAATCCAGTTCTCAAACTAGCAGAGGGAATAGCTGAGCAAGTTGAATACTTTTATCTCCCAGTACAGCGGGAAAAAAACCCAATCCTTTAAACTCTGGTTCTTATAGAGCATTTAAATTATAAAAAAAATGGAATGAAGGTATTGCAAAGAGCATAAAGAAAAAGTTAAATCTGATGAAATGCAGTTAGGATGTTTGTTGAGAAAAAGAATGATTGATACAATTTCTATTTTGAGATAGTACAGGGACAAGAGGAAGAATTTGCTTTTTGAGTTTGTTGATCTGAAGAAAGCTTTTGATAAGGTTCCACATGAAGTAGTGACATGAGCATTGAGAGAGTTTGAAGTGGAGGAATGATTGGTTAGAGTAGTGACGGCAATGTATGAGAGAGATTGTACAATCATAAGAACAGGAACAGTGATGAGTTTGAAGTGAATGTTGGAGGGTATCAGGAGTCAGTATTAACCCCACTACTATTTGTATTTATGGTGGAGAAACTGGTCGGAAATGTAAAGAAAGGTTTATCATGGTAGTTGCTGTACTCAAATGACCTGGTGTTAAAAGCAGAGGGTATGGATGAACTGAGGGAGAAGATAAATAGGTGGAAGGAACCGAAAACATGGTGTGAAGGAATTATTAAATAATGTGGCAACAACATGTAAGTGTAAAGTGTGTATGGAGGGAACTCCAGATGGAGAGGATGCTGAGCTGAATCTTGGGAATGATATGAAGATGGAAGGTGTGAAAGCATTTTGTTAGCTTGGAGATGTGTTGAATTGAGAGGGTGGATAAAACTCTGTGACAATATCTAGAGTGAAATTTGTATGGAAGAAGTTTCAGGAACTGAGTGGTGTGCTAATGAGGAGAGTGTCACTAAAACTGAAGGGAAAGGTGTATGTTGTATGTGTGAGAAGTGCCACAATTTTATGGGAGTCAAACAAAGAAGGCTAGAAAGAATGGAAATGACAATGGTCTGGTGGAGGAGTGGAATATTACTGGGAAAGAGAAAGACAAACAATGAATTGCAGAGGATGATGGAAATAGAACCAGTGTTAAAAAAAAATAAAATGAGATGGTTGGGTCATGAGTTGAGGTAGGATGAAAGTGACTGGATGAGAAGAGTAATGAAAATGAATATGGAAGGAAGTAGAGGAAGTGGGGAAACCAAATATGATATGGTTAAAGATGATGAAAGAAGAAATGAAATTAAGAGGTTGGTGAAGGGTGGTGCAGATGATAGGGTAAATGGAGAAGTTTGTCATGATGCTTGCAAAGTTAACCCCTGCATCTTGTAGTTGTACACAACAAAATTTACTATGAAATAATTTTTTTTAGATATAAATTTAAATCAAAATAACTTACCATTGAAACAAAATATTATGACTGGTTTTGATGCAGGCATTTTCTGTGGTACTGATTCACTGAAACAACAAAATAAATTTTTCAGTTATTCTTTGATGTAACATCAATTTTCAGTTTATCACCATGCCCATCAAAACTACATGCTTTTAAGTACAAATGTAATATTTAGTAAATTTAAAAAGATCTGCCAACCAACAATTGCACAATATAAACTGTATGTTGCATGTAAGAGAGTTCTCCTATTCCTATATTTTGTACAGAAGCCATCTGGCTTATAGATAGGTAAGTCTATATACACAAACAACTTGCTGAGCCTTTTCTCTTCTGTTATTGCCACCACCACAAGTCTCTACTCATCTCAACTTATTGATTGCACGTTATCCATAAAATGAAGGCACATGGCCTAGTGTTTAGGGCATTGGAATCACAATCATAAGGTTGTGGGTTCGATCTCTGGGTCAGGTGGTATGCTGTGTTCTTGAGCAATACGCTTCATTTCACATTACTTTTCATGATAGGACTGGAGCCCCATCATTAAAACACCTGAGAAACCTCCTATGAGATACAACTTTCTAGAAGACTAACTAAACCTTCATAGATGTGAGCAGGAAATTCTGTTTCATTTTCCATAACTAATCACACCCACCTTTCAGTGTCTTTGACTTTTCTTTTTGTCAAAAGAATGAAGAAAAGAAATAAAAAAAAATCAACCCAGATAACTTACTCTTGATTTTTAGGTCCTGAATACATGTCTGAGAAATGTATGTATTCTACAAGCCCTTCATATTTTGTCAATATGTGGTGAACCTAGAAATAAAAGCAAACATTACAATTAATCATAAAATATAAGAGAATACAAGCTTAAATATAATTTTTAAAAATAAACAGTTTTTTTTATTCAAGACATGTTTTTAAATATTAGTTCAGTATTTCTTGCTTTAATGTTTCTTAAATAATATACAGACCAGATATATTCATAAAATAAGCTTCACAAATTAGCATATTATACAAAATATTTTTTTTTTCAAATATGTTAGAATTTATTTAAGAACTTGAGGAAACATTACCCTTTTATCTATGACAGCAGATGTGGCTTCTCCAATTTCACTTAAAATTTGATAACTTGAGGGCAAATCAAATTTTTCAGCACTTTTCTTTTCAGTGCAAAACTGGCTCTAAAAGGCAAAATGAATATATAAATAATTTTCTCTGCAAAAACTAAAACAATTACAAATCTATTCAATAAATTTAAAATTATATAATCGAACTTGTTAAAATTTCATCTAACAACTGATTATTTAAGTATATTTCCTCAATCTACTACTAGCTGTCACTTCTAACACATAATCCTCTGCTAATAATATCACTCTTCAATTCTCCTTTATTTTCCACACACAGGCATCACATTAAAATACAAACAAGAGACCTGAAATATCTCTAAACAGCCTTCAATGAGGATATGAACTCGTTTCTTTCAATAGCATAAATATATAATCATTATACATATCACATACATAAACTTGTATTTCACTCTCACACATCATGAATAACACACATTTTTATGTATTTTCATCCTAGGAATATATTTGAGTATTTTAAAATAAAATTTAGTATTAACACAATTAAAACTCTTGAAATCATTTGGAAATCATAGGCAGTATCTTTCATTAGAAATATAATAAAAGGATTAAACTACTACAAGATAATTCTTTTATTTTATGTTCTCAAAATGATAATTCTGCTTTGTAAAAATAAAAACAGTTAAATAAATTTGCCATCATATTCTTTTTATCAGAAGAAGGGAGGTAGGTGTAAAAGCCAAACTCACTATCTTTAATTCAGTGTTCATGCCTATTTTTACCTATGAATGTGACCGAAAGAATGCAATCACGAATACAAATGGGGTTCCTCTGGTCATTGGAGTAATGTTACTCAATAGGGAATATAGCAAAGAGATAAGGGAGTTGCTCCAGGTAGAGCCACTACCTCTCCAAATTAAGAAATTACAGCTCCAATACTACATACATCTGGTTTGAATGTCAAAAGAATCAATGAACAGATTTTACGGGCAAAGCCAACTGGCAAGAGACGTAGGGGTAGACCCTGAACAAGATGGTTGGATAACATTCATGAGCTCAGTTGATCTCACTTGGGGATCCAGCTGGATCAACTGGAGATAGTTGCTTCTGATAGGACCCCCTGGGAGCCGTATTTCAAGACTCTGCCTCAACAACCCTCCCAGGAATAAGGGGGGAAAAAAAGAAAAACGAAAAAAAAAAATTGTAAAAAGATGTTAGATACCTACAAGGTCATACATATCTCGATGTAATTTGGCACAAACTTTTTTCTGGGCAATGCAACAGACAAATTTATCCATAGTGTTTGGTTCCATGTCTATTGTAACAACCTAGGTTGGATTTAAAATAAAACAGTATGATTAAAACTAAAATTATTTTGTAATAAAAACAAAATTAGAATTTGATTTTTTGCTCTAACATTGCGAATTACATAAATGTAAATATGGGTTATATCGAATAATAATAATATTCAATTCGTTTGCAAATGCTATGTTTTGTTTTTGATGACTATCGTCATTCGTTTGTTCAACAGTAGCATAAGGAACAGCCAACATGTTTCTGGGTGATTACCCTTCATCTGGACTGTATACCTCTCTGCTACTCGATTGAACTGTTGAAATTATATAGTATTTTCTAAAGTATACATCGGTTGATTAGCCTCATTTGCATACTTTGCAATAAATCATTAAAAAATATATATCCACAACAATTAGTAAGTTAATTTGATAACAACAGCAATAGTAAGAATTTGAAGAAATATAGAATTTATCGTCAGTATCAAACATCATTAGTTTATGATTGTTATAATGAAAACAATAATGTTTAACTCACAATTTGGTCTGATGAAGGTTTCAATGCTCGAGCAATGGTGTTAACTAAATCTTGTCGTTTGATGAACTTTAATTCAACTAACATTCCTTCAACATAGACACGCCCACTGCACCAAAGAACATAAACATTCTCTGATTCTTTGAGCAACATCCCTGACTGAGCATCTTTAGTAGCTCCATCGTCCCCTGCAAAAGATTTTTTAAAATGAAATATATATGATATATAAATATTAATGGCAGAACGATCTAACTTAACATCATTATGAATAGGCAGCCGAGGGCAGTGGATTGGCGATATCGGTGGAGCGCCCGACAATGTGCTTTGTGGCATATAGTTACGGCCGTTTACATTCTGAGTTCAAATCCGCTGTGGTTACTGTTGCCTTTCATCGTTACGGGGTCGACAAAATAAAGTTCCAGTAACACACTGGGGTTGATTTAATTGACTTTTCCCTCCCCACAAATTGTTGACCTTGTACCTAAATCAGAAACCCTTATGAATAAGCAGCTAGAAAACAAGAATTATGAGGGAAGAGCATCTAGGAAGTTCTGTCAAGTTCAATCTAAAAATAGTAATACACACACATCTATATTTTTATACCATAACATCATTAGTTAGGTGTCCAATGGACCAATCAGTGGTACATTGCATCAAAGATAAGGGAGTGTCTGTAACTCAAGCAGAACAAATACTACAGCATACTTTAGTTTGAATGCGACTGATTTATTTTGTTTTTCTTTGCAAGGTTTACCTCTGTCACTGATATACATCAGTAAAGTGTATACACAAGGACAAATATATATACATATTTATACAACAAATTTCCACATAAATCCCACTTACAAGGTTATAATAGAAGTTGTTTAAGTTGCTATGCAGTCTGATTGAACCATTGTGGCAAAGCAAATTTTGTAATCATAAAGTAATGCCTGCACAAATACCGTATGGTTTAAAATGTTAAAATTGAAGTAATGTTACTCATATATTAATTACTTGACATTTTTACCATCTTTTGATCAGCAAACAGCTGAGAAATGTTTATTCAATAATTATGTAAATATATTCATACAGAAATGTAATAAATTATTATAGCAAAGTTCAATCAAAGATGATAATAATATACACATATACTAAAAAAATGTAGAATCACAACAAAATATTTAACTACTTAACACAACCACCTGCCTCTTGAGTGACTTTAACAATGTACACCTTACTGCAATCATTTGGAGCAGATATCCAGTCAGGGGATAATTCAATATCATGATGTATTGTTTCCTACTGCAGCAATTCACAAGCTGTGATTTCTTCTTTCCTCACTTGTATACTCTGAAAAAAGTCACAAGCAATGCCAATTCTCTTCTAACCCATTAAAAAAATTTGAATATTATCAAATACCAGAGATTGACATGGATAATATCATCATTTAAACCTCACCTGATCATTGTGTTCATATTAAATTACCATATGCCTATCACTCACCTCAATCCTTTGTTACTCACTTATCTATTACTCATCACTATGGAATTTACACCTGCAATGCCACCTTAAAAATAAACGCAACCATGCCTCTCCTGGTCTTGATGGTGTTATGTACCAGTGTCACTCCTCTGTTCCAACTGCCAGTGTCATTCCTCTGTTCAAAAAGGGTGACCGCACGTCGCCTGTAAACTATCATCCAGTCAGTTTTACTAACTGCATTGCCAAACTGATGGACTCCTGTATCAGAGAAACACTTTGGAACTTCTGGAATCCTCAGTTTTATCCGGCCCTCGCAATTTGGATTTATCCCTAACTCCAGCTGCTGTGATCAACTTATCGAGTTTCTTGAAGAGATCACCCAGATCACTGACGACGGCTCATGGGTGGATGTTGTTTACCTTGACTTTGCTAAAGCTTTCGATTCTGTGCCACACAAAAGACTTATGGCAAAACTTTCTGCAATGGGTGTGAAGGATGATCTTTTTAACTGGTTAAGTCCTTCATTCTCAATCGAAGAAAGGTAGTCACAGATCTACGACAGCATTCCTCACTGTATGAGATGTCATCTGGTGTACCACAGGGATCTGTTCTTGGTCCACTTTTGTTTGTGGCATATATCAATGACAGATGCCAACTTAAAGAATGCCACAGTATTGAAATATGCAGATGACATCAAGCTGTACCTTGAGATAAAAAGGACAGATCCTGAACACTATAGATCTTTCCTGCAATCAGACCTGGACACAATGCAGCAATGGATTATGGACTGGCAACTCAAGCTGTCTGTGGACAAGTGTACCACCATGCATTTTGGGAGGAAAAACCCAGCATCCACATAATCTCTCCACAACACTAATATCAAGAACTCTTCTTGTGAACGTGACCTGGGCATTACTGACAACGATTTACGTTGGACGAAGCACGTCTCTAAAATTGTCAAGAAGGCAGAGGGTGTCTTAGCATCACTCAGCAAGACCTTTGTCAGCTGCTCTCCAGCTATCTATTTAAAGCTGTACATAGCTATGGTGCAGCCACACTTAGAATTTGCATCACCAGTCTGGAACCTCTATCTTGCTCAGAACATTGACCTCCTGGAAACTGTTCAATATACCTCCCATCAGGCATCTACCATACTCTGAATGCCTTGCTTCCCTGGGCATGGATACATTGAAGTTCCGACGTCTGGCAACTGACTTGGTAAACACCCACAAAATTATTAACCATCTTGCCAACAACCCTGAGCACCTTTTTGATTTCCATGTGTCTAACACACGTGGGCATGCCCAGTGGGATTTGAACTCAGAACTGAACACCTGGAATAAATACCACAAGACATTTTGTCAAACTATAAAGATTCTGCCTACCATTAGAGTAATAATAATGCTGAGATATGTCCTAACTTACCAACGATGAAGAAATTTGAATATAGTAGTTCCTTATGTCCGTTAAGCCAAGCTTGAGCTAACTTGTGGTTTTTCGATTTTCCAGCCAGAAAGTTCAAGAAATATGCACACAATCCACCCAACATCAACATTTCCATATAAAAACTATCCCAGTTGGTGTGTAAGTGGTAAGGTATCTGAAAATAAAACATCATAGAACATTATAGTGATAAATGATCGGTTCAATAAATTTCATTAGAAGTGTTAACCTTATCATGCCTACTATTGATAATTCATATAAGAGAGGGGGACTGATAAAATTGAAAGTTATGACAAATTCCTAAGATTATTTACATTTTGACATGGCAGGCAAATAATTACAATATCTAACAGTTGTGGCAGAATTATTGACATTTGAATAATATGCAAGATAAATAGTATTTTAAATTAATTCTAACCCTTTAGCATTTACATTACTCTATATTTAGTATTGTATTTTCATGGTAAACACTATTTCACATAATATCGAATCTATGAGATTTTGATATTATTTATTTTGAGAACAATACCTTAATATCAATATGAGCAGCCAGTTATGGCTGGTTTGAACAGAAAGAGGTGAGAGAATTCTGGCTGGATACAGCTGGTTTAAATGCTAAAGGGTTAAATAAGCCAAAATAGACCAATAAATGTATGTTCTTCCACATCCCTTTTTTTTTTTAAACTGGAACCACATGATTAAGAAGCAAACTTCTTAGCCACGCAGCCAAGCCTAAGCTATACATAGGTACACTCTAGCTCAATATCTTTCTCAGATACAATCTAACCAAATCATCCACATTCTTCCTTAATCTATCTTAACAGGTTTTTGCCATCGCCAAATAATGGCAACAATTGGAAATCATGAGATCTTCTATCTTACAATAAGGCTATCTAAGTCTGTCTTGAGCCTGGAGGCTTATCAGGCCAGTGCTTATCCTGGTTTCCGTGGCATGTAGCGACTGAAAGTACATGACTACCTCATGGACAGGATGTCAGTCATCGCTAGGTTAAATTCCCAGCTATTGCTGGTACTCATTTTCAGCTGAGTATACTGGAACAACGTGAAATGAAGTGCTTTGTTCAAGAACACAACACACAATCGCTCAACACTCTTACCACTAAATAAGACAACATTTTCAACACACAAAAATAAAAACAAAAAATTATTTACATTTGGAATAGTGAGTCCAGGAGATGCTTCATGTTGTTTGCCTTTGCCATAATTACCTCTATCATCAAATCCTTCAAACTCTTCATCATCATTTAAGTAAGCATTTTCATCATCTTCAGTCTGCAAAGAAAAAGAAATCATGAAAATATAGGCAAGTATCAAATTATACTTTACTAGAAATCTGATCATTACAAACTATCTACACTGTTGATTTGATTTAAAGAGCCTAAATCTAATGAAAGAGATGACAAAGAAATGCAACAAATAGCTAGAAAAAGACCATTCAACCTATATGCAAGCTAAGGAAAATGGACATAAAAACAAGACGGCAAAATTCTAAGTATTATTCATAATTTATTCATACCCTAGAGGTAAATTATTGCTATACCTCAAATTAAGATGGAATATCTCACTATATTACATTAGGAGTATGAGTAGCAACATAATCTATTGTGCAGGTGGGCATTTGAAAGTTTAACTTGATTGTGAAAATTAGTGCAGTGTAATGTTTAACACACATTGCTTAATCAGGAGGTGATGAGATGAGGTTTGGAGTATGATTATAATGTCTTATTATTTTTCATCCCGAAAAATTACAAAAAAAAAACAAAAAAAAACAAACAAACAAAAAAAAACACCCCTACCCCTACAGTACAACGTCTGTAACCCACCCCCAACACCCACTAAGGACACTGAACACTCTAGTGTTGTAATAGAGTAGTGCTGGTACCATGACAAAAAGTACCCTGTTAACCCTGTAATGTGGTAGTGTTGGAGTCTTGATAAAATACTCCCAGAACACACTGTAAAATGGTTGGTATTAAGAAGGGCATCCAACCATAGAAACCATGTGCCCAGTACACAATGTAAAGTGGTCAGCATAATGAAGGCATTCAGTCATAGAAAACAAACCAAAACGAAGTGTACATGCACCACCTAGTCACCTGATTGGTATTGTATCTGCACGAGACAGCCATCTAACCAATGTAAGCAGCATGGAAAATAAATATTAAATGCTGATGATATATATACAGATAACATTCTGTTATAACGAATAATATATAATGAAGTTTTTAGGAAAACAAAACTTTTTTTCAATCCCTCAACAAACAAATGCTTGATTTGTTTCGGTCGATCTCGTTATAAAGAATTTTTCATTACAACAAATTTTTTTTATACCCCATGAATTTCGTTGTAACAGAATTTCACTGAATATATATATATATATATCTTATCACATATGTATCTAATACAATACCTCTACTGTAGCATCATCATCTTCAGCAGTATTATCTGGATATTGGGACCATTTTTGTTGCTGTTGCTGCTGCTGATCTTCTGAAGACTGTTTTGATTCACTTCTTAAATACGTTTCTTGATCTTGGTTCGAATTTGAATCAAGTGGATCTTCTGCAATGAAACACAGTTTTTCAATTAATAACTTCTCAAAGGTCAGATTGCTATGTATGTATATAAGTTATCAACTACATAAAATATGTTTTGTAACCTACTCTAGTACCATTTTCATTTGATCATAACAGATATTACAACTAACAATTAATAATACACCTTGTTAATTTAACAATAAAATGTAGCTGCAAGATTAAAGGACTGAAGTACAAACCAAACTGTCAGAAGTATAAACTTTAAAACAGCTGAGTTGTGCTCCAATGGAAAGCACATTGCTCTGAATGATTTATTGGTATTAAAAAGACTTAACACCTCAAAGATAAATAATTTTTTTTTCTATTTCTCTTACTGTACGTCACAGCATGGCTAAATGGTTAAGTTCACTTTGCAATCATCAGGTCCCGGATTTGATCCCACTGTGTAGCATCTTGTGCAAGTGTCATTTACCATAGCCGCAGGCCTACCCATGCCTTTTAAGTGAAATTGGGTAGACAAGAACTGTTTGGAAGCCTGTTAGATAGACTGTACTTGTAATTCAAAGAGTCAGTCTTGTCACACACTTTGTTACACTGAATCTCCCTGAGAATTATGTTAAAGTTACACAAGTCTGTGGAATGCTCTACCACTTAGATGTTAATTTTACGAGCAGGCAGATCTATTGATCAAACAACTGGAGCACTCATTGTAGAAACCAACATAGGTCCATTACATTCTATTGAAAGTACCAATAAGCTATGTTACCAGACCACATAAACAGAATAAGCAAGTGTGGAGTGAGGTGTCAAACTCAGTGGATGTTTTTTAAGTAGCACAACATTCTCTAAGAAAACTATGCTGCAAAAGTGTAGTTGCCAATTTAGAGAGGGACAGCTTCCATCAGATTAGCACTATGTAAAAACTACAATTAAGACAATCTCTATGAGGAAGAGATAGTGGTTGTGACAGAGTAGATTGAAAGAGAGACATAGAGAGGGAGAGGAGACAGAAGGAGAATGGAAGAGAGCTGGTGGTGTGTATATATATATATGTGTGTGTCTATGACCAGTGTATATAGATCACAGACACACACACACACATATATATATATATATATACACACACATTTATATATATACATACACACATGTATATCTATGGGCCTTCCAGTTTCATTTCACATTATATATATATGTGTCTGTGTATATTTTAATTATCTAAAAATTATTTTTAAGTGAACATGAGTTTAAAAAAATATTTTGAAGTGAACGTCATGGGTGGACTAGTTATACAATAAAAAAAATAATATAAAACCTTATATTAATATTCCACCAAAGTTTATTATATATTTAGAATATACACTTATTAGATTTTTTTTTTTTTTTTTGAGAAAAACATTTTTTATATTGGGTGGAAAGAAATACAAAAATACTTATTGATAATTTTACACAAAAATTGTTTTTGTAACTGACCTTCATCAAATTCTTCAAACTCAGCAAATTCATTGTCTTCTATGCTTGAATCATACTGAGTGCACGTAATGCAATGAAGAAGTGCAGCCAACAAGCTAAGGAGGAATAACAGGTATGATAACGTTGTTTTCATTTCCTGCAAGAAAATAGGTATAAAGTTAGTGACTTTACGTTTGTATCCATCAATGCAACAGAGAGAAAACAAACAAAACACATTCTGACAGCAAAATTATAACAATGATAATAATATAAACATAACAGTGTTATCATTTAGAAGGTAATTAACAGAATCAATATGGTCCTGCTTCATTCATCTAAAGATAGAACAACAGCCTGAGATATCATTATAACAGTACACAGGTTCTATTAAAACTTGAGGCTAACTTTAGTTTTCCTCGTTTATAATGATAATTGTTTCTACTATTGGCACAAGGCCAGAAATTACCCAGTACATTACTGGTACTTTATTTTATCGACCCCGTAAGGATGAAAGGCAAAGTTAACCTCGGCGGGATTGGGCAAACTGCAGCCTGTTTCGCTTTCTGAATGACACACCTAATTCAAAATGCTTTCAATTTTTTAGTAGTGTGACCCACCTTATGACAAGCCACATCCTATGCGGCCCACAGCTCGAAAAATGTTGCCCATGATGATCTAAATCTACAATTTACTTATACCAAAGGGAAATAGAAAAGCCTACAAGCTACTTCGGCTTTCCTTGGTGAGGAAAATGGATTACTAAGTGAAGTTGAAGATTAATAATTTGAATTGTTGAAGTTGCTGAGAAATCAAATTGTAACCATCATTAAAACTTATGAAATTATTCCATAATATATACACCAGCTAAGTACAATTTAAAGATGATAGGTTAACTTCTATTCAAAATATTATTATTTCATTATACAGACTGCTTTTTAATACATAACAGCAGTTAACTATCTGACTGATTTAACCCTTTTATTATATTTCTAATGAAATACACTGTATTTGAATTAATGAAGAATTTGAAGGTTTTACTAAAATTATTTATTATTTCATTATTAAGATGGTAAGTGTAACATAACAAAAGGTTCTTATATCAAATTAAAATGGGTGATTTGTTTCATAGAATCTGAGGTGGTTTGGGGCAGATTGATATCAAAAGGAATATACTTGTCTAGGGCACAGTTATAGTTAAAATTATAAATTTTATTGCGATATTAACCTCATCTATAACTACATAAAATGAAAAGATCACAACTTAAGGAATTGTTAATATGCAAGTAAAATATACATTCATTGGAGATCACAAGAACCAATACATAAGCTCAATGAATTGTCGTCCAATATTTTGAAATGACTATAGTACGTATATATAATATTTAACAATTACTTTTAATCATATTACTCAATGAATAAATACATGTTCCTTCACTCTCTTTAGATATAATAATTGTTTCTACTTTAGGCACAAGGCCAGCAATTACCTAGTACATTACTGGTACTTTATTTTATCGACCCCGTAAGGATGAAAGGCAAAGTTAACCTCGGCGGGATTTGATCTCTTTAGATATAATAATATAAAGAAAACAAACTAAGGCTTTCAAATGCGTATCAGAATTAGCAAACGTGATTTTGAGTTCTTTAACATTCCAGTTCGAATGAAACCAGTTTTCTCTTATCTCACAAAACCAGAAAGATGAAAAACTCTGGAAAGAAGTACATTTAATAATTGTTTCTACTTTTGGCACAAGGCTAGCAGTTATCCCAGAGCATTACTAGGGCTTTATTTTATCAACCCCCGTAAGGATGAAAGACAAAGTTTTAAGCCACAGGTCAAGCTTGATCGAGCAGACCCATGATCAAAGGCATTCCAACAGTGGTCATCCCATTTTAGGAGTATTTTAGGCCTATCATAATCTAATGTATCCTTTCTTTCTTTTAAAGACGGTAAGGTATCATTAGAGGAAAATTTGGTTGCTAATCCTAACAGTAGAGGTTCTCTTGTCTCAGGATATAAGCTGCGCACTAGATATTGACTCATAACCATCCCATGAATGCGGTCAGTAAATAAACAAAAACTCGTGAAATGTAGCACCAGAGTGAGTGAACGTATTCAATTAGACTGGAAATTAATTAAAAGAAAAATACCAACATTTATATTAAAATTTGTAAATTCAAGCTAGAATGGGAAATAACTTTTAATAAAATAAACAGAATGTTTGAAACTTCAAATATTTTAATCGGCGCAGTTTTATCAACACGTTGTCCAGGAGCCAATGATGAATCCAACGATCGTTTCACCCGCTAGAAATAGCAGTCAAATTTCCCTTCCAATACATACTATTATCAGTCACTCCTGATATACAAAACGGGCATCATTGATAGGAAATATTTCGTCTGATTCATCGGATTCATTGTGTATAGATTAAGATTATGTTTGGCTAGGGTTCACGTTAGGTTTCCTTAAGATAGAATTCCTTCATCAGCTTGTGCGTGTGTAGCATGGGAAATAAATACGGTGAACCTGGTGTGATATTTTCATTTTCTTCAAAGGAGATCTTTTATCAACGACACCCAAATAAACGACATGGTCATACATCATAGGTGAGCTCGCCCATGAGTGACATAGGGCTAAACAACTTACAAAGGCGTAAGGATAAAAAAATAATGATAATAATATTCATATTTACTGACTATTTAAACTTAATAAATCTAATATAGATATGCGATTATAATTACATGAGCGTTTAAGCGGATTTGGGAGTTTTTGTTAAATACCCTGTCTGCATAACTAAAACATTTGCATAGAATTTAATCGATGTTAAGCTCAGAACTTATTTTGATAAGTCACCTTGTTTAAATATCATGTACATAAAGTGAAATAATAATCATCAAATATTGTTATTTAGCCCCAGGTCAGCTCTAATCAATGACCAAAAGCATCCCAGTATTTCTGTCATTTTATATATCCAATGTATCCTTAAGATTTAGCTCCTATTTTCAGAAAGAGAAGCGACTGCGTAGAGGATACCACGTTGGCTCAAATCATCTCCTAAATGTTATTTAGCCCAGGGTCGGTCTCTGATTAAATAAGACCAATAAAAGAAGCGTTTCAGCTGTGAAGAACCCATATTTATCTTCCTGGCATCGTGCATCTAGGAACTTCAATATCCTATTCTTCGTACCCTTTATTTTTAAATACAATTGGGCATGATTTGACTGCTATTACTAACAGGTCGAGCGGCCACATAGGTGTGTTACTCTGAGGTTATTCACAGAACCGTGAAATTCTGAACAGGGGGAACTGTTGAATTAAGCTTCGTACGTAATTTATGAATAACCGTCAGAATACCCAACATATTTCTACCCCAATTTGTTATTAAATAATTGGGAAAGTTCAGTTAATTAACATTCAGGAATAGGCAAGAAAATACATAGCTCCCGGCAATCAGATGAGTTCGTTTTAATATATATATATGGTAAACCCAAGCAACAGATATTCAATAGGAATCACGCCTTTAAAATGGAATGCATCTTTGAAAAATGAGAAAACAAGACTGATTTCAATGTAAAAGTATCTCAAATATTTTACAGAAGATGGTAAGATGAAATAAATCACAGAATAAAAGATATATTTACCTAGAAGTGAAATATCCCTTTCAGAGTGTTCTAACTTCTCATGCGAAATAGTTTCACACAGGAGAGCGCTTATGAATTATCTCCCTTGTGTATCTTTCGTGTTAGGGTTCTTTTTATTTCTTGCGGAACTTCTATTTAAGCTCTGTAAAATCTCAACCCAGTCACCCGTCATTTGCTAGTTTGATGTTGTGCCACAAACCCCTTTTCACACTGTCTTTACATGCCCTATTGATAGGTCTTCATTTTAAAGATTGGCATAAAGCCAATAACGTAGACTGAAATCATGTCTTTTCAGCCTGAAGACGACACATTCATTCAGTCGTTGTTTCTCTTTCTCTCTCTATTTCTTCTTCTTGTGTTTAACAACAACCACTTTTGTCATGGCACTGTTTGAGTTCTAATCCCGTTCGAGTTGACTTTTCATTTAATTTTTTTTTTTTTTGTGGGGCCGATGAAAGTTACATCAGTAATGTGATGTGTGCTACAGTTAAGTGAATTAACTATATCTCTTTTCTGTATTTTTTTTACTTAAGAAATTTATGACAATATTTTATTGCAATAGTGGGAATACACACGCACACTCAATCACACACCACAACAAGGTGCGCTGGAGTTTCCCTCTAACGTTTTAGGCAAGCCAACTCACTCATAATATTGCCGCGAGTAATAATGCTGCTATGAGGCTGAATAACTAAGCATCCTTGCGAGCATCACCTGATACCCGGCTAAAGCGAACCGCCAAATATAACAAGAACCTATTAGCGGTCCAACTTCTCAAACGTCTCGAACGCCACAGGCTAAAGAAATAGTTTGCCCATAATTCCTGGAATTTTAGAATATTATTCCGTTCGACTATGGATTCCACGATTTTCATGGGACAAAGGGTGAGACCATCTGGTCTATTCCTATGAACCCTTGACAATTCGGTTGCTTCCAGGGCCCGCTTGGTAATTAGTTTCATCTCGGTACGACGAGGGAAGTGATTTGCGTTCAGGCAGCAACATATTCCGTGAAGGGCTGTTGAGTCAGGTGACCTATCGCAACATTTACCTCCACCCCACCGTCGCATCTGGGGACAATGGAGACGTGGAGCTCATCCATACTGAGGAGGCCACCGATGCCGGCCACGGGCAAAGCATCAACTCTATCCCCAGAGAATTTGACACTCAGAAAGTGAGAGGCCCCTTAAAAATTGTTCAGATTGACCAAAGAGAGTTGAACGTGTCTCTCGAACGTCAGTTGTTCCAGACTCACTACTTCAATCAATCTTGCTCTGCATTAGGAACTGACACACCCAGATCCCCCCACCGTTGTAGGGCTTCATCCACCTCTCTGTTGGAGCTAGTCTATATTGGAAAAGAGGGAATGTTATCCACTAGAAAGGAGTAAAATATTGGTGTAAGTAAGAATGATGAGCTTTTACATAGACGTAGGCCCCTAAATCGCTTGGGCAGTGCAGCTTAGTTACGAGATTCAGGAGAACGTTTGACATTGACCAAGCAAAAATCTATTGTATTTCCTTTTTAGGACCAATGTCCGGGTTTGTGACCAGCCTTGTCGCTTCGGTCACAAACTCGGACATTGCCGCCCTTACTGCAGAGGAGCGAAATATAGCCAAATACCGAAATTTGACTGGTTACTTCCTGTTCGTGCCGGTTGCCGTCGAGACTTCTCGTGTCCCCGGTCCCTTAACGGCCATTTCCTCCGCAAAACTGGGAGGAGTGCATTCCACTTAAGAAAGAGGTGGGGTGGCTGATGCAGAAGGTGCCGTTTGCTGTTCTCCATAGCAATATCTTCGCCATTTTGTCCACGGGCGTAGCTGAGGTATTTCTCATTAGCACAAGACCTTAAATGTATGGTCTTGTGCCAAAGTTAAAAATTACTTTTTGAATAATCTTAGCGAATACAGAAGACAACTATTATTAGACCTCCTTGATGCAATATAGATTTTACCGTACTTGCTAAAGGAATCTCTAAGATCTTTGAGTTTAGTATCTTGGTCATGGGCCTATTATGTAACCGATAATAGATGAACTACTATCGTCTCAGATAGTCATCCACGAAAAGACATTGGAAATATATATATTTCATCTTTGTTAGAGGTGTACGGTGGTGTGGAGGATACAAACTCAGATTTATGAAGGAGGAAAAGAAATTTTTATATTGCAGGAAACAGAAATCTAGTGAAGAATCTAAATAAAAAAACTGCATACTTCCATAATGAAAAAAAACAGGTCAATGAATGACCTCTGTGTGGTCGCTCGATCAGCTAGAAATTGTAATCAAATCACTCTTATATAACACCCAACTGTTTTGTTTGTTTTTTAAGCAGGGAAGGACACGTTGGATAATGTGGTCTTAGATGTATAGTGGGTCTAATACTAGGATGAATGGTGGTGTTAATTCTGTTGTGTGGATTTCTCAGTGATGTGGTCACCGTTGCGTAGAATGAAGATTGATGTAGCTGATAGTGTGACTAGAGATTGCGAGTGTGCAAGTGAGTAACAGTGATCATTATGATAATGTTTACTTGGGTCAGTGATTTACCCTGATCATATAGGTAATGAAATAACCACAATAACAGAGTCGCTAAGTTAATAATTTATTAGTTATCTAGTAATTATTTTTTCCAACCTGTGGTGTTCGAAACGTTTGGTGGAGCAGGGCTGCTGACAGCGAAGTTCTTGCTATTGCTGGCGGCTCGGCTTCCTGAGGTGTTAGGTGATGCCCGTGGGGGTGCCTGGTTGTTTCAACGCCTTAGCCTCGCCATCACCCGAGGTAATTGCCTCAAAGTGTTTAGTTAACCCTTATGATGTGATGTGCGGTTGATTGTCGCACTTAGTGGTGAAATGATCGTTTTGTTTTTGTTTGTTTCCCCCTTTTATCTTTGTTTTCCCTCTCTTCTATGCGTTTAAATTTGTGTTTATCAACGACATTATATTTGTAATGTTATTCTGAACGAATTATGAGCAATCTATAGTGTTATTCATACAACTGTAAATAAAATTTACAATTAACTTTTGTCAAAGTTATAACGACAATACACGAAGAACAAATAACCACAGTTGAATTATGTGATGTTATGAATCAGGCATGATGTGCATGCGTGTTTGCTTGTAATGGGTATTGTTAAAAATGTATTTACCAAACTTCTGGCCTGGCCGAGAGTGAGACCAAAAGGGATCGGTGTCTGAGACAGTTGACCACTACATCCTGGTTAGTCGTATGAATTCTGGAACTGCTAGAATTGACTCTGGGAGCAGGCTATTTATGAGTATCCATTCCTTTATCTCCGGAACTAGGGAATAAGAAGATGGCCGTTTTATACGCCAAAATCTCAGACATATTGGCGACTCGAAACTTGTCTATAAGGCCACAAAAGCCAGCTTCTTGGCGACCGCTTGATAATGTGAAAGAAACTATTGAAGAGAGTGTCAAATTACTGTTACAGATGCAATGCCCAAAGAAAATAGAATGGAATACTTTGGATAATACGTCTACTCGAGCAAGGTTGATCTGGGAATAAACAACAACGAATTAAATCCATTTCTATAATCAAAATTGTCACTAAAATAGTCATATTTAAGGGATTCCAATAACAAACCCTTTCATTCTGGATGACACAAAAATTTGAGTTGTGGGATCAGTCAAGTTTACACAAATAAGGATTGAAACCATAGTTACTAATTATAACTAATAAGGTTCTGTGTGCTAAATGGCTTCATTCAACCCCACCCTCCCACAAAGACCTTGTCTGAAACTTCATTTTAATTGTGGGAAGAAAATCTAATTATTATTCAACATTTGGGAAATATAAATTTAAAGATATGAAATAATTTCTCCATTCTGGCGCATGCCGAAATGCCGTTATAAATACTCCGATACATACCATGATATTGTTTTAATTTCTAAATATTTTCATTTCAAATTGGTTAAAAAAATGCATTAGGGAAACCATGAGTTTTTAAACTGATATTTCTCTCTAAAATTATAAATCTGATTGTTTTAACACTACAACCTGGTTGCAAGCGCATTGGACGCATCGATTTTATCAGTCTGGGGAGAACCTGCGAAAGGCCCTACCCGTGACTAACTTTTAAATAATTGATAGCCCCCTCATGATAATGCTGTACGCAAAAAAAAAAAGAGAAAAACCTAATTAAAATTTTTCTTTTAGGTCAAGAAAGAATAGAAAAACTCAGCGACTCTTGGAAAAAAAAAGGAGAGGTAATTTCGAAAATGTAAGTATGGGTTATATCGAATATTAATATTCGATTCATTTGCAAGCAAACGGTCTTACTAAGCTATGCTGTGTCTTTGCGGCTATCGCCATCCATTGTTCAACAGTAGCATTGAGGAACAAACATGTTTCTTGGTCACTCCCCTTCATCAGGACTGTATACCTCTCAGTCACTCGATTGAACTGTTGAAAATATATATTATTTTCTAAAGTTTACATCGGCTGATTAGACTCATTTGCATACCGAGTGATTTTACGGTTGGCCTTGCTGCAAATTAAAAACAAAATTAGAATTTGATTTCTCGCTCTAACATAGCTAATTACAAAATTGTAAGTATGGGTTATAATATTCGATTCGTTTGCAAGCAAACGGCTTTACTAACCTATGCTGTGTCTTGACGGCCTTACTAAGCTATGCTGTGTCTTGACGGCCTTACTAAGCTATGCTGTGTCTTGACGGCTATCGCTATCTGTTTGTTCGCTCGGTACAAACGGGGCTAATCATCCGCTGTATACTTTAGAAAATACTATAAAATTTCAACAGTTCAATCGAGTGACAGAGAGATATACAGTCTGATGAAGGACGAAGTCAACTAACCTGGATAGACTTATATTCTGCTGAAAACCGAAAGATGTCCTTAGTTTTCACGTCTCTGCTAACAAAAGTCATAATCAGCATGTAAATTCACTTTGAGAGACAAGTTCTTAATTTTCCCCCTATTTTAAGAGTCCATTTGTCTTGAAAGAATTGAAATTAATTAAGATTTTTTTAAATACAGCATTCCGTATATCACACATTGACTTATTTATCCAAATTCAAGTTACAAGTTCAAATCCCGCTGAGGTCAACTTTACCTTTCATCCCTCTAGGGTCGATAAAATAAAGTACCAGTTGAGTACTGAGTCGATATACTAGACCATCTAGTATATCCCCTTCCCCAAATTGCTGGCCTTGTGCTAGTGTTAGTAAGAATCGACCTATTTGCTCAGTAATTGTAACCATAATAATGGTTACTTCCCTTGACGACACCTCTCTAATAGCATCTATAGTTGTCAGGGTGACCAAGTATATCTGATTCTTTCTAGCTACGATCTGTTATGAACAAAAAACTATTTATTTTAATAATCACCACAAAGCGATATAAACAACAATGGCCTCGATAAAGATTAAAGAAGGAGAATTCACATCAACAATTTATGGACATGTGAGTTATTGGTGCATATTATTTTATATTTTATAACTTATTTTTCGTTTACTTTTTTAACAACGACCCCCTCTTACACGGCAAGTCATGTATATTAATTTATCTTTCTCTGATCCGCTAGTTATTTATTTTCCTTTTAGAATTTTATTTTCTGGGTGTTAGTATAAAAAATGTAGAATCCCACAGCACGCTAAATGGTTACAGTATCATTTTAACTAATGTTTTTCTTTTTCTTTACTTTTTTTGTTCCACACAGCAAGTTGTTACAACATAGCGTTAGTTACCCGAAACTAGTTAAGAAAGTCAGTATATAAGTGTTTCTATTTTTGGCACAAGGCCAGCAATTATTCCAGTGCGTGACTGGTACTTTATTTTATCGACCCCGTAAGGATGAAAGGTAAAGTTAACCTCGGTAGGATTTGAACTCAGATCATAAAGGGCCGTAACTCTATGCTACAAAGCATATTGTCCGACTCCCTACCGATACTGCCAATCCACCAATGGATGGTAGTGTCAGACAGACGAAATTCTGTCTTATCTATAATATATTTCATAGCTCAATAGGATTTTCTGCAAAGTTTTTTTATTTTATTTATTCCTTCTTGAATTAAGTTATTAGCTAACCATTCAACTGAATATGTCAATCCTTGCTATTAACAACTTTTCCAGTTATTGATCGGTGGCATTGATTTCTGCTCACTCCTGTTATTTTTGTTTTTGTTGTTTAACCACAAGTCAGCTCTGATTGAAAATATCTATGATCCAAGATATTCCAGTTATGACCATCCAAATTTTATTTTCTACTCTGGTGTATTGCGAACCATATTCAAACCTGTCAACTCCGATGGGACATGTCCCACCCACTTTGAGGTGGGCGAGAGATGTCTTCTCTTATGAAAATGGGTATAGCTTTCATTGATTGGCAGTATCGTAGAGGGTCGGACGCCAAGCTTTGCAGCAAAGAGTTACGGCCCTTTATGGTCTGAGTTCAAATTCTGCCGAGGTTAACTTTGCCTTTCATCCTTACGGGGTCGATAAAATAAAGTACCAGTAATACACTGGGTAATTGCTGGCCTTGTGCCAAAAGTAGAAACAATTATGTAAAATCTCCCCATTTTGCCTCATCTCTTCCCGTTTTGGGACACTTTTTTCATGATACTCCCTGTTTGGGTTTTTAGAGGTTAATAGGCCTGCATATTACCACTGTATCCTCATTTTTTTAAAGGTGGTAGGGTTTGGTGATTGGGAGATTTGGTTGCTATTTCTAACAAGTTGAATGACCACGAAGAGCCTCTGGTTGTTTTGTGTCGTTATGTATACTTTTTCTTCCAGTTAGAATATAGATAACTTAATTTTTTTTATCATCAGTGAATAAGTTAAGTAAAAAGAAAACAATTTCATCCTGGAATTAGTTACATATTTTATATCAAAGCAGTGTAAATGATTACCCCCCCCCCTCCCCCACACATACACACACCTCCCACTTCCATCTGTACATTTATCCTGGTATTGCTACTGATAGAAGCTATCTGTTTGAAAAGTTTTCGAAAGATTTGCCACTAAATAATACAGAGGCTTGAACCTATGGAAATACCCCAGGATGATGATTATTCAGTTGGTACATAATTTTGTCTCCTGTTCATGGGTCATTTTCTCAGTAGCATAGGATTTTTTGGGGGTGGGGGGAGGTCTAACGGACGCAAAATGGTGATGATGCTGATGTTCATGTCCAGTAAAAATCACAAACATTCACTCTAATCCTACCTCTAATTCACTAACCTTAGATTTTAGTCCAACTTCAATATCACCCATTGCTTCCTAATACACAAGCCAATGAAGAAACCTCCTTTGTGGTTACTAAACCTGCTAGAAATAGTGCTCATGCACTATGTCCATTCTCCATTCACCTGAACAGTCCTCTCCATCTACCACTCCCTGAACATTAGCAATACAAACTTCCAATTACTCTCTCAAATGGCAATATGGATTTCTGTGGTACCTTTCTAAAAGTGTGTGTGTGTTTGTAATGGGTGTTCTGTCCCAAGCACGTAATTGGTATATGGAATATATTTGTGTTTTGTATATGATTAGATTTTCATGGTTATGGAATCTATGGTATTTAAGTGAGAATATTCTGTCAGAGCTATTTCTTGCAAGACAAAATCAGTGAAGGTTGGATGGGGAGTCTGTATCCTAGCTTACCCATGTTTCGAGATATTCTTCATGTCTACATAAATGGGCATTCATACTTCAATCTTCAGTAAGAGTTAACACACACATATTTATCCTGTATCTTCTGCATATATTTTTGTTGCTTTTTGTTTTTCAAAGATACGTGACCAACGTTATGTGGATGCAGTACGCTTATTGAACCATCAGCTTGAAACACATCCAACAGTGAGTATACATTTCTGAAAAGTTATAAGATCAAAGACTTTTTTACTGACTTCAGCTAAAACACATTATTTCCACTGTCTAGCTGTAGATGCTAATTCTCTCTCTTGCTCTAGGCATGTAGAAAGTAACATCTGCTCTATAATTCCATTAACATTATAACACAACTTTATCTTCCTTCTGATAAGGGTAAAAATCTTGACAACTGAAAAAATGCCTACACAGTGACATAAATAAAGTGTGTGCCACCTGGGGCAGCCCTTCAGTTTGCTGCCCACTGGGCCCCCACAAAAAATACATATTGCTCTTAATATATATAACTCTTGAAGTTATATATATAATAATAATAATAATGAAATTATTATGTACAGTGCTCAAGTGCACTACACACACGCACACACATATATATATATATATATACATATATACATATATTTAAACTTGTCTGTGTACAATTATGATATTATGCTGCAGCATTAAAAGAACACTTATAGCCTTCAGCAGACCCAACAGTGTCGCTCGGGGTGGACCTCCCCCCGACTCTAGTTACACTACTGTGCCTAAAACAACCCCAACCATGATTAGCATTAAGAAAAACATGACTCTAATAATTCATGCAAAACTTTGAATTTACAAAACCATGCTTGCTTAGAAAAAAAAAAAAAATCATGTAAAAACAAATATCTATATTTATATTAAGATATTTATTTAGAAGAATAATTGTTTCTACTTTTGGCACAAGGCCAGCAATTACCCAGTGCATTACTGGTACTTTATTTTATCGACCCCGTATGGATGAAAGGCAAAGTTAACCTCGGCGGGATTTGAACTCAGAATAGTAAGGGCCACAACTCTATGCGTCAAAGCATGGCGTCTGACTCTCTACCGATACTGCCAGAATAATGTTGTGATGGTGTAGCACTACTGATCAAATGGTTAAACATTCATTGAGTCATTGGGTCTTTGTTGTTTAGCCCTGGGTCATCCATAATCAAGCAAACCTATTGTCAAAGGCATCTACTCCAACAGGTGTTACATTGTCCTATGTGTTCTAAATTTAAAATGAAGAGTTTGATTTGAAGGAAATTTGGCTGCTATTTCTAGCAGTATTATGGTATGGTTAATAGAACCATACTATATCTACTTGTGTAGTGTGCATATGTATCATTATCATCATCATCATCCTCACCATCACCATTTAATGACTATTTTCCATGCATTGATTAAATGGATTGTCACGTTACAAAGGTAGATAGGTCAGGTCACAATTACTTGCTTATACAATCCATTTTTGGTTTTCTTTTCTACTGTTGGATGCCCTTCCGAATGCCAACAGCCTGGACTGGGAGCTTTTTTGTGGTACCAGCACTACCACCTTACAGAGTGGACTGGGTGCTTTTTTGTTGTGGCACCAGTACGAGCAGCTTATAGGATGGACAGAGTGCTTTTTTGTTGTGGCATCAGCATTGTCTCATTACAACATTAGGGTGCTTGGTGTGTCAGACTGGGGAGGTGTTTATGTGAGGTGGGGGGGGGGCGTAAAAATGGAGAGGGTACAAGCTATATGCTGCATACCAATGGGAGAGATATCTCACCATTGGTGAAGGAAATGCCAGGACACAGATGAATCTTAGGCACGTAGGTGGGGTCTGACATATTGTGGGATATGCTTGGCTTTCCATGTTGGCTTAGGTTGGACAGAAAAAGTGTCAGGGATGTGAGTGTGAAGGGAGTGGGGACATGGGTTAGGTGGGGAAGATGAATCAAAGATAGTCCACCCTAGCTTTCCGCACTACCATGGGTAGATGAGGGAAGGGGGTAGATGAAGAGTAGAGTGGGTGGGGATCTAATGGAAAGGTGGCAGTTAGGTGGGAAAATTGGCATTATACTGCTAAGTGGAGACCATCTCAATTAGTACTTAATCAGAGCTACTGTCCTCCCAGACATCTCTTATAAGTAGTATTGTGAACAAAGTGAAGTGTACTCAAAGTAAAGTACAAATATTTTATATTATAATTATAATTGAGTAGTTTTAAATTACTTTAACTATAACATAATACATATTTACACACATTTGTATATATATAAACTTTTGTTGTTTAATCTTTTTCCATTCTTTAGTCGCGAGCAGCACTATCTTTACTGGGATACTGCCATTTCCATCAACAGAACTTTGTAGATGCTGCAGATTGCTATGAACAGTTGTCCATACTACATCCAGATGTTGAGAACTACAAACTTTATTATTCCCAGTCATTATACAAGGCATGTCTCTACCAAGAGGCAATGAAAATCGCATGTCAAATTGAGAGTGCAGATTATCAGGTTAAAGTATGTGTTTCAGTTTAAAGTTATTGGTTTTGTCATTGTTATTTATTTCAATGTTTAACCCTTTACCATTTGCATTATTCTATATTTACTATTGTAAAGGCTTTATCTCACATAATATTGAATCTATGAGATTTTGATATTATTTATTTTGAGAATAATACCTTAACGTCGGTATGAATAGCTGGATATGGCTGGTTTGAAGAGAAAGAGGTGAAAAAATTGTGGCTGGATACAACTGGTTTAAATGCTAAAGAGTTAAAGAATGTGGTTGTTTCTCATGATTTCCAGCTACAACACTTAGCAAACTTAGGTTCATTTTCTTTCTTTCTGAATAATTAATAATAATAATAATATCTTCCAAGGAAATAGAGAAACTCTCCAAATATAAAGATCTAGAGATAGAAATAACTCAAATGTGGAAAATGAAAACAGAAACAATAATAATAGGTGCTCTAGGAATGATAAAAAAACACACAGACAAATACATAGGCAAGACCCCAGGACTTACAAATATATACAGCATACAAAAGATAGCACTACTAGGCACTGTGCACATATTACGAAAAGTACTATCAATACAATAGAAACAACATCAGCAAAAACTACAGTGCTCATACCCAAGGCTCAGTAGAGCAGTAATGATGTGCAATAAAAATAATAATACAAATAATAATAATAATAATAATAATAATAATAATGTTTTGAATATTGGCACAATGGCAGCAATTTTGAGGGAAGAGGAAAGCCAATTTCATTGACTCCAGTAAATAACTGGTACTTTGTTTTATTAACTCTGGAAGGATATCATACAAAGTTAACCTTGAGCAGGATTTGCATTCAGAATGTAGAAAGTCATAACTAAATAGAATAAAACATTTTGACCAACACTCTAACAATTCTGCCAATTGACTACTCTTTTATATAATAATAATTGTTTTTACTTTTGGCACAAGGCCAGCAATTACCCAGTACATTACTGGTACTTTATTTTATCGACCCCGTAAGGATGAAAGGCAAAGTTAACCTCTTATATAATAGTAACGATTTCTAATTTAGACACAAGACCAGCAAATTTGGGGGAAGGACAAAGTTGATTTAATTAACTCCAGTACTTGACTGGCACTTATATTTTATTAACTCCAGAAGGCTGAAATACAAAGATGACCTCTGTAGGATTTAAACTTAGAATGTAAAGGGTTGTAACTAAATGCCATAAAACATTTTGTCTGACATACTAATGATTCTGCCAATCTTTTTCCTTAATAATAATAATATTAGTTTCATAGGACTAACAATTTGTGGAGAAGGGAAAGTTGATTAAATCGACCCCAGTGACTTTCTAGTATTTTATTTTATCAACCCTGTAAGGATGAAGGTCAAAGTTAACCTCAGCGGGATTAGAACCCAGAACGTAAAGAGCCATAACTATATGCTGCAAAGCATGTCCGATGCTCTAATAATACTGCCAATCCACCTCCTTTAATAATAACTAGCAGAATGGCCCGGTGTTGCTCGGGCTTCTAAACATAGATTGGCATGTTTATCCCTCCTTTCTGAAACAGTACAGAGAAGTACGGAATACCTCGGCCTGGGGATGGTGTCTACATTTTGTGCTTATAAAAAAAATTTGTCATAGATTACCAGGGTTTTTTTCCGTGCAAAGAAAATCAATACTTTATTGCAAAATAAATACTTTTGTTTATATTTTTTGTTTTATTTTTTGCTCACAACACTCACAGGACCATAAGTATTACATGTGTAAAGTTTGAAAACAATCGGTTGAGTGGTTCTCAAGTTTTAGTGAGTCAGACAGACATACAGACATTCTCTGTTTTAGATATATAGACTAGCAGAATGGCCCGGCGTTGCTCGGGATTTGCTCTAGGGTTCTTATATATTTGATATATATTTATCCTTATCGAACCTCGTGAAATAAATACGTTTGTTTATATTTTGTTATTGTGATGCAAAAATATCTGTACACGAATATATTAAAATAACAGATTAAAGTTTAAGCAAAGAATCGCTGCTTTCACCCTTAATGGGATCTTCTGAAACTAAAAAAATCAATCTGTGAACGCAGAAGTAAATATTTAAAAAAACGTTACACACTATATATACACACACTATATATATACATATATATACACACACTATATATATACATATATATACACACACACACATAGCGTCATAATGTTGTAATGCAGACAGTCAGGCAGACAGACAGATATTATAAGGATGCAACGTTATATCTATGTATCTATCTAAAAAGAAAGACTAAGAATTATAGAGAGAGATCTCTAAATCGCCTAATGCAGTCCCTAAGGCATTGAAAATTTGAAATTTGCTCAAAATACTCACAGGACCATAAGTATTACATGTGTAAAGTTTGAAAACAATCAGTTGGGTGGTTCTCGAGTTTATGGGAGTCAGACAGACAGATAGACAGACATTCTCTGTTTTAGATATATAGATAATAATAATAATAATAATATTAACCAAGTACAAAGCCAGAAATTTCAAATGGGATGGGGCTAGCCAATTAAATCAACCCTAGTATTTAACTGGCACTTTACTTTATCAACCCCGAAAGGATGAATGGGCAAAGTAGACCATGACACGGTTTAAACACAGAACATATGAGGTGGTTTCAAAAAGTTTTCTGACTAGTTCTGTAGTGCACCAACAGATGGCAACACACAGTTGCATGCACAGTGAGAGCTAACAGTGACCTTCATACACCAGTGTGCCAAGTGACATCGTTGTGTTCACTTCGCAAGTTGTGTTTTTGTGATCACTTTCCAACATTATTTTATATAAGAACCTTACATTAAGTTACTGTCTTAGTAATGAAATAAATAATAATTTTAGCAAAGTCCTCAAAATTCTTAATTGTTTAATTAAAATAGACAGTATTTCATTAGAAATGCAGCCATGAAAGGGTTATCCTCATCATTTGGTCACCTTGTGTGTAATTACTGTTGTCCATCATGTTGCATGTATGCAGACCAGTTCTCTGGTTTGAGGACACTTTCCTTCTTCCCACCAATCTTGGAGGCCCTAAAAGGGGTCACCATTACTGTCTTTGCCTCACTGACTAAAGGAAAAGAAATGAAAAAATCTACAATAATTGATGTGATTTTTTCCACTAGGTTACTAAGCTGCAAGCTGCTATAAAATATGGTGAAGAAGACCTTCCAGGAGCAAAAGTAAGAATTACTTCAAAATATCTCAGTCTAGCTTTAATCAAATTTTTTCTTTTTTTTCTATTACCTTCCCTTTCTTTTATATGTTTGTGTGTGTGTGCATGTTGAGAAATATGTATGTGAAGGCACATGGCTTAGTGGTTAAGGTTTTCAGCTGTGTCTTGAGTTTGATTCCTAGGGGTGTATTGTGTCCATGAGCAAGATACATTATTTCACATTGCTCTAGTCTATTTGGCAGTGGAAAATGAGTTGTGCATTTAATTCAAAGAGCCAGCCATGTCACACACTGTGTTATGATGAATCTTCCCGAGAACTCCATTAAGAGTACATGTGTTTGTGGAATGTGCAACCACTTGCATATTCATTTCATAAGAAGGCTGTTCCATTGATTGAATCAACTGGAACACTCATTGTCAGAGCCAGTACAGGTCCAACATGCTTTTTTACTCTTCTAATGGTTTCAGTCCTCAGACAGTGGCCATACTGGGGTACTGTCTTGATCTAACTGATCATATTGACCCCAGTGTTTATTTTTATCAAGTCTGGTTCTTATTTTATTGATTTGTGGAACTGCTAAGTCACAAAATACTCACATGCCAGCACATTCTGCTCATTCCCTTTCATATGTGTAGATGACTCTACTGGTATGGGCAGGTGATAAAAATGAACAATAACTGTTGAGTAGAATACTGGCATCTACATATTATCTATGACAGGGAAAGGGATTCAGGTCAGATACCAGCATGCTGGGCCCTACAGATTAAATGGAGAAATCTCAAGATAAATGGCAATATATTGTACGGCAGACCCATCAAACCTATGTAAATATGTGGAGAAAAGGCCACAGAAATCAGTTGTGCTCCAGCTTAGCCAGTATCACAACTGTTTAACCAACTGAGGAACTTTAAAGAAAACTAATTTGTTGATACCAACACAATTACTTCTGTCATATACAGTAGTCAGTGTGTCTAACATTCACCTATTCTCTCAGTTCATTTATATTTAGTATGTCTCCCTTATTGATAATCATAGTGCCTTTCTAGCCTTCAGTATTTGTAATTCTAAGTGAGCACATTTCATTTCAAAGTGAGTCATTGCCACTTTAAAGTGAGATAAATGAGACTTTACCACTTAAAAGTGAGAGTAGTGACTTCAAAATGAAATTAACACAACATTTTTGTTTAATAGAAAATATTGCATCGAAACATCATTTGTAATGTAGTATAGTTAATACAAAACATTATGATATAAATATTAAATGACTGATAAGTTTCAGAAAGCCGCTACAATGCAGTTAGGGCAAAGGATGACAAATAAAACCAAAAAAAATAATGTTTTACCCAGTGTATTTCAATGTAATAATTCAGAGCTATTACCCTCTTTTCAAATGTAAAATGAAAAGAGTTTAAAACAAAAATGAACAATCGATGTGTTCTTCCCTAACTGGTTCAGTTTTACATTTGAAAGGAGGGTATTAATCCTGAAATATTATATTGAAATATACTGGGTAAGACATTACTTTGTTTTGTTTTATTTGTCATTCAAATATTTCTACCCTTCAACTATTTCTACCACATTGTACTAACTTTCTGAAACTTATCAGTCTGTAATATTTTCCAGTATTTTCAGGTGTAATGATCTTAGCAATCTATAAGTGAACTGTGAACAACGTTAGATACTTTTATCTACTTTGTTCAATGATCACTTGATGCTGCTTTTATAGTCATTACAAAGACTATGCAGTTTTACTCTCAAATGATTAGGTGCTGCATTGTACTTAAAAAATACGTCTGTGCAATAGTTATAGAAGCCATGCACTCTCAAATGTTATCAATATATTCCTTTAAAAATGAGCTATCATGAGTGGGATTAAAAAAGTATGAGCTTTTTGTTTTCTTTTCTTTGTGTTGCATTCTCCAACTGATGAAGTCTTCCCTGCCACATTTTCTTTATGTGAAGATGCATTATGTATTTGTGACTTTAGCTAATTAAATCAAATCAGTTTAGGCTTTCTGTTGTTAATAAGCCCTATTAATTACTGGGGTAGCTACAAATTTTTCATCTGTATTTAAAATATTTATGTAGAAGTGTTATGTGAACTTTCTTTTAATGTTGAATGTTATCAATTTCTAACAGGCTCTAGTTGAACAGTGTCCATCGCAAGATCCCGATACTGATTTAAATCAAGCTTGCATCCTGTTTAAGGTTAGTAGGATACATTTTTCTGTTTTCCTGCCATATCAAAAAATAACTTTTATTATTTTTACTCAAAAAGGGCGGCGGATTGGCAGTATCGGTAGAGCGTTGGACACTATGCTTTTGTGGCATAGAATTATGGCCCTTTACGTTCTGAGTTCAAATCCCGCTAAGGTTAGCTTAGCCTTTCATCCTTACAGGGTCAATAAAATAAACACCAGTAATGCACTGGGGGTTGATTTAATCGACTTTCCCCTCCCTTTCAAATTGATGGCCTTGTGCCTATAGTAGAAACAATTATTTTCAATAAAAAAGATTGTGGATTGGCAGAGTCGTTAGAGCATCAGATAAAATGTCTCGTACATTTAGTTACTGCCCTTTACATTTTGAGTTCAAGTCCTGCCAAAGTCAACTTTGCTTTTCATCCTTCTGGGGTTTAGCAAATAAAGTACCAGTCAAATACTGGGGTTGATGTATTTGATTGACTTCTCCCTTCCTAAATTGCTGGCCTTGTGCTTAAATCAGAATCCATTATTAGTCTAAACATTTTCACTGTATAAAATTATATATTTCTGGAATAATTTAAAAAATGGGAGTAAATACTTGTTGATAGGCAGCCAATTGACAGAACTGTTAGAACGTTGGATAGAATGCTTTGTGGTACTCGTTTTGCTCTCTGAGTTCAAATCCCTCCGAGGTCAACTTTGCCTTTCATCCTTTCGAGGTCTATAAAAAAAGTACCAACCTTGGGTCAATTTTCCCTCTATATCTCTCTCATTTCCTTTCTCTCACACTCTATCCTTGTCTGGAAGAAATCTGCTGTGTTGAGACCTAGAGAGGGATAGGTTCTGCCAGGTTTTAAAATACCCAAGTAACGCTGTATGTCACTACGTCGCTCCAACGACTCCTTCTGGAATTATGCATGCTAATTCTTGTTAAAAAAAAAAACACCACTATAGCTCGAACAAAAATAATTGTAATCTAAGGGAAGAAACTCTTCGCAAACAATATTTTTATACTATAGACAATTTATATTGTAATAAAATAGCATTGTTGTGAAGTAGTGTGAGTGTTCTATAAAGACGAAAAGCTAGCAGGAATCTTAATTTCTGTTTAGTCTATTTGATAATAATGAAAATATTGTGTACAGTGCTCAGGTGAACTACAACTCATCAAAATGTATAGTACATAGGGTAATGTACAAACGTCAGGAAAATGAACAGTGCATGAGTCATGATATACATGTGTGCATGTGTATGGAAGGGGTACATCAGGTGTAGTTTTTGCGAATTTCGGGAAGCATGAGGGTTTTAAAAGATGCAGTGTCTCGGCAGCTAAGAACTGACGCAGGCAGTTTGTTCCATGCGTGAAAAAATGTTTCCGAAAGTCATGGGAGTTGTGCTGTTTTCTAATTTTGTAGGCATGTCCACGTGTGTTAGACACATGGAGATCAAAAAGGTGCTCAGGGTTGTTGTTGGTGAGATGGTTAATAACTTTGTGTGTGTTTACCAAGTCCATTGCCAGATGTCGGAGCTTCAATGAATCCATGCCCAGGGAAGCAAGGCGTTCAGAGTATGGTAGGTGTCCGATGGAGAGTATGCGCCTGGTTGCACGTCTCTGAACAGTTTCCAGGTGGTCAATGTTCTGAGCAAGATAGGGGTTCCAGACTGATGATGCGAATTCCAAGTGTGGTCGTACCATAGCTGTATACAGCTTTAAATAGATGGCTGGAGAGCGGCTAACAAAGGTCTTGCTGAGTGATGCCAAGACACCCTCGGCCTTCTTGACAATCTTAGAGACATGCTTTGTCCAACGCAAATCGCTGCTGACAGTAATGCCCAGGTCACGTTCACAAGAGGACTTCTTGATATCAGTGTTGTGGAGGGAGTATGTGGACGCTGGATTTTTCCTCCCAAAATGCATGGTGGTACACTTGTCCACAGCTAGCTTCAGTTGCCAGTCTGTGATCCATTGCTGCATTGTGTCCAGGTCTGATTGTAGGAAAGAGTTGTAGATTTCAGGATCAGTCCTTTTGATTTCAAGGTACAGCTTGATGTCATCTGCATATTTCAGTACCGTGGCATTCTTTAAGTTGGCATCTATGTCATTAATATATGCCACAAACAAATGGTTCAGCTCCATATTTACAGAACTGAAGAGTCAGTAAGATATAGAAATTGAGTCTCTTGGTAGATATCTTATCAGATTATCAACTCATAGGTTTTAAGTTTGAATCTACTGCAGGTATTTTGATATGTATTTTGGGAGGACATTAATTCAACATTAGTAGTTGGTGATAGAAAGGACATCCAGCCATAGAAACCAAACCAAGTATGGAATGTATGAGTGAGACAGAGTCACTTGACCCTTCTAGGAGAGCAGTAATTCTGAATAAGAACTGACTTGGACCATGACAATTTATCCAGCACATAGAAGTGGATGATAATGATGATGTTTTGTTCACATCTGTTGGAATAGATGCTAGTTTTTCCATGAAAGTTACTGCAATACATCTTCATCAGCAGCAGCATCATTTAACATTTGTTTTTCCTGCTCTTTAACACAACTGATATTTTGTTTGGCAGATTTTCTACAATTGGATACCCTTCCTACCACCAACTACTTTATGGTGTGTGCTGGGTGTTTTATCATGTCACCAACACTAGAGATGTTCTTTTGCCTTGACATAAATGAAGAGTTCTCTCATCCCTTTTTGGCAAGTTTTCTATGGCTGGATGTCCTTCATATCACCAACCACTTTACAGAGTGTACTGGGTGCATTTTCCTATCCAAAAAGAAATTTGTCAACCCTCATCTCAAGCTACAGATGTTTTATTAATCCCATCCAACATCTTGATTATATTGAAAAATAATTGAAATACAGTGATACTCATGAAAAATATAATCACCAAAAGGATAAGAAGTTCTAATAATTATGTTTTCAGCTGAATCTCTGGAAATATAGAGAGTAACTTTCAATGCAAATTAAGAAGCATTTATGAAATTTTGTAGATAATTACTTATTATTTTATTTAAATATTATCTTAGATATTTTTGTTATCAATATAATTGGTTGTTTGACTATTATAAGTACCTTTTGTTTGTTCAATAGGAGAACCGTTATGAAGAGGCATGCAAGAAATTTGTAGCTGCTATGCAAGTAACTGGTTACAATGCAGAGACAGCCTACAGTATTGCCTTGTGTTTCTATATGATGAAGCAGTACTCTGCCTCATTAAAGTATATCAATGAAATTATAGAGAGAGGAGCACAAGAACACCCAGGTAAAACATCTTTTCCTGTTTTGTATTTTGTTTAAATATTTCACTCTTCACCCAAATTTAGATGTACTATATCAACATTTACAAAACCAAATAATGAAAGAATGGTTGTGTAGATCAGTTTGAAATATCTTGTCAATTAGCTTTGAGCCATATATATGCTGGAATGGGGCTAAAGAAACAACAAAAAGTATTTCATGGTCAAATGACTGTGACTGTATAATCAGTGGAGGAGGTTGCTCTGAATGTATAGTAGCTAGAATAAGAACAGGCTAGAAAAGTTTAAGCGAGCTAGTGCTGCTGTTGACAACAAAAGGTTTCTCTCTATGATTGAAAGACTGGCTGTATGATGCCTGTGTGTAAAGTGCAATGTAGCATGGAAGTGAAACGTGGGCAGTGACTGCAGAGGATATGTGGAGGCTGAAGAAAAATGAAGCAAGCATGCTTCAATTTATGTTTGATATTAATATGCATGAACAGCAAAGCATGGATGGGCTGTGAGAAAAACTTGGTTTGAAAAAAATCAAATGTAGTGTGCAAGAGGGAAGATTGTGATGCATGTGGATAATGATTGTTAGGTGAAGAATTCCAGGTGTTTCCAGAAGGAAGCTGCTGTAGAGGAAAGCCAAAGAAGACGTAGGCAGAAGTGATGAGAGTGAATTTTAAAATGCTTTACAGAGGAGATCTCGAAGGAATACTATATATGTATATGTATATATATATATATATATATATATAAATGAAAGGTATAGAAAGTATTGTAGCAAGAAGCCAACAGTATTCCATAATATATAAGTGACTATAGCGTCAAAATGGGAAAATAGTTAACGTAAGATGTGGGAAAAATAATTCAAACTCAATTCAAAATATATATATATATATATATTGATTAATACGTAAAGTAATTAATCATATTGTCTGACAAAAGTATAGGCTAATCAAAGTGCTACAGGTAGTCACTATTAGAACATAAAGTCAGCTCTACTAATATAAATTAAAAAATTTAATTAGGAGCAGTAACATAAAAATTCAAGGGTAAGATATTGTCTAGAAAATGTATCCACATTATGTATGTTTGTATGATATTTTATATATATATATGTATATATGTATATATATACAGGGGTTGGACAAAATAATGGAAACACCTAGCATCATAGCATCATAATTTTGAAATATCTATAAAACCGTCGAAAGCTTGTTTATTTTTATTGTTCTCGAGGTGGTCATTAAGCTCTGCAGTAATTTTGGGAGCTGTACTTTTGTGATCCTTTCTAACAATTCGCGTAAGAGTTCGACGGTCCCTATCTGAAAGTTTTGGTTTTCTTCCGGAGTTTTGTTTCAACGAGGAGGTTTTTCCCTCTTTCTCAAAGGCTGTCATTACTTTCGAGACAGCACTTCTTGATACACCAAACATTTCGGCTGTTTTCGTTACGCTAGCGTCTGGCATACGAACACCAACAATTTGACCTCTTTGAAAGTCCTATAGATCTGTCATTTTAATGAATTTTAATTACCTTTTTCTGACGATATCTGAAAAGAAACAGCAATTTTAACAAAACATATTAAGCAACACTAATAATAAATCAAAAAACATATTAAGCAACATTAATAATAAATCAAAAAACATAAAAATATACAAGCTTTTGACGGCTTTATAGATATTTCAAAATTATGATGCTATGATGCTAGGTGTTTCCATTATTTTGTCCAACTCCTGTATATATATATATATATATATATATATATATATATATATATATAAAATGAAAATATTTTATATCTATCTATATCTATCTATATATATATATATATATATATATATATATATATATATATATATATATATCTTAACTATAATAAAGAAAGGAGTGCAGGACTGCATCCAGAATATATTTTTTTACCCCGTTTGTAAAATAAGTTGGATTACTTTGAATAAATAATGAATGAATATTACATAATTTATGTGCTAAATTTCGTGGCTGTTGATTAAATATATTTTATAGCTTATTTAAAGATTCACTTCTTTAAAATTTTCAAATGTCAACACTTCCAGTTAGCAGCCCTTATATTATAACACTTATAAAAATATCATATATATTTCCATCACTAATTTTCTCCTAATGCAGTTTATATATAATATATTTTTTAAAATATATCATGGATTACTTTACTGATTACAGAAGACAGTGTAACATAGACTTCATTCAATTTCTGTGTATATTGTCAATTACGATTTTATTTGATGTATCATATCTACATGTATAATATCAATATACACACTACACATTCTAGCAGAAAAACCACCCTAGGGTGGTTTTTCTGCTAGTATATATAAAACATATTATCATATAAACATGCATAATGTGGATACATTTGTCTAGACAATATCTTACCCTAATGAAATTATTAAATTTATATTAGTATATATATTATATTATATTTAGAGTTATAAACTCAAACAGTCCTTTACAATTAATTAGCTCAAAGAAAGAAGCATTTCCGAGCCGTGAAATACAACTTAATATAAATTAATATATGATAAACACATAAGTGTTTGTATTGTAAAAGACTAAGTTAGCTAGAATGAAATAAACTAATTTAAATAAAAATATAGTTTGCCTGTCTCGATTTAAAATAATAAATCAATAAAATCAATAAAATAAAAGCACAATTAAATTAGTTTATTTCATTCTAGCTAACTTTGTCTTTTACAATACAAACACTTATGTGTTTATCATATATTAATTTATATTAACTTGTATTAGTATATATATAAACTTTTCATCACAATTTCATGCAAGAACCCATAGAGAAAATCCCTTTGTTGTCAACAGAGATAGTAGCTCCCTAAACTTTTTCCATTCTAGCTACTATGTTTTCAACCTCCTCAATTGTTAATTAGGTCACCTAAGTAACAAACACTGTCAATTACTTCTACACGACAACATGAAATGTTTACTTTCATATTTGTAATAACAAAATATTTGTTGCCATCAATATTATTTCTATTAATTTTTAATTGTAGACCTTGATATTGGCATGACTACAATGGGGCTTGAAACAAGGAGTGTTGGTAACACTTTGGTATTGCAAGAGACTGGACTTGTACAGGCCTTCAATCTTAAAGCTAACATTGAATATCAGCTAAAAAATAGTAAGTTGGGTAATAGAACTCATTCTTTATTTTTATTTTCTCATTTGTTCTAATTTATAAAAGTCTTTAAAATCTTCAGATCTACAAATGCTTGCATTTAATGTATTTATTTAAGTCAAAGAGTACTGTTTTTTCTTAGCTTAGTATTTAGTTGGTAATAGGAATGGCATTGCACCATAGAAAACCTGCCAAACGAAGGGTAGGGAGGACTCTTCAGCTGTGTCAAAGATATGACTGATCAAAGATATGACAGCCTCCCAAGTGTTGGTGCCATGATAGAATGCACTCAGTAGAGCACAAGAACATGTAAAATGCAGGCGCCTGGCCTGTTTGGGCACTTGGTAGAATATTGGAAACTATGTAAGAAAGATGCTGGTCTCCAGTCTGTTAAAGAGGCCAGTAACTCCACTTGAGTACTGACTGTAACAACCCATCCAATCTCTGCTAGCAAGGAAAACAGATGTTAAATGATGAGGATGGTTATGATGCCTATTTATATGCAGACATCAAAATTAAATTAGGACTGATCTAGTATCAAACAATTTTATCACAAAATGTCTATCTTGATGCCAGATGTGGGATTTATCACCCGCATACACATACACACATATGTATTCTTTAATATGTATTTTTATTTTCTCATATTTCTAGTAAAAGCAGCACGTGAAGCACTTACTGACATGCCACCACGTTCTGAAGAGGAGCTAGATGTAGTAACTTTACATAATCAGGCACTTATCAACATGGACGCTGAACCAACTAGAGGCTTTGGCAAGCTTCAATTCCTCATGCAACAGCCAACTTTTCCACCAGAGACTTTTGGAAATCTACTCATTCTTTATATAAAATATGAAGTAAATATTTCTGCAGGATTTAAAACAGTTTGATTTTGGCATAGTTTAATATCTAACTCATCTAATAGTTTTATTCTTGATTTGATTTAGAAAGAAATAATCTCATATCTAGTTTTCTATACTTGTACATATGTGATAGGTTTTGAAAATATGGTTATCAGCATATAAATTGTTGGAATAATTGTTCAATTGGAATAGAGATCCAATGTTGTAAAGTGGTTGGTGATGGAAAGGGCATCCAACCATAGAAAGCCTGCCAAACAAAAGGTTGGGAGGTCAGATGTGTCAAAGACATGACAACTTCTCCTGTGCATTCGATAGAGTGTAAGATCACACGAAAGTGAGATGCAGACCCCCACTGGCCTGTCTGGGAGGTTAGTAGCTCTGTTTCTGCACTGACTCTATCTATATAGACCCCTCTAACACTTGCTAGCAGGGAAAGTGGACATTAAATGACAATGATGATGATGATAATTTTGCATAAGAATCCTATGTTAAGTTACTATCTAAATGAAATAATTAAATATTTTAGTAAATCTATCGAAATTCTTCATTAATTACTTGAAATAGAGTGTATATCATTAGAAATATGGTCACGTTTTAAAGGGTTCCTATTTAAATTTAAATCTTCCAACATAATTTTATATAAGGATCATATGTTAAGGTACTATCTTAGTAATGAAATAATTAATAATTTTAAATCCCTCAAAATTCTTCATTAATTAATTGAAATAGTGTATTTAATTAGAAATATGGTCACAAAAGAGTAAAGATGGTACAGTATGATTTGACAAGTTTGTCTGCTATTTTGTAGCAGGTTTAGCAACCATGTAATGATTGATTCCTTCATTGGTTTAACCCTTCAGCATTTAAACTGGCCGTATCTGGCCAGAATTCTCTCACCTCTTTCTGTTCAAACTCGCTGTAACCGGCTGTTCATACTGATGTTAAAGTATTGTTTTGAAAATAAATAATATTAAAATCTCATAGATTCGATATCATGTGAGATAATTATGTGAAGTAAAGCCTTTACCATGAAAATATAATAGTAAATAAAAATTAATGTAAATGCTAAAGGGTTAAATCACAACACTGTCAAATGACAAGTGTTACAAGAGGAGGAGGAGGAGGTTTGGGCAAGGGATCTATCCCAGTAAAACAAAAGATGCAATAGAAACCAATGACACAAAATATTATGTCAAAATAATGTGTTCACCTCATGATTTATGAAATAATGAATTTTATGTTTATCTTAAAATATTCATATAGGTTAGTTGTGTCTCTGAATTCAGATATTAGTATAAGCTGTTGGTGTTTTATAGTCATTTGCTACTCTGAGTACCATCCTTTCAGTTGAATGTCAACTCTGACAGTGGAATATTTTGGATGATTATAAAGTAAACCACTTTACACCAGGGCATAACATATGCTATTCAATTCAACATGATCTGCTACTTCTCTACTTGATAGAAATAGCAGCCAAATTTTCTTCAAACTACATATTACTATCTTAAAAAAGAACACTTTGAATAATTGTTTCTACTTTAGGCACAAGGCCAGCAGTTTGAAGGGGGAAGAACTCGATTAAATCTACCCCAGTGCATTACTGGTGCTTTATTTTATCGACCAGAACACTTTGAATAATGAAGTTGGATCTACACTAGTCCTGAAATAAAATGGTATAGTCATGACATGTCTTTGATCATAAGACTACTCAATAAATGGATGGCTTGAGACTACACAACAGCATCAACAATGCTATTGGTATGAAAGTGTTAATTTAGTAATCCTTACTCACTCAGTGTTCTTTGTTATTTAGCTACCTTTATCTCAAAGAAAAAGAACACTTCTTGAGATGTAGATGTGGAAAATGTGTTACTAAAAAGACAGTATTTTACATTTCTCACGCGTGTTCAATGTATAATTGCTTCTCTTTTTCTATTTTTCAAAATCAGTATTTTGATCTTGCTGCAGATGTATTAGCAGAAAATGCCCACCTTACATTCAAATACCTGATGCCAGTAAGTATTGAAAGCAAGTTAAACACATCATCATCATCATAATCCTAATCATCACAACAACTATTTTTCTTGAAGGTTGGACATGTCTACAACCATTAGTCTCTGAACATGCTGTATTCTTCCTCTGTTTTCCTCTATTTCTACTACAATGGCTTCTGCTATTTTGAACTAGCAGGTTATGTACCTATTGCCCGATACACCTACCTTTCCTCTTTGCTATTTTCACCCTACAAACCACTTACTTAACCCTTTACCAATCCTGCTCCCACTAAACTGAAGATCTTTTATATCCTCTCCAAGCCCATGTTTTCTTTAGAGGCATCAGCCAGCTAAAATTCAAGCTGATCTCACCAATCAGGAAAAACAAGCATAATCTTTGGACATTGTCTCTCCTCTTCGGACTAAATAAAACATTTCTAACATAGCTACAAAGTCAGACATTTTTGGAGGTGGAGTGCAATCGGTGCCATCAACTCATTATAATAGAAGGCTAAGATGAATTGCTCGGGCTTGACTGATACTTATTGATCCACAGAGTATAAAATCTAAAGTCTAACCTGACAAAATCTGAACAGATCATAAAAGGATGTAACTAAATACCACAAGATATTTTGTCTAACACTACCAATTCTCCCAATAAACTAATAAACTGGCTCCTTTAGACTGAGTTATATATATTTAGGAGAACAACAACTATGATCGCGAATACAAATGACCGAAATGGGGGGTTCCTCTGAAGGGTCTTTGGAGTAACATTCTTTGGAGTAACATTACTCGATAGAGTGTGTAGCTCTCTAATAATGATTAGGGAGTTTCCCTAGGCAGAGCCACTACGTCTCTGAATTCAGAGACACAGCTCCAATACTATGGACATGTGGTCAGAATGTCTAAGCAAAGAATTGCTGGAAAGATTTTATGGGCAAAACCAACTGACAGGAAATTTTTGGGTAGACACTGAGCAAGAGTGTTGGATAATATCCATGAGCTCGGCTGGTCTTGCTTAGGGATCCTGCTGGATTGGTTGGAGATAGTTGTTTCTGATAGGACTCATTGGAAGGCATGCTTGTGGACTCTGTCCCAATAACCCTACTTGTTAACTTTGTAAAATGAAGACAGTATTGTGATATCAAAACATTTATCTTTGTAGTATCATGACAGTTAGCAATGTATTATCAAGACACCAAAATGTCTATTCTTTTCATTACCAAACTGCATGAAACTGTCCCTTTTTCTAAGATAGAAAGCTGTTTATTTCAAAGTGTTTATATTTATCTAAAAACCTTCCATCATAATTTTATGTAAAAACTTTTGTTGAGTTTTGTTACCAAATATCAATTCAATAACAAGAAAGTTAGTTATATTACTAACACCCTCAAGTTTTTGACTATTTTAAAAATGATTTGAAAACGATAATTAGTGTCCATTGGAAATATAGTAATAAAAGGGTTAATTGAATAATGGATGCACAGCACAGGTAAATACTTTATAGCTAGGGATAGTGTTAATGTAGTTTACAAAAAAAACATACTGCTTTTTTCATTGAAATATCTTGCTTCTGCTTGTTATAAACTACATGTTCTCTTGTAAGTATGCAGTTCAAGTATTTAGTTAAATTTATACATTGTTACATTTCTTATTTCTCTGCAGGAACTTTATGATTTCCTTGAAGCTGTCATCATGAGACAAACATCTCCTGAAGATGCTTATCGTAAACTAGATGAGATGGCTAGCAGAAAGACAGAAATATTACGTAAACTCACTAAACAGGTAAGTTAATTGTTGTAGTTATTTTTGTAGTTGTAGTAATAGTAGTACCCTGGTTAACCCTGATCAAACAGTCATAACCATCCTGTTTTATCCCATGTGCCATTCCAGTTTTTTAAGATGGTTGTGTGTGATTTAAAGGAGATTTGGCTGCTATTTTTAGCAGGTCAATCAACAACAGAGGCTTCTTGTCTCAAATTAGTAATTGTAAATACTATATGTAGAGTTCATTGTAGCATAATTATAGATTTACTGTTGAGACGCATATATGTTGTAGTGTTGGTAGTTGTTGCCTTTATAGAGGTTCAATATTATAATTTGAAATGAGAAAACAGCTTCAAATTGAATTGATTGGGATTTGAAACCCGAGAAGAACTTGGCCACAAAGGCTGTATATGACTCCTAGGGAACCAAACTCATTAAGGAATATTATGTGTATGAGGATAATATGCTGTAGCATAGTTGAAAGTTCAAACATTGCTATTGACACCTTACAAATGTAATGATACAAGGTTAAAATGTCAGCATACTAAACAAGTGTCCAATTTTTGATAGAAGTATTACTCTACTTAGATCAATCATTTATAGCTAAAAATAGATTATGTTACTGCTGTACTTTTGAGTTTGTGAGAAGAAGACATACAACTGTAAAGACAAATGCTCTAATTATTCATTTGCAAATATTTCAGTTTTGAAGCACTATCTGTTACAGCAGAAAAAAAGAATTTAAAGCAGTTTTAAAACCAAATTAGTGTTAAATCACCCACTCACCAAGCTGGTAAATATTGTTTAGAAAACCATAATAAATATGATGTCTGTTGAATAAGTACCCTACTTTATTTTTTCTGATGTGCATGCATTATTTTTGGTAAGCTCACTGGATGCATCAGTTGCAATCAAACAGACAGCCTAGGCAGTGCTATATTACTTATCACATTTTTATTTCACCTGATATTGTCAACAAGGTTCTTGAATACCATCATAACTGGAGATAAGATGTGAGTGTTTTGGTGAGATCCAGTAACCAAATCTCAGTCATCATAAGGGAAACATCCAATGTCACCAAAGCCCCCAAAAGTATGTCAAGTGCAGAAAAAAACAAGGTGATGCTAACTGTTTCTTTGATTATTAAGGCATTGTGCATCATGAATATGCACCTGAAGGACAGAGTTATAAAAGAGTACTATCAATAAGACCTCTGGCGTCTTTGTTATGCATTTCAACACAATCATCTAGTTCTGTGGGCCTTCCAAAACTGGCAGCTGCCTATTATAAAGTGTTTATTCATCTAAAAACCTTCCATCATAATTTTATGTAAGAACCTTTGTTTAGTTATCTTCTAAATACCAGCTTAATAATGAAAAGGTTATTTATATTACTAAATCCTTTGAAATTCTTGATTATTTTCAAAATTATTTGAAAATCAGACATTATTTTTCATTAGAAATCTGGTAATAAAAGAGTTAATAAAGTAGAATTATAGTTGAACTTTATATTGCCTGTATTGTTATAGTGTTTTGTCAGTTAGTCTAGAGAATAGTAACTGCCTTCAGATCTATAAACTTAGTTAGTTAGTGCAGACTGTTTCTTTAATATATTCAAACCATGACACATTTTATTGGTGCTTGTCTACCTAAAGGAAATACAGACACAACAATTGAATGGCATTAGGATTTTCCAGAGGATATCCTGCAATTAGTTATTTTACTTTCACAGTTCATGCAAAATCAGCATCCCCATATTGGCATAGGAAAAACATAAAAAAAAAAATGAAAGGAAGAAAAAATATAAAAGGAACTTGATATGAGATTGTTCATAGCTGTGTTGATATTTGTAAATATCTGTTTGTCTGTGGGTGTATGTATGTATATATGTACATACACACACAAACACACACACACACATATATTGTCATCATCATCATCGTTTAACATCCATTTTCCATGCTAGCATGGGTTAGACGGGTTGTCCCATTTGCAGTAAGTCAGGTCAGGTGTAGGCTGGATGCTTTTTATTGTGATACTGACTCAACAACTTTACAATGTAAGGGTGGTGTGATCAGATTTAGGTGGGTCATGGGGCATGGGAGCGGGGAAGGATAGTGGTTAAGAACTGCCTACTAGATGTATATTTCTGTTCGTGTGCATGGGAAGGCGGATCTTCTGTATTACTGCATAACACCAAAGATCTCGATCTTGTGTCATTGTATTTGAGAGATGCACTTGTGCAATGTCAGCTTTTATCAACTCATCCCAGGTCCTCCTGAGTCTTCCTACTCTTCCATCAACTTTGATCACCCTGCACCTTTTTATACAGCTGTCATCATCATCATCATTTTACGTCTGCTTTTCCCTGCTTGCAAGGGTGGGACAGGTCCTATTCAACACAGCATCTCTCCACTTGTCACGGTCCTTCGTTATCTCCTCCGTGAACTTCAGCGATATGAGGTCTGCTCTCACCACCTCCGCCCATGTTTTTCGTGGTCTTCTTCTACTGCGTCTTCCTTCTACTGGGATTTTTTGGCACTTCTTTACCAAATGGTTATCCTCCATGCGCATCACATGTCCATACCATCTCAGTCTTCTCTCCCACACACCACAACTGATCACTCTTATACATCTATGCTTGGTTGTTCACGCACATTGACATTGCACATCCAATGGAGCATGCTTGCTTCATTTCTCTCCAACCATCACATATCCTCTGTAGTTGCTGCCCATGTCTCACTACCATGCAGCATCGTGCATCTCACACAGGCATCATATAACCCTTCTTTGTCAACAGAGGAAGCAGCTCCCTAAACTTCTTCCAATCCGTCCTTATTCTAGATACTATGGCCTTGGAACCCTCCCCCCCCTGCTAATCTGATCACTTAGGTACCGGAAGTTATCAACCACTTCTATAGAACCCACCTGCATTTGAAAAATGTGTCTATCACTGCGATTACTACTGGCAAATTTCCTGTACATCTACTGCATACATAGTTTTCCCTACCTGTTAGTTTGCCTGCTATCCCACTACATCTCTTGTGTACCCAGGATCTGCATTGTGTATATTTTATAGAATTTATGCCAGTTCCTTTTCTACATATCGAACATGGCCATTTCCCTGATGGAATCAGAGTTTTGTCCTCTTTTCTACTTATCAACACTTTTGTCTTAGCTATGTTCACTCTCAGTCCTCTTGATTCCAACTGCTGTTTCCATAGCCAGAATTTCTTCTCTAGCTCCTCTACTGATTCTGCTATAAGAATCAGATCATCAGCATAGAGAAGATCCCATGGGCAGCCAGTCTTAAACTCCTCTATTATGGCTTGGAGGACTATAATGAACAAGAGTGGGCTGAGGACCGAACCCTGATGTACTCCTACATGTATCTGGAATTCCTCACTAAGCTCCATTCCTACCCTGACTTTACTGACTGCACCTCTGTACATAGCTTTCACTGTCCTCACAAGCCATTCCTCTACACCGAGTTTCCTTAGGGACCACCAAATGACAGATCGGGGGTACCCTATCAAAGGCCTTCTCTAGGTCAACAAAAGCTAAGTATAGTGGCTTATTCTTCTCTAAGAACCTCTCTTGTAGTTGCCTCACTAAGAAGAGGGCATCTGTTGTACTTTTCCGAGGCACAAAACCAAACTGCATCTCATTTAATTTGACCCTTTCTCTAATTAGTTGCGCTAATATTCTCTTTGCCACTTTCATAACCTGATCCATCAGCTTTATGCCCCTACAATTGCTCCTCTCCAGAGCATCCCCTTTACCTTTGCAGCAATTTATGAGAATACTGCTGCACCAGTCTTTGGGTATGACACCACCATATATAGGCTGATTGATGATGTTTGCAACCAGTTTAGTGCCTATTTCTCCTGATGCCTTCAGCATCTCAGCAACTATCCCTGACGGTCTAGCGGCCTTACCATTTTTCATTTCCTTAATCGCCTCTTGGACCCTATATTCGTCAATCTCAATAGCTGGTCCCTCTGTCGGGTCTACTGGGGGTAATTTATCTCTCTCCCATTCATTCTCCACATTCATCAGTCTCTCATAATGACATTTCCAGGTCTCCTTTTTCTGATCATCATGACACTAAGTACACCGGCATCATTCCGGACACACTTATCTCCAACAACATTCTGATTTACATTGACACACTGCCTTGCAATGCGGAACACCGCATTTCTCTGATCTTTCCGTCGCAGAACATTGGCAAACCACCTACTCTCAGCCTCCCTTTGTGCTAAGTACACCTGATGTCTAGCTTCTCTCTTAGCGGCTGTGTATCCGTCTCTACACCCACCATTTTTCCAAGCATTCCATGCTAGTCTTTTGTCTCTAATGGCCCTATCTACCGTGCTGGTCCACCACCAGGTCACTCTCTGGCTGTATGGAGCTCTGCTCCAGCCACAAGTTTTTTCAGTAGCCTGCAGTAAGTTGTCATGTAAGAAATTCCAGTTATCATCTATGTCATATGACTCTAAATCGTCTTCTTCATACATATCACATGGCCATACCAACACAATCTCCTCTCATGCTGCATCTGATCCCTCTTATGCCCAATTTCTCTCTTAGTTCATTTATGCTTTGCCCTTTGTGTTACATCCATTGGAACATGCAGGCTTCATTTTTTTCCAATCTTCGCAGGTCCTCTGCACATTTACAATATGTGCCCAGGTCTCACTACCATGCAACATTGCTGTTTGTTTACATGCATCGTAGAATCTGTCCTTCATTTTGAGGGAAAAACTTTTTGTTGCTAGCAACAGTAGTAACTCCCTGAACTTTCTCCATCCTGTTCTTACTCTGGCTACTGTATGTTTGGAATACACTCCTCTACTGCTGATTTGGTCACCCAGGTAACGGAAACTTTCGATTATTTCTACAGAGCAATCTGGGTATTTGAAAGGGCTAGTATTCTATGGGTACTTGCTACTTACTGCACCTGTGCATCGGCCACATATAAAACCTACGTTCTTTGATAGCCTGCCTGTGATCCCACTACATCTTTTATGTACCCATAGCTTGCATCTGAGAATTTAGGATGGAATTTCTACCTACTCCTTTCCTGTACACTGAGCAAGGCCATTTCCCCGAGGGGAAATGGGCCCTGTTTTCCTTTCTACATACTAAGACAGGTTAACTTTAAGACCTCTTGATTCTAAGCCATGCTTCCAGGATTGGATTTCTTCTCTAATTCTGCCATAGATTCAGCTATGAGAGTTAGATCATCTGCATACAGAAGATCTCATGGGCAGCCAGTCTTAAACTCTTCGGTTATAGCCTGCAGGGCAATGAATCACTGTCATTTTGATATGCTTTTTATCTAGGCTATCTCTTTGCATGTCTGCACTATTTCTGTATGTATGCATATCAGGACCGATCCTGAATACTTTAGATCTTGCCTGCAATCTGACCTGGACACAATGCAACAATGGATCACAGACTGGCAACTCAACCTAGCTATGGACAAGTGCACCACCATGCATTTTGGGAGTAAAAATCCAGTGTCCACATACTCCCTCAACAACACTATTATCAAGAAGTCTTCTTGTGAACGTGACCTGGGCATTACGGTCAGCAGCGATTTGCGTTGGATGAAGCAAGTCTCTAAAATTGTCAAGAAGGCCAAGGGTGTCTTAGCATCACTCAGCAAGACCTTTGTCACCCGCTCTCCAGCTAGCTATTTAAAGCTGTTATAGCTATGGTGTGGCCACACTTAGAATTTGCATCACCAGTCTGGAACCCCTATCTTGCTCAGAACATTGACCGCCTGGAAACTGTTCAGAGATGTGCAACCAAGCGAATACCCTCCATCAGGCATCTACCATACTCTGAACGCCTTGCTTCCCTGGGAATGGATACATTGAAGCTCCGACGTCTGGCAACTGACTTGGTAAAACACCCACAAAATTATTAACCATCTTGCCAACAACAACCCTTATTACCTTTTTGATCTCCATGTGTCTAACACACGTGGGCATGCCCACAAAGTCAGAAAACAGCACAGCTCCCATGATTTCGGAAACATTTTTTCACGCTCAGAGTTGCTGAAGCATGGAACAAACTACCTGCATCAGTTGTTAGCTGTCGAGACACTGCATCCTTTAAAACCTCCATGCTTTCTGAGATTCGCCAACACTACATTTAATGTTCCCCCTCCATACACACACACACATGTATATCATGACTCATACACTATTCACTTTCCTGACATTTGTATATTATTCTATGTACTATACATGCACCTTTGACGAGTTGTAGTGCACCTGAGCACTGTACACAATAATTTCATTATATTCATTATCTATATATGAGCAGTAGCATTAATATACTATGGTTCATAATTGAGGTGTATATGAAGGCATATATACAATACATTTACTTATAATAAACATACAAGAGTCTTATGAATATTTTAAACTTTGATCATGTCGCAGCTATTTCAGTAGCCATGTGAGAATGTCAGACGTGTTTCTGGATTTATGTCCGTCATCAGTGACATTTACTCACTTAGTATTGCAACAGGAATAAGCTACAGCTTATATGCTTTTTTGTAATGAAACATTGGTTGGAGATGCTCATTTGCATATAGTGATAACTTGAGTCTGTGTTGGTGTCTCCTTGTTATTACTGTATTTTCTATAATTCAAGGTACAACTGTCAAAACAGAATGGTGATGAAGAAGCATTAAAGAAAGCTGTAAATGAATATGATGATGCATTAGAAACGTAAACTCAGTTTTGTTTTTTATTATTTAGTTTTTATTTGCTTCCAGGTTTGTAAAAAGATATATAATTAAACATACTATAGATATTTAAAAACAGTAAATGAAGGGCAACGGCTCTAGGGTCACAGATTGGAGGGGGAAGAGGGAGTGATTTGTTTATGATTTTTTTAATTTTTATTAAGAAAACTTATTCTATTCATATTTACAATGTTTTAATGGAATATTATGTTGATCCAGTACATGAATAGTACTTTGTTTTATCCACTAATCCATTCTTCTAATTAAAAGTAATTGAAACTTCAAAAAATAAAAAAAATTAAGCATATGGTTGTGTTTTCTTATATTTTAATCTCTAGGTGTAAGAAGTGTGAAAAAAGCAGTGATGGTTTAAAAATAGATTTAGGGAAATAATATGCCTTATAATATTTTGCTAACCCTAACTGAATGTGCTAGATTTTATAGTAAATGTTGTTTGGTGCTAAAACTCTGACCTCATCTAACTTGATTTTTAATAGCAGACAAATTGATTTATAGTAGTATTGTTTTATCATGATAACCTTAACTGTGTTCTTGTGGAAATGAAAATATCAGAACTAAAAGCTTGGATGTATTCTAAAGATTACTTTTATGCTTGTACAAAACTGCCAGATATAATTGCATGCATGCTATTATATCTGGCAGTTGTTACAAATCTTTCATTCATGCCACTAATTTTCATTTGTGCCTGTTACTAATTTAGACATGAATTACATCATAACTTTAGACCAGAGATCAGCAACTACGTTTTGTAATTGTTCACTTATGATTTTTTTTAGTTTTGCCCATGGCCTACATGTATATTATATCTTACATATGAAAATTTGTAACAGTCTGAGACTTACAGAGAACACTTCAGTGGTTCACTTGGGAGTTGCAATTTGCCTTGTTGCCAACACTTATTTCACACCATAGTTCAATGAGCTGTATAACTTTTAGAGTGATAAAATTGTTTAAAATCTAACACAATGTTGTTATGTGAGGTTATTTTTAAGGATCCTGTTTCTATTCTATATTTTAGTAAACTTGTAGAATGTTGCTTAGTTTGGCATTTCATTACCTAGGAATATATATGGGGCTATTAATTAAGGGATTATTGTAATGAGATTTGTGTCTTTATTCTTAGATATATCCCCATCTTGATGCAACAAGCTCGTATCCACTGGGATATGGAGAACTATGCCCAAGTTGAAAAGATCTTTCAGACATCAGTGGAATTTTGCAATGACCATGATACATGGAAGCTAAATGTTGCACATGTCTTGTTTATGCAGGAGAAATATAAAGATGCTACAGGCTTTTACGAAGCCATTCTCAAGAAGAATTATGAACAAGTAAGTTACTTCTCTCAGAAACATGTAATTTTCAAACAAACATCATGGTCATGACTAGAATGTCTTTGGTCATAGGTCTGCTCAATGAGGGCCAATCTAGACCTAAATAACAGTGTCATTATACATTATATTTTAAAAGATCACTTTTATAATTGTTCTATGGCAGGACTTAACTGAGTCAGACATACACTCTCTCTTATAACTCAATCCCTATTAGTGGAAAGATAAATGTATTTCATATATTTGCACCTTGAGCCATTGAGGGAGCCTTTGCCATTAGACATAGCAGTCAAATATCATTTAAATAAACACACCCTTAAAAAAAGGAAGCATAAATTGGACTAGCTGACATACCCAGCTTCGCCCGGGTAAACAGATGATAAGAGAAGACAGGTAAAAGAGAAAATGACTGTATTGGATGTTTGTCCGTGGTGTCTGTGATACAAAAAACAGTAAAAAAAATCTTCCAGATATACCAGATTCTTTGTTGTACCGTTTATGCATAGTATATGAACAATTCTAGGTGCTCCCACCTAGAATAGTGATCTCTAGTAGATTCATCTTCTGCCTGACTGTAAAACGTGTATCATTGCATAGTCAGCCACTCTCCAGCTATCTATTTAAGGCTGTACATGGCTATAGTGCGGCCACACTTAGAATTTGCATCACCAGTCTGGAACCCCTATCTTGCTCAGAACATTGACCTCCTGGAAACTGTTCAATATACCTCCCATCAGGCATCTACCATACTCTGAATGCCTTGCTTCCCTGGGCATGGATACATTGAAGTTCCGACGTCTGGCAACTGACTTGGTAAACACCCACAAAATTATTAACCATCTTGCTAACAACAACCCTGAGTACCTTTTTGATTTCCATGTGTCTAACACACGTGGACATGCCCACAAAGTCAGAAAACAGCTCAGTTCCCATGACTTTCGGAAACATTTTTTCACGCTCAGGGTTGCTGAAGCATGGAACAAACTACCTGCATCAGTTGTTGGCTGTCGAGACTCTGCATCCTTTATGGCCTCCATGCTTCCCGAGATTCGCCAACACTACACCTAATGTTCCCCCTCCATACACATACACACATGTATATCATGACTCATACACTATTCACTTCCCTGACATTTGTGTATTATTCTATGTACTATACATGCACCTTTGACGAGTTGTAGTGCACCTGAGCACTTTACACAATAATTTCATTATATTATAGACGTGGCTGTTCCACGTTTCTCAAAAGGATGATGGAAGTTCCAATCTTTTATATTATATGTAGATATAGATATAGATAATTAATATAAAAGATGATGCTCAGCCAGTTCGTCTTCAACCATTGCAGCATGCCGTCGCTGCTTGGCTTCAGTGTTTCGTTGGCACTGTTCAGCCAGCTCCTCTTCATTCATGGCGGCACGTCTTGGCCTCTGAAGTTCGGCGTTCCGATGGTGCTGTGCGGCCTGTTTTTCTTCATTCCTGGTTGCTCGCCGTTGCCGCTGTACTTCACTGTTTGATAAAGTCGAATTGCTTTTACTTTCTGTGGAACGCTGCACGCACGCACACACACATAAACATATGCGCACGTACATACACACACACACATGGTAATAGTTACAGCGTTCACTTTGCCTCTCTGTTTCTTACTCTCCCCTCTCACTTCCTCATTGGCATTATGCATATTAATTTAAGTTTGGCGTCGTTGAGGTGGGCGGAGTTATTTGAAACCTATGAACCAATGATAATCGAGAATTATGACACACGGAATACTGACATTGTTGAAATTAATATATAGATAATATTGTCCTTGTTATACAAAACTTGAGGTTGGTTATTGTTGGAACACTTTTTATCATATCTTAGGCTAAACAACAGCACCAACAATAAAATGTTTGTACCTTATGAGCAAATGTTTTCTCATGTAGATAACACTTCCACTGCTAATCATTTGACTGTGAAATAAAAGTGGAGCAATGCCAAGTTAGACAGAGGTGTTTTCTGCCTTTTCGTAAAGCAAACACAGTTACAGTTATAAATTTGAATTTGTAATGATATAGCCTGACTCAACTTTATAGTTGTGGTTTAGATAATATTTATTATTGTAATATACTGATGTGTTAAATGTTGTTAATATTTATTATTATAGTATTAAATGTTTCTAATATTTATTATGAAAGGCTGGTGAATTGGCAAAATTGGTAGAGCGCTGGATAAAATAACATGGTATTTGTTTTAGCTCTTTACATTCTGAGTTCAAATATCCCACTGAGCTCAACTTTCATCCTTCCAAGGTTGATGAAATAAATTATTAGTTAAGTACTGTGGTTGATTTAATCAACTTTGCCCTTCCCCCAAATTTGCTGGCCTTGTGTCTAAATTAGAAATTGATATTCATTATGAAATCTTCTTTCTAGTTACAGGATATCAGTGCAATTGTTCTGGCTAACCTTTGTGTTTCTTATATTATGACTAACCAGAATGAAGAAGTAAGTTTCTGTAATCATTTAACATTTACAATTGTATTATTCATTTTATTATCCATTTCTATTTATTTCACTTAACTTCAAGTTCAATCTACTGAAGACAACTGGTTTGTCTATTGAAATCTCATTCACATAATAATGTAATAGTGAGCCAGTGATAAAGGCTCTACTAGATGGTTGCTCAACCTGTTGAATATAGCAGTTAAATTTCCCTCACACCACACCCTATCATCCTAAAGAAAGGAAAGACACATTGAATAATGTAGTCTTAGATATGCTATGCTTGGAAAAAAAGGCTGGTTGTGGCTGCAATACCTTTGATCCAAGGCCTGTTTATTCAGGCTGATGTGGGGCTAAACATAATTTTATGTAAAAAAAAACAACATTTGTTAAATTATGCTTAATAAAGAAAAAGTTCCTTTATGCTTAATAAAGAAAAAGTTCCTTATATTACTAAATCCTTCTATATCATTTTCCATATTACTTGAAAATTATAAATAGAATTTTTCATTAGAAATATGGTAACAAAACTGTTAAGCCTTCATGACTGCAATTCAACAATAATAAAATGACTACATTGGATCAGTTATAGAGATGTAATAACAAACACAGAACTAATATCAAACTGTAGTAACTATCATAGTAAACTGTAATAAATAATCTTGTATATAACATTTCATTTCAGGCAGAGGCTGTGATGAGAAAACTTGAGCAAGAGGAAGAGAAGCTGGCACACACTGACCCAGATAAAAAGGTCTACCATTTATGTATTGTCAATATGGTTATTGGGTATGTATTTTTAGTTCTGAAATGTAACTTAGAAATCATCATCATCATTACCACTGTCCATCATTACCTCCTGCTCATCCTTCTTCTTACTTTTATAAAATCCATTTTTTTCATATTTGTATACCTCAGAGGTTCTCAAAGTGGGTGTTGAGAAGGTCCAGGGGGCACTGGGGCCTAAGTGGGCAGTAGAGATGATATAATAGTATATTAAATATCAAATGATACATATATATATATATATATAGATATAGTAAAATAAAAAATATTTGTATACAGCTATGTTCGAAGCTAAATTCTAATTCTATTGAACCAACTTATACAGCTTCATATGCAAATGAGATTAATCACCTCATTTACACATGAAAAAACTATATATTTTCGCCTGTTTTCAAAGTCCAGCAGTTGCAAGAACGGCAGAGATCGTCCTGATGAGAAATAGTCGAGTTCGAAATGCATAGACGATTGTCCTCTTGCTTCTGCCGGGCACTGCCTGGTGGCGTTAGTTGCCAGTGTGTTATTCATAGCTATGGCTTTCTAAATGTTTATTTATAAACATACCATATTTCTTTAGAAATATGAAATTCAAATACATATTTGTATACAGCTATGTTCGAAGCTAAATTCTAATTCTATTATACAATATTTATTTATACATAATATATATTATATTATTTGTATATAGATTAACAATTTTATTTATTATATATTATTTACAATTTGCATGTAGGTAGATCTCTCTGGAAATAGGGGTGGGGGGAGCTGAGGGTATTACATGGCCAGGGGCAGGGCTAAAAGTTTGAGAACCTCTGGTATACCGCTTACTGTCTTGGTATTTTGTCAACTCCACTGTAACAGTGGCCCAATATCCTGAGATCTAACTTCATAACTTCTTCCTAGATCTTCCCTGTCCACCTACAGTATATAACACCCCTCAAATGTCCATACCAGCTCAGCAGGTTCCACACTCAGTGGCCATTTTACTATCATACATCATCATATTTTTTATGCAAGCTTCATATGAAGAGTAAAACCTTGTTGCTACACAGGCATCAGCTGTTACATAATATACTCTCATATACTATTCTCTTCCAGAACCCTTTACTGTGCTAAAGGAAACTATGAGTTTGGGATTTCTCGTGTAATCAAGAGTTTAGAACCATATCAGAAGAAGCTTGTTACAGATACATGGTTTTATGCTAAGAGATGTTTTTTGTCATTAATTGAAAACATGGCCAAGCACATGGTTATGATCCGTGACTCGGTGGTGCAAGAATGTATAACATTTCTAGAACATTGTGAAAGTAAGTAAAACAATGATATATACTTTGTTTATATATATGTGTATAGTTAAAGAAATGACAACACTAATACAAGGATGCAAAAACAAAGTCTTATTAGTATCACGCTTAGGAGGAAGTAGAGGAGGGTTCAGTGCTTCAGACCTAAGTCCTTCTTCAGGAAATGGAGAGTTTAGAGAGAGAACAAGTAGGAACATTGGAGTTTGGAAAAAGTTTTTAAAAACGTTAGGGGTGGTAGGTGAGTGGTCCAGCATTTAGAAATGGGCAGAAGGGGGGGGGGGGGGGTGAGGTGGAGAGTCCAGGTGTGTCATGGGTGTGATTGTGAGTGTGCTGATGGGGTGAATTTCATACATGTGCATTATTGCTTCTGTCTATAATGTACACGTGTGTGTTTCTGAGTCTTTATAGTATTTGTGTGTGCACGTTAGTGTGTGTGTCTGAATTATTATTTTTTTGTTTTTGTTGATGTATGGGTAAGCATGTGTATGAGTGTGTTTTATATATATATATATATATATATATATATATATAGTTCGAAATAACAAGTAAACAAACAAACGCAGGAGTAAGTGGTACATGGTGTTATTAGCTTCACACTTCGGACATAAGTCTTTCATCAGGAGAGTGTGTGTGTGTGCGGGGGGGGGGGGGGGGGGGAGTTAGTAGAAAAAACATGAAAGGACAGGAAAAATAGAAATAAAAATAAATATAAAATATGAAGTGAAAATAAATAGATACAGAATTAAACAGAATATATAAAGAAAACACAGAATATAAAAATATGAGATGGGTTTATCAGTCTGGGAAAAACGGGTGGAGGGAAAATGGAGTCCGAGCAGGGATGGCCAAAGGTAAGGTGTGTGTGTGTGTGTGTGTGTGTGTGTGTAGATGTAAATGTGTGTCACCCAATGCTTCAATGTTTATTTCCAAAATATATATATGATGATGATGATGATATATATATATCATCATCATCATCATTTAATGCCTGTTTTTTCATGCTACCATGGGTTGGACAGGTCATCAGAAAATTATTACATAATTGAAGCTATTGTCCTCCTAGATGTGCTGGCAGCCACACATTGCTAACATTTTAGTTTTGTCATAGTTTCTATAGCCATATGCCCTTCTTAATGTCAACCACTTTACAGGGTGTATTGGGTGGAATTTATCATTGCATCAACACTGAATAGGTTGTCATGTCTCTGGCAACTGGGACCCAGTAAACTTTGTTTTGCACTCCAATATTTCCTTCTATAATAAATCGTTTATTTAATACACATCAGTGGTTTCATTGAATTTACAATAACTGTAAAACATTCTAGAGCTAAACATGTTTATTAACAGCTGTTTGTGTCGTAAAAGTAAAATCTGTTCTATCAAATAGAATTATTGAAAGCTATATGTTGGGTTGTATTAAAAGACAGAGATCCATGTAAGTCAGATAGTTCTTAATTGAAATGCTGCCAAGATTTGCTTATCTTTTTAAAAAGCTGATCAGGATTTTCATCTGCAAGGCTAAGATTCAAAGCACAATAATTCAACTGTGGCATCTTAGATTTCCTTGTCGAGAGATTGTAGGATTGATGCCTTCCTGGTATATAGTTTTATCACTTGGACAAGGCACTTAGCTATACTTGTCATAAATTCAAGAAAGAAAACTACCAAATTGTAATAATGTCAGGAACAACTAAGAAGTGTTTCAATGATTTTATAATTGGTAAGGAACATAAAGAAAAGTTCCTCTATAATAGTTTTTGGATGAGTAAGCCTCTATGACGAAAAATCCTATCATAGGTCGGCAGCATGGTGGCTTATTGATATTTGTGGAGCTACTAGAGTTAAGCCAATGGTGATTCATACTAGATGCTGAGCAGAAGAATATCATATCAATGGTTATGATGAAAAGATTTCATTAAGTAAAAAACTGCAGTATGTATTGTTGAGTAGCACCAGATACATGTATCAATGTGCAATAGAAACTCATAAAATGAGCAACCTGGCAGTCAGCAAAAATAGATGTATTAGTTATTTCAAATAAACCATAGTTAGTCAATATCAGCTGTGAAATAAAGATTTTGTGTTAAATTTTTTATATTGCAGTTCATGGTCTTGAGGTGAAAGCCATGACAGAACAGCCACTGGAAGAAGAACCTTTAAATCCTGGGAAAAACACAGTTTCCTATGAAGCACGAATGCTGAAGAGTATTCTCATGCAGCTCTACTAGAGCCATAGTGATATCACCATCATATCTTATTGATATTAACACTGACTGACACAACTGATGTTCTGGTTGTTACAATATTTCCTCACCTTACAACATAAATTTACATAGAAACAGTAGCATTATAATGGTGCTGTTGCATCAGACTTTATAATACAACTATAAATATATTGTAAATGTTGCAATTAATATCGAAGAAAAGACACAGTATTATACTCACCATTTACTCATACAGATTCCAACCCCTCACTTTTCTCTACTACACCGCACCACACCAATCCATACTACATTTCACATAACACCACACCATTAACAACAGAAAAAAAGTTTTGAAAAATAGTTCAGTATATATTTAATTGTATTAATTATTTTCTTTAAATCTTTACAATGTTGTTGAATTATTTGGAATGTTTTTTGTTGTTGTTTTTTTTTATATCACAGATTCCTTTAGAACTCACAATTTAGATGAAGTAAGCCAGGAGAATTCCTGAAAAAAATAATGCAGAGAATTCTATACTTAAAAGTTACATACATGTGTGAATTTGTTCTTAAAAATTATATTTTCCTCAAGTGAAATAGTTAAAACAAAATGATGTAGAAATGTATTATCTATAACTAAAAGATGGCTTTATCTCAACATTTAACAACTGAATGTAATAATAATAGTTGTTTCTACATTTGACACAAGGCCAGCAATTTGAAGGGGAGGGGAAAATCGATTAAATCGACACCAGTACTTACTGGTGCTTTATTGCTTTATTTTATCGACCCTGTAAAGATGAAAGGAAAAGCTAATCTCAGCAGGATTTTGAATTCAGAATGTAAAGAACTATATGCCGTGAAGCATGGTGTTCAAAGCTCTACCGATGCTGCCAATCCACCACCCTCAATAATGATAATAATAAAAATGAAAATTATTGTGTACAATACTCAGGTACACTACAACTTTACCCATAGATACTGTTATGCTATATATTGTCTCTGTAGCTTCTAGATTTATTAAAACAGATTCTTGGCAGGGTTTGATAAATTTGCAAGAAATCAAGATTCAGTGTACCTAAATGGAATTGGTAGTATGTCATTCTCTCAATTGAGAAAACAGATTAGATTATACTTTATTTCAAGACTTAGTCAACTCATAACCCAAGAGTTTGAACTCATGTTTTGTGGACAACTAATATAATTGTTTCTACTTTAGGCACAAGGCCAGCAATTACCCAGTGCATTACTGGTACTTTATTTTATCGACCCCGTAAGGATGAAAGGCAAAGTTAACCTCAGCGGGATTTGAACTCAGATCGTAAAGGGACGTAACTATGCTGGAAAGCATGACGTCCGACCCTCTACCTATACTGCCAATCAATGCATTATAGTTCATATTAAAAGGCTGCCACAAGTTCAGAGGCTCATCAGACAAGTGCCTATCTTGGTTTCATTTGTATTAATGATGCTAGTTAAACTCCAGCTGTTGCTGCTGCTCCACATTTATATCAGCCGAATGGACTGAAGCAACATGAAAGGCAGTGTCTTGCTCAAGGATGCAATACACTGCTTAGCCCTGGAAAAAACCTATGACTTTACAATCTTGAGCCCAATATTCTAACCACTAGGCAATGACCTTCACACTATATATTAGACCAATAAAAAAAACCCTTTGATCTATGACATTTTGGAACCTATAGTATAGAAAGTGAAACAATGTTAAACTACAAACCTGTGTCTTGCGGGTAGCCATTGGGTCAATCAAAATATTCAGCAGATAAGCTCCCTCTTCATCTTCCATTGCACTTTTAAAACCATTACTCAATTCCTCTGGAGTTTTTACCAGTTGACCTTTACCACCGAAGACTTCCATAACTTTGTCATAACGAATTTCTGGGGCCAGGGCTGTAGGTGGGGCCCTGCAAGAGTAAATAACATTTCCTTGTGATTTATCAGAGAAGCAGAAGAAGCATCCTTATATATAATTCGAGCTATATTCTTCCCAGTAACTCATATCTCATAAATTAAATTACATTTAATGAAAGATATTATTGTCTTTAATGTTCAGCGTAAGGCTAAGTAAATTACATACAGTGGTGTTGTAGAAACAAGGAGTCTGCTGGTTCAAATATGGCAATAGCAGCAAACAATTTTCTAAGGAATGTACAGTATTAACATATCAATAACGACAAAGAATTTTCTAAGGAATGTGTGGTAAGAAGTTTGTTGTCACTACTCATGGATTAAAAATGAATTGAAATGATGTAAGTTATGATATTTCAGCAAGTTCTTCATACATCTATGGATGCAAATACTTAGACACATCATTAGTGTTATATCCTAGAGTCACTGGGTGTTTCATATCTTATAGCATACAGGTGATCCAATAAAGGTTGATCAAACCTTCGTATGTGTCCAAGTGGACACATACGAAGGTTGGTTTGCTTAATAAAGGCTAACCTGGGCTAGACAGTAACAATAGCATTCTTCAAGAAGTCAAAAAGTTCATGATGAGCAAAAGGAAAGAAGGGTTGGTCATGATTGGAAAATCTTTGATCATGTCTGCTCAGCCTGAGCTGACTTGTGGTTGAACAACAACATCATGATAGGATTTTTTCAGAGTTATCAAATGAAAACTTACACAAGAGCCATATCATTTTCTTCTTGGAGGCACCGCCAACTCTCAGTATCCAAACCGCTGTAGATTCCATTATTATTAAAGACAAGAAATATAATAGGAAGTTTGTATCTGGAAAGAAATCATGAAAGATAAGTTATTTTGGGGAGAAATACTACATTTAATTTACTATGAAACTCAATTTTTCACATATCCTTTTACTGTAAGTTATAATAATTTCTTACATAATAATAATAATAATTTTACATAGACAAACATACTTTTTTGGAGAGAATGTAATTAGGTATACCATTCTCTGCTATACAACACATCAGTCTGTCTACACACTCCATGCTCTATGGTTTCTTTAGACAATTTTTGTTTCATGTTTTATAACATTTCTTAGAGGAAGGAGCCACAATGAGAGGTCTCCCACAACCCTTTCACAGCATAGCATACCAATTCTGAGATATAATCATCATCAGCATATGTGTTTTTAATGGCTATTTTTAAGCCTCATAGTTAAGATTGAAACATAACATCTTGCAAAAATGGACATCAAATCATTACTGAAAGGTTCACTAACAACTAACATACTTCTCATATGTGGTTGTTGTTAGACTTCTCTTGTTTCCGATGACAAGTGCTCCAGTTGATTCAATCAATGGAACAACTACTCTGAAATTAACATGTAAGTGGCTTAGTATTCCACAGACACGTGTACCTTTAATATAGTTCTCAGGGAGATTCAGCATGATAGAAAGTGACAAAGCTGGCCCTTTAAATTACAGTGTGTAACAAAACTAGCCCTTTGAATTACAATGACAGTCCATCCAATGGGCTTCCAAACAGTTTCTGACTACCCAATTTCACTCACAAGGCATATGTCTACCTACACAAGGTACCACACAGTGGGACCTAATGATTGCACAGTAAACCTTTTAACCATTTGGGCATATTGCATCCAGATATATCATATATCTTCTCAAAATTCTCAATATTGGTAAACTCATTTCTTTTCTTGTAGTATAAATCTGCATCTATCTACAGTTTCTTCTTCATTCCTCTTTATAATCTCTAGAGAGTCATCTTACCTGCATACAGTCTCTAGTTCCATTGCCGAAAAACCAATGGCACTGTCTCCTTCAACACACACCACACGCTTATTATTACTATGTTCTTTACACCAGAATGCGGCTGCTATTGCAAATCCTATGCCAACACCCATTGTTCCAAAAGACCCAGCATCAAGCCTGTAAGTCAAAAATACATATAAATAACATCATTTGGAATATATAATCATTCTATTTTAGCTGGACAATCACACTGCCTCTTTCTGATACTAATCTTAACTCTAATTTACTGACTTGTATGTATGGGCCTGTAACTCTTGATAGAGTCGTAGAGGTGCTACAGTGACATTGGATATTTTAAACCTGGCAGAGCATATCCCTTCTCCAGGTTTAAACAGAGCCGAGAGAAAGGAATTAAGAAAGAGATACAGAGAAACAATCAACCCTAGTATTGGACTGGTACTTTTTTTATTAACCTCGAAAGGATGAAAAGTAAAGTTGACCTTGGTGAATTTTGAACTTAGAACACAGAGAATTGAAATGAATACTGGCATTCAAACGATTTTGCAAATTCGTCGCCTATAATTTAGTGACTTGACAACCAACAAAACGTTTATAATGGAAAGGAAAGTGGTAGTTGTTTTCCAGCTAGTTGGCTAAAGCAAGGGAAGTAACTTGTCTACAATGTAATCGAAGTATTATATAACATTTATATTGAGTACATACACTAACATGCACAATATCATTTAACACATTTTGTTTAAGGTCACTGCTTAATGCCTTATTGATTAAACTTGGCACCCCAAGGAGCATCTACATAGTGACTTAATTTGCTAGAAATAGCAGCAAAAATTTCCTTGAAACGAAACACCACCATCTTAAACAAGAATGGACAGTTACATAGTCCTATATAAAGATAATAATAATTGTTTCTACTTTTTTGCACAAGGCCAGCAATTACCCAGTACATTACTGGTACTTGATTTTATCGACCCCGTAAGGATCAAAGACAAAGTTAACCTCGGCGGGATTTGAACTCAGATCATAAAGGGACATAACTATGCTAGAAAGCATGGCGTCTGATCCTCTACCGATACTGACAATTCACCAGATAATAATAATAATGAAATTATTGTGTAAAGTGCTCAGGTGCACTACAACTCGTCAAAGGTGCATGTATAGTACATAGAATAATATACAAATGTCAGGGAAGTGAATAGTGTATGAGTCATGATATACATGTGTGTATGTGTATGAAGGGGAATATTAGGTGAAGTGTTGGCGAATCTCGGGAAGCATGGAGGTTTTAAAGGATGCAGTGTCTCGACAACTAATAACTGATGCAGGTAGTTTGTTCCATGCTTCAGCAACCCTGAGCGTGAAAAAATGTTTCCGAAAGTCATGGGAGCTGTGCTGTTTTCTGACTTTGTTGGCATGCCCACGTGTGTTAGACACATGGAAATCAAAAAGGTACTCAGGGTTGTTGTTGGCAAGATGGTTAACAATTGTGTGGGTGTTTACCAAGTCAGTTGCCAGGCGTCGGAGCTTCAATGTATCCATGCCCAGGGAAGCAAGGCATTCAGAGTATGGTAGATGCCTGATGGAGTGTATTCGCTTGGTTGCACGTCTCTGAGCAGTTTCCAGGCGGTCAATGTTCTGAGCAAGATAGGGGTTCCAGACTGGTGATGCAAATTCTAAGTGTGGCCGCACCATAGCTATGTACAGCTTTAAATAGATAGCTGGAGAGCGGCTGACAAAGATCTTGTTGAGTGATGCTAAGACACCCTCGGCCTTCTTGACAATTTTAGAGACATGCTTTGTCCAACGCAAATCGTTGCTAACCGTAATGCCCAGGTTACATTCACAAGAGGACTTCTTGATATCAGTGTTGTGGAGGGAGTATGTGGACGCTGGGTTTTTACTCCTAAAATGCATAGCTAGCTTGAGTTGCCAGTCTGTGATCCATTGTTGCATTGTGATCCATTGTTGCACTGTGATCCATTGTTACATTGTGTCCAGGCCTAAAAAGGCAGGATGTTCTTGTCTTGGTTGAAATGCCTTTGATCATAGGTTTTGTTCAATCAAGGTTGACCTGGGGTTAAACAACAACAACTTGGTAATCAAATCACTTCAATATAAAGTAAAACAAAAAACAGCCATCAACAAGACAGTACATTTCTTTAGTTTGTTTATCAACCATTTTACAAGGAATACTGAGCATATTTTATTGTGATAACACTATACAGGATGTCTCGTCCACTGCAGTCTTTGATCTCTCACCAGGTCTTTTCTAGCACGACAAGTTGCCAATGAACACGATCCTGTGTCACCTTTGCCATGAGTTTCAGTTTCTTGAGGTCATTCCTCACAACTTTGTCCCATGTCTTCCTTGGTTTCCCTCTGCTACATGTTCCATCTACTTCAAGCACTAGGCACTTTACACAACTCCGGCTTTCTTTACGAATCACATGTCCATACAAGTGCAATTGTTATACATTCCTTTTATACTCAGCTTATTCATGCTCTGTCATTCATGCACACTAACATTACACATCCAGTGGAGCATACATGCTTCATTTCTTTGCAGCCATCACAAATATTCTGTATTCATGGCACACATCTTATCATACAGCATAGAGTAAGAATAAATGCTGGATCATGACTGAAGTGGTTATCAGTTGTACTACTGATGAACCTCTAGGCGACTCTGATCATGCTATGATCATTGCCAATCTGGCACTTGAGGGCAGCAACAAAAACCAGAACCACCTCCAATCTGCTTGCTCTGATTGGAAGAGAGCAGATTGGAACTTGTACTGCACTGAGCTACAGCGCCCAAACTGGCATGAGATGTATAACTCTGGAGATGTGAACACTATACTCCAGAGCATCCTGGACTCAATATGGATAGCATATGCAGCATCGGTGCCACGTAAGCAGATAAAAAACCACCCCAAAAGTGCAATTTGGGAAACTTCCGCGGTCCGACTTGCCAGGAAAGAACGTCGGAACGCTGAACGGGAATATAAACTGCATAAATCAGATGACAACAGAAAAAAGCGGAATAAATCTTCTAACCATCTCAAGCAAGTGACAAAGAAGGCAGTGCTTGAATTTGAACAGTGCATAGCAACCAATCTTGACAGTAAGGTGTTCTGGAAATATGTTCATTCAAAGCAGAGACCTCACTCTCCAGTTGGTCCTCTTCGCAATCCCCACACAAGCCAGATCACTGACGATCCCAAAGAATGCGCAGAACTCATTGCTGAGTGCTATGCAAATATTTTTACTGTTGAAAACCAGAATATACCATCTCCACCATCTCTAACATCAAATTCCATAACAACTATGGAATTTACACCTGCAATGTTGCGACGTCACCTTAAGAATAAGCGCAACTATGCCTCCCCTGGTCTTGATGGTGTTACATACCTGCTTCTCAAACGTGGTGGGTATTTCCTTTTGCGCCAGCTTTCTTTCTTCTTTCAATACTGTCTCAACAATGGTGCTACTCCGGAGCAGTGGAAAACTGCCAGTGTCATTCCTCTGTTCAAAAAGAGCAACCGCATGTCACCTGTCAACTATCGTCCAGTCAGTCTTACTAGCTGTATGGTCAAACTGATGGAATCCTGTGTCAGAGAAACACTTTGGAACTTCTAGAGCTCTCACAGCCTCATCCGGCCCTCACAGTTTGGATTTATCCCTAACTCCAGCTGCTGTGATCAGCTTATCGAGTTCCTTGAAGACATCACCCGGATCACTGACAGCGGCTCATGGGTGGATGTTGTTTACCTTGACTTTGCTAAGGCTTTTAATTCTGTGCCACACAAAAGACTTATGGCAAAACTCTCTGCAATGGGTGTGAGGGATGATCTTTTCGACTGGTTGAAATCCTTCATTCTCAGCCGAAAAGAAGTAGTCACGGTTCTAGGACAGCATTCTTCACCATATGAGATGTCATCTGGTGTACCACAGGGATCTGTTCTTGGTCCCCTTTTGTTTGTGGCATATATTAATGACATAGATGCCAACTTACAGAATGCCACGGTACTGAAATATGCAGATGACATCAAGCTGTACCTTGAAATCAAAAGGACTGATCCTGAAATCGACAACTCTTTCCTGCAGTCAGACCTGGACACAATGCAGCAATGGATCACAGACTGGCAACTGAAGCTGGCTGTGGACAAGTGTACCACCATGCATTTTGGGAGGAAAAATCCAGCGTCCACATACTCCCTCCACAACACTGATATCAAGAAGTCCTCTTGTGAACGTGACCTGGGCATTACTGTCAGCAGCGATTTGCGTTGGACAAAGCATGTCTCTAAGATTGTCAAGAAGGCCGAGGGTGTCTTGGCATCACTCAGCAAGACCTTTGTTAGCCGCTCTCCAACCATCTATTTAAAACTGTATACAGCTATGGTACGACCACACTTGGAATTCGCATCATCAGTCTGGAACCCCTATCTTGCTCAGAACATTGACCGCCTGGAAACTGTTCAGAGACGTGCAACCAAGCGCATACCCTCCATCAGACACCTACCATACTCTGAATGCCTTGCTTCCCTGGGCATGGATTCATTGAAGCTCCGACGTCTGGCAATGGACTTGGTGAATACCCACAAAGTTATTAACCATCTCGCCAATTGCAACCCTGAGCACCTTTTTGATCTCCATGTGTCTAACACACGTGGACATGCCTACAAAATCAGAAAACAGCACAGCTCCCATGACTTTCGTAGACATTTTTTCACGCTCAGAGTTGCTGAAGCATGGAACAAACTGCCTGCGTCAGTTGTTAGCTGCCGAGACACTGCATCCTTTAAGACACTCATGCTTCCCGAAATACGCCAAAACTACACCTGATGTACCCCTTCCATACACATGCACATGTGTGTATCATGACTCGTGCACTGTTCATTTTCCTGATGTTTGTGCATTGCCCTATGTACTGTACATGCACTTTTTGATGAGTTGTGGTGCACCTGGGCACTGTGACGTATAGAGTTGCGGCCCTTGCCATTCTGAGTTCGAATCCCGCCGAGGTTAACTTTGCCTTTCGTCCTTATGGGCTCGATGAAATGAAGTACCAGTGATCTACTGGGTGATTGCTGGCCTTGTGCCAAAAGTAGAAACAATTATTATTATCATTATTATTATATCATGACTCATACACTGTTCATTTTCCTGACATTTGTACATTATTCTATGTACTATACATGCACCTTTGATGAGTTGTAGTGCACCTGAGCACTGTACACAATAATTTCATTATTATTATATTGGGAATGGTAAGGAGTGAAAATGTTTTGTTATCTAGAGTGAGACGTGCATGGAAGAAGTTCCAGGAATTAAGTGGTGAGCTAATGAGGAGAGGAATGTTGCTGAAACTGAAGGGAAAAGTGTATACTGTATGTGAGAGAAGGCTGGAAAGAATGGAAATGCAAATTTCCATTGGTCCAGTGGATGAGAAGTGTATTGCTTAGGGATAGAAAAACAAGCAATAAATTGGAGAAGATGGGAATAGAACCAGTGGTGAATGTTTTGAAGAGAAATGGAATGAGATGATTAGGTTATGTGTTGAGGAAGGATGAAAGTGATTTGATGAAAATGTATGAGTAAAGAAGTAGATGAAAGGAAATACTAAAAATGATAGGGGAGGAAATGAAAGTCAAGATGTTCATAAAGGAGGATGCAAGTGAGAGAAAAATAGAGAAGCTTGTGATGGAGCCCACAAGGCTAACCTTTGCTTTAGCAGGAAGATGGCCTTAAAATGCTTCTTGTTGTTGTACTCTCATGTGAATTATGAAAAAAATGAGAGGTTTAGTGGGATTGCAGGAAGGCTAACAGATGCACAATAGTCATCAATCAGAGCATCAATAAAATAACATCTTTCCAATGCTCAGAAGGCTCCATAGAAGTAGTTGATAGCTTCTGTTACCTGGGTGAATACAAAAGATGTGTGAAGGCTGAAAAAAAAATAAAGTGAGCATGCATTGCTGAATGTGTAACATTGGTGTGCATGAACAAGGAAGCACAGATGAGATGAGAAAACCTGGATATAAGAGGAATGAGATGTTGGATGCAAGGGAGAAAACTGCACTGGTATGGACATGTAATGCATATGCATAATGACAGCAGTTGAGTGAAGAAGTGCCAGAAGTTCTGAGTGAAAGGAAGCCATGGAAGATATGGACAGAAGTGGTGAAAGCTGGTTCCAGGATGCTGAACCTCACAAAAGAGATGATGAAGGAATGCAGCAAGTGGCAGACATTTTGGAGAGGACTCATTTAGCTCATGCAAGCATTGAAAAGTGGACAGGAAACTGATATGCAAACATATATCATCATCAACATCATTAACATCTGATTTCCCTGCTAGAAAGGGTTTGATGAGTTGTCACAGACCAATCACTATTTAATTAGAGCTATTGTTTTCTCTCGCTACTGACTTCTCAATATGCATGTGTGTGTGTGATAGCATGTCTATTGCTGATTTAAGGAAATGATATGTTAATAAAAATAACATATACTACACTAGAGAAAATTAACCAATAGATTGTTGCCTTGTAATCCTTGTTATCACCTTTGTTTATTGTTATATCAATTGCAGTGGAATGGACTTCCGTCAGTTGTGACGATGAGCGTACCAGTTATTTGATCAAAAGAATGAACTGCTCATGAAATTAACAGAGAGATTCAGCCTGCCACTATGTGTGACAAGGCTGGTCCTTTGAATTACAGGTACAATCCATCCAACGAGCTTCCCCACAGTTTCTGTCTACCCAATTTCACTCACAAAGCATGGGCCAACCTGATTCTGTAGGATCAAACCTGGGACCTAATGATTGTAAAACAAACTCCCTAACTATTCGGCCATGCTGCATTCACATCAACTGCAGTAGGTGCACTCTAACATACAACTAGTGCCCCAGATTATCTATCACCCAGTAGCAAAGTCTGTATTTGCTTTTATTTTATTTTTAATTACTTTTTGTTCCTTACTCTCCTCCACTCCTTGCTCCTCTTTTCCTTTTCTCTTTCCCCTTTCTTTGTTAGTTATTTAGTTTCTAAACACACACTCACACACATGAAGACTAAATGTTTGTAACTCCTGTTTCTAATTAATATAATGTGATGAAGAAACCCTAGTTAGACTGACTAACCGTTGTCTTGGTAATAGGTTTTGTAACATGGATCGACCAATATCCATTGTGTTGGCACCTTCACTCACAATGAGAACATCTCTTTCTCCAAGAACTTCCACAATCTAAAAATAATTGAAAAAAATTGAATATACTAATGAACCAAAATTGCTCAATTTACTAATTGTTGATTTATACCTCAGTATTCTAGTTTGCTTAACACTTTAGCATTTACATTACTCTATATATACTATTATATTTCACAGTAAAGGCTTTATCTCACATAATTATCTCACATAATATATGAGATTTTGAAAGTATTTATTTTGAGAACAATACCTTAACATCAGTATGAGTGACTGGTTACAGCCGGTTTGAACAGAAAGAGGTGAGAGAATTCTGGCTGGAAACCGCCGGTTTAAATGCTAAAGAGTTAATCAGTGAATTATTGACATACAAACATCTCTAACTATTTGTCATTCTCAAGTCTTGGTAGTTGTGAGTTGACTATGCTTCACTGAGTACATCTAATACATCTGAAACACGTCCATAGCTGCCAAAGATTGGGCCCAGTCGTTCCCTGCATTTATTTTAAATTTTTTAATCAAGTAAAATTTTGGGTATTCTTTTCCTGCCTCTTGACTTTTCTTCCCATTATGGTTATAGTTTCTATTAATTAATAATCATTTTCAGCTCACCATGCTTAACTATGATTGACTGCATTTAATTTTATGTGAAAGGCTTTAGATATAACCACACATAGTTGTTTTTGATATAATACGTCAAATCCAATTGGCTGGTCTTGCTTGGAGATCCAGTTAGATCAATTGGAAACTGTTGTTTCTGACAGGACCTGCTGGAAGGTGGTGCTTGAGGACTCTGCCCCCATGACCATGTCCATACCTGCTCAGTCTTCTTTCTTGCACACTATATCAGATTCCTCTTATTGATATAAATAGTTGACTTATATGTGATCAGTTTGAAATATAGGCATATAGAACTTCCTCAGATATTGTTATATCTATGTTACCAGTTTGAGATACTGTCATATAGCCTGAGATGTGATGGGTTTAAAACATTGTTACTTTATTGTAAAGATACCACATTTAGGTGGAAATATTGTAGAGTTGAAGGTCAGTTCCTAGAATAATAAAGTTCATTATGTGGTTTCAATACCTGGTTGTAGTTATTTCATTTCACATACATTACTAATGTTCAAAGAGAAAAAAAAGCAATGAATGTCACAAATTCCACTTCCCACGTCTCTAAAAATCTAAGACTTTATGCTTGGCTGTTTATCTATTATGGAAATATAGTTAAACTATATTCTAAAATTGATAAGGAAAAAATCAGTCAGATAAATCCAGTGATGGTCAGCATTGGCTAAAAGCAGTTAATATAATAAATGTGAATTTGGATGTTTTTGAAGAACACGGCTCTTTACTTTTTCTTTGTACAACAGAAGGTTAGATTTCATCTGTGAGGATTATAAAAACAACAATAATAATTTAACAAAGAAATAAATATGACTAACTTACTTTAGAGAAAGCACAGTAATAGTTGAGAGGCACAGTTAGATCAGTACTTAAAACCTGAGTAAAATAGATTTAACATTGAAAAATCAGGAATTATTCAAGGAACATGACAAGAAATTTCTATTGTAAAATTTGAGTTCTAATTTTTGTACAAAGCTATACATTTGTGGAGATGATGTATAGTTGATTAGCTAGCATTTACTTATTCCAACTGGTATGGACTAAAGGCAAAGTGAACCACACATAGTGAGCACACATTTAATCTCAGACCAATGATGGAGTCTCTTATGTGATCACAACCAAATAGCTAAATCCCATCGAATTACACCCTGCCAACATAAAAAAAAGACATATTAGACAATGCAGTCCTACTATACATTCATCATCATTTAACATTGGTCTTCTCTGTTAGGAAAGATTGAACAAATCACCACAGACCACAGTACCCTAGCAGAACTACTGACAGTTTAGGGGTCCTGCATTTTGATTACATATGTTCATGTACTCTACTGAGTGCTCAAACAGGCTGGGGGCTTGCTTCTTGCTTAAATATATTCCTGTGTATTTTATCATGGCACCAGTATGAAAATAAAAAAAGATGAGTTTATTACAGAAAGAATGCTTTTGATCATAGGTCTCCTGGTACAGACCCAACAATACCACATTCAGTCTGATATTCAATTTCTACTCCCAAATCTGCAAAACCAAACTGCTAGCTTAAGAATATGAACAAAACTTTAAAAATATTTAAAGTGTATTTGAAGTAAAGAAGTATAGATTATTAAACATAAAAATAAGTTAAACTTACATTTACTTTTTCTTTATTTTTGTTGATTGCCAGTTTTAATTCTTTCCACCAAGGTTCTGTATGGTGAAAGGTATAACGTTTTGGAGAACTATCTAATTCCATTGACATCTGAAGTAGAGAAAATGTACCTATTCAAAACAGGATACACATTTTATAATTAGGACCCACAAATTCAATAAGAATTCATTAAGATTAAGTGGAAGTGCAGAAGAGCCTTTATTCATCAATGTCTGAACTTCTACCATGATGTCCTAATTGCTGGTTTCTTTTGACACAATGCATTATAATTTCAGTACTCATAGGAATTACCAGTGTAAATAAAAGGAAGGTAACTGCTTCAATTAGAGAGTAAAAGAATATTACTGTTTCTGTTTGTGAGAAAATTACATGTAATTTTTTGTTCAAATGGCTTAATCAAAGGACGAAGGACCGCACTGATGACTTTTACAGAGCATTTGAGATTAGTAGAGCAGAAGGGAGTAAAAAACCAAAATCTTGATTTAACCTTTAACATGCTGTCAGCAACATAAAGCACCACAGAGTGATCTCCCCTTAATATATAATGAAGTGTTAAGGGAAACAACTCATAAAAAATACTAGGGCACTAAAGATTAAATGCTTGCAAGAGAATAGAGGCTGGAGTCAGTTGGACAATAATTTCCTACCAGTCAGTAAAAGATATTGGGCCCACACATATAAAATGATAGAATTGAGGTGAGGGGTGATTTGCTGCACTGCAGACATGTAACATGTAGATGTTACTGATGATGATGACAATAACAATGACCAATGACTTAGCCAGAGTGTGTGCCACCTGGGACAGCTGTTGAATTAACACACCCCCATGCTTACTCAAATATATACAACAGATCCAAAAGTGCTGCCTCCATAAAAATGTCGCCAAGGGAAGACTGCTCCCCTTCTTAGCTACACTACAGTCAATTACAATAATTGTTGGCTGGATGTCATGTCAATTTATATGAATATTAGTTTGGTTTCATATGTGAACTTCAAGTTTAGCAATGGATTTACACGATAATCCACAGCTTATAGATTTGATGAGTACTGCTTCAGTGCTTGCAGAGTCATTGTCCTTCATTACATTTTATTGTGTAATTCCAAGTTGTACGACTCTTTAATGATGTTTTTTGGAAAATAGTCTAGAATTTGGAGGGATTTAGTTATATAGCTAACATTATTTTTACTATTTTGAGGGCGGTGGATTGGCAGTATCGGTAGAGGGTCGGACGCCATGCTTTCCAGCATAATTATGTCCCTTTATGATCTGAGTTCAAATCCCGCCGAGGTTAACTTTGCCTTTCATCCTTACGGGCTCGATAAAATAAAGTACCAGTAATGCACTGGGATAATTGCTGGCCTTGTGCCTAAAGTAGAAACAATTATTACTATTTTGCTGGTGTTTGGAACGTATCTTAACACAGGTTCATTATTATCATCATTTTTACTTCAACTTTTCCATGTTGGCATGGGTTGGATGGGACTTTTGATTTACAGTTAAAATGAAGTTTTGTAACTAAGGGCAGTTTCAGGTGGTTTGGTATCAAAAGAGTTAAGGGCTTTTCTTTTAAAGACAAGAAGGCTGACACCTTTCTCTTTCTGTCAATTTCACACACACGTAGATGTAAAAATAAAAAATAAACATTTTTTAATCATCCAATTAGGATTAAAATTCTGTTTGAGTGTTTGAAGGTATTTAGACATAAACCAACATATTCATTTTACCTTGAATTAATAAAGATCTTACCTGGTAAATAGCTGCTTTTATATCAGCAGCAAGAGCAACAGTTGGCCGAATGTTAGTACCTAATTCTTCTTGGTGAATATCCACCTGAGAGAAAAAAAATGTTTTTTTTTCATCATCATCATCATCATCATCATCACCAACATTTAACATCCATTTTCTTGCTATCACCATTATCCTCCTCCTTCTCATCATCAATTAACATCCATTTTCCATGCTTTCATATATATATATATATATATATATATATATATATATATGTAACAAAATTGTACACAGAAAAACGATCGTGGCCTGAACAAAAAAAAAGCATCTATCTTCATCATTGGTCAACCCTTGGCAATGCAATTTCATGAATATATATATATCATCATCATCATCATCTTGTTTTGATATTTGATTTAAATCTTAAAGTTAGAAACCACTCTCAAGCATTATGTTTTGATGTTTGCTGTAGTATCCGTGAGAAGTAGGTGGATGAATTTACTGAAAATAATGTTAACACAATTGGCAGAATATTTCTGACAGGAGTCAAAATGAGAAAGCTTCAGTTGTGTCTCTTTCTCATTACTTTAAACTTCTATTTATATCTACAGCAGTACTGTGATGTTCTCCCTCAATTAACTAACTACCATTTTTTCTTCCTTGTGGCTTTGTGTCTCTTTAATGTTGCTGTTAGTGTTACTTTTTGGCTCTGTTAGGATATATTCACTCTTTTAGTTACCTTATAACAACAATGATGGGAGATTAACCTTTTTTTTCTGATGACAACTCTCTGGCCCCTTAAATGTGCTAGAAATATCAGCTACATTAGCTGAACAGGGGTAACCACATGGTGGTCAATAAGTGCGCTAGAAATAGCAGATAAATAGGGGAACCTCATACTTGGCCATATGTGTGCTAGAAATAGCTGCTATTACTAGAACACCTATGGACCAGCCTGAGTTTCCTCTATTTAGCTGCTATTTCTAGCACACCTATGGACCACCAAGAGGTTCCTCTTATTTAGCTGCTATTTCTTGAACGCCTACGGACTACCATGTGGTTCTTTCTGTATAGCTGATGCAGCTGTTTTTTCTAGCACATATATGGACCACAATGAGGTTCTCCTTATTTAGCTGCTATTTCTAGCACACCTACGGACCACTATGAGTTTACCCTTACTTATCTGATATTTCTAGCAAACCTATGGACCACAATGCGGTTCTCTCTGTTTAGCTGATATAGCTGCTATTTCTAGCTGACCATGGATCACTATGAGGTTCATCTATTTAGCTGCTATTTCTAGCACACCTATGGACTACCATGATGTTCCCTTTATTTAGTTGCTATTTCTAGCACACTTATGAACCACCATAATATTCCATCTATTTAGCTACTATTTATAGCATATTTTTGGACCACCATGAGGTTACCCCAGTTTAGCTGATGAAGCTGTTATTTCTAGCATACCTATGGACCATAATGAGGTTTCCCCTTTTTAGCTGCTATTCGTAACACACCTATGGACCACTATGAGGTTCCCATATTTAGCAATTATTTCTATCACACCTGCAGAACAACATGAGGTTCCCTCTATTTTGCTGCAATTTCTAGCACATTAATGGATAACCATGAGGTTCCTCTTATTTAGCTGCTATTTCTAGCACATCTATGGACCACCATGTGGTTTACCTTATTTAGCTGTCGTTTCTAGAACACCCATGGACTGCCAAAAGATTTCCCCTATATAGCTGCTATTTCTAGCACACCTATGAACCACAATGAGGTTTCCCGTATTTAGCTAATATTTCGAGCACGCCTATGGACCACTATGAGGTTCCCCTTATTTAGCTGCTATTTCTGGCATACCTATGGAGCACCATGTGGTTCCCCCTGTTTAGCTGATGTAGCTGCTATTTCAAGCAGACGATGGACAATTATGAAGTTCACCTATATGGTTGCTATTTCTAGCACATTTATGGACCACCATGTGGTTCTCCTTGTTTAGCTGATTCAGATGCTTTTTCTAGCACACCTATGGACCACCATGAGGTTCCCCCTATTTAGCTACTATTTCTAGCACACCTATAGAATACCATGACGTTCCCCCAATTTAGCTGCTATTTCTAGCACACATATGGACCAACAGGATGTTCCCAACTCTAACACTATTTAGCTGCTATCACTAGCATTTCTATGGAACACCATGAGGTTCCCTCAATTTAGCTGCTTTTCTAAAACACCTATTGACAACCATGAGGTTACACCTATTTAGCTTCTATTTCTAGCACACCTATGAACCACCATGAGATCCCCAACTATTTAGCTTCTATTTCTAGAACACCTATGCACCACTATGAGTTTCCCCCTATTTAGTTGCGATTTCTAGCACACTTATGGACAACTATGAGGTTTTCCTATTTTGCTACTATTTCCAGCACACCTATGGACCACCATGTGATTCTCCATATTCAGCTGTTTTTTCTAGCACACTTATGAACCACCATGAGGTCTCCCCTATTTAGCTGCTATTTGTAGCACACCTATGCATCATCTTGAGGTTCTCTTAATTTCGCTGCTATTTCTAGCATGACTATGGACCACCATGAGGTTCTCCCTGTTTAGCTGATGTAGCTGCTATTTCTAGCACACATATGGACAACCACGAGGTTCCCCTATTTAGCTGCTATTTCTAACACATATATGGACCATCATGATTTATCCCTATTTAGCTGCTATTTCTAGCACACCATGGACCAGCTTGAGGTTCCCCCTATTTAGCTGCTATTTCTAGCACATCTATGGACCAACATGAGGTTCCCCCTATTTAGCTGATATAGCTGATATTTCTAGCACACCTATGAACCACCATGGTGTTCACCCTATTTAGCTGCTATTTCTAGCACACCTATAGTACGACATGAAGTACCCCCTAATAGCTACTTTTCCTAATAGGCCTATGGACCACCATGAGGTTCCCTCTGTTTGGCTGATGTAGCTGCTATTTCTAGCACACCTGCGAACCATCATGAGCTTCCCTCTATTTAGCTGCTATTTCTAGCACGCCTATGGACCAATATGAGGTTCCCCCTGTTTAGCTGATGTAGCTGCTATTTCTAGCACACTTACTGACCACCATGTGGTTCCTCCTGTTAAGCTGATGTATCTCCTATTTTTAGCACACCTATGGATCACAATGAGGGTCCCTCTATTTAGCTACTATTTCTAGCACACCTATGCACCACCACGAGTTTCCCCCTATTTAGATGGTATTTCAAGCACACTTATGGACCACCATCAGATTCCCTTATTTAGCTGCTATTTCTAGCACACCTATGGACCACCATGGGATTCCCCTTATTTAGCTGTTTTTTATAGCACACCTATGAACCATCATGAGTTTCCCTATTTAGCTGCTATTTCTAGCACACCTATGGACCACCATGATGTTCCTCCTATTCAGTTGCTATTTCTAACACATCTATGGACCAACATGAGGTTCCCCCTATTTAGCTGCTATTTCTTGCACACCTATAGACCGCCATGAGGTTTCCCCCTATTTAGCTGCTATTCCTAGCACTCCTATGGACCAACATGAGGTTCTCTTAATTTAGCTGCTATTTCTAGCACACCTATGCACCACCATGCAGTTCCCCTGTTTAGCTGATGAAACTGCTATTTCTAGCATATCTATGGTTCTGCCTATTTAGCTGCTATTTCTAGTACATCTATGGACCAATATGAGGTTCCCTTAATTTAGCTCTATTTCTAGCACACCTATGGGCCACCATGAGGTTCCCATTATTTAGCTGCTATTTCTAGCACACTTATGGACCACCATGAGGTTCCCCCTGTATGGTTGAAAGGGTAGAGAAGGTATAAAGAGAAGGACAGAGAAGGAGAGGGTAGAAATTAAGAGTAGGGAAGAGTGGGTAGGGAGGAAAAAGGAATTAAGAAATTGAGATTGTTTTGAAGATTACTGATATACACAAACAAAACCTTATTTACCTTCACATTGTATATATATTGAGAGAGAGAGAGAGAATGAAAGTGTGAAATATTTTTTTACATCAACATTTTTTTGTATATTTCTATGAAGAATTTGTAAGTTACCTGAATAACTTTGACATTTGGTTGGAAACGAGGAGGAATCCCAAAGTGCAGTATCCAGTTCAGCCGTGCACCAAGTAGAAGAATCACATCTGCCTCCCGAAGAGCTCTGTAAACATTTTTTTATTGTTTTAATTATTATGTTAGAAAAATTGCTATTATTATCATAGTTATTATCATAACGTGAAGACGCATGGTTTAGTGGTTAGAGCATTGGGCTTGCAATTGAGGTTGTGAGTTTGATTCTCGGACCGGGTGATGCATTGTGTCCTTGAGCAAGATACTTTATTTTACGTTGCTCCAGTTTACTCAGCTGTAGAAAGGAGTTGCGACGCCACTGGTGCCAAGCTGTATCGGCCATTGCCTTTCCCTTGGACAACATCAGTGGTATGGAGAGGGGAGGCTGGTATGTATGGGTAACTGCTGGTCTTCCACAAAACAAACCTTGCCCAGGCTTGTGCCTCAGAGGGAAACTTACTAGGTGCAAAACCATGGTCATCCTTGACTGAGTGGGACCATATTATCATAATATTATTACCATGTTTTTATTTACTATCATCATCATAAACATCATCCTTTTTTATGCCTGTTTTTTCCATATTAGTATGGTTTGAACAAGATTTTTTGTGGCAGTTTCTCCACAATTCATATTTTATTTCTTAAAATGATATATATATACCACTCATCTTCATTGATCCACAACACTTCAGGACACATTATTTACATGGGACATAAACACATAACATTACTTGCTTTAAACATTGTTGATGCGAAGATGCAAGTGGTAAACTATAACACATATGACTGGCTTCTTTACAATTTCCATCTACCAAATTAACTCATAAGGAAGTGTTTGGTCTAAGACTGTAGCAAAAGATATTTTCCCAAGGTGCTGCTCAGTGGGATGGAGCCTAAAACCACATGGTTGCAACTTATTAACCACACAGCCATTCTTGCACCTAGATAAAGCTATGCCTGCATTGTACAAACATGATAAAAAATTAATAATTTAATATTGAAATTTTACTTTGATCTGGCTGCAGAAACACATTGCTTATGGTTGTCTGGAAGAACTCCCTTGCCCATAGGGGTCGGAAGAAAGGGTAGTCCAGTTGCTGAAATAAAGTGTTGCAGTTCTTGCTCAGCCTGTGAATAGGCAGCTCCTGAAAATAACATTAAACATAATTTTATATGACAAATAAATATATTTCAAAGAATGAGTTACAGCTCATTTTAGCATCCTATACTATATCCAAAGAAATAATTGTTTCTACGTTTGGCACAAGGCCAGCAATTACCCAGTGTATTACTGGTACTTTATTTTATCGACCCTGTAAGGATGAAAGGCAAAGTTAACCTATATCCAAAGAAATAATATTTGACTAATTGGCATAAAGTTTCTCATAAACAGCATATCCCTCTGAACCACAGACTTGTCTCATCTCTCTATCTTTTTTATTACAACTAAAGAGGCCTTTGCTCCTCATAGTTGGCATATCCACTCCTGACTCACTTCTCTCTCCTCCACTTGTCTCACATATTGTGTAACCCCCCCCCCCACACACACACTAAACACTACACTAACCCCATTCACAGTTCTTCCTCCCCAGAACATATCCTTGTGAGTGGAATTCCTACTATGGACATGTTTTTTCCTGAGTCATTAACTTGAAAATGTTCAAGAACATTAACCATATCAATCTCACTGGTTTTGGAGGATCTGTGAAGGCAATGGACACAGCCATTTCGTCCAAGTTGGGAAGTTTGTATTTAGTTACTTGTCACCCAGTCCACCCTGTTAGGTGGTTGTCCTGGTGCCATGATGAAAAGTACCCAGTCCACTCTGTAAAGTGGTATTGGTGGTGCCACGATAAAAGCTCTCTCTGAAATGTGGAAGGGCATCCAGTCATTGAAAACCAAGCCCAAAATAGATATGTATGTGGAAGATAGACGTTAAACGATGAGCAAAACATGGTCACCTGACACGGTTAGCCTCATAACAGCCATCTAACACATGAAAACATAGAAAATAGACAATAAATGGTGATTATGATGTTGTGCATTGACATTTAGTCAATTTAACTATTAATAGGTAACATGAAGAAATACCATTCATTAGTCAAAGCAACAGGTACATATACTGTATAACAAAGGAGTATTTTATCAACCAACAGTGATTGAGTCAAATCCACATGTATCAGATCAAACCTTTTATTACTATATTTTTAATGAAATACATTGCACCTGAATTAATTATTGAAGAATTTGAAGTGATTTATTAAAATCATTAATTATTCCATAATTAAAATGATATTTGTAATATAACTTAACAAAATGTTCTCATACCAAATTATGTTGGAACGTTTTAATGTGAATAGGAACCTTTTAAAATATATGATTCTGTTTCACAGAGCCAGGGACGGTTTGGGGTGGGTTGGTATCAAAAGGGTTAAATAATACTTTAAGACTAAGACAGAAAAATGATGCTTCAAATAAGATATATCCTCTTCTTGTTGCAGGAGGAACAACAAATGCCTCAATCAATGTGTGTGTGTGTGATTGTGAAGAACACAAGCTTACCTTTGCCAATGATGACCAAGGGCTTATGGGCAGTGGAGAGGACTCTAAGAGCTTCTTTGATGTCCTCAGGAGGAGCATGCACTCTTGGAGAATCAGGACACTTTTGGCTCCATCTGTTGATTAACACAAACCATAGAAGTTAGTTAATTCTGTATGTATGTACACATGTAAAAAGTAAAGGGAGGGCTTTATTCCTTCTTTGGCCAGCTAGTTCTAACCCTTCTCTCTCTCCTCCAGCCTGAAAAAGGATGGGCTCTGCCAGGTTCAAAATTCCCAAGACATTCTATGTTAGGATGGTGCCCCTACAACTCCACCAGGAGTTAAGGACCCTTTACCTTTTGTTTTTGCATTATCCAATATGGCCGTCCTTTTCTCGGTGGTAGGGTATGATTTAAGAGAGAAAACAAATAGATGATATATCTAGAAACAACAGAATCCAATAGAAGAGAAAACAAGATAAAAACGATGTACTCACACAACTGATGAAGAATTAGTGGAAGCAGTAATCATATCAGCAGGAAGATCTATGTAACTAACTCCAGGACGACCATAAAGAGCTACTCGTACAGCCTAATATGAAATGTAAAAAGAACTTCAATGTTCTCCTTATTATCATCATCAAAATTTAACATTAGGGCCCCAAAGGAAGTTGGGCCACCAATTTATTCAAATTTAATGCATTTTCACTGCTCTACCCCTAAGATTTTTGTTGATTTTAAATATCAGGGTGTGTGGGGACTTTATTTTTTTTAGTATTTAGAGCTTCAAAAGGACTTAATCCATCCCTGATCACCACCAATATAGGTCTTTCAAAATCTCTTCTGTTAGGCCCAGCATCCTGAAATTTAATCATGTAACTTTCCACATCCTTCTCCTCTTCAATGGGTAAACTCTGCATGACAGTTTCACTCAGCTCTCATGATTCATACCAACTAAGCTGCTTCTCATGTATTTATCCACTGATGTTTTTAATGTTCAGCCACCCAGTGCCAGATTAAGATATTCTGGGGGCCTAAACACTTAAAAGATTATGCTCCACCCCCATATATAATGTATTCAAAAAAGAAAAAATTGAAATGACATACATTTAATTTGAATAAAATGGTATTCCTTTTCTCTTGATGTCCCTTGTGCTTATTTTGTTTAATGGTTAATCTAGCTCTGCAAGCACCCTATTGGTCCATTTGCTGGTCAATGCTTCACATCAAACATTACACAAAACTCATTTCTTTCCAACCTACATTTCTTTCCTACACATAACTTCATACAATCTGTTACTTTTATCTTAAAAGACAAACTCTTTGTTGCCAAGTATCATATTTCTAGGTAAGGTTAGCAAAGAAGTTCAGTAAGAATTGAATGTACAGGTAGGTGTTCACCTGGGCTTTGACCTCAACCCACTTTTATGTACTGTTAAGCAACTGAGAGTACAAGACTCTCCCATGGATGGCATGTCAGTCCATCACAAGGTTATGGTAGTCCCTTATTTTACATATATTCCACATTCAACAAACTCTGAAAGTAACACTTCCATACTTTCTTTTTCACTGATAACACTTCTCTCCAATGACATCCCAGTTCATACAAACATATTCTCATAATTTGGAACACTTCCTAGTTATGATATATTCTCTAAAGAATTGTTGAAAACTTGCAGGTTAATGATTACCTTCAACACTTATATGCTGAGAGTATATATATCAAAACATGTACAAAAATTGAACTCCTAAAAACAATCTCATTCCTGCTTTTTCCTTCTACTCTCCTCTTCTCTCTCTCTATACCCTTTTCATTTCTCATCTCATGCTTTAGACTCTCTTTCTTCCATTCTCTCCCTCTCTCCATTCTTCCACTTAATATGTGGTTATATTTTAACCTGACTTTTTGCTATGCACATAGCCATCAGTTGTTTACAGCTAAACCCTACACTGAAATTCCTACAGTTTTGTGAAAATATATAATCATTAATACTTACGGCTTCTACAAAAACTGGGATTCGTTGCAGACAACTGGGGCGAGCACTGTACTTGCAGAAATTTCTGGCACATTCCACCTTTAAAAAAATGTTTCTTTTAAAGTAGAGCAACACTTGATATGCAGCCAACTTCTATATGCAGTTCTATGTGGCTAATATACAGCATTAAGCATAATAAGGGTGTTTAGGAGATTAGTATCGGTGTACATATAACATAAAAAGACAGTAAATACCGGTGTGTGTGTTATAATAAAGTTTTTACTTCATGGAAGTCAAAGGCATTAAATATTAAGGATTTGTTACCCGATGGTCATAACTCGAGGCTGAAGTTGGTAGAGAAAAGAAGAGATCTTTTCTGGCTGGTAGCAACATCTTAAGGTTCTCAGGCTGCAAGTTGCATTGTTCTTGGTAGCGAAGGATTATCAAGAAGGAATCATCACAAGCTAGGGTCGCAGGTGTTACCACTTCAGAAATCAGGAGGCAAGAGGGAGATATCGTGGTAACCTGCTCCTTTTATAAGAGTTGACCGGAAGTGACCAACAGGGAGTCTGTCAATCCCAAAGGGAAGCAACTCCAGCTACTTCCTGTCTAGAGAGCGGTGATGAGATTGTCATGACAAGGGAGGCAACTCTTGCTACATTACCTCCCGCCAGATTTTTAAAACATAAAAATCGAAAGAAGCATGCATGGAGTAAGAGGGCGAGCATGTAAGAGGCATGAAAATTATAGTACAAAGTAATAAAAGTACGAGAAGAGGTCAAAAGTTCAAATATCTAAAATACAGTTCACATGTATGCAATCACATGACAGCAGTAAAGAATGTGTTCCAGAGAATGAATGCAGGTGGTTTCTGGTCTGTGGTATAACATGAAATTTCCAACTTCCGAAGGGAATTTCTCACAGGCAGAGTGCTGCAGAAATAAATTGTCTGGCTTTTTCTGCTGGTTTTAGTTGTTGATGAAGCTGTGTTGTTGTTGTTGATGTTGTGAATGCGTTGACCTGGAAGGGTCAAGAGGCCAGCGACCAGAGAAATAAGCATTCTTAATAAATGCGCGGTTTTCCACGGCAAATTTACGTGGTAAATTTATAAACCGGCAAATAGAAGAATATAGCTTAAAATGTTCGTTGTAAAGGAAACGAAAAACATATATATACATCCAGTGAAATGGTAATGAGAGGTACATTGTAATACAATAAATCAATAAATAACAATAGCAGCAAGAAAAAAAAAAAATATAAGGCTCCAATGGCCAGTTCACATAAAAATAGTTTGGCAGAACTTTTTGGGCCAGTGGACTCTCCGACCGGAACGGGTCGTAGTCTTGTATGTAGGTGAAGGTGGGGCAGAAGGAGCAGGTGTATGCACAAGAGAGAAAGATTGGGGTATTTGTGGCTTGGGTGTATGAGCGTCATTGTGTGCCCTTTTCAGTCTATCCACTGAAATTGTCTCTCTGGACCCCTTAACATCTACAGTGAAATGTTTGTCAGTGCGTGCTAACACACGGTAGGGTCCAGAGTATGGTTGTGTGAGGGGTGGTCTCACAGCATCGTTCCTTACGAACACATGAGTCCACGAGGCAATATCCCTCGGGACCGCAGGTTTTACAGTTTGCTTCCTCGTATCCATCGGCGGCAGGTCCTGAAAATAAGAACGCAGACGGGATACGTAGGAAAGCGGATCTTGGAAAGCAAGATCAACAGGGGCAAGCATTTGCCCAGGCAATGCTAGAGGAGCACCGTAAATTAATTCGGCCGGGGAGGTCCCAAGGTCCTCCTTTATTGATGACCGAATTCCTAATAACACAATAGGAAGGTACTCGCTCCAATGTTGAGAGTCTGGATAGGCGCGAAGAGCGGCCTTTAATTGGCGGTGGAATCGTTCCACCATTCCATTTGAAGCAGGATGATAGGCCGTGGTCCGAATCCGTTGAGCTCCAATTATTTTTGTGAGCTCAGAGAAGAGATGGGACTCGAATTGTCTACCACGGTCTGTGGTGAGTGTAGTTGGTACCCCAAAGGTGGTAATCCACCCTGATACCAGGGCACGTGCTACAGTTTCAGCAGTCATGTCTTGTAAAGGGATGGCTTCAGGCCAAATGTGCTATAACACGTTTCTGCTGGTTTCAACTTCCTCGGGAAAAATGCCAAAGGTTGTTGGTTTTCAGCGTAAGACTGCTGTAAAACTGCTCCCACAGCGGTATCAGATGCATCAACACAAAGCGAAAGCTTGGCCTGGTACTGGGTGGGCTAGCAAAGAAGAACTAGCGAGTGCTGTCTTGGCAGACTGGAAGTCCTGAAGCTGTCCTTGTGTCAAGGAAATGTCTTCCTTCTTCTTACGACGATTTTTTAAAATGTCAGTAAGGGAAGATAGCCAATTAGCACAATGAGGAATGAAACGCCTATAGAAATTGATTAGGCCTAAGAAGTGACGCAACTGGTGAAGTGTAGTAGGCGGAGGTAACTCCTGTATGGCTTGAACTCGCTGAGGGAGCGGCCTAATACCTTCGGCGTCGATGAGGTGGCCTAAAAAATGTAGGGAAGTGGAACCGAAAACACACTTTGCAGGATTCACGCGAACGCGGTAATCCTGAAGTCGCCGAAATAAGAGAAGCATGTGGCGCATATGCTCTTCCGGAGAAGAACTAGCGACGAGAATATCGTCTATGTAAGCATAAACGAAGTCCAGACCACGTGTGACCTCGTCTATGAACCGCTGAAAAGTGCTAGCGGTGTTCCCGAGTCCGAAAGGCATGGTAAAAAATTCGAATGATCCGAAAGGGGTTGTAATCGCCGTTTTCAGAATATTCTCGTTCCTGACCGGAATTTGGTGGTAGGCTCGCACTAAATCTAACTTAGAAAAAATCTTACACCCCTGCAGTGAAGATGCAAAATCGTGGAGATGGGGAATGGGATACCTATCCGAGACGGTCATGGCATTTAACCTCCTATAATCCCCAGTGGGTCTCCAGTCGCTGGAAGTCTTGGGCACCATGTGTAACGGTGAAGCCCAAGGACTCGTAGATGGGCGAATAATGCCCAGCTGCAGCATATGGTCGAACTCGGACCGTGCTGCCTTTAATTTTTCCGTCGGTAAGCGACGTGGACGCGAAAACACTGGAGCACCGGTGGTGGAAATGAAATGTTCGGTTGAGTGTGTTGGGCCAGTGACTCGAAAATTTCCATCCGTGAGCTCCGGGAAAAAACCCAGTAACGCATGGTAGGCGTCTCCAGCGGCAGCGATAAAGAACATGGGGCTGACTATTGGAGCATTGGCTTCCTGGCCATGAATTGAAAAGCCGGTGATGTTATCCACCAGGTGTTGGCCACGGACGTCCACAGTTAAGGAGAAGTTGTGGAGGAAATCCGCTCCTAAGATGGGATATGGCAAATCGGTAACCGTAAAAATCCACTTAAAATCCCTTCGAAGATTTAGGAATTTAAGAGGGAGCGAGATTTGCCCGTACGTCTTTATAGACGAGTGGTTAACTGCCTGCAGCGTAACAGATGACTCTATGGGGGTATCTTTCAGGCAATGGACCGGCCAAATACTACAGGAGGCTCCTGTATCCACGAGGAAACCTCTTCCGGACATTAGGTCCTTAATGAAGAAATAGCGGTTTGGTGACTTTATGTTGAGGTCAGCTGTCCCCATCAGCGGACCTCTTATGCGTTTCCCACCTTATGAAAGGAGCAAGGTTGCACGCAGTGATTTGCGTTCTCAGCAAATCACTCGTGGTACCAGCATAAAGATGAAGCTGGTGACTTAGAACGCCGTCTAAAACTTTGCGATCTCCCGCGACTGCGGGGGCACGAACAGCCACCACACAAGGCCTTCATCTTGTGGAGCTCTATGGTGAGCTCCTGAATGGACCTTTGCATCGCTATAATGGTCGAGCTGTCTGTTGGCGCTGCGGCGTAGATCGCATGGCTGTGTGTGGCCCGAGCTGGGTGGTGAACAGCGGCAAGGAAGTCGCTGCCTCCGGCATTCGTCACCTCGAAAACTTTGTCTGCAGATGCGGCAAGCTGATCCACCGTGCTTGTATCCCTCATGGGGGCCAAAATTGCCTGTACGTTGGTCGGCAGGCGCGAGAAGAACAACTGCTTCAGCAGGACAGTTTCTGCTGCAGACCCCTCCGTTAGGTCCTTCATTCGCCTAAGGAGGTTTGATGGGGTGCCATCCCCTATATGCTCCAGATGGACCAGAGCCCTAAATTTTTTTTCTGAAGACCGTTCTGTCCGGCTGAGTATTTCAGCCTTCAGAGACGTGTACGACGAGTCTGTGGTTGCCTCTAACACCAGGTCCTTTACCGCTGGGAGAATTGCCGACGGAATTGCACTAAGGACCACAGAATGTTGTAGTTCCTCGTCAACTCTGTTCGCCCTGAAGAATGCTTCTAACTGTGAGAACCATAGCCTCACGTCACCCGTGTACGTTGGCAGAACAGAGTGGGAAGCCATTGGTATACCGCAGGCAATCTACCGTTTGGAAAAATGTCTCTAACGTAACAGAAAAGGAAAACAAAATTTTTCCGTCAGACCACTGGACCGGAAAAATAATGCATCCGGGACAATATGCAAACAAGCGATTAAGTGAATGCTGTTATACTAAGGTAAGGGCAAGGAACCTAAAAAAAAAATCCAACATGGCGGACTATTTCGCGCCAAAAACACTATTGATGGAGAAGAGAGACTCCATCTTGTCATCCTCAAAAGTTTTTAGCCAGAGAAGAGAAGGGCAGAAAAGGAGAGAAAAAAAAGGCAAAAACATTTATACAATTGTTGTTTGTCTGTGTGTCAATAATTGTAGGTGTTCGTTTTGTATTAAATTGTTATATTTTTCTCTTTTTCTTCTGTCTCTCTTTTTTTTTTTATATTATATTATATACACCGTATACCATTTCCCATTCTTTTTTTTTTTTTTTTTTTTTTAAAAATCACGTCGGGGGTCACCACTTTAGGAGATTAGTATCGGTGTACATATAACATAAAAAAGACAGTAAATACCGGTGTGTGTGTTATAATAAAGTTTTTACTTCATGGAAGTCAAAGGCATTAAATATTAAGGATTTGTTACCCGATGGTCATAACTCGAGGCTGAAGTTGGTAGAGAAAAGAAGAGATCTTTTCTGGCTGGTATCAACATCTTAAGGTTCTCAGGCTGCAAGTTGCATTGTTCTTGGTAGCGAAGGATTATCAAGAAGGAATCATCACAAGCTAGGGTCGCAGGTGTTACCACTTCAGAAATCAGGAGGCAAGAGGGAGATATCGTGGTAACCTGCTCCTTTTATAAGAGTTGACCGGAAGTGACCAACAGGGAGTCTGTCAATCCCAAAGGGATGCAACTCCAGCTACTTCCTGTCTAGAGAGCGGTGATGAGATTGTCATGACAAGGGAGGCAACTCTTGCTACAGGTGTATATGAAAGTATATATACAATAAATATATGAGAACCTAGCTCAGTATTTCCAGCCAATGTTTTCTATTAGTTATATATGAATAAGCATCTCGAGCAAAATGTTCATTAGGTAAAGTCTATATAATAATAATAATAATGAAATTATTGTGTAAAGTGCTCAGGTGCACTACAACTCGTCAAAGGTGTATGTATAGTACATAGAATAATACACAAATGTCAGGGAAGTACATGTGTGTATGTATTAGCTGTAGTGTTGGCGGATCTCGGGAAGCATTGAGGCCTTAAAGGATGCAGTGTCTCGACAGCTAACAACTCATGCAGGTAGTTTGTTCCATGCTTCAGCAACTCTGAGCGTGAAAAAATGTTTTCGAAAGTCATGGGAACTGTGCTGTTTTCTTACTTTGTGGGCATGTCCACGTGTATTAGACACATGGAAATCAAAAAGGTACTCAGGGTTGTTGTTGGCAAGATGGTTAACAATTTTGTGGGTGTTTACCAAGTCAGTTGCCAGGCGTCAGAGCTTCAATGTATCCATGCCCAGGGAAGCAAGGCGCTCAGAGTATGGTAGATGCCTGATGGAGGGTATTCGCTTGGTTGCACGTCTCTGAACAGTTTCCAGGCGGTCAATGTTCTGAGCAGGATAGGAGTTCCAGACTGGTGATGCAAATTCTAAGTGTGGTCGCACCATAGCCATGTACAGCCTTAAATAGATATCTGGAGAGCGGCTGACAAAGGTCTTGCTGAGTGATGCTAAGACACCCTCGGCCCTCTTAACAATTTTAGAGATGTGCTTCGTCCAACGTAAATCGCTGCTGACCGTAATGCCCAGGTCACGTTCACAAGAAGACTTCTTGATATTAGTGCTGTGGAGGGAGTATGTGGACGCTGGGTTTTTACTCCCAAAATGCATGGTGGTGCACTTGTCCACAGCTAGCTTGAGTTGCCAGTCTGAGATCCATTGTTGCATTGTGTCCAGGTCAGACTGCAAGCAAGATCTATAGTGTAGACTCTAGTCTATTTCAATCTCAGTACTAGTTGAGTTGATATCACTGATGAGAGATTAACAAATCTTGAAAGAGTTATCTGACATTCTCGACTGCTACTAAGATATATGTGACATGTTCACGGTGTAAAAGAGAGAAAATTAATTTTTTTGTAACAAAAAAATTATTTTTCTTTGATAGCAAGGCTCTCATATGTTTATTGTATATAAACATATGGTATATGCTTTCATATACATATATATATTGTTTTTTTCTTCAAAGTCCCAACTGCAGTTTTGCCTACTGCTTTCCAGCAATCATGCAGAAAAGTGCACCATTGCTGTGAGGCTATAGGCTTATCAAGAGACCCCTCAATTTAATGGACTGTTTCTTGACCTGATTACAAGTGAATAGTTCTTGGGAGTGAGAAATTATCACGTGATACAGATATATGCTGTCTCTCCACTAAAATCCTTTTGCACTCTAGTAGCTACTCTCTTCACACAAATGCACTCCACCTATGCCCACTCCACTATCACTGCTAATATATTCTCACCATCACTACACCCCTCCTTCCTGCCACTAGCGTGTGCCACCTCACCCCAGCAAAAGATGGTTGAAAGAAGCCAGGAAATATGTTTAATGATGTGTGAAAATATTCTTACCTGTGGGAATTCTTGAAAAGCTCCCATGCCTTCCTGTTGACGCTCACAAGAACCACCAATAAGTAACATTGGCCTGGAAGAAATATAAGCGTTCAGTAAAGCCCTTTTGAAAAACACAACACATTTAATATACTAGAATTTTTTTCAACATGCTGACTTGTATGTGTATATGTGTGTGTGTGTATGTGCATACATTTATATGTATGAGAATATAAATGTAAATGCGAAAACACACAAAAATACACTCACAGACATACATTCACACAAACACACACATACATTCACACAAATACACACATACATTTACACAAACATACATTCACATTGTGTGATGGACGAAAGTCACTCAAATATATATATAGATAATATGGTAAGCTGGAAGTGAATCCTAAAGTACAGCTTACTGTAAATTGTAGATGTTTTTTTTTCAATCCTATATAGTCTTATATTCATTATTAGTACAGTATTGACGGATCTATGATAAAAAGCATTTTAAATCCAAATTAAAGGCTTCTTACAAACACTTTATTTTATTTTATTTTTTTCCCAAGCCTTGAGGCTCATCAGGCTGGGGTATATCCCAGTTCCATCATCATCATCATCATCTTCGTTTAACGTCCATCTTCCACGCTAGCATGGGTTAGACGGGAGTTGTCCCACTTGAGGCAAGGTTGGTCGGGTGACAGTGTCTCGCTCATATAGGACTATCTGGCAGGTTTTCTACTGCTGGATACCCTTCCTAACACAAACCACATTTACAGTGTGGAACTGGGAACTTTTTACCGTGTTACCTACACGGCCACATTACAACGTGGACTGTGTTTTTTTCTTGTGACACCTACACGATCTCGATCTCATTATCTCATTTATTTGAACTGGATGTTGTGGTACCAACTTTACAGAGAAAGGGTGGTGTTGGTGAGAGTGGGAGGTTAGGGTAGGGGTAGTGGATTGGGGTGTATATTTGGTTAAGAGGTGCCTACTGACTGAAGGTTTCGCTTTGTACATAGGCAAGGCAGGTCTTCTGTATTACTGCGTAGCGCCAAAGATCTCGGTCCAGTGACATTGTCTTAGAGAGGTGCAAGTGTGTAAGGTCGGAATTTATCGTCATTGGTGTTAAACGACTGAGAGTTCAGGAGTCCAGGAATCAAACTCACAACGTTATGATCATAAGTCCAACACCCCAACCACTTAGCCACATGTCTTCAACTAACTCTTTGTAACGGAATATTATGTGTGGTTGTAACGACAAGTGGATGGATGGATGTAACTGTTGGTATGGTGGATTCAGTGTAAATAAAAATACCAGGAGTGTTGTTACAAAGTTTATTTTATTACAACAATATTCAATTTGAATATTGAATGATAAAATAATTGACACAAAATATTCATACAATAATTTGGTGGCTCTTCGAGCCACGTAAATTTAAATATCACAGAATACGATTATAATATGTGTAAACAGAAATGAATGGTGCGTGTACAAATGTTGGACTCAGTATGAATTGCGTGTGTGCGGCGTATCAGTATATTTACTTATTTGTATTGGAGGAGTCAGCGATCAGCCAGGAAGGTGAGAATAAGTGGTAGACTGGTTTTCGTGACGAGAGCCTGTAAATGAGACTCGTCTTGTCTGTATCCACTGTTTTTCTATTTTTGGCGTAAACAATCCCTCTATTTATAAGAGTTAAAGCTAGAAGGATAGATATATCCTCTGAACTTTGGTTAGTCTCCCAAGGGATTAGTTTGCCAAGCGTAAACAAGTCAGAAAGATGGATATATCCTCTGACCTATTTTCTGTCAGGTGTAAACACCTCTGACCTGTGTTTAGCCTCTCCCAAGGGGTTATCTCCTGAGCGTAAACAAATTACCACGGCTTGTCCCAGAGGCGGGAAAGCTCAGATTCAGTTTCGAATCTTCGCCGCCGTTATAGTACCACCCTTCCAGTGAGAAAGCTGAGATTGAACGATCTAGGTGCATGTGAAATGAAGATAGGTATGACTAGGTGTGTTGTTGAAGAAAATCAGTAAAAATAAAAAAAACAGATGAAAGTCATTTACAAACAGGAGACATGAAAGAAAACATGCAAAGCAAAAGAAATTTACATGCAGGAAAATGTACTGTGATGTTACATAAAATTGAAAATGTTCATACGAAAAGTTTGTTGATTAAAAGTTTGTTCATTTCATAGAAACGGAAAAATGTTCTTTTGTCTGTTCTTTTGATGTGGGTGATGCACAGAGTTAATTGATTTGTGTGTAGCAATAGTTCATGACCACAGAAATTGGCCGATTCGTTGAAATGTACAAATTAGCCAAAATGTCGACCAGATGCATAATTTGTACTTACCCGATAAACTTGTACGTATCGCGTGGGCCATCGGACTGTTCTTCCGGATTTGGTGTGTCGGGGTTGTGCATAATTTGTCGTGTTTGTGTCGGACAAAGTTGTTGGTGAGTCTGCTGGAGAAACGGTGGGTACTGGTGGCAATTCCTGTTCTATGAACGCTTTCTTCAAACGATCAATGGAGACGGTATTTCGTTTCCCGTTCAAGTCTAGGACGAAATACTTAGGGCGTTTCTGTATCACCTTATAGGGCCCGGAATACGGTGGACGAAGTTGCGATGGAATACCGTCATTTCTAACGAAAACATGCGTCCATGTATCGATGTCTTTTGGTATGTGTGAAGTAACGTGCTGTTGTTTAGGGGCTGAAGGAGACAGATGCGACATCGATGACTGTAAACGGTGCACATATTTTGTAGGGTCTGGAAGTTCTTGTGGCGAAACAGGAGCAATCATTTGTCCGGGTAGAGTGAGTACGGTGCCATACACCATTTCAGCCGGAGAATGTCCGACTCCCTCCTTAACAGTGGAACGAATACCAAGAAGAATGAGTGGGAGGTGTTCGAACCAGTTAGTGGAGTCTTCGTAAGCCTTGATAGATGATTTTAGCTGGCGGTGTAAGCGTTCTACCACGCCGTTAGCTGCAGGGTGTTACGCCGTTGTACGGATGTGTTTGCACCCGAGGAGACGAGTCAGCTCGGTAAATAGGTTTGAATCGAACTGACGTCCTCTATCCGTAGTGATGGTCGCGGGTGTGCCGAAACGCGAAACCCAGTGAAACACTAGCGTTTTGGCGACAGTTTCCGCAGTGGTATCCGTCAGGGGAAAAGCTTCTGGCCAGCGAGAAAATCGGTCGACACAGGTGAGAAGATGAATGTGGTTGTGAGAAGGAGGCAAAGGTCCAACTATGTCTTTATGCACATGTTGGAACCGTGCATCAGGTGTTGCGAAAGAACCGATCGGGGCTTTGATGTGCCGGTGAATTTTCGCCTTCTGGCACGCGATGCAGTTCCTAGCCCATTCGCGGGTGTCCTTGTTGACGTTGGGCCACACAAAGCTGGCAACCATCAGTTTCTGCGTGGTGCGGATGCTAGGATGTGCCAGAGAATGCAGTGCCGAGAAAACGTCACGTCAATGTTTCCGGGGCACGTATGGGCGCTCGTGGCCTGTGGAGATGTCGCACCAAATATAACCCGAAGAAGAGGGCAGTGGGCATTCCTTCAATTTCAAGGATGATTTCCGGAGTTGTAGCAGTTCCTCGTCATTCTGTTGATCCGCTGCAATCTTCTGGAGGTCGATAGTGGCAGTGGTGTGGATTGCGTTAAGCTCCATGCGCGATAGGGCATCAGCTGCTGAGTTGGTGGCACCCTTAATGTACCGAATATCAGTGGTGTACTGAGAAATGAAGTCCAGATGTCGGACCTCCCTGGGTGAGTGTCGGTCAGGCTTGGCATTGAACGCGTACACTAGTGGTTTGTGGTCGGTGTATATAGAGAACACACGACCTTCTAGCATGTGTCGAAAATGCTTGACAGCAAGGTATGCTGCCAATAATTCACGACTGAATGTGCTGTACTTAGTTTCGGTGGGTTTTAATCGCTTAGAGAAAAAAGATACAGGTCGCCAAATATCGCCAGAGAGTTGTTGAAGCACACCTCCAACTCCGAAATCGGATGCATCAGTCAATAAACACATTGGGGCGTCAGGTTTGGGGTAACTCAGCATTGTAGCCTCGGACAACATTTTCTTCAACTCAGCGAAAGCGGTACATTCTTTTTCGCTGAGCTTGATGTTTGCGTTTTTGGTTGTACGCTGCCGCAGCAAATCTGTGAGTGGTTGGGCTGTCTCTGCACAGTTGGGTATAAATCTTCTGTAGAAGTTTATCAGGCCAAGAAATTCTCGCAGTTTGCGGAGAGATATAGGTTGTGGAAAATCAATGATGGATTTGACTTTCTCCTTAAGTGGGCGAATACCATCTTTGTCAATAATGTGTCCCAGAAAAATAAGGGACGCAACTCCGAACTCACATTTGCTGGGGTTGATAACGATTCCATATTCACGCAAACGTGTGAATAGGAGATCCAGGTGTTTCTCATGTTCTTCATCGGAGTTGCTGGCCACCAGTAAGTCGTCAATGTATGCGTATACAAAAGGTAGACCCCTGGTGACTGTATCGATGAATCGCTGGAATGTCTGCGCTGCATTTCGCAAACCGAAAGGCATACGCAGGAATTCGAACATTCCAAAGGGTGTTGTGACTGCAGTCTTTGGAATATCTGCGGGCTCTACGGGTATCTGATTGTAAGCTCGCACAAGATCGATCTTCGAAAATATGCGAGCCCCGTGCAGCGAGCTAGAGAAGTCCTGTAGATGAGGCACTGGATAAGAGTCAGGAACGGTGCAGTTGTTTAGTGCACGGTAGTCGCCACAGATTCGCTAGTCGTTCGACGACTTCTTGGGTACACAGTGTATGGGTGAGGACCAGTTGCTGCTGGACGGACGTATGATGCCGAGATCCAGCATGTGCTGAAATTCTTGTTTGACGGACTTCAGCCGGTCTGGTGGTAACCTTCTAGGTCGTGCAACGACAGGTGGGCCGTGTGTTTTTATGTGATGTGTGACATCATGTTTTACAGGGCAAGCGTTGAATAGTGGTCGAGCTACGGCTGGGTATTTGTTGATGATGTGGTTGTGCCGGGTTGTTGTTGTTGATCTTGAAATGACTGGACTGACTGTGGCTGTCCTAGCGGCTATGCCGCGCACAGCGAGACCAGTGGAGTTGTCAACGAGACGTTGGTTTTTCAGATCCACTAGAAGCGAGAAGTGCTGAAGAAAATCAGCTCCTAAAATAGGGGTCAGCAGCTTAGCAACAACAAATACCCACTGGAAAGTGCGGCGTAGTCCCAAATTTAGTGTCAGGGACTGTTCTCCATAGGTCGGAATATGTGAGTGATTCACCGCCTGGAGCCAGGCTGGTGTCTCTCTCCTTTTTCCAGGAACGCAGGAAACCGGGATGATGCTCACTTCAGCACCGGTGTCGACCAGGAAACGCGAGCCTGTGACGCGATCCTGTATGAAAAATAGGCGACTTTGGTTATGAGGGCCAGAAACGTCTGTCGCATTCAGTTTCTGGCTGTGTCGTTTCCCTGATTTGTTTTCGAAACAAATGAACAGGGATGGCTGCACTTTTGTGCTCGTCTCCCGAATCTTTGGTGGTACCAACACATTTCTGGTGAATCTCGAGATGCGCTGGGACTTCTTGAGCGACCACCAAATCGGCGAGTTCGGCTGTTGGACCGACGTGTGGCAGGGTTGCCCAGTGACAAGGCCTGAATTTGTTGCATCAAGGCCTGTATCTGTGTTGCTTGCTGTGCCAGTAACTGGTGTAGATCGGGCATCTCTGTGGCACCGGGGGGCTGAAGGAAAGGATTGGTGGAAGGCACGGCTGGCGTCACATTCGCTAAAGTTGAGTGCGGATGTGGTACCTCCATGATCTTATCTGCCAGCTCGGCAAGTTCTTCTATGGTGGTGGACTCCCTGGTGGATGCTAGTACCACTTGTGTGGCAGAAGGTAAACGCTGGAGGAAGAGTTGCTCGAAAATTTAATCCGGGAGTTTATGTTCACCCAGAAGCTGCTTCATTTTCCGTAGGAGTTGCGTCAGCTTTTTATCTCCTAATTCCTCCGATATGAGTAGCTGGTGCAAGCGCTTCTGCTGCGACTCCGACGTCCGCTTAAGTAATGTTCTTTTAAATGTGTCATATGACACAGAGCCGGGTGGTGCTAAAATGAGGTCTCGAACCTCATTCATAATCTCCGGAGACATCGAACCGATGAGATGTGTGAGATGGGATGCCTCGCTAACGATCCGGTTTGATGCGAACTGCGCTTCGATGTGCGCGAACCACAGTGTTGGATCATGCCGCCAGAATGGTGGAATCCTTAATGTCGACCTGACTGCCATTTCTGCCGTTGATGAATCGTCGTGTGCTAGAGACATCGTTTGTTGTGGATGATCAGAAGGTTGTGTGTTTGTTTTACGGGGTCACCAGTTGTAACGGAATATTATGTGTGGTTGTAACGACAAGTGGATGGATGGATGTAACTGTTGGTATGGTGGTTTCAGTGTAAATAAAAATACCAGGAGTGTTGTTACAAAGTTTATTTTATTACAACAATATTCAATTTGAATATTGAATGATAAAATAATTGACACAAAATATTCATACAATAATTTGGTGGCTCTTCGAGCCACGTAAATTTAAATATCACAGAATATGATTATAATATGTGTAAACAGAAATGAATGGTGCGTGTACAAATGTTGGACTCACTATGAATTGCGTGTGTGCGGCGTATCAGTATATTTACTTATTTGTATTGCAGGAGTCAGCGATCAGCCAGGAAGGTGAGAATAAGTGGTAGACTGGTTTTCGTGACGAGAGCCTGTAAATGAGACTCGTCTTGTCTGTATCCACTGTTTTTCTATTTTTGGCGTAAACAATCCCTCTATTTATAAGAGTTAAAGTTAGAAGGATAGATATATCCTCTGAACTTTGGTTAGTCTCCCAAGGGATTAGTTTGCCAAGCGTAAACAAGTCAGAAAGATGGATATATCCTCTGACCTATTTTCTGTCAGGCGTAAACACCTCTGACCTGTGTTTAGCCTCTCCCAAGGGGTTAGTCTCCTGAGCGTAAACAAATTACCATGGCTTGTCCCAGAGGCGGGAAAGCTCAGATTCGGTTTCGAATCTTCGCCGCCGTTATATCTTTATAGTTGACTATATTCATCAGAAGATTAAGAAATTATTTCTAATATGTTTTCAAAACACAACAAAAATGAGGTTTCCTGAGCTTTCCATCATTTAGTACAATATGATTGTTTGGTATAATTATTGATTTTTAGGATGATAGGGTTAAGGTTGAAGGAGATTTGGCTACTACACCTAGGTCAAGCAACCAAGTAGAATTGCTCCCTTGGACCACACCTAGTTATTTGTTTAGCCTGCTACTTATACAATATAAGTTTGCTCAATCAGACCTGATCTGGAGCTATGCAATAACAATATGATTTTTCAATCATGTACTAAATGACTCCAAGAAGGAAATATATTGATGTCTGATGATTGTGATGAAATAATTGCCTGTTACAAAAGATTAGTTTATTTTGGAGAATCACTAAGGTTGTTGCTGTTTAGATGAGCCTTGATCAGGGAGACTTATGATCAAGGACATTTCAGTCATGACCATACATACATGATCACAATGCTAGTGGCAGTGGTGGTGATAATGAAGATAAATATGTGTAGAGATTTAACTCTTAATGTCCTATACTGCATGAGACTACATTAGCAAGACAGTCTTGTAAAAACAACAACACTATAACTGCATCACATTAAAAAAGTTTAGATTACTACAAATTTTTACAAAGATTTGTCCACTGGGTAAAGATGTGATAAAGGTTTGAATTAACAAACCTGCTTTTAGATACCTTCTACTAGATCATTAAGTGTTAAACTACTGTGCATTATTATTTCAGGGCTTTGAACTCTTTACTCTCAATTGCAAGCCCAATGTTCTAACCACTAAGCCATGCGCCTTCACATCGTAATCATTGCGCTTTCATCCTTATGGGGTCGCTAAAATAAAGCACCAGTAATGCACTGGGATAATTGTTGGCTTTGTGCCAAAAGTAGAAACAGTTATTATTTCAGGGCCTCCAAGACTGGTGGGGGGAATGGTGTGTGTGTTTGTGTGTGTGTCTTCAAACTGGAGACCTAGCCCAAATACTTACAACAGAATGAACTCTGCTAAAAGCACCCAAGGAGCAGGATTAAACTGGGTGATGGATTGAAATATTTCGCCAAAAGATTGATGGTAAAATAGAGGGTCAAATTATATTTGAAGTTAATATTTTTTCCTGATTTTCACCAACTTCAAAATTCTACATAAATGAGGTGCTAAAATATTTTCACTTTTAACATCAAATTCATCTTTCCTATTGTATTTTTATATGTTTTGAATGAATATGGCCTCCAAAATGGTCAGAAATTAGTAAAAAATAATTATGTTTTGAAACAAAAGTGTCTAAATGACACTTAAAACATTTTAGATATTAAAATATTAAAACTTCATGAGAATTTCAAAACTGCACCATCTAAACATGTGTTGATTACCTGCCTGGGATTATAAACAGGGTTTGAATTTTTGCCTATTTCTCAGACATAATATGGAGGCTTGACTAATATTCAAATCGGTTTATATTTGAGTATACATAGTATTTCTACCATCCATGGACTCAGAATACGAAAAGCCAAAACAAATATTACAAAGTATCTCCTTCAATATTCTAACTCACTGTCCTGGACTGTTACTTCATTTTATTGACGCTAGCTCCATCTACAGTGCCTGATTTCTTTCAACTAAGTACAGAACATTTTTTAACATAAAAAAACAGTATAATTTATTAGCTTACTTTCCTTAATATATTAGAGACAGATCATCATCATCGTTTTTACGACCACTTCCACACTGGCATGGGTTGGATAAGTTGTCCCATTCTGAGGCTTGACTGGTCAGGTGACCACGTCTTGCTCATATGTTTCTTATTTGGCATACTTTCTATGGATAGATACCCTTTCTAACATCAACTACTGTACATGATGCACCGGATGCATTTTTTGTGGAATCAGTTCTACTACTTTACAGCATGGATTGGGTGCTTTGTTACATGATCGTCCAGACTGAGATCTTAGATCTAATATTGTCTCTGTTCAATTGTCAATCACTGTAGTCTCTGATCTTTCAGCAACCTGAAATGAATGACAATAAATACATACCAGCAATTCTCCATAGCATTGGCAGCACCAGCAAGAGCATGTACTAAACCAGGACCTGAGACAACAAGGCAAGCTGCTGGTCTGAAAATGTAAGAAGAAATTATCATAGCATTGAGTGATGTTTAGGAGCAATTTTGTAATGTACTGAGTAAATATAACAATCCTTTATGCTTGACCCCCACCTGCCAATATACTCCTGACCTCTTAGTCCAACCCATGCAAGCATGGAAATCTAGGAGGAACCTTATCTGATTCACCTTCCTTGCTGAACCCTTGCATCTCAAACCCAGGAAAGCCTAGCACGCACCCCAGCCACATTCTCAGTATATAAATCACATTCAAACAGTATATAAATGCTCCACTTTTAGGCTCTCAAGGGAAGCCGGGCACTGCTATTCTCCTCTCTCCAGCAATAAAATGCTGGACCCCCAGCTTCAAATCCCTCCCCCCTAGCACAGCCATGTACACTAATCACCCTAGTGCTGTAATGAAATAATGCTGGTTCCACTACAAAAAACACCCAGTCCACCCTATATGGTGGTAGTGCTGGTTCCACTACAAAAAACATCCAGTCCACCCTATATGGTGGTAGTGCTGGTGTCTTGACAAAAAACATCCAGTCCACCCATATACGGTGGTAGTGCTGGTGCCTTGACAAAAAACATCCAGTCCACCCATATACGGTGGTAGTGCTGGTGCCTTGACAAAAAGCATCCAGCCCACTCTGTAAGGTGGTATTGTAGGAGTCATGATAAAATGCTCCCAGTACACACTGTAAAGTGGTTGGTGTTAGGAAGGGCATTCACCCATAGAAACCATATTCCTAGTACATGCTGTAATGTGGTTGTCATTAGGAAGGACATCCAGCTGTAGAAACCAAGCCAAAACAAAGTGTATGAGCAGGACATAGTCACCTGACTAGTCTGGCCTCAGCATAAGACATCTGTCTAACATACACAAGCATGGAAAATAGACATTAAACGGTGATGAGAATGATGATGATATCTTCATAATTTTAGTAAGTCCCACCAAATTTTTCATTAATTAATCAAAATAATAGTATTTCATTAGAAATACAATCATAAAAGAGCTAAAAAAAAATACAACTAAAATTACATTTGCATGTAAATTATTTGAGCAATTGTTTACTTAGTTGGGAAGTCTTCACTCAGCAGAGAAGAAATAGCAATACATATTTTACAATGAAGTAAGTAAACTTGTGTGTTCCCTGCTCTATTTTTTTACATTGAAGCAAACTCGTGTGTTCTTTGCTCTATTTATTTTTTACACTGAAGCAGACTGTCAACAAAGTGGGTGGGAGATCTCCACGTCGAGTGAGAGATGTCAAAAATGGGTATAGCTTTCATTATGTAAAATCTCCCCATTTTGCCTCATTTTTCCCTGTTTTGGGGCACTTTTTTCATGGTACTTCCTGTTTGGATTTTTAGAGTTTGGCAGGTCTGCTGAAGTAAGTAGACTCATGTGTTCCCTGCTCTGTTTATTTTTTTACATTGCATTAAACTTGTGTGTCTCTATTTTTTTTACACTGAAGTAAGTAAACTCATGTGTTCCCTAATCTATTTATTTTTTTACATTGAAGCAAGTAAACTTATGTTCCTTGCTCAAGAGACACACTACAAGGACTGTTGCAAGATTTGAATTTGTCTTAAGAGCTATGTACTCCTATACTAAAAAAAAGAATAATTTACCTTCTTGTTAGGTAACCAATTACACTAGCAGCATAAGAAGCCTGGAAGACAAAATTGTAGACCATTAGAATGGAATTAATGGACTTTAAAAAAATTAACATTATCTTGTGGATCTCTCAGCTATTAGTGTCAATCAACTGAATAGTGGATATGAGTTAGTTGTCCAACCTATTCAAGCATGAAAAAAATGAATGCAAAAAAATATAATGGTAGAGATAATGATGATGATATTGGTAATGATGAGACACACTCAGTGGATGTCAATTATCATGTGTTTACTGCATCACACACAACAAAAAAACAAGATAGGAGTTCAAACTAATTTCTCTTCTTATAGACTATAAAGGTATTGATTGTTAAGATGTAGCATGGTCGAATGGTTAAGAAGTTCAGACCACAACCATTGGGTCCTGGGTTCAGTCCCACTGCATGGCATTTCAGGCAAGTGTCTTTTATCATACCCTAAGGTAGACTTATCCTTCTGAGTAAAATTGGGTAGATGGGGACTGCTTGGAAGCTCATCAGAAGGATTGAACCTGTAATTTAAAGAACCAGCCTTGTCACACATTGTGTCATGTTGAATCTCCCTGAGAATTACATTAAAGGTACACGCGTTTGTGGAATGCTCTGCCATTTACACATTAATTTCATGAGCAGGTTGTTCTATTCAAGAAATAATTGGAACACTCATCACCCTGAAGAACAGCAAGAATTATTTGGTGCCAGACCACTCTATAAGATATATACACCTTTACTATGCTGGTATACAAGATGGAAAGCCATTGAAAAATTGTAAAGATTTTTTCACTCTCGCATTCTCTCTCTCTCTCACACACACACACATACACATACACATATGAAAATATACTCACACACACACACATGATAGTTGTTTATTTATTTCTGAAGAAGACAATTACAGACTGATTATTAGAGAGAATTGTGTTTTGAAAGTGGCTCTTTAAGCCTATGAAACTCCTGGTTATCTTTTGGTAGATCTTGCAAACATCAGTATGTAATGTACAACATTTTGTCTTTTCAATCCATCAATAGATTTGCAAACCTTTGCACATGAATTGCATGTTATACTATCAATTGTCATGAACTTAGTGAAGTCAACATTTTGTCTGGCTTATATACATATATGTTGTATTGAACAGACACAATCTAAAATAGGAACACACAGACATATGAGCACACATGAATGCACAGACACCCCCAGAATTGTAGAAGAACTAGAGGAGAGATAGAGAGAAAGAGTGAGGAAGGTAGTATAGGGTTGATCAAAATAACATCAAAATAACTCAATATAAATATTTAAAGTTAATGCTTAAACATAAAGACTGATGTGTAGTCTGTGATATGGTCTCTTTCGTGAAGTCCATGTTTCATTTTTATCATTCGATGTGAGCGAATAAATATAAAATTTAATATTATCTAAGGCATATCAATGATTGATGCTTTAATTACTTGTGTGTGTCTGTGTGTACTAGACCTCTATTGGCTCTCATGATGAGTGTTCCAGTTGTTTGAACATTGAAACAGCATGTTCATGGAATCAACGTGCAAGTGTCTGAGCATTCCACAAATGCATACACCTTTAACCCTTTAGCATTCACATTACTCCATACTTACTATTGTATTTTCACAGAAAAGGTTAATCTCACATAATTATCTCACACAATATTGAATCTACAAGATTTTGATAGTATTTATTTTGAGAACAATACCTTAACGTCGGTATGAGCAGCCAGTTATGGCCGGTTTGAACAGAAAGAGGTGAGAGAATCTGTGACACATTGTGTAACAAGTTTGGATCTTTGAATTACAGGTGCAAATCATTTTTGCAATGTGAAATAAAGTGTCTTGTTCAAGGACTCAATGCACTGTCAGGGATCAAACTAACAACCATATGATTGTGAACCAAACACCCTAACCATTAAGCCATGCTCCTTCATGATGACTTCTATTAACGTGATGGTAACAATGAAAACCAACCTAGTGAGGAAGGTGAGGCATGATATTGTCAATAACATAGCTGAATGTTTAAATTCTAAACTGAAATTTAAAATAACATTCAAGACAAACTAGAATAACCAAACTATATTTCACTACTGTTTTTACTGCCCTTTTCTGTTAACACAACTGGTATGGTATTTGTTTACAAATTTGGATATTTCAATATAGCTTGTGAGAATAAGTAGGTTTTTATTTTATTTCTGTTTTTTTTTTACTACTCTCAACCATGAAGTGTTGATAAGCTTCTATTTTAAGATGAGCAGAACGAAGGAAGCAGAGTAATTTAGTAATATGTGTAAAGAGGGACAGATCGCTACAACGCAGCTGGTGTAAGGATTGAATCTCTGTAATTCAGGTCAATAGAAGAGCATAAATGGTGTTTCTTTAATAACATCACTCATCATGACCATTGTCATAATCTTTCTTTTAACACCAATATATTCCTTGATAGCATAGTTTGGATCAGTCTGCAATACCATATGACTTGTTTTTGTATTATCTCATCTATGAAGCACTAATTTACATTTGCCCATTATTTTTGAGACAGGTTACCTCTAATACAGTTTAACCCATAACATCTTGTACTGCATGAAACTGCATTAGCAAGACATTCTTGAAAAGTATAAAACAGCATTGTGTCTGAATCACATTAAATATTAAAGTCTTTACTATAATACTGCACATTTTAACAACAGTCTGTCCACTAGTAAAGATACTTTGAAAATTTGAATTAAAAACTCTGTTATTTAGATATTTTTTATGAGGGTCGGCTGAAAAGTTCATAGGCTGACTATGAAGGAGTGATGCTAGAGCTGTGAAATCTTGCTTACATTAATTTCAACTATTTTTATTATTAACAATATTGTTTCTTTCAAGAAACTATTTTGAAAAATAAACCTCATTTGGTCATTCCATGAGAGTATCTTGGTCAGCCTATTGAACTTTTCAGTCGATCCTGATATATCATTACAGGATGTTAAGAGTTAAAGAAACTTGTACCAAATGAGAATCACTAAACTAAAATGGCTCTGAAAATCCCCTATTCCACCCAAGCCCATGTCTTTATATTGATAGATGTTAAATGTTTAACGCTATAACTAGAGTTGAGAAAATATTTGAATCATACTTACAGCTTGCTCATTTCTCATAGCCACAAATTTGATCCCAGATGCTTGCATGGCCATCGCAACTTCAACAACAGGGACTCCAACAATGCCAAATACATATTTCACACCCTGGATAAATATCAGATAAAAAACAATTACAAAATTATACTAAATTATCAATCAAATATTACATTACAGTCAAATTATCATCATCATTTTATGTCCGCTTTTCCCTGCTTGCAAGGGTGGGACGGGAACTGATTCTGGCTTGATTTTTACAGCTGGATGCCCTTCCTAACACCAACCTCATTTACAGTGAGTGCTGGGTGCTTTTTTTCTGTGGCGCCTACACGTCCACTTTACAGTGTGGGCTGGGTGCTTTTTGCCGTGGCACCTCCACGACCACTTTGCAGTGAAATGATAGGGACCCTTAGTCCTATCATCTCATTTCTACAGCTGAGTAAACTGGAGCAATGTGAAATAAAGTGTCTTGCTCAAGGACACAACACATCACCCGGTCTGAGAATTGAACTCACAACCTTTCGATTGCAAGGATTTATAATACAAGTAGCCCGCAAATAAGTACCATAACACCAAATACAAAACACAAGCATATAACATCATCACAACGAAACACACGTCAGAACACATCACCACAATACATCAACAAACCCAATTCTCAGTCCGTACATAACAATTTACAAAACCATATAGAAGAACCGGCACATAGGAAGGCATCTAAATGTAACTGTCACCTACCTGACAAATGCCCATTACAAAATAGATGCCTGGAGTCAAATATAGTGTACCTATGTACTATAAATTCAGGCAGCTTAGCATGGCACTACATAGGATCTACAGCTGGGGAGTTTAAGAAAAGGTGGTATGTCCATAGACACTCTATGAATAACAGGAAGCTCATAAATACAACTCTCGCCAATAAAATCTGGCAACTCAGAGATGCAAACATGGACTATAAAATCAGTTGGACGAAGCTATCAACAGCAATGGCCTATCGAATTGGCATGTCCCACTGTGGTCTTTGGAATATGGAACTTTTCCAAATTTTAAATTACAACAAAATTCTACTTAACAGTAAAATTCAAAGAACTATTTTCTGTAGGCATAAAACGGCGACCAAATTTGAGAACTTTAGACCAGCTTAATTCATCTTATCTATTCCATAACGCAAATTGTACCACTTAGATCTATTATAATATCACATCATCATCATTATTGTTATAATTGTCATCATCTATCAATGAACCAACATCAAAACCTCTTATATCTACATTCATATTTTATGTATCTCTATCTTTCATTTTCTATCTCTCTATTTCTCTCCCTAAATTTATTTAATCTTATCTTATCATATCATTTTCACTTCTAATATAACATACAACTAATTAATCAAATAATTAATTAAATATATAATTAATTTATTAAAATAACCAATACACACATAAATATATTTAACATTATCATATTTATACCTTCGTATCTTTCTATATTTTAACCACTTTCAATAATCTTAATATGTTTAAATTTCTTCGCACATTTTTACTTATTTATTTTCATATTTCATATTTTGTATCATCCTTGATGTAATTTGTTTATTTATTTATTTATTTACATTTATTCATGTATTAACATTTATTCATTTATTGTTGATATCATTATTTTCCCTTTATTTTTATTTTTCTCTTACGCTATTTCTCCTTTATCCTTTTCTCTCCTCTTTCTATCCTCCTTTCTCTATAAGTTTGCACATTAACATTTAGCCCTTGGAAATGATTGTAAAAAAAATGGATTAAATTATACTTGACTTCGTCTTCATTATTTTTTCATTGTTTAACCTTTATATATATATATAAGGGTGGCGAATTGGCAGAGTCATTAGAACGTTGGATTGAATGCTTTATGGTGTTGATTCTGGCTCTCTGCTATCTGAGTTCAAATCCTGCTGAGGTCAACTTTGCCTCTCATCCTTTCGAGGTTGATAAAAAAAATACCAGTCTAGCACTGGGGGTCGATTCTTCCTTTCTGAAAGAAATCTGCTGTACTCAGGCCGGGAAAGGGATGGGCTCTGCCAGGATTAAAATGCCCAAGAAATGCTGTATGTCAATAAAGTGCTTCTACGACTCAGGAGTTATGGGACCATACCATATATATATTTATAATTATTAAGGCCAGTTGCTACAACAGAACCTTACCAGGAATGCACATTTTGTTGGCCTGGAGGACCAACTTTTTCATCCTATGCCTATGATATTGAGTCAAATATTTCTTCCCAGTGTGTAGCTTAGTGGTTATGTATTTGGCCCATGATCATAAAATTGTGAGTTCAATTCCCAGAAAGGGTAGCATGTTGTGTTCTTGGGTAAGGCATTTTATTTCAGGTTGCTCTCATTCAGCTGGCAAAAATGAGTTGTACTTGTAATTCAAAGGGTCAGCCTTGTCATACATTGTGTCACACTGAATCTGCATGAGAACTACTTTAAGTGCACACGTGTCTGCATAATACTCAGCCTCATATACATTAATTTCACAAGTAGACAGTTCCATTGATTAAATCAACTGGAGCACTCATAGTTTACATTTGTAAAAATATAGTCTTAACATTTTAATTTTTTCTAATGGATGGTAAACTTAACCCCGTTATTACCATATCTCTAATGAAATACACTGTATGATTTTCCATTAATTTTTAAAATAATATAAAATTTGGAGGGTTTAGTAAACAAGCTAATCTCAGAGGCTTAGTGGCTAGAGTGTTTGGCTCATCATCATAAAGTCATTAATTCTATTCCTGCATTTATGTCATGTTGCTCCAGTCTACTCAGCTGGGAAAAAAGAGTTGCAAGGACACTGGTCTCAAGCTTTATTGAACTTTGCCTTTCCCTTGGACAACATTGGTGGCATGGAGAGGGGAGGCTGACATGCATGGGCAACTGCTCATCTTCCACAAAAACACCTTGCTCAAGCTTGTGTTTTTGAGAATAACTCTCCACGTGCAAATACCAATCCATTGTCAGATATGACCAAAAGGGAGGAAGTATGTTAAGTTAGTGTTTGGAATGTAACTATTATTAACACACACACATTAAATAGACACTGAGAATCAATTCCAAATCAGATACATTTTGAGAGGTCACTAATGATAAAAACTTAGTTTCAAAGTGTAATTATTGGGACTCAATTGTACAGATCACACATACATTATATTATCTATAAACTACCAAAAAGTCCAAAGAATTGTATAAATATATAGGACTAAAGAGCTGGGTTACAAGATAAAGAAATACAAATAAATAGTAGGTATATTATATCAGCTTCTGATGTTAAGTAAATAAGGCAAATATCTTAAAACCATTAGGTATATACACATACATACACACACACACCCATATAGACATGTGGTTAAGATATTTGTTTTACAACCACATGGTTTCAGGTTCAGTTATGACATTTTGGGTAAGTGTAATTCAAAGGGTCAGCCTTGTCACACATTGTGTCACACTGAATCTGCATGAGAACTACATTAAGTGTTTCTGTGGAATACTCAGCCTTATATACATTAATTTCACAAGTAGGCAATTCCGTTGATTGAATCAACTGGAGCACTCATAGGAAGGTTGACCAAAGCCTTGTGAGTGATATTTGGTAGATAGAAACTATGCAGAAGCCCTTCATTATATTGGTGAATTGGCAGTATCGGTAGAGGGTTGGACGCCATGTGTTCTAGCATAGTTACGTCCCTTTACAGTCTGAGTTCAAATCCCGCCGAGGTTGACTTTGCCTTTCATCCTTACGGGGTCGATAAAATAAAGTACCAGTAATGTACTGGGTAATTGCTGGCCTTGTGCCTAAAGTAAAAACAATTATATATATATATCACTCACTGTGATATATATCTGTGATCACACACAAATGTACAGACACCTGTACAACTTGAATAAAGGGACACACACAATGCACCTCAGCCACACTAACAAACCAGTACTACTGTGAGATCTGGACAGTTTTCAACCACTACTACATACACACCCTCAAGAAAGCATACATCCTTACATTCCCCTCCATTTCATCCCTTCTGATTACCCTCCATTTTTCACCTTTTCTCTTCCACTCTTGTTTCTTTCCTGATGAAAGACTAATATCTGATACGTTAATGACTCTTCTTTTTCCATTTCATACAATAATAAGAGCTTTTGTAATTGATCTCCATGTTTGTTTTTACTGTTTATCATTGTAGACCTTGCACTATACATGTGTGTCTGTGTGTAGATGTTCATATGTATAACTGTCTGTGTTTATGCTTATCTTTGTTTGTATATGTCCTGTAACTTACCAGTTTGACAAATAAAGTTTCATAAAATAAGTACCAAGCATGAAAAATTAGTATGGGGTTGATATGATCGACTAAATTCCTTATAGGTGGTGCTCCAGCATGGTCACAGTCTAATGACTAAAACCAATGAAATAATATATATATATATATATATATATAATGAGACAGTCCACACTGTAATGTGGCTGTGTAGGCAACACGGTAAAAACCTCCCAGCCCCACACTGTAAATGTGGTTGGTGTTAGGAAGGGCATCCAGCTGTAGAAAACCTGCCAGATAGTCCTATGCGAGCAAGATAATCACTCTTGCCTCAAGTGGGAAAACCCCCGTCCAAACCCATGCAAGCGTGGAACACGGACGTTAAACGTTGATGATGAGGATGATGGACTCTCTCGACAATATCCGACGTATGAGTGTCCAACAAAAGTTCAGCTCTTTGGATGGTGGTGTCTCATGTGACATTTCAATCCCGCCAGTGACCCACAGATCAAGCCATATAGGTCGCTAGAGCAAGAATTTATGGAGAGTCTTGCAGGTATCAAGGCCCCTTGTTTTGTCCCTGTTCGGTCAACACGCAATTTCTCTATGCGACTGGATTCAAAGCTCCTGACTGCACTATGGCGCCTTTCTCTCCAGTCCTTTCTGTCAGCAACAATTTGTTCACAATCACGGAAAGGGATTGCAAGAGCAGTGAGATTTGATTTTAACTTATCCTTATATCGTAGCCATGGGCTACCAACCTTCCTGTTGCCGCTGCTGAGCTGACCATTCATGAGGACTTTTGGAATTCTGTCATCATTCATGTGGATGACATGGCCAGCCCAACGAAGTTGAGATTGCATAAGGAAAGTCTCAGTGGGTACTAGAGATGGTGGAGATCCTGGTCTTGGGTTCAATCCTGGTCAAGAGGTATATGTAATATATATATATATATATATATACTGTAAAGTGGTTGTGTAGGAGTCACAACAAAAAGCACCCAACACACACTGTGTCTTGAGGAGCAACTTCTCTTGTAGTTGCCTCACTAAGAAGAGGCCATCTGTAGTACTTGTCCTAGGCATGAAACCAAACTGCATCTTGTCTAATTCGACTCTTTCCCTAATTAGCTGTGCTATAACTCTTTCTGTCACTTTCATAACTTGAACCATTAGTTTTATTCCTCTATAGTTGCTCCTTTCTATAGCATCATCTTTGCCCTAATAGCTATTTATAATTGTACCACTGCACCAGTCATTTAGTATGACTCCGTCCTGTATTACCTGATTGACTATGCGACTAGCCAATGATATTTGCATCTCAGCAACAATCTCTGACAGTCCTGCAGTTTTACCATTCTTCATCTCTATAACTGTCAATTTCAATAGCTGGTCATTCTGTTGGGTAAGTTAGGGGTAGTCTCTCTTCCTCCCACTCATTCTCTACATTCATTAATCTCACATAGTAACATTTCCAGGCCTCTTTCTTTTGGGCATCAGTGGTGCTAAGAGCACCATCGTTATTTCTAACATTTTCCCCAACAAAATCTTGATTTACACTATCACATTGCCTTGCAATGCAAAACATTTCATGTCTCTGATCCTCTCATTTCAAGACATTGTCAAACTTTCTTTTTTCAACCTCTCTCCGAGCTGTGTATACCTGTCACCTAGCTTATCTCTTAGCTACCTGGTACTGCTCCACCATTTTTCCAGACTTTCCATGCCTGTCTCTTGGTTTTAATGGCTCTATCCATTGTGTTGTTCCGCCATTAGGTCACGCGCTTTACTCCAACCACAAGTCTCCTCAGTAGTTTGCAAAAGGTTGTTTTTACACCCTCTGGTGATGATGATGATTATGATGATGATGATGATGACCCTCCATCTCCCTATTTTCCTGCATATCTTGTTCTGTCTTGTATTTATTTTAATGTTGCTAATGACTAACTTGTGTTGGACAGTGCATTCTTCCCCAAGGAAGACCTTAGTGTTTATTACAGTCCACTTATCCCGTCTTATGAGTAAGTAATTAATGTGGCTTGTGTGTTCACCTGATTGATATTAGATCAAGTGGTTGGCCGGTTTCCTCAAATTTTGTTGCAAATGGTTATTTCATTCAGATCACAGAATTCCAGGAGCCTCAATCCCTCTTCGTTTCTTGAGCCATAACCATAGCCACCGTGAACTCCACAGAATCTGTTTTGGTACTGTCCCACATGTCCATTAAAGTCGCCTGCCAGAATGATGAGGTCTCTTTCATCATTACATGAAGTTTTCTGTAAAAGTTCCTCATAGAATGTCCTTTTGATCTTTACTTAGTCCTGCCTGTGGAGCATAGGTAGATGTAATTGTCACCATTCTATTTCCTACAGCTATTCTAAGCTTGATGATTCTGTCACTTACTCTAACTACCTCTATCACCTTATCTATCCATTTTTCAGCTAATAAGATTCCTACACATAATTTCCAACCCAGTAGAGTTTATATCTAGAGTTGTTTGCCTGTGATTAGTCTTGCTGAGGCACCCCTTCATCTTACTTTTTGTACACAGCATACAACTCTAACAGTTTCACAATTTCACCTGATTCAGGGTGTGAACATTGATGGTGGCAGTCCTGAGATTTGTACCTTGACAGTTGTTACTTAGTTGGGTAGAGGTTCTATGTACCTGAAAGGAAAAAGACTGTGTTGCTTGATGACAGTTGAGGGGTCCCTACACATGGCTACTCTAGCCACTCCACTACCGTGCACAGCACTAACATGACTAGTGTTAGCCCTGTGCATGCAATTACTGAGAATCATACTTGAGGTACATGTCATATTTTTGGTAGGGTTTTTCTCTAGTGCTGGAGCCACGATAAAATGTACTTAGCAGAATGTCGAACAGTGTGTAAGTGAGATACAAATCCACCAACCACTTTACAGCATGGCCTGGATGCACTATTCGTGTCACCAGCACTAGAGGTGTTGTCTTACTGGACTCAAGAGTCCTCTCTATTCTGTATCAATTTTTATTTGGAGTATCTACTTTCCTAGATGGGTTGCCTTCACTGTGGCTTACAGAGCCCTATGTCTGCCCCATTCTGTCGTTAAAAATAGAATCATAGCTCTCCTAGACAGGTTGCCTTCACTATGTCTTATGGAGTCCACATCTGTCCATTTATTTATCTATTTATTTTGTCTTCACCATGAAATTTCATGTGAGTTTTGTTTACTTTATTGTTCATGTCAGCTTGTTCTGTATTTTCATCTTGGTAGGAAATGAAGCTGTGCAACCATTTTGACAGCCAACAACCAAGGAGTTGTTATCTTGGTCATGTTATCATTTTTGTATAGTCTATATACCAGTTCATTCCTTATTCGTCTGTTTTAGTGCCTATGTCCGGTTTTAATTGTATCTGCTGCCAATTTTGTAATATTACCTGTGATGCATGCAGTTCCTTTCTCCTATTGTTGAATTGCTTATTATATATATACATAATACAGTGCCCAGAGTTAGAACGGGATGGAAAAGTTCTAAGAGCTACCACCGCTGTTGGCCACAAAGGGTTTTTCTCTAAAAATGAAAGGTAGATTGTATGATGCTTGTATGATATATATATACACACACATATATATATATACACATATATATATATATATACACATTATATACAATTGGAGGTTTGGTAGATTTGTGGTTAACTGAAGAAGGTACCAAAATCAACACTCTATACTATGGCAGAATGCAGAAAGCTTACCAAACAAAGGGTTAGAAGGATCCTTCAGTTTTGTGAAGGACATGAGGACATGACAACCTCTCTAGTGTTGGTGATGTACATGATAAACACACTGTATATTGGTTAGTGAGAGAAAAACCATCTAGCTGTAGAAAGCTTGCCTAACAAAGGATTGAGAGGACCCTTAAGTTGTGTTAAAGACATGATAACCTGTCTAATGCTGATGCCATGATGAAATGCACTTGGTAGAATGTGAAACTGTATGTAAGTGAGATACAAATCCCTGGAGGTCAGTAGTCCTGCTTCATACTGACTTGGTCTGTGAAGACCCGTCCATCCCTTGGTAGCAAGGAAAGTGGATGTTAAATATATATATACATACATATATGCATGTATATATATATATATATCACCTTGACCGACCAGTCTGTCGGGTGCCAATCGGCGCTGCTGGTCACAGCACGTCGTGCTGTTTTAGTCATAAGATTTCTACAGCTGGATGCCCTTCCTAACACCAACCTCATTTACAGTGAGCGCTGGGAGCTTTTTTACTGTGGCGCCTACACGTCCACTTTATAGTGTGGGCTGGGTGCTTTTTGGCCGTGGCACCTCCACGAGCACTTTGCAGTGGGAGGGTGTGGGGGCATATTGTCTATATGTTTCAGCTTGTACCCATGGGGGGTTGGGTCTTCTGTATTACTGCATGACGCCAGAGGTCACGGTGGTGTGTCATTGCCCTTGAGAGGTATAATTGGGTAAGGTCGGCTTTTATCACCTCATCCCAGGTCTTCTTGGGTCTCCCCACTCCGTGGCTTCCATCGACTTCTATTGCTCTACACCTTTTTATGTTGCTGTCATCCGTCATACGCATCACATGTCCATACCAATGCAGCCTCCTCTCCTGCACAGAGCATTTGATTCCTCTTATGCTCAGTCTCTTTCTCAACTCGTTTATGCTCTGCCTCTCCCCCCATGTCCGGCCTAGTCACAGAGCACGACAGCCCACCTGGAATGGAAAATAGGCTTTTAACAATGATGATTATGTGTACCTCCCTGCTGCATCTCCATTGCATCTGCTCTGCATACATGGAAAGTCAGACACGTTCTTCAATAAACTGCTAAGCACCACAACTCACTTTCTTCAAAGCCATCCTCATAACACATCAATTGCTCCCACACTGTGAGATGATGCTTGCTCACTCATTGCCTACCTTTTTAACTGCCTCCCCAACTGGGCTAAGGACACGAATATTCAAATGTTGTAATGATGTAGCACTGGTGACATGATAAAACACACCCAATTCACCCTATAAGGTCTTGCTGGTGCTATGATAAAAGCACCTTGTTCACCGTGTAAGGTGATCATACTGGTGCCATGACAAAAAGCACCCAGCACACACTGCAAGCAGTTGGTATTAAGAAGGGTATCCAGCAGTAGAAAATCAAGCCAAAAATGGAGTGCATGAGCAGGAAGTGGTCACCTCACCTATATGGCCTACTAACATAACAGCCTATTTAACCCACACTAGCATGGTCTGTTATATTGAAATGTAACCTTTTATGGACTGCATCTCGCCCTGTAATGCTCAACCTTTATTTGTTGTTTATACCATGTCTGATGAGGCATTGCATTTTTTTATACACATGTTATACACAAATATATTCCATCTTCTTATGTTGCCTTTTCCTAAACTGAGTAATAACTAGTTGTAATACTGAAACAATTGTAAAGCATTAAATGAGCTAAGAACAGTATTTTGCTATTCTCTTTTGTTGGATATGTTCTGTTTACATCTATCTTTCTGTACTTTTCACCCGAAGAATATCTCTCATATCTGCCACTTATAACTGCATAAACACATTGAGCTTTGTGTAAAAATATTTCTATAGCTAACTACATGAAAATAGATTTATATTTTTACCTTTGCTATATATAACAACGACGACAATGGTGATGATGATGATATATATATATATATATATAGATACACACATATCTATGTATACATACATAAAGATATATAAAACTTGGGGCTCCACACATCACTAAGGGCTTTAGTTGATTATAGTGACTCCAGTACTTTGGTATATTTTAATCGATTTTGTAGGGAGCGAAAGTTGAGTTCATCTTTATTCAAAGGGGCAAAAGTCAGATGGAAGTAAATACTGTAAGTTATTTTTGTTTAATACATTCTTCACTGATGTCGAGGTTGAGTGGCCACGAAGAAGCTCCCTCACTGGCCCATAGATAATCAGGTATTACAGAGAGGAAAAGAATTAGCTTAAATGAGATGCACCCCGCAGGCTCGTCTTAGCATTATAGCTACCACAAGCAAAGTAATGCACAGGGGCCCCAACACAAACAATCACAGCTTTGGGCAACTCGACCAAGTGGGTCACTGGATAACTACCAAGTGAAGCGATGCCTTAAGACGGCACTGACACCCAGTTCACACTTTAAAGTGGTTGTTGAACGAAGGCAATGTAGAGAATAATCTTCAGTCTTACTGAGGGCATAACATCTGTAGTTCTAGGGCTACGATAAAATGCACCTCGTGCACTCTGTAAAGTGGTTGGTGATAGGAAACATACCTAAAGCGAACATGAGCTCGAAGTGGTCTCCCGAGCAACAGTCCAAATAAAAACTAACTTAATCTATGACGACCCCTCCAACCCATGCCAGCATGAAAAGAGGGTCTGAAATGACTATGATGTATGTGTGTGCGTGTTTGTTCTTATGAACTAAGTCCAAGGATTACTTTTGAACTTTGTATGGAAATAATTTCGGCACTACAACGCTATTAGCTATAATTTGATTTTATAATTATTAATTATCGATTATCAATATATTTTCAAAAACAAGCAGTCAACCGTGTTTTGAGAAGTAGTCAGTAAATAAAAAAGTTGGTGATAAATCATTGAATAGATAATTGTGCATATATATATTCTGTCAGGCTTTTAAGAGAAAACTTAAACGTAAACATACAAACACACATTGACAGTATACACAAATACGCTGTTTTAGCATCGGGTTTTATTAGATACTACTCGATATATATCGGGTTAAAATAATAATTTAATGAACATCGTATGTAGTTCAGAAAACACTATATCACAGCAAAAGAAAAAAAAATTCGAAAGAAAGCACGAGTGAATGACAGAGAGGCGGAGAGGGAGAGAAGAAATGAAATTGTTCGGACATAAAGTTTTAAAAAATTAGGGCAAATATTATTATGTCAATTATTTTATCATAATATACGTGATATAAAATCATAAATAATCACTGGTTGCCCACACCTGTTAATAGGTAAATGAGATGTGATGTCCAAGCAGGAAATCGTTTTAAGTGGACTTATAGGTGTTATCTTGCAAGTAATAGTCCACTGTTTCCATTTATCTCCAGTGCAAACGAGGGAGCATATATGGTCGTTGAGCGTGCTAGAAATAGCAGCTAAATCCATTTCGAATACGTCCTACCGTCTTAAAAAAGGACACGTTGGATAATGCAGAGTATCTTGGCATAGGACCCCCCCCCCCCCCAAAAAAAAAAAAAAACTGGGTGGGTATGGTTGAGATATTTTGATCATAAGTTTGTTCTATCAGGGTTTACTTAGGGTTGAACAAGAACAACAAAAACATATTGATGTCTAATTAAGGAATAAGGCTAGCAAATTTGGGTTAAAGGACAAAGTTAATTAAATCAACGTTAATACGTAACTGGTACTTATTCTATCGACCTTCCCTTCCCCCAAAGGATGAAAAGTAAAGTAGACATTTGGCGGGTGTCGAACTCAGAATGTAAAGAGCCTGAACAAATACCGACGCTCTTCCAATTCTGCCAATCCACCCTTCAACAACAAAACATTGATCTCTGTTATGCACAAAGGTAACATATTTTAGGAGGAGTAAATGATCGAAATTGACATTAGTGTTATTCGAACCCAGAACGTAAATACGACAAGTCATTTCGTCCGACGCTCTACCAATTTCGCTAATTGTCCACCTTCTTACGTAAAATACTTAAAGGAAAGACCTGGGTTGTTTAGTCGCAAAATATGCTGAGAATTATTTCAGAAATTATTACTAAAGAACAACTGGTGGTATATTTATCATTCACACTACTAAGACTATTTTGAAAAGAAAGAAAGAAAAAGGAATAATCAAACGTACTTGTTGTTTTAAAGCTTTCGCCAAAATAGTAGCACCGTCTAATTCCTCAGTTTCTGTCATATCGAGATGTTGGAAAAGTTCGTCGTTCTGTTGTGGGGAGGGTTATTAGTTAATACAAGTTCTAAAGAGTAAATTAAAGTTAGACTTTAGCACAGGTTTTGTTTCGTTATTCGATAAAATATTTCGTCGAAAAATATTATTCCGGTCGGATTAGTTAGTCTGAACTTTCAGACTGTGTGTATATATATATATATATATATATATATATATATATATATATACATGGAAAGTTATATTTAAATTGTTGGGTTACAACTAGTAAATACTTATAACTGATATAAAAGCACTCGACAAATATTTGGAGTATATTTACAATATTAAATAAATGGAAACTATATTTATAAAACCATATTTATTTCATTATATATATTTCAGGGATATCATATTAACAATATGCTATGCCTTCCTCAGACAAAATACAATATAAACAGTTTTATAGATAAATAGATTCGACATACCGTAACAACATCGACTTGTATTTGAAAAGGTTGATTTGGTAGTGAAAAAATTGTACACAGAGAGAAAGAAAGAGAGAAAAAAGGAAAGAAAGACAGAAAACGAAGAAAAAGAAGAAAAAGAAGAAATGCATGGAACAAAATAGAGAGATGGAAAGATAGATAAAGAGAAGAACTTCATGTAAAGAAACAGAAAGAGATATATATATAGAGAGAGAGAGGAAATAGAGATAGATACATATATATAGAAAACTAGGTAGTGGGACGTCTGTTGAGTAAACGTATCAATAATACATTTATTTATTTATTTATTTATTTAGCTCTAGTATTAATGTAAGGGAGATATATGGAGAGAAACCAGCTGTTATATATAGAGAGAAAAAATATATAGAGAGAGAAAAAATATAGAGAGAGAAAAAATATAGAGAGAGAAAAAATTTAAAAATATCCAGACATAGGCGAGGCGTAAAAACCCTATGTTTTAATGTAGAGGTATTAGTATTTATAAAACCAGCCACTATATTGTAAATATCAGTATTCCTGAATGAGACATGTAACCATAATGTGTGAAAATTAATGATCTTATGTTTAGTTTTTAAAAAAAATTCATATGTTTATGTGATAACTACAAACATCTATGTGAATCTACATGATCAACTCTGCAAACCCTAGGTTCACGGAAAACATTCTCAATGTGGTATAAAAATTTAAGTATACATATATGTGTATATATATATACACACAAATATATATAGAGTCAATATTAGTATTCCTGTCTTTTCTCTACAAGATTATCTATCAAGCAGAAATAGAGAGCAGATTTCAATATACTAATAAAAATATATATCAGAAACAAAACTAAAAAAATAACAATAATAATAATAAGTAATAATAAAATAGAAAACTAAAAAATATTACGAAAGAATATTACATATTAAAAATATTACATATTAAAAAATTTACATATTAAAAATATTAAAAATAAAAATATTAGAAAATACTAGAAAATACTACAATAATAAAAAATAAAAATAAACCACAAAGATCAACCCTTCAAAATTAATTGACAATATATTGCCAAGTTCATTATAAGCATCAGAGTCGAAAAACAGATAAAGCCAAAAATTATCTATCAAATCGCATCTAGCAAAGATCATTTCAAAAAGTTTAGGATGCCCAATTTGGTCTACATGTGTTCTTATATTTAATATAGAAGTTTATCTAGTGTAACGTTTATTCGAAATATTTGGAGCATCAACTTTTAGGGTAGCTTAATTTTTCATGAAGAATGTTTAAATAAAAATAAAATAAAATAAAAAGAATAAAAAGAAGGAATCAAAGATTTATCGGCTAGTTTCCCATATAATTATAAATCAAACTAAATATACTACATTTTAAATTTAAAATGTAGTATATTTAGTTTGATTTATAATTATATGGGAAACTAGCCGATAAATCTTTGATTCCTTCTTTTTATTCTTTTTATTTAATTTTATTTTTATTTAAACATTCTTCATGAAAAATTAAGCTACCCTAAAAGTTGATGCTCCAAATATTTCGAATAAACGTTACACTAGATAAACTTCTATATTAAATATAAGAACACATGTAGACCAAATTGGGCATCCTAAACTTTTTGAAATGATCTTTGCTAGATGCGATTTGATAGATAATTTTTGGCTTTATCTGTTTTTCGACTCTGATGCTTATAATGAACTTGGCAATATATTGTCAATTAATTTTGAAGGGTTGATCTTTGTGGTTTATTTTTATTTTTTATTATTGTAGTATTTTCTAGTATTTTCTAATATTTTTATTTTTAATATTTTTAATATGTAAATTTTTTAATATGTAATATTTTTAATATGTAATATTCTTTCGTAATATTTTTTAGTTTTCTATTTTATTATTACTTATTATTATTATTGTTATTTTTTTAGTTTTGTTTCTGATATATATTTTTATTAGTATATTGAAATCTGCTCTCTATTTCTGCTTGATAGATAATCTTGTAGAGTAAAGACAGGAATACTAATATTGACTCTATATATATTTGTGTGTATATATATACACATATATGTATACTTAAATTTTTATACCACATTGAGAATGTTTTCCGTGAACTTAGGGTTTGCAGAGTTGATCATGTAGATTCACATAGATGTTTGTAGTTATCACATAAACATATGAATTTTTTTAAAAAACTAAACATAAGATCATTAATTTTCACACATTATGGTTACATGTCTCATTCAGGAATACTGATATTTACAATATAGTGGCTGATTTTATAAATACTAATACCTCTACATTAAAACATAGGGTTTTTACGCCTCGCCTATGTCTGGATATTTTTAAATTTTTTCTCTCTCTATATTTTTTCTCTCTCTATATTTTTTCTCTCTCTATATATATTTTCTCTCTATATATAACAGCTGGTTTCTCTCCATATATCTCCCTTACATTAATACTAGAGCTAAATAAATAAATAAATAAATAAATGTATTATTGATACGTTTACTCAACAGACGTCCCACTACCTAGTTTTCTATATATATGTATCTATCTCTATTTCCCCTCTCTCTATATATATATATCTCTTTCTGTTTCTTTACATGAAGTTCTTCTCTTTATCTATCTTTCCATCTCTCTATTTTGTTCCATGCATTTCTTCTTTTTCTTCTTTTTCTTCGTTTTCTGTCTTTCTTTCTTTTTTCTCTCTTTCTTTCTCTCTGTGTACAATTTTTTCACTACCAAATCAACCTTTTCAAATACAAGTCGATGTTGTTACGGTATGTCGAATCTATTTATCTATAAAACTGTTTATATTGTATTTTGTCTGAGGAAGGCATAGCATATTGTTAATATGATATCCCTGAAATATATATAATGAAATAAATATGGTTTTATAAATATAGTTTCCATTTATTTAATATTGTATATATATATATATATATATATATATATATATATATATATATATATATATAGTTAATTTGTATTCCAATGTTACTAAGTAGTTGCATTGGATGGAGTCAACTGACGTCAGAGATTGCTCAACGTATAATAAAGTGTGTTTTAAAATCCGGAGAAAATATGGAGAAAAAATTTACGAAATGGAAATGCGGGTATATAGAATTTATTAGGTAACAATATAATAATAAATTCTATATACCCGCATTTCCATTTCGTAAATTTTTTCTATATATATATATATATATATATATATATATATTATAAAGAATTCATATCTAGTAACATATATATACATACAGATGCATATCGATGCTAGCAAATATATAGGTTTTGTCTTAATAACATTGTGGTTCAATGCACGGGGTTGCAGAACAATAATACGAGAGACGTAAAATAAGAAAATTATAAAATTAACTTACTTACTAAAATATCACTTCCAACTAATTAGTTTCTGGAATGGAGTAAATATATTTTCCGAAGAAGATATTGAGAAGCATTCCGTCGTCAGGAAAGTCTATTCTCGTATAAATTTCCAGGCAAAGCGAGGACTCTGGAAACTTATTAAAAAATAATTCAGTGGATAGGAAATAGCGAAGCGTGGACTGAATTCCTAGCCATTGAGAAAATCTCTGCCTCTGCGTCTGTGGCAAATTCAAAAAGAATCAAACACGTGACATCGAGGTCAATCAGTGGAAAGTGGTTCGCTATTAAGACAGCGGCCTGCCTACTACCATAGCAGCAGTCATGGCCAATATTGCTCGACAAATAATTTGGAGATAATTATAAAGAATTCATATCTAGTAACATATATATACATACAGATGCATATCGATGCTAGCAAATATATAGGTTTTGTCTTAATAACATTGTGGTTCAATGCATGGGGTTGCAGAATAATAATATGAGAGACGTAAAATAAGAAAATTATAAAATTAACTTATTACTAAAATATCACTTCCAATAGCGAACCACTTTCCACTGATTGACCTCGATGTCACGTGTTTGATTCTTTTTGAATTTGCCACAGACGCAGAGGCAGAGATTTTCTCAATGGCTAGGAATTCAGTCCACGCTTCGCTATTTCCTATCCACTGAATTATTTTTTAATAAGTTTCCAGAGTCCTCGCTTTGCCTGGAAATTTATACGAGAATAGACTTTCCTGACGACGGAATGCTTCTCAATATCTTCTTCGGAAAATATATTAACTCCATTCCAGAAACTAATTAGTTGGAAGTGATATTTTAGTAAGTAAGTTAATTTTATAATTTTCTTATTTTACGTCTCTCATATTATATATATATATATATATATATATATATATATATATATATATATATATATATATATATATATATATATATATAAATTAATAAAAATAATGAATAAAAACAAAGAAACAGTTCCTTATATTAAAAAATTCATCATTTTACGATCGTTTCTAGGATATATATGTGTGTGTTGGTATGTATATTATATAGATCTATGTAAAAAAAGTTTTTTTTACATAGATCTATATATTATACCAACACACACATATATATCCTAGAAACGATCGTAAAATGATGAATTTTTTAATATAAGGAACTGTTTCTTTGTTTCTATTCATTATTTTTATTAATTTATATATAATTTGTTTTTATTAATTTATCTTGATTCAGTTTTCCTGTGATTTTCATCGAAAAATATTTTGAATACATCTTCTCTTTTCATGATATTTGGATTACATTGAGTTCTTCATACGG